>JAINUG010000007.1:1975000-2575000 GCA_029706075.1 Aldrovandia affinis
TAGGGATGAGCTCCACCACCCTCTCCTGCATCTCCCTGCACACAGTGTACAACTGCTACTGACACAGAGAGACAGAGAGACAGAGAGACAGAGAGACAGAGAGAGAGAGACAGAGAGACAGAGAGACAGAGAGACAGAGAGACAGAGAGACAGAGAGAGAGAGAGAGACAGAGAGAGAGAGAGAGAGAGAGAGAGAGAGAGAGAGAGAGAGAGAGAGAGAGAGAGAGAGAGAGAGAGAGAGAGAGAGAGAGAGAGAGAGAGAGAGAGAGAGAGAGAGAGAGAGAGAGAGAGAGAGAGAGAGAGGTTCCATAATCTGTTTGTTAAAATTCTGTAATGTGGGGTATATATGTGTGGGAGGGGGAGGGTTGTTTGTTTGTTAAAATGGTTGTTTGTTTGTTTTAAAATGCTGTAATGTGTAATGTGGGAGGGTTGTTTGTTTGCTAAAAATGCTGTAATGTGGGGTACATATGTGTGGGAGGGTTGTTTGTTTGTTAAAATGCTGGTACATATGTGTGGGAGGGTTGTTTGTTTTAAAAAATGCATATGTGTGGGAGGGTTGTTTGTTTGTTAAAATGCTGTAATGTAGGGTACATATGTGTGGGAGGGGGAGGGTTACCTGTATGTTTTTTTTCCCCCTTGAGTGTTGTTCTCATATATGTATTTTAATGCTTTAGCAAGTTCACTTGTCATGCAAATAAAGCATTTTGAGAGATTTTAATTTGAGAGAGAGAGGCGGGGTTCACAAAGAACATCGTCAGATTGCACGCTAATTGTACAGTGAGAGGCGGACCTGCAACAGCTCGCTGTCAGACGGCTGGGCGTGGCCTGGAGTCATCTGGTTCAGCATCTCTGACATCACAGTGAGATTCCCTCGCACAATATCCAGATCAGCTCTCAGCTTCTGCACCTGAGCGACAAATCAGAATGAATTACATCCATTCATTCATGTCTGGGGGAAAAATGGATGAGCTCACCTGCATTACACCTGCAGTGCAGTGAGGTTAACAAAGGCTCACAGAGACAAGCGAACACACAACTGCACAGGCTGAGTGAAATAAAGTCAAAGCACCTCTTCAGCGGCAGTAAGAGTAACCGAGGTTAGCACTGTGACCGGCCTGTGTTGGGCTCACCTGTTCAGGTGAGATGGCGAGGGAGCCCCCTGCGCTCTGCTGGGGGGCAGGGTGTTGGGGGACGGGATGCTGGGGCGGTACAGGGGTCTGAGTCGGGGGCGTGATCGCCACGGTGACAGGAGGCTCATTCTCCGGCACACTCTGAGGCAGACGGCACAGGGGGCTGGGTGATAAGGACGCAGCACGCAGGGCAACGCTCGCAGCCAGGATCATATGGAGAAGAAGAGTGTGATGAGCATGAATAAACGTACCCTATGAGGAGTGTGGATGGGTGAGAGGGCGTCCAGGTCAGTCATGGGGAACTCCAGCCCCCGTCTCCTCAGGTCCTCGTACACAGACACAACACCGGTCAGGGACGGGGAACTGCGGAACGCATCCGCCCACGCCTGGGAACGGAACACAGGGAGACAGATGTGTTTGTGTGTGTATATATACACTACCGGTCAAAAGTTTTAGAACACCCCCATTTTTCCAGCTTTTACTGAAATGTAAGCAGTTCAAGTCCAGGGAATAACCTGAAATGGTACAAGCTGAGCTGGAATGCACCTCTGTCAGTTTACCGCTTACCTTTGTATCATTTCAGGTTATTCACTGGACTTGAACTGCTTACATTTCAGTAAAAGCTGGAAAAATGGGGGTGTTCTAAAACTTTTGACCGGTAGTGTATATATATGTGGAGCTGGGCTCTATATGCATGCAAAGTGAACACAGTGAGAAAGAGAGATGCAGCACAACACACCTGTATGAGGCTCAACACCCGATCATGCAGGACCATGGGAGGGTTGTTTTTGGGCAAGATGGCCCTGACCAGAACCCCCTCCACAAACTCCCTGGCCGACACCAAAACATGGAACCTGTGTCCGCAGTTCTTCACACACGCCTCCAGCACCTTAAACACAGGAGGAGGAAGAGAGCACTTTAAACACCGTATACTGCTTACACAACAAACGTGCATGGCACCGACGCTGTGCTACAGGCAAGCAAAGAGGTGCACAATGACAACAAGAACAGGAGAAAGAAAAGGTGAAAACTCACAGTCAGCGCCAGCATGACCTCTCTGAAATTCTTATTCCCAACAATCTTCTTCTTTATCGCTTTGACTGCGTCTTTAGGTCTAATAAATAAATAAAAAGTTACAACCAAAATGTTTACATCCGGCCACATCAAAAAGCAGAGGACAACAGAACCGATAACATCGTGTTAGAGTTGAAACAGCCGCTCCTCGCGGTCTCGTCTCTTCTCTGTCCTGACTCCTCGCTGGTGGAACGACCTTCCGCAATCGGTCAGAACCACGGAATCACTTGCGATCTAGCCTATTGTCATCACCACTGCCGACTTGCTAAACACTTCTTGTATATGCATCCCTGCCTTCTCATTTAATAATATTTTTTTATTTATTTATTTTTATTATTAAAAATTACTAACCTTTTCCTTCCCAGTGTTCCACAGGTACGGTTTGCAGCTGCCTACAACAATGTCTATCGCTGTATTACTGCACTGATCTCTTGCGCATACTATGATTGTTCCTACCATCTATTAATGCACATCTTCTAAGTCGCTCTGGATAAGAGCGTCTGCTAAATGCCTAAAATATAAATGTAAACAGATAATCCTAACGAGTATACAGTGATAAATGTCTACGTGGAAATGTGATCGATGAGGTAGAAATGTGAGTATTGAGTCACGTGTGTATTTTGTGAGGTCATACCCCTCGTCCGTCTCATTGATGATGTCACAGATCTCCATGTTCAGGCCCCAGTCCTCTACCTGCAGAGTGGGGATGGTGGCTTTTTCTGGAGATAAGGGGGAAAATGTGTGCAAACAACACTCAAATATCAATCATCTCTCTGGAAGGTGTACTCACACGTAATCACATAGCAGCACAAAAGGACATTATATGAATGAACATTGGATTTATATAGCGCTTTTTTCCAGGGAACTCAAAGTGCTTTATACCTGGGTGGACACTGGCAGCCATAGTGCGCCAGTACAAACTCACTACACATCAGATACACAGTGGAGAGGGAATCAATCAATTATTGTCTTGGTTGGGAATTTGGCTAGGACACCGGGTTAACACCCTACTCTTTTTGAAAAGTGTCATGGGATCTTTTATGACCACAGAGAGTTAGAACCTCGGTTTTTACCATCCCATCTAAACGACAGACATGTAGTCCCCTGGGATGGAACCCACAACCTTGGCATTGCCAGTGCCATGCTCTACCCACTGAGCTACGGGACTACATATAGCCCCTATTGTAGCCATAGGACTATAATAGCCCCCCAGTGCAAGAATATCCCCAGGACACATTCATATAACACTACCCTCTGCCCGGTCTGTAAGATTCCTGAGTGCAAGTGACAGACCGCTGTTAGATTTACAGTATTGTCGATATGGTGTGCGCTGCCTGTCAGGGATGTGGTTTGAAACCCGTCTCTACCAGACCGGCCCTGGTTGTCAGTCCCGATCGGGGGCGGCCTTTGGCTGTCCGTCCCAGGGGGAAGGGGGAGAGTGAGCCGGCTCGGGTCCACCGTGAAGCACGTAAGGGTGTCTCCAGAACGTGGGCGGGGGCGAATTCCGTCTCAAAGGAGGTGGATCTCGCTGCCCTTGGAGAATTAGCTTGCCTCATAGAGACGAGCGGCAAACTCATGTGGGGAGGGTAAATCAAAATAAATAGAGCATGTAATTGGCTACCAAATTGGGAGAAAAACTGAAAAAAATCTAAAACAGGTCCAGAGTTTAAATGGATTAAAATTACAACCATACCAGTAAATCAAACACACACACACATGACCCCGGCAGAACACCACCACCATAGAAATCAGACAGACTGTGATTGGGGGCGTGTTGTGCTGTAAAAGCATCTCTTGTTTATAGCTGCAATGCACACAAGACCCTTCTGTGAACTAAGGAAAACAAATATTATTAATGAAACAAAATATGCTTTTCTGAACAATTGTATTAGTAATGTAGGTTTGGAATTTTCAGATTTTTTGAGCATAAAATATACCTCATCACTTATATCGTTTTTTTTATTATTCATCTTTATCAAGGGTATGAATAAAAACTGACTCTACTGTGTGTGTATATATATATGGGAACATATGTCAATTATATGCATGTCAATTGGGTTATGGGGGCAGATTTTCAGAGACAAATAAACAGACTGACATTAGAACATATAGATCAGCCATGCTGCTCCCTAGGATAAAGTCAACATCTTCTCCTCTATATTTTCTGTGTGCTGTGTGCTGTGTTCCTCTACACCCCCCCTTCTTGTTTAATTCCCATCCATTCCCCTCCCTTCATGTGACTGTCAGCTGCTTCTTGCACGCCGTCTCAAGCAGCTGAAGCATTTCTCACATAACGGATCTGAGAGAGAGGGGTGGATGAAGGGAGGGGGAGAGGGAAGGAGGGGAGGTGGTTCTGAGAGGTTATTTAGCGCAACAGTGGCTTAAAGGACCGCAACAGAAACGGTCTTTGTCACCCGCAATTTCCGATATGGAATTAGCAACTCTTTCATACACCGAGGCCAAATAGTTTTAATCTCTGTCCATTAACCTCTAAATAGCATTTCGACATATTCTCCCCTTAGCTTGTACATTAGCTAACTTGCAGCCACTTGTTCCTTGGGCTTTGCTCTTTTAGCCAGCACAGATAGATACTTCATCTTAGCCGCTACCTGAATCATTCAAGTTCCAGTTTGGGAAATGTTAATATTATCGGGAGTATACGAGGCATCAAAGGATATTATCTGGAACACCCGTTCATCACTTTTCGCAACTGAAATACTTTTATTTTTCAAGAAAACAATTTCCGATTAAATAGGTCTTTGGAAACCACACCAAACACATTAAGCGTTTAATTTTCAGACGAGGAAGTTCTTAAGAAACTAGAACATGTGTGTAAACCCCGCCCATCGCTTCCTTTTACGCATCTTCTGTTGGATATCGCGGCTGTCACGTAACTTAATTTAGCCAATCAAGTGAACGATTATCAAACTCCGAACCCGCCTCTACCGCCTCATTGGCCGAAAAAGGGATCGGTCAAAGAGTAAACCTTCCGTAAACGATCAATGACTTTGGCTAACTTGGCTAATTAAAACCTCCGTCTTAACCTCTATCCTCTGTTATTATTTATACTTTCTGTTAATTTTACTGGCAGCTACGTCTCTTTGATCAATTAGCTATCATACTCGCTATCTCTTAAGAAGTGAATAAAGTTAGGAGGCGAATCTAAGCAACCTAACATGAACTCTGTTTGACTGGGCTGCCTTTGGCAATTAAGTTCAAGTGGGAAAAGGAAAAAGCCTTAACGTTACCTATTCGCTGTCCAACCGGTGTGGAAAACGGGCTTCCTATGAGAAAATCCATATTTTTCTGGTAGATCCGTAGCCTTTCTCTCTTTTTTCGCACCTTCTCCTCCTCTAAACTACTCCACCGCTTTTCCGCTTTTTGCGAGAGCGCGCACTGAGCCGTGGACGCGCGATCACGTGAAATCCGAGGACCAGGAGAGATTGCAGGATTTCGCAAACATAGACTCTGATTATTTATCTGTGTTCGCTGAACACACAGCACCATAGCCTTCCCGGCCCCCTTGAATTGTTTAGTGGCAGTGTGGCATTTCGTATGTGTGGATGAGATTTGGGGGTTGGGTTTAAACGTACCTACAGGACGTTTGGGGGGCGTGGGGGATAGCGGTTTGATAGCCTATTATGTGGCAACATAATAACCCCTAGAACAAACATTAATTTGATCGAAATTATATATATATATCGATATGAATCACGATCTGTGTCCATGCGAATGAGACAGTTGTTAAAACCAGGTGAATCAACTTGTCACTGAAGATACAGCACAATGGCAATGTGTCTTAACTCTCCTAACCGCAAAGCGATGCAAAACAGGTTGAGCCTAATGTCCCCCAATAGCGCTTTAGGAGATTCTGTCCTAGTGTGGGATACTTCTGTTGACTTAATCTGAACCTCTTTAAGTAAATATCCATCTGTTTAAATCTCATCTCACCCACCAAGAGGCCACACAACTCCTGGTCCAGGCCCTGCTGATCTCACGTCTGGACTACTGGACTACTACCGGCCTGTGCCATCAAGCCACTGCAACTAGTCCAGAACGCTGTGGCTCGTCTGGTGTTCAACCAGCCGAAGTTCACCCACGTCACCCCTCTACTCTCCTCTCTACACTGGCTCCCCATCGCAGCACGCATCAGATTAAAATCACTGGTGCTTACTTTTTAAGCGGCTAGAGGTACTGCTCCCCCATACCTCCAGTCACTCATCACTCCCTACACCCCAGCCAGACCCCTCCGCTCCGCCTCCTCTGGCAAACTGACTGCCCCATCCCTCCGGGCGCCTGGCAGCCGCTCCTCGCGCTCTCGCCTCTTCTCTGTCCTGACCCCTCCCTGGTGGAACGACCTCCCGCAATCGGTCAGGACCGCGGTATCATTACCAGAACTCCTTCCACTGACCATATCACTCCAATTCTCCAACAGCTTCATTGGCTCCCCATTAAATTCCGTATTCATTTAAAAATTCTCCTTCTTACCTTTAAAGCTCTCCATAACCTAGCACCTTCATATCTCTCTGAACTCCTTCTTACATACACTCCCTCCCATAGCCTCAGATCCTCCTCTGCCAGATAGCTTGTCACACCTTCTGCCCACTTGACCACTATGGGATCTAGAGCCTTCAGCCGTTCTGCACCCTGCCTCTGGAACTCTCTGCCACCTAGCATTCGAAATATTGACACTCTCTCCACTTTCAAATCCAGTCTCAAAACACACCTCTTCACTTTGGCATATTTGGTTTGACCTGTTATATATTGTTGTTTATCTGTTACCCTGATTTTGCCTTGTTAATTTTATAATGTTTTGACATGTTGTTTTTACTATGTTTTGTAAGGTGTCCTTGAGAGCCTTGAAAGGCGCCCATAAATAAAATGTATTATTATTATTATTATAATCACTTGCGATCTTCAGCAAGAGACTCAAAACCCACCTTTTCAGACTCCACTACCACTGAACTCTGTCCGTGTAGCTAATTGTCATCACCACTGCCTACTTGTTCAACACTATATACCCCTCCTTTAAAAAAAAAAAATAATAATTACTAGCCTTTTCCTTCCCAGTGTTACAGGTATGGTACGCAGATGCCTGCAATGATGTCTATTGCTGTATTACTGCACTATCTCTTGCGCTAGCTATGATTGTAGCTACCATGTATTTATGCACATCTTGTAAGTCGCTCTGGATAAGAGCGTCTGCTAAATGCTTAAAATGTAAAATGTAATGTTAAATAAGTTCAATATAAGTTAAGTATAAATTAAATATAAGATGTAATGTATCACCCCTGGATCGGAGTGAGTGCGAAGCGAACAAATCTATTTCATCAGGTATTTAATTTACGACTCTGTACATTCACTGAGTGATGAGAGTGGTGACTTCCTGCATTGCCACATCTTTTGCACAGACATGGCGATTTAAAGTGAGCAATAGCCCCCATTTAGCAATAGCCTATTAAAAATGACGAATCAATATGGACTATATGGGTCAGCTCTTATTACCAAATTGTTTTTATATCCCTCCTGCTTGCCTCCTTCACTGTCAGTGAAGACTTGATTTCACAATTTGTATCCATCGAACCTTCACCTCTACTGCCACTAGGTGGCGCTGTAGTCACGCAATAATACCATTTTGTGTATTTCTCTGTCAGTGAAGGTCAGCTGTAGAGAAGGTATTAATTTATTTACATTAAACTTGGTTAAATTATTGCATGTGGAACCAGGACGAAAAGAATAAGGTGTTAGGGCTGTACAAGGTAACCCTAAACATAAAATTTTACATATCAATTCCATTTAAAAGATAACAGTGATCATGACCCACCACCCTCCCAATTCTTCTTCTGCTCATCTCTGGAAATGACACTGCACATCTCAGTTTATGTTTTATGTATTAGCTTATTTGCTATTTTAAAACAAACATTGCATTACATTTTTCCACCTTTTAAATTCCTTTTATTTCACTTGAAACACATATATTCGGCCCATTTCTTCCTTCCATCCAACCTTTCCAACATTTGACATCATTACAGTTACTACAATAATCACATTTTAAGAAATCAATACGATACAAAAATCTAAAAACACATCCATCCAACTCCTCACTGTACAATTTCCAGAGGTTGGTCGTAGGTTCTGATAGGAGTGTGGGTTTGGCTTTTTGCATTCTCCATCAGGGTGCTTGGATCTGTGTGGCTCAGTAAGTAGAACATGGCATTGACAACACTTAGGTTGTGGGTTCGATTCCCATTGGGACCACATATACTGAAAAATGTATGCATTCACTGTAAGTCGCTTTGGATAAAAGCATCTGCTAAATGACATACGTTATATTATATTATTCTTGGCCAATAACCCTCAAATTCCTCTGAAGCAATGGGGGGGTTGTTCTGTTGCTCAGTTTTGTTCTCCTTTGTTCTCCAGTTTTTGTCCTTCCATCTCATTTTACATTACATTTACATTTTAAGCATTTAGCAGATGCTCTTATCCAGAGCGACTTACAAGATGTGCATTAATACATTGTAGGAACAATCATAGTTCGCGCAAGAGACCAGTGGAATAATACAGCAATAGACATCATTGCAGGCAGCTGCGTACCATACCTGTAACACTGGGAAGGAAAAGGTTAGTACAATTTTTGAATTTTTTAATAAATGGAGGAAGGGGGGATACATAGTGTTGAGCAAGTAGGCAGTGGTGATGACAATTAGCTAGATGTACAGAGTTCAGTTGTAGTGGAGTCTGAAAAGGTGGGTTTTGAGTCTCTTGCGGAAGATCGCAAGTGATTCCACGGTCCTGACCGATTGCGGAAGGTCGTTCCACCAGCGAGGGGTCAGAGAAGAGACGAGACCGCGAGGAGCAGCTGCCAGGCGCCCGGAGGGATGGTGCAGTCAGTTTACCAGTAGAGGCGGAGCAGAGGGGTCTGGCTGGGGTGTAGGGAGTGATGAGTGACTGGAGGTATGGGGGAGCAGTTCCTCTAGCTGCTTGAAAAGCTAGCACTAGTGATTTGAATCTGATGCGTGCTGCGATGGGGAGCCAGTGCAGAGAGGAGAGTAGAGGGGTGACATGGGTGAACTTTGGCTGGTTGAACACCAGACGAGCGGCAGCATTCTGAACTAGTTGCAGTGGTTTGATGGCACAGGCCGGTAGGCCTGCCAGCAAGGAATTGCCGTAGTCCAGACTCCTGCATGAAGTATGAAGGCCTTGTAGAGGTCGACCCCACCCAGGGCCCAGAACCTACCCACCCACCCCTCCCCCTACTCTATTCCCTCCTTTCTCCCCTCCTCCCACAGCCCCTCCCTTCTCTCCCCAGGCCCTCAGGGCAGTGGGATGAAGCGGATCACCTCAGTTTTGGGCTGTTAAAAAGTGATGTGGAAACAGGGGAAAACTCCCACACGCCAAACAAACTGCACAGGTGCACAGATGATTGAGCTTACTCTTGGAAATGAATGAATCCTCTGTACACTGTGGTATTTTCAAACCTCATTTGACTCATCAGATTTTCAAATACCACAGTGTGTGGAGGTGTTATTCTGTGTGCCAGCAGGAAGCCACAAATAGTTTCTTGCAATATGATTGACACCGAGCATTATCTGAAAGAATGAATGCCAATGACATTTATTTTTTGTCTTTTTTTAATATATGTTGTCTCATTATTAATAATAATAATAATAATTATAATTATCTGGATCAGTAAATATAAGGGAAATCAATGTTGTATCCATCTACCAAAATAACAGCACTTGAATGGAAGTATTTTATCTGTGCTACACAATTTCATATTCAACGTGTTCCAGAATTATTAGAAACAGTACACTGCAAATATATTTTGAAAGTACCTATCTATCTCTTGCATTCACCATAATCTGGACACTTAGCATTTTAAATAGATGAACCTCTATCTATAAATCTGAAGCGGTTTAGATTCACAGATGTTCCTCCCGATCTCTAGCCAGGAGTCGGGCCCTGGAGCTGCTCCTGGAGTGGCCTGATTGGTGGTGCAGGAGGCAGGCCCATCCCACAATGGGCGGAGCCTGTATGTGGGGGAAGGAACACCGTATAATTTTGCTTCTGTGGCTCCCTTGCATTATTTGTTATGATACAAAAATACAGCTGCAATACTATAAAAAATATATATATTTCTATCAAATTTTTTTCTCCTAATTTGGTAGCCAATTATACCCTCAATTATTCCAACTATCTCCCCCACAAGCCCGCTTCTAACCCATTTCTGATACCGGTAGTGGCAGGAACGACGAACCGCCTCCACCGAGATGGAACTCCTTAATTGCCGACCGGGATTCCAGGCAGATGGAAGCTTTTCTGCTTCAGATTTTCAGCGAGCTCATGCCGGCTTCCCTCCCCCCTCCCTGTGGCTGACAGCCAATTGTCGCCCCCTAGCGGCACTCCCGGCCAGAGCTGGACTGACTCAGCCAGGTTTCGAACCACGGCCGCAGTGGGCAACTTGCAGTCCAGTCGGAGGCTCTTAATGTTACGCCACCCGGGAGGCCTGCAATACTTTTCAACGCATCACAATTCAATAAATAAAAACATTCATCACCTCATTTGTGACATATATTGAAATGTGTGGATTTGTAGGGGTTTCCCCCTTCATAGCTGTTGCTAAGGGGCAGCCCAAAAAGGACCTTGTCAACCATTCACCCAGCTAACTCCATTGACTCCCTGTTGCCGATATCATCAAATCCGTTTTATGATATACAGCAGAGGTCTAGACATGTGACCACAGAGGCGTTGGTGTGTGTCAAACACTGCAATCTATAGAAAGGACGTGGAGTGACTTTTTGGCAGCCAAAATGAGGCCTTGGTGAAATTTCATTCCCCGCAGCTAACTGACTCCATGTTGCCAATATCATCAAATGCTCTTTATGGTGTACAGTGGAGGTCCAGATGTGTCCCCACAGACGCGTTGGTGTGTGTCAAACACTGTAATCTTAAGAAAAGAGGGGGAGTAAGCTTCTGGCTGCCAAAATAAGGCCTTGTCTATGTTATACATTCTCAGTTACATATACACTTGCTGAAATCAGCATCAAGTGAAAGAACATAATGAGCTTGGTGCTTATGAATAAAGTTCATACCTAAAGAAGGGGACAGTGGGGTAATCCCGAACACCTTTTCTTTGGGGTTCATTACAACAAAACAAGAGAGTGATTTTCTAACATTGACATTACATCACTACAAAGTCCAAGTTAAGTGCTAGCTAGAAACATCTTTTTATGAACTTTTCAACATTCCTTAAGTACGTTGTGGCTACAGAAAGAAAATGGCGTCGTTGGGGATTATCCCATACTCTGGGGGTAATCCCGAACGGTGTGGTAAACAACTCACAGGTTTTCATCCCTTGTTTTTTTACCCCACATTTCAATGATACCTACCTATTCTTTAGATCAAGGAACAAACTTTACATAAAGGCATACAACAAATCCATCTACAACTACAGCTGGTTTAAACACAGAGACAATAAAAAGTGTCATTTATCAGTTTAAAAAAAATTCTGGTAGAAAAAAGAGAGAAACCATCCGATGTCTACATCTCTGAAGTCAGTGCATGAGTACACATTGCTGCAAGGTGTTGTTTTAACAACCCCTTCTCCCTAGTAACAGATATAGAGGTATTCGGGATAACCCCACCCTCCCCTATGCATAATGTTCTCCTGGATCACAGGGACTCGTGGATGCACACTACGATTTGTGTTCCGAGTGCGTATAGTTGGCCAACGGCAATCATTTCCTTTTTTCACAACATCAAAGCCGTTTTTAGACGGTTATAGACTCTCGCCTAATTTTTATCAGCTTTATAAAGTGCGGATGTCAATTGTAGCGAAGCATAAAAAAAAGATGAACGTTTGCTAAACGTTGTGATTCTTGCAAAATAGACCACTTAAATGATCCCCCCACAAAAAAATCAACAAGATCAAATGTAAAAGAGTAATGTTCTTTGGCAATGACACAGAAATTGTGTCATCTAAAAGGTACATCTATGCTCACAAACTATCTGGATCAGATTACCGGGAGAAAATGAGAAGGCAAGCCATAGGCAACCTGCATTGGACAGCAACATTGTCCGATGAATTTAAGACAGAAGCAGTAGCTTTACAAAATATATTAAAAAGACAGTGATAGATAGCTACATGAGTTAGAATTTTGTAAAAATGTTGTGCCACAATTAAATAATAAATATGGGTTGTCCAAATACACTTTTAAAAGAAAATCTGCACAAAGTTCAATACATTAAAAATAAGAAAGGGGCTTTGCCTTACAATAAGAAAGATACCTCAGATGTATTCATTTGTTACTTTGTTGAAAGCTTCACCAAGGAAAAGGATACAAATCTATCTGCAAGTACTGCCAATGTATCTGTGGTTGAAACTCCCTGGCTTCCATTGCTTTATCAGTTAATTCATACAGGTGTGTGCAACTCCTGTCACACAACAACTCTTACCATCTGTTACAACAACATCAATAATTTGTAAATTAATGAAGCTAGCAGTACTTCAATACTTTTTAAATGGCATTGAATTATAATGTTAGCTGTTGTATCACATAGGAGCTATACAGTATTTGAATGTTGGGAGCTGAAGTAATACTCAATATCCTACTTATAAATATGTTTGTACCTGTTTTCCACTGAATACCATGACAATGTCCATAGTATGACCTATATTTGCAAAATAAAAAGCTTTTTTCTTCAACTGCAATAACCTATGCATATTTGGGTAATTAATAGAGAAAGCCAAGCACAGAGGAATCAGGGATGAAGTGAGGATGTCACTTTACTAGCACATTTCCAGAAGCACCAATATATCCAAAATACATGAATGTCAGATAAGCCACCATGGTCCAATCGAGACGCCCAATCCGTAGTCATTCTGTACGGTCCTAAAAGGTGTCCTTGCATTGATCTTCCGTATATTTTTATGGTACGCTAGCTACGCTCCCAGAAATGCTAGCTCTTCAATGTTCCCACGGCTCGTACAGAACTGGGAAAAACAGCTTTTTCCTACTAAGCCCCATGGGCATGGGAAAATCTATAGAAAGAGCTGCATTTAGTTGATCTCACACCTCTGGGTGATTTTAAAAAGTCTTATTACATTACAGGCATTTAGCAGACGCTCTTATCCAGAGCGACTTACAGTTTTACATTTCTTTACAATCCATTTGTACAGCTGGCTATTAACTGAAGCAATTCAGGTTAAAGTACCTTGCTCAAGGGTCCAACAGCAGTGTCCCACCTGGGGATCAAACCTGCAACCTTAACTTTACAAGCCCAGTTCTTTAACCATTATACCACACTGCCGCCTTATACAAGATACTGTGACAGAGGAATGTAAATATTTGTGAGATGCCATGTTCCTTCCTGGCTAAATAAAAAACCTCCCATGTGACATAACTGGCCCACTATGTACAGGGGGGAAAACCCAATTTCACCACTTTTACCACGTATTGCCTTGTGTGCTTCTGGGGCTTTTGGGGTCTGTATGTCATGGTAATTTATGGGAGTATCCCATGTGGTGCATACTGTATGGCTAGTCCATACTCCACCCCCTATGTTGTCTTTACATATGAAGCATATGTTGACAATATGCATGGTTAGTAAAGTTGGGTGTACAGATTTAAAGGAGAGTAAATAGTGATTTATTTTCAATAGCAGTGAAGACACAAGACACAAGAAGTCGATGTTTCAAATAAAGTGTATTTTATTTTTGCAACACTAGAGACCAAAGTGGTACACTAACTACTATAGAATTACCTTAAACGGGTAAAGATTAACATATCACAATCAATAATACATCAGCAAAAAAAGTCAAAAAAAAGCATATATTTTTACACAAAGAGTTTTCATTTAAATATTTTCAAGCAGCAGGTCTCCCAACTCGTCTCCCTATGTTTTTCAAGGGGACAGTCTGTAGCATAGCACCTGGTAGAGAAAGAAAGGTAGATTCCTTGGCGAAGTGAAAGAGTATGTTTCACTTGTGGCATCAGTAAAATTTGATGACCATGTCTGAAGTTGTTGCGGTCGGGTGTCAGGTGAGAAGATGACATGAAGGTTTGGTTTAATGAGGTGGACTCACTGTGTGCTTTTAAGGATATAGGAGGGGGGCACTAATGGTGCCCCTGGAAGGGACACCTGGTTGGAACAGAAATGCAAGCATGTTTAAAAGTCTGTACAGTACATGTTAAAGGTGATTTGCTTGGTGTCTAGAAGGGGATCTGTCCATAGTAAGCGGTATAGGCAGCGACAATCCCAGCTGTCTCTGCCATGTGCTCACAACCCAGGTTCAACTCACACACCTCGCTCAGGCTGTCAGAGAAAGAGAGAAAGAGAGAGAGAATGCATTATATTCATATTGATTACAATTATGCAAACATTCTATATGTGTATAGTTATTATACATCATAATCATATTTCCTTTGGCTCATAGTTACGAATGAATTTATGAACTATAATGAAATCTTCCTAATTTTGTTTGTTAAAATATGTTCAAGAACCACAAGGGAGTGCCAATGTAATACAAGTACCCATACTATCTCCAATTTGACCAATTTTACTCAGTATTTTGCACTTCAGTTCAAATAGGATCATACATTTGTATTCTAAATTCAGTCAATGTTATTCATTGAATTCATATTCAATGTTGAAATCAGCAGATGTATCTTACAATATGCTCTTATTATGGTTCTGTGTGGCTCAGTAAGTAGAGCATGGCGTTCACAACGCTTACGTTGTGGGTTCAATTCCCGATGGGACCACATATACTGAAAAATGTATGCATTCACTACTGTAAGTCCCTTTGGATAAAAGCATCCGCTAAATGGCATATATTATATTATTATATTCAAATTACCTTGCTCAAATGACCTTGCTCGAGGCTACAACAGAAGTGCTCCACTTGGGAATTGAAGCTACAACCTCTGAGTTACATGCCCATTTCCCTAACCATTACACTACCCTGCCACCATTCTGTGTCTGATGGACATAAGGAGTTATTGAGCTGGTGCAGTCTTACCTCTCCAGTTGTGTGAGGCTCAGGTCTACAGGAGCCGCTCTCCTCTTCCTCATGAGCGTAGAGGCCTGGTCTTTCTCCACAAAAACATCTGGAGCACACACACACACACACACACACACACAGCACACCATTCACACACACACACAGCACACCATTCACACGGTTGTTACCCAAGTACACAGGCACTCATGTCATGCAGTGATGTCGCTTGTCTCTCTGGACAACCATGTAGGTTGTCCAAGCACCCAAACATGCATGTATATGTGCTGCAAGACTACAACTTGCGAGACACAATTGCTTATACACGGTTGTCAAAGACACCAAGCATGCAAGAACGTACACAGATAGAGATACTGCAGGTGTTTTCTCACAAATAAGTATATTTAAAACCCATCCCTCTGGCCAGTAGCACTTGCACATAGATACACTCTGACATACACACACAAAATAAATTCTGATCAATTGACTGGAGTGTTTCTGGCAGTGGCATCAACAGTAACAATCCTTTTGATTTGAATATGTTTATTGAGGTATTATTTTTCTTTGTTCTATAATTGTATTCTGACCTATCCTGCCCTCCTGTAACAACAAATAAATTACAAATTTGGTCACAAAAAAAAAAAGAACACAGCAACAAGGGTCTCTTACCCTCGGCAGAGTCCGCGGCCAAAGACGAGGCGGAGGAAGAGGAAGAGTCGGAGGCTGAATCAGAAGCAGAGTCAGAATCGGAAGCTGAGGAAGAGGATGAATCGGAGGCTGAGGAAGAGGACGAATCGGACGCCAAGGAAGAGGCCGGATCAGAGACTGAGGAAGGGTCGGTGTCATCAGCAGGGGCGGGGTCGGCAACATCTGTGCACAGGAACAAAACACATCAAAAGAGATTGATTTTTGATTTGTGATAACAGAAAAGTTATTTGCCCTTTTTAAATAAGTGCCTTTGTTATGGTTACACCCACTGACAATGTGTGTGCACACAAACAGATTTTCGCACTCTCTCCTTCCCTTACCTCCAGTGGACAGACAGATGGACAGCACCGCGCAAATGACAAGGACAGCGAAGGTCTTCATCTTTCTCTCTGTTTTCTTTTCCTCTATTTTTACAAACAAATGACGGGAATGAGCCCTGTTCTTTCTTTCTCTCTCTCTTTCACTCTTCCCCTTTTGTGCCCAGTTTATACTTCTATCCCCCACACTGGGTCGAGTCTGTGATTGGTCAGAGAATCACATGACATACACCCACAAACACTCGCTCACAAACACACACACACACACACACACACACACACACACACACATTGTAAGACATATGTAGTAACCCATATGTTTTGCTTACAGAAAATATACAGACATGCCACTTAAATTGTCACGTGTGAAAAACATTGCAGAAACACTGATACAAATAGACACATGCTGTCCAGTTCTCTCTCATTCATCTCTTTCTCATCTGCTTACTGCTCATCTCATTTCTACTAATATTGGAACGCACGTAAAATAGAAAATAAATGAACACCATAAAAACTCTATCAAGCATGTCACAATTTCTGAAAAAGGTCATATCATCATTTTACATCCGTTTGCCGCGCAGTGCGCAGATTTTGCAGTTCCTGCACTCCACTGCCTCCCACACAAACCCCAAAACACAGGCTGAGCAGACCATGCCTTACTAATTGAATGACAGCAGACACCAGCAGATCTCATTATGTGACACACTTTAATTAAAGGTTTCCCTCTTCTCCAGCAGAACCGCAACTATTTTCTACGCCAAGCAAGAACCAGAGACATGCACAGTGCTGCTAAATCTCATGCTTGATGTATTTATACATGCTAGCAAGTGTATTTTTAGTTTACTGTGTATTACAAGTACGGTAATATACATGTTGTATGTATTTATAATATTTATGAGAATATATGTATGTTATACAGGTGATATAAAGCGGTTTCCCCAAAAAAACTAAAACAAAATCCACATAAAACATAAAACATGTAGACGACAAATTCTACTGTAAGAAATGATGTCCGCAATGATTAATTTATTGATTTCTTTGATTTCTTTGGCTGCAGCGTGTTGCAGGTGTTTTGGACGGCCCACATCAAATGGGGCAATTCGCAAATAGACACACAGACATAAATGCCATGCAATGAGACGTACAGATGTACAGTAGAATTTTGTTGACCTCTTTTCCTCTGTCTGAGTGTTATTCTCAGTGGGAAAAGTTTGTCTTGGCAGGCTGGTGTGCAATTTCACTGTCTGGGTCATTGTTCCTGTTGTGTGTATGTTTCGATGTTATATGGGGACAACATTTTGAGGAAAATAAGGCTACAGTCAAAAAGGCAACCTGGAGGCGTTCTTACTTTGATTTCTTGTGCATACTTGATATTTTTATATATTTTGTCTGTTATGTTTGGCAACGTAAGGGAAGTGTGGTGTTACTGGGCAGGTAACTTATATTGTTGTTGGATAATTTACGCAATTGCATAAATGGTTAGGGTCGTTCTTCAGGTTACGTGTGGATGGGTGTGTGTGGCAATGGGTTACAAGGTAAGGTTAGAGGTAATGTCGGGGTTGTGGTCAGGGATCAGGATAGCACTACGGTTGTTCAGATGAACTCAATACATAAACCACATATTTTGCATAACTTTGAAAGAAATACATACACGTGTAATAATGACATATGTACATTTGCAATAGAATTACACTTCATTTAATTGTTCACCTCATAGTGGGTTACTGAAAAAATTGCTTAAAATGACACATTTGCAGACATATGTTTATGCATCCTCTTTTATTTAATATACAGGTAATCCAGCATACTGTATGGATTTGAACACACACAAGTGTTGCCTAATCTGTGCATGAAAGCAATATAAAACCACTGCTTTACATTATGAATTACATAGTGCAGAATAAAGAGGATAGATTACATTTACCTGTACATACAGGTGTAGTAATTTTCACACCGCAGTGGGGAAGGATTCCGTGTTTCAATGTGCAAAGTACTATTGAAGCATACTGCATTTCACTATATGACCCAAAAATAAAATTGTCATGTCAATTTAAACAAAATGCGATGTGATAAAAATCTAATACGATGGGATGATCTATGGTGTTTGATTTGTATTAAGGGCTTGCGCTTGAAAAAGCAGAATGGAACAGCGTCCAAAGACATGCACGTTAGGCTAATTGGAGAGTCTAAATTGCCCGTAGGTATGAGTGTGTGAGTGAATGGTGTGTGTGCCCTGCAATGGATTGGCGACCTGTCCAGGGTGTATTCCTGCCTCTCGCCCGGAACGCATGCTGGGATAGGCTCCAGCCCCCCGCGACCCTGACCAGGAATAAGCGGCTTAGATAATGGATGGATGGATGGAACAGCGTGTCAAAATAACAGGGTAATAAGCTTGAGGGTGACTTCAGACTGCATTTTATATGAAAATGAATACAGTTTTGGCTTGATGTGTTTGTCAAGATGTGTCTTACTGACATGCGATATGCATCTACTGAGACAATGAACATGAATATAACAGCCTTAATGAAGTCCCACCATTGACCGTGGTCTGGACACAGCGTATTGATGAATAAGTGTATATATACGGGGGGGGGGGCAGAAGCAGATATGCAGACTCAGGCTCAAAACTATTTCTGGAATTACCAAATCAATCATTGGCGAAATACAAAACATTATTTTTTAAGAAAAAGGAGAATATTAAATGTCCAAATGACAAGGTGATTTCCGGTTGTCTCTATTCCATCTCTATCCTGCATGATTCACCACCGTCTGTTATTTCTCAAATTCCTCGCAGCAAAATATTTCAGGTAGGCCTTCTGGAAACCATAGCGATGGGCATGGAGACGGCACGGGGAGAAATCCTCGCAGATCTCCGACCGTCGTTCCGCTGGGGACTTCAGCAACCTGAGAGAGAGAAAGGGAGGGAGAGGGCGAGAGAGAGAGAGCAAGAAAGAGAGAGAAGGAGTGAAAGAGAGAGAGAGAGGGAGAGGGGGAGAGGGATATAGAGAGAGGGAAAGAGAGAGAGAGAGAAGGAGAGGGAGGGAGAGAGAGGGAGAGGGGGAGAGAGAGAGAGCAAGAAAGAGAGAGAGGGAGTGAAAGAGAGAAGGGAGATGGATGGTAGGAGAGGGGGTATTAGGCAATGATTAGGGAAAGAAAAACAAATGAAGTTAAATATAAAGAAAGAAATTGACAGCTGAAAATGCTCCATGTAAATTTGTTCTCGTTAGTTTTCTCTCCTCCACTCTATTTTTTTCAAACTTTCTTCCCTCCTTTTTTACACTCGATAGTCCTCATCTCTCTCTCTCTTGCTTGTAAATGTAGAAATCTGTGCATTTGCTCTTTCCTTGTAAAATATTTACACCCAGTGAACAAGACATAAAACAAAATACGGAAAATAAACAATAAAAAGGTATTAGATGCAATTAAAAGCAATGATTCCCTTGTTTAAAAGTTGTTTTAAAAATATTTATAGAATCGGCTGATCTAATACTTGCGGGGAGGCTGTTCCATAACTTAGGGGTTGCAACACTAAAAGCATAATCACCTTTTTATTTAAGCCTGGTCCTAGGACCTAGTTGTGGTCGTTGTTGTAATCTGTGTGTGTTCAGTGGTTATCTCCAGGACTTGTTATAGTAACCAGTGTATACAGTGAAGATAACCATGCCAGCAGCTATAGTCGCCTCAGTTTGTGAAGGTTACCTTCTGTAGTTGTAGCGCCTATACGGGCTGACTCTTGGACGGTTGAAGAAGGAATTGGCTCGGTATGGGCTTACAAACAGATCTGGAAATTTGGCATCAACACAAATAGAAAACCAGTCAGCAAAAATAAAGGGCCTTATAATGAACATGATTAAAAGAGATTCCAGTGTAGACAGTTCATGCTGAAATATATTCACTTTGTAATTGAGAATACCTGCCATGAACACCTTCTACACACACGTGCAGAGCTACTAGAGAATGAGGTCGTGTCATTTCATATTTACCTTCTGAAGACTCATTACTTTCATTGGAATCTGTAAAATGATACAAAGGCAATGAGATGTCTTCACAGGCCATTATGTGTGAAATTACACAAAGTGTAGTGTACATTGTGTCTGAAGTACTGCTGGAGTATTTCTCTGTAGTCTGTCCTGTCGCTGAAAGTCCACCAGGGGGCCTCAGATAGTCCATAAATACAGTGTAATAGACTCATGTCAGGCTGCCCGGGCTCGATCAGCACCACCTCCTAAAACTGGGTGCATTAACTCAAGTACGTCCTGATGTGGAAACCCATTGCAGTGCATTCTATACGCAGGTAAAATACAAGCCTTTTCCTGCTCTAAATTACATTGGACTATTTGAACCAAAACAAACAAACAAACAAACAAACCAAAAACATGCACCTAAGTTTTAAATATGAGGGACAGATATCTCTGAATATGTATACATTATTTTCTAGTTGATATGCATTGATTGTATTCATTAAGAAACACAGATAGATGATGGTAATGGATGAGTAAGGTATGGTAGGGTATGCTAGATGATAATAGAGTAAGGAAGTCATACCATAGCAGAGACAGAGGACAAGAATGACACTCAGCACCACACACTGCAGAGGAACCTTCATCCTTCCTGTGGTGGACACTAGAGAGAGAGAAAGAGAAAGAGAGAGGGATATAGAGAGGGAGGGAGAGAGAGAGAGGGAGATAGAAACAGACAGACAGACAGACAGAGAGAGAGAGGGGGGGAGAGAGAAATAGAGAGATAGAGAGAGAGAGAGAGAGAGAGAGAGAGAGAGAGAGAGAGAGAGAGAGAGAGAGAGAGAGAGAGAGAGAGAAAGAGAGAGAGAGAGAGAGAGAGAGAGAGAGACAGACAGACAGACAGACAGACAGACAGAGAGAGAGACAGAGACAGACAGATAGACAGAGACAGACAGATAGACAGAGACAGAGAGAGAGGGGGAGAGAGAGAGAGGAAGAGATAAAGAGAGAGACAGAGACAGAAAGAAAGAGAGAGAGAGAGAGATGAGCTGAGATGAGGTGGGCAACTGTGGGTGTTGCCATGTTTTAAATCTAAAAACACTGTGCTCTGAAATCACTCAAGATGTCCTCCTCGCATAGAAGCAGAGAGAAAGAAGATAAATAAAAGACAGGTGGCTAAAACAAAAAAAAAAATACTTCATAGCATAGATTCATAGCTGAAGCTCGTTGAGAGGCAATCACAGTGATAAGTAAAATGAATTTGCAGAATTACAGCCCATCAGCGACCCGGTATGGTATCCAGCTGCCAACAATGATGTCTATTACTGTATCACTTCACTGATCTCTTGCGTGGACTATGATTGATCTTACCATGTATTAATGCACATCTTGTAAGTCGCTCTGGACAAGAGCGTCTGCTAAATGCCTAAATGTAAATGTATGGACTCCCTCCCACCTGTGACCCACAGGACTGCTCCACCTGCTCTCCCATTATCCCAGACTGCCCCTTTCACTGTTCCTCATGTTCCTTTCCAGGTGCAGAACACATGCTTGGACTGTGAGCGGGAGCGAAGGAAGGGAAACACACACAGTAAAATGCAGATGGGGAAAGTCGCCCTCCGTCACACATTGAGCAGAAGCACAGAAGCCCTGTTTCGCCCAAACAGCAAAAGAAAGACTCTCTGTGAATCCGCACCAGGTTTCTGACACCTGCACAAACAGTCCCCACCACATGCTGGGAATCAAACACCAGAACCTGACGAGATTCCGAACTCCAGGTGTTTTTCCCCCGGAGCAGAAGTCAGGCCGTGAGCGGTGCTCTGTTTGTAGCGTTTGGACGGTGGCGCCCCTCGCCCGCTCGGGCTGGCCGCTCCTCTGGAAACCCCCCGGCCCTTTATCAACAACATCACGTCACCCGGGCAACCAGTCACTCAAGCTGCAGGGAGGACCCAAGCCCAGCCTGGGAGAGGTACTGACACTGTCTGCAGCTCCGCACATGTACAACAGCTGGTACACACTCTCACTCTCACACACACTCTCACACACATACTCTCACACACTCACACTCACACACACTCACTCTCACTCTCACTCTCTCTCACACACTCACACTCACACACACACACACACACACACACACACTCACTCTCACACACTCACACTCACACACACACACACTCACTCTCACTCTCACTCTCACACACACACACACACACACACACACACACACTCACTCTCACACACTCATGCACACACACTCACACACACTCTCACTCTCACACACACTCTCACTCTCAGTCTCATACACTCACACACACACACACTCTCACACTCACACACACACACTCACTCACACACACTCACTCTCACTCTCACAGACGCACTCTCACTCTCACTCTCACTCTCATGCTCACACTCACACATACTCTCACTCTCAGTCTCACACACTCACACTCACTCACACACACTCACACACACACACACTTACTCAGACACACACACACTCACACAGACAAACACACTCACACATACAGACACACAGTATTCACACACACACACCCTCACCCTCACACTCACTCACACAGACAGACACAGACAGACAGACAGACACACACACACACTCACACACACACACACATACACATACACAGACACACAGACACAGACACACATACAGACACAGACACAGACGCACACACAAACACATACACACACATGATGCCCTCCACCGGAATCAGCATCAGGACATCTCCGCGTCGTCAGTTAGCATCTTGGTTTTTAACCAAGAGGGATTGCTAATCAATTTCTGACCAAGAGGGATTGCTAATACATTTCTGACCAAGAGGGATTGCTTGTCAATTTCTGATCTAAATTAAGCCTTGAATTATATATATTGTTTTTGCTAAACTTTAAATTAACACACCATTAATAACCTGTTTATTAACATATTATTAACACAGTAAAGAAAATGTACTGCAGTTCCTGTGCAAAAGGAGAATTCACACACCTGTTACAAAATATTTTAGGACAGGTATTGTAAAACAAATGATCTAATGCTAAAATACAGCATTAATGAACATTCAGTTAAACATCTATAAGTAATCGATTATGTATGAACCATGCCTGTTTTATGACAGGCACAGCACAATAACTTCATGTAATAAAATGAAAACGTTAATGTTTTATTAGTGGTTAGTTAATGGTGTCCTTTCATTAGAATCTACACTTTTGTATGTCCTGTTGCATTTTCAAAGTGACGGTGTTTGTGTGGGTGTATACACATGTTGCACCAATATCGCAACTTTTCATAATAAGAGCAAAATTCACAGAAGCTGAAAAGGTCACAGTTACTTAAGATTTTAGAGTGACTGAAACACTTTAAAGAATGCAGATTTTTTTTTTTTAAAGCTGGTGATAAATATGAAATAGCATTTAAAAAATATATTAATTAGGTCATAATCATTGCTATTTTTATCTGTTTTGTATGTGAAGTAATATATTCATAATCATCAGTTTTGTAGGGTACTTACCCTTGAGAAAGTTGAAGTGTGTTAGTTGTTGATGATTAGTTTCTCTTCACCCGCCCTGTTTCTGGCTGAGAAGACTCCTGTAAGCCTACCTTTTATAGCTCTCCATTCTGACAGCCAGCACTCTCATCTCTCTTTTTTTCTCTCCCCCTCCCTTCCTCCATTTTGCCCATCAGGCCAAACTATTAGCTCACTCTCTCCTCTCCGTCGTCGCTGTTTCCGTAAACACTCACCCACTTGTTCAAAAAACAGGCACCCGCCACAGTTAGCAACATACTGTAATTGTAAAATGGCAAAAACATGAAAGTCCCACGGAGAGAGAGTGTTAAAGTGACCAGCATTAATCTGTGACATTCATCATTACTAGGGCACACACACTCACCTTCATGATTGTAATTTACCTGTATAACTCATTTACTTTTACATTTTTACATTTTAGGCATTTAGCAGATGCTCTTATCCAGAGCGACTTACACAGTTTACATTTCTTAACATACAATCCATTTATACAGCTGGATATTTTACTGAAGTAATTCAGGTTAAATACCTTGCTCAAGGGTACAACGGCAGATGTGTCCCACCTGGGAATTGAACCAGCAACCTCTGAGTTACAAGTCCAGTTCCCTAACCATTACACTACATGCCGCTCCAGGGCATCTCCAGTGGGAATCAGACAAACAATACTGCATTCTCCTCTCCTCGCCCAAAGAGAACCCCGATGCTACACAACAGCCCATCCACCTCTTTGACCTTATATTTGTTTGAATTCTTTCAAACAATTTTTTATTTTTTAATTTTTTTATTTTCCAAATCCCCTTCCCCTGCCACTGGAGATAATCCATACAATTCAACCTTCCAAGTTAACAACTTCATCTGCATCCACACTCCGACCTGTGATTGTGTTGCAGGAAGCTCTGTGAAGTCGAGCTGTAGTTTTCTCAAGGAGAATAATATCTAGAAAGTAATCCCGCCATTTACCGCTCTGTTATCATTCAGAGGTTCCATCCATATTTGTTTTAATAATCAATTCTCCTGCTCATACTTTATATTTCTGATTCAGTTTTGGATGCCTCGACAGAGGTGTTAAATTCAGCGAGGTTATGTAACTTTCACCCCTATGTTCTTGTCACGTTGCATGTGTTTGTTAAATTCAGTGGTTGCTTCTTTGAGTCATGGTGCTCAACCACAGTCTGGAACTATGACTGGAACACACTGTAAATATATCAATTATAAAATGCCAGAAACCAGCCATATTAGGGAGGAGGCAGATAAGCAGACAGATATCCAGAAAGCCCCAGAGCAGGATTAAGACGAGAGAGGTACATGACAAAGACGAGTCAGTCTGAGGAAAATGTAATCATTTTGGGGCAGAAATAGCGTAAATCTGTGGCTCCATCGTTGATGAGCCTCTAATAGCTAATGGAGACATTAGCAAAATCCCCCGTTCCTAACGTAAACACAAACAGGAAAGAGGGAGGATGAATGGCATGAGTGTGTTTTTGTGTTATTTTTGTTCTGCCATAACTCTAGCCCTAATGCGCTTTGGCATATGTGCCACAGCAGTCACCTCATTGCAGTGCTGTGACGGTCTGTATGTTTTTATAATTTTATAATTAAAGGGAAGAGAGAGAGAGAGATAGAGAGAGAGGGAGGGAGAGAGAGACAGACAGAGACAGAGACAGACAGAGACAGAGAGAGACAGAGAGAGACAGACAGAGAGAGAGAGAGAGACACACAGACACACAGAGAGACAGAGAGAGAGAGAGAGAGAGAGAGAGAGAGAGAGAGAGAGAGAGAGAGAGAGAGAAAGAGAAAGAGAGAGAGAGACAGAGATCTCATTAGACACTAGAGTGCTGTTACAGTTGTTGTTACAATAAGTCAACGTAAGACCTCACAAGAAAGCGATGATATTTAATCATGCTATAATTCAATGCTATAATATTTAAGGCAAGTTAGTATTATCTTTCATTATGAAACATGTTGATTATGAACAATTATAGGAATTAAATTCAGATGTGGATTACATGGTGGGAAATATGAAGTCATTAGAACATTCAAATATACACACAGTCCACCGGGAGGACATAGCCTTGAGAACAGCCAGCCGCGGGCAATGAGTGGATCTCATATGAAGAACTGTGAGAGAAGAGAGGCTGGATATAAGGGAGAACAATGGGGCCTTGTGTCCCAAGCAGATAAAAGGCACTAGCCAAACAGTTAGCATTCACAGACACTCACAGGCAGGGCTGAATTAAATAGATGGACTACACTAGGGCAAACCAACCCCCCCCACCCTACAAACATTCACATTTCGATACTTTGTAAACAAACCCAATAACCTTTTAACTGCCAAATATTATTATTATTATTAGTTTAAGTAGGTAGCCTATATATATTTTACTTTGTTGTGGTTTGTTTATATTTAGGTATTTATACGCAATTTGATACTCATGTATTTATAGGGGTATAGGCTAGCACGTTTCATTTATTTAGTTAGCATTTTACATTCGATTTTATTATTTGTCTTTACCTATTCATAGTTAGGTATTTCAATGGAAAGTGTACTCACATTTACAGATGCTTTCTCCTGACTTAATCCAGGGAGGTGGTAAATTCATTCTCAATCGCCAACAGCGCAAACAAGTTCAGTTTCTTTTCCTTCACTGATTGATCTCAGGTACGTTTGAACACGTTTCAATAAATAAAAAAACCTTTCTCCGGAGCAATTTGGAATCGGTAATGCCAGATACATGTGAAGGCATATTTCCACATTGGGGAATGCATCGCCCAGGCCTAGCTCTCTGAGCTTCGTATACATGCCCATAACTGATTGTTTATCCATTACCATTGAGCTGAACTGGCAAAACACCTCTAGAAAGTCATTCTCAAGATCATATGGGTATATTTATTTCAGATGTTCTGTGGCTGTACACACTTCTCGGATGCCCATGAAACCAAATTTTTCCTCCACTTTTTTTCTAGACGTCGTTGCATCGTCACAGTTCCTGTGATAGGCATTGCTGAGAGAACACTGCTCCCATAGCAAGCATGATCTGCATTGAACCTAAAAGACTTTTCACAGACATTGCAAGGAGTTTATGTTGTGTATGATTATCAAAATAATACATTGAAATAGAGTTTCTAGATTGGAGTTTTTGTCCGAAAATATTTTACAATATTTACATTGAAAAAATATATTTTATATTGAATTTTTTTAATCCTGGGCCACCCTGTGGCAATTAGACACTAGGCACATGCACACACAGGTACCTAGTTTGCCTATGCCTAGATCCGGCCCTGCTCACAGGTATCAGGGACTCATGGTGTACGCTGCGCATTTATAAATTTGAGTAAGTTTAGAGATAGGTACTTGTGCTGTTTACGCAATGGTACTTGCATTGTGCATTTTAATTTCCAAGTATAACCATTTGGAGTGTGTTATTACATACTGTGGGTATGAAAAGTATTCACCCACCTTTGGCATTTTTCACATTTTATTTTTTTACTTCTTGGAATCATAATGGACTTAATTGGGATTTCTTGCCACTGATCAACAGAAAATACTCTATATGTCAAATAAAAACAGTCTAATAGTAAAAGTCTAAGGCTTTTTCTTAATTAATTACAAATGAAAACCAGACTATAATTAATTCCATAAGTATTCCCCCCCCTTGACTTCACTTAATACTTGGTAGAAGCACCTTAGCTGCACATATGGCTGTGAGTCACCCATTCTTCTTTACAACATTTCCCAAACTCCGTCAGGTTGGATGGGGACCATTAGTGAACAGCAATTTTCTAATATTTCCACAGATTCTCAATGGGATTGAGGTCTGGGCTCAAATCAATTTTGATTCCATGAAGGAAGAAAATAAAATGTGAAAGGGGTGAATACTACATGTCACATTTTGGGTGAATAGCACTTTTAGATTTACTTTTAATGAAAAGTGTGTTATAAGTTAAATGTATTATTATTACTTTTTATACCCACTGTATCTGTGTAAAGGCATGTGGTCTGTACATACAGTATGTGTGGGTGTGAGTATGCATATGCTTATGAGTGTGTGTGTGTGTGTGTGTGTGTGTGTGTGTGTGTGTGTCTGAGTTTCACATCCAGGCTGGACTTAATTAACAGAAGTCCGCTGCCGCTGACTATGAAGTTGGAAGCTGTCAGACAGGTGGCCCTGTCTAAAGCTCAGTACCTGTTCTCCAATGTCCACATCCAACAGAAAGTGCTGAGTGAAATGAACGACAAAACAGTGAGCCTAGTGCGAAAGTGGTTTGGACTCAATTCACACAGTACCCGTGACATTATTTTTCATCCCCAATGGGAGGGAGGGCTGGGGGTACCAAACATGGAGTGGATATATACCAGCATGCGGATTTCCCACCTCCTGAAAATGCTGAATAACGATGACAAGGATGTTAGGGAGCTGGCTCGATCCTCCCTGTTCCTGGACCTAAGGAGACGTAGGGGGAATCCCCACTTCCTCGGATTCAGAAGGAAACCCAGCGGGAAACTTGACACCCACGCCGCTGGTTTCGGGGTTTGGTCAGATTGGCCAGATCTGAACGACCTCTGTGTCCGAACTGGAGTGTCCCTGGAGTGGGCGCGGTCTGACTCTGGGGCCGTGAGGGTCTCAGACGACATTATAACTGGCCCCCTCATCCAGGTCAAGGCAACAGCCACATATGCTGGACACAGTCACCTGCTAACATCTACAGGTGCCAGGCGAATTCTCATGGACCTACACCAACATAGACAACAACAACACTGGACTGGAGTAAAACTTCAGGGAAAACTTGCATGTCTTCCCTCTGCCGATCATTCTGTTTCTCATTCATTCTTAAAGAACACTGCGCTCAATGAGGACATTGTCACATTTACAGTAAAAGCCAGACTACAAGTCCTTCCTACCAGACTCAATCTCTCTATCTGGTTTCCTACTACTCAGGTTCCCCATTGCTTACATCACACCACAGAACAGGTCACTGAAACAATGTCACATATCTTGAATGGCTGTTATGCGTACAAAGGAATGTACATAGCACGTCACGACAGAATAGTGGACCTCATAGTGAAGGACATATCAAACCATTTCTCTTCTTTAGTGAGAATGTACAAACATTCCCGTGTTAATCCTTCCATGTTCCATCTCTGTGATAGTAACCTAGCCATTTTTACACAGTTGTCTGCTAATACACCAGATGTTGTTGTTGTTAATGAAGAGGCCAGAGAAGTGTCTGTATTAGAGATAGCCTGCACCTTTGACCCTAGCCTAGAGGAAGCCTTTATGACCAAGGTCATTAAATACCAACCACTTCTAAATAACATCTCAGAGCTAGGCTATAGGTGCAGACTATCCGTTTTCATATTTGGCAGCCTCGGACATACTCACAGGTTGGTCGTTAGAGGGTTTCAACAACTTGGAATGCCCAAAAAGGGGGCTAAAAGGCTAGATAAATATTGTGCTGTCTCTGCTATCATTGGCAGCCGCCATATGGCGGAGACGCTGCTACTTATACCCATAAGTGATGTGTTTTGTTTTGTATCTTGAAGATCTGTGCCATGATTCTGTGAATGCAACTTTACTGCACCTTCAGTATTTGTGTCCTTGTATACTTTTCTTTATGTGGACATAAATAAATTGTTAAAATGTGTGTGTGTGTGTGTGTGTGTGTGTGTGTGTGTGTGTGTGTGTGTGTGTGTGTGTGTGTGTGTGTGTGTGTGTGTGTGTGTGTGTGTGTTTGTATGTGTGTGAGTCTGTGTGTGAGTCTGTGTGTGTTTGTGTGAAGCGTTTTAGTGTTTTTTTTAGAATGTAATGTTTTTAACACAGCACTGTTCTACCCCCTTTTCCCTCTCTCATTCCTTACTTCCCACCATCCCCCACTCCCCCAAGTCCATATGATGTGTTTTTAGTTTTTCAGATGCAGTTTTATTCACCAAACTCCTACACTATCATTTCCAGGAACGCAGTCTAAGAACTTAAATAAGACAATTCTCTCTCTCTCTCTCTGCATTTATCGCAATAATATATCTTCTATCATGAAGTCATACATCATTTACTAAATGGCTTAATACAAACAGGAGTACTCCCAAGATCTTAGTGATGTCATTATACTTCTCTGTTCTACTATTTCCCTTCTTTCTTTATTCTTAAATCCGTATAAATAGAATTTTTTCTCTAAATCTTTCAGTTTATAAATCTGAAAAGTGTGAATCTGTGTCTGTATAGTGTGAATCTAAATCTGTCACTATACTGTTGTGATGAATGGTGCTTTATCCTCAAAATGTCTGTATTTCTTTGTCTGCACGTGTATGTATATGTCTGCCCATATGTGTGTGTGACCACACACCATGCAACACACACAAACACAAGCAGACATGTGGCAGGTGTGTCCTGCATGTTGTGTCGTAGGTGTACTATTGTGAGCGTAGTAGTAGATATGATCAGGTACTGATTGGGAAAGCTTGCCGTCTTTCCTTGGTTCTTTTCACTCACACCAGTCCTAACAAATTGGCATGTGCACACACACACACACAGACACACACACACACACACACACACACATACAGGTAACTGCCTGAATAAAGGAAACACCAACATAAAGTGTCTTACGTAATAGGGTGGAGGTAACCACAAGAAATTCCAATCATTTAGTGTTTTGTTGATGTGGTGGAAAATGATATCTCAGGCTCCTCTCCAGAATCTCCCATAAGTGTTCAATTTACACACCTGCCAGCATGCACACACATGTGTGCACACTCTCAGAGTGTAAATGTTTGGATACTAATGCTTGTTTTCATAAAATGGCTTCACTGTCTCTTTGTAGTTTGAGGAAGATAAATTGCTCGGACTACCCAGTGTTACCATTGTTTGGGCTATTTTCTCAATTGTTATTCCAACATTGATTGCAATACATGGCCACAAACACTCATACTGACACAAACAGTCTGTAATTCCAAATATATCTCCATCTCTCCACTCTCTCTCTCTGTCTAACTCTTCTATGCCTGCTCTTTTAAAGCATGTTTCCTCTTGGCTAACAAACCCCAATAATTATTTTAATTTGTCTTGGCTTCAAATATCAATTCAGGTTGTAGATTAAAAAAGAAAAACATCTACAATTTCTTTCTCTCTCTTTTGCAAGAATCTTGCAAAGAAAATATTTACGCTGTGTTCATAGAGATCGCCAGCATCTGACGGTCTCACAGTTTGTCTCCTATTTTTGTCTGTTTTGTTTCTGCATCTCAGACGTTTTACTCATTCTAGATCCTTTAATCTCCTCCTCGCTCTAGCGGGCCTCTGTCTTGTTTCCGCTCAAGCCCCACTGAGCCATTTCTCAAGTTGGTTTCCCCTACATTTACTTAATCTCACTTTACTTTTCCGTCGGTTTCCCTGTTCTGTGCAATTCTGTGTAAATTCCTCCTGCCTCTTCAACTCTTGATGTTCTCTGTCTGTGTCTGTCTGTCTCTCTCTCTCCTCCACCTTCTCACCCTCATCCTGTCTCCCTGTCTTTATGTCAGGCCATTGTGGTAAGTGTAATCAGATAAATTGAAGCACTTACACATTAGTCTACACATCAGCTGCTGGCCAATGACATGTTGTCAGTGACAGGCTCAAACATTAAATGAACAGACACACCCACACACATACACACACACACACACTTTACGCCCACACATGCTTGCACATACATACACAAAATATCAAACAAAATAAAGATAATGTTGTTCAGTCCACATTTTATTAATTTATCAGTCTCTTTACAGCTCTGTTTTAGGATCCTGTTCTGTGTCTTCCTCCTGTTCCTAAAACAATAAGGAGCCACAACAGTGTTTCAGTTCTGTGTTTCAGTTACGCAGGCCCTGAAACACAATGAATTTACCTCTTTTATACTACTATATATTTTTTTATACTGTAGATTGAGCAGCAAGTGTGTGTTATATTTGGGCAAATCGTCTAAATATTTTGACATGCTATGTTGATTGATCACAAAACGTTCAGTCCCAACACCTCACGTTTAATCTTTTGAATAACCCCAGTTAAGGAGAGCCCTTAAAGCTCTCTTTCACAAAACCTTCTGAATAAATGGAGGTCAAGCTCTCAAAAATCCTTTAAATAAAGGGAAGCGGAAGAGCACCATGGACAGGGAGAGGAAAAACAGGAGGGAATGTTCAAGTGTCGTCTAGGGACAGGCCAAGGAGAAATAGAGAGAGTGAAATAGAGATGTGTGTGGGAGAGGGTGATTAAAAGAAGAGTAATTTGGCCTCCCGTGTGGTCTAGCAGTTACAACATTCGACGCTGGCCACTGCACGGAGTTTGATTCCACCGGCCGCGCCAGTATTGGCTCTGGCCGGGAGTGCCACTAGGAGGCAGAAATTGGCTGTCCACCCCAGGGAGGGGGGAGGGAAGCCGATATGAGATCGCTGCATGTAGGAGTGGCCCTGTATACCGGAGTTACAGGCGACGGCTTGGTGAGTGCCGACTCAGAAGAGGCGGTACATAGCCTTTGTTACTGCCGGACTCAGGGTTAGCGAACTCACAATATGAGAGGGGGATTGACATGAAAAGAGAGGGTGTAATTGGCTACTAAATTGGCTAAAAATCTAAAACTAAAATGTTATTTAAAAAAAGAGTAATTTAAGGAAAAGAGAGCAGAGGGGAGAGAACAACAAACGCACCAGCCGGAAGAGTGAAGCAAAGCGACATCATCATCATCACTGCACCATTATTAAGTCACACACCTTTGCTGTATTTTCAGTGTTAAATCTGTGTTGTATTTCTTTTTTCTCATTTGCTTGCTCAGTTTGAAGGAAAAATGAGTTACGTTGTAGCCCAAGTTTCCATGTGGAAAGTTTCCAGGTATTTTTCCATATGACTGGCAGTAAAGTTACAGACCTTTCTCAGCACAATTTAAAACATTTAACCTGCAGGAGGTCATAATTTGTACCAGATGTACTGTAAATCGGATCCGCTGTTGGGAAGTACCAGGAATTATCCATTTTGAACTCAGTGAAAAGTGCAGATCCCTTTGAATTCCACTTGACCATGTTAGGATGCGCTCAAGAGATGCACAATAGATCAATAGGTTCAGAAATAACTTGATTTAGATCAATGGAACTTCGTTCATTATCAAGGGACTAGGAACTAATCAAAAGGACTGAGAGAGAGAGAGAGAGAGAGAGAGAGAGAGAGAGAGAGAGAGAGAGAGAGAGAGAGAGAGAGAGAGAGAGCAAGGAAGTTGTGGAAAATAGATATAAAGGTCAAGGAAAAGTGATTAAAAACATACAAAGTGGTAGCACTAGTAAGAGTAGACTCAGGTATTTAGCATCCTCGCTGAAGAATAAGCCATTGTTGATGAGCGTTTGTTTGTCACCTGTAGCGTCCCCTCGAGGAAGGATTGACAGAACCCCCTCACACGTTTGGTGGAGATCTTCCCCGGGGGCAACAGCCACTTCCTGTCCAAGTTGCCGTCGTAGATACCCACCCTCGGGAGTTCATCTGACTTCAGCCCGAAATATCCCAGGGAGCGGGCGTTACCTTTTACTGCGCCGTTTACCAGTACGAACAGGAGCTACAAGAGAACATCCATCAGCATCCGAGTGTGTGTGTGTGTGTGTGTGTGTGTGTGTGTGTGCATGTGTGCATAGTGAGTGCGTGTGTGTGTGTGTGTGTGTGTGTGTGTGTGTGTGTGTGTGTGTGTGTGTGTGTGTGTAATTCAGAGGATTTAAGAGTCAGAATGGAACTAGTGTAACAGAACACACGACAGCTTCCAAACAGAGCAGAGCAGTCAGGATCTTTTATTAAAGTACAGTAACATAAAGTTAGAGCACACTGAACCTGGAGCTAAGAGTAATCCAGTATAGCTCTGGGTAGCTCTAGTGCTTGCTCAGACACGATGCTACATAGCCCCATCCCAGTTTAATGCAGTATAATATGTAACAGAATGAAACCCATCCCAGTTTATTGATGCAGTATGATATATAACAGAATGAAAGCCAGCTCAGTTTAATGCAGAGGAACTCCAGCGTGTTGCGCTCACTGGACAGGCCCACGGCGGGGAGAGGGTTTCATCTTAATCCTGTTAAAGGTCCAGTCGAGATCATCACTCACCTTGCCACTGTACTCTGGGGCGAGGGTCCCCAGCTTGTTCTTCAGCTTAGTGTAGTCAGCACTCCCCCTGTTGGCGAAGAGCAGGAGGTGCGTCTTCACTTCAGAATTAAACAGACCCACTGCCGTCTTTTTATTTTGGGAGAGAAAGAAGGAAGGATAAGAAAGGTAATCAGGAGAGATTGAAATTCAGGCATTCCAAACCAGCAAGAGAAAGAGGAAGCAGTGTGTGTGTAATGGATATGTAGATACAATGTCTTTTAATACTGTTTAATGAAATAATGAGTGAGTAGTGGGTATGTAGATTCAGTACCACAGGATTATACTCAGTGATGTAGTAATGGGTGAGTATGTAGAGTATACTCAGTGCTGTAGTAATGTGTGAGTATGTAGATTATACTCAGCGATGTAGTAATGTGTGAATATGTAGAGTATACTCAGTGATGTAGTAATGTGTGAGTATGTAGAGTATACTCAGTGATGTAGTAATATGTGAGTATGTCAGTGATTATATTGAGTATGTGATGTCAGTAATGTGTGATTATGTAGATTATACTCAGTGATGTAGTAATGGGTGAGTATGTAGATTATACTCAGTAATGGGTGAGTATGTAGATTATACTCAGTGATGTAGTAATGGGTGAGTATGTAGATTATACTCAGTAATGTGTGAGTATGTAGATTATACTCAGTGATGTAGTAATGGGTGAGTATGTAGATTATACTCAGTAATGTGTGAGTATGTAGATTATACTCTGTGATGTAGTAATGTGTGAGTATGTAGAGTATACTCAGTGATGTAGTAATGTGTGAGTATGTAGATTATACTCAGTGATGTAGTAATGTGTGAGTATGTAGATTATACTCAGTGATGTAGTAATGTGTGAGTATGTAGATTATACTCAGTACTGTAGTAATGTGTGAGTATGTAGATTATACTCAGTGATGTAGTAATGTGTGAGTATGTAGATTATACTCAGTGATGTAGTAATGTGTGAGTATGTAGATTATACTCAGTGATGTAGTAATGTGTGAGTATGTAGATTATACTCAGTGATGTAGTAATGTGTGAGTATGTAGATTATACTCAGTGATGTAGTAATGTGAGTATGTAGATTATACTCAGTGATGTAGTAATGTGTGAGTATGTAGATTATACTCAGTAATGTGTGAGTATGTAGAGTATACTCAGTGATGTAGTAATGTGTGAGTATGTAGATTATACTCAGTAATGTGTGAGTATGTAGAGTATACTCAGTGATGTAGTAATGTGTGAGTATGTAGATTATACTCAGTGATGTAGTAATGTGTGAGTATGTAGATTATACTCAGTGATGTAGTAATGTGTGAGTATGTAGATTATACTCAGTGATGTAGTAATGTGTGAGTATGTAGATTATACTCAGTGATGTAGTAATGTGTGAGTATGTAGATTATACTCAGTGATGTAGTAATGTGTGAGTATGTAGATTATACTCAGTGCTGTAGTAATGTGTGAGTATGTAGATTATACTCAGTGATGTAGTAATGTGTGAGTATGTAGATTATACTCAGTGATGTGTGAGTATGTAGATTATACTCAGTGATGTAGTAATGTGTGAGTATGTAGATTATACTCAGTGATGTAGTAATGTGTGAGTATGTAGATTATACTCAGTAATGTGAGTATGTAGATTATACTCTGTGATGTAGTAATGTGTGAGTATGTAGATTATACTCTGTGATGTAGTAATGTGTGAGTATGTAGATTATACTCAGTGATGTAGTAATGTGTGAGTATGTAGATTATACTCAGTGATGTAGTAATGTGTGAGTATGTAGATTATACTCAGTGATGTAGTAATGTGTGAGTATGTAGATTATACTCAGTGATGTAGTAATGTGTGAGTATGTAGATTATACTCAGTGATGTAGTAATGTGTGAGTATGTAGATTATACTCAGTGATGTAGTAATGTGTGAGCATGTCGATTATACTCAGTGCTGTAGTAATGTGTGAGTATGTAGATTATACTCAGTGATGTAGTAATGTGTGAGTATGTAGATTATACTCAGTGATGTAGTAATGTGTGAGTATGTAGATTATACTCAGTAATGTGTGAGTATGTAGATTATACTCAGTGATGTAGTAATGTGTGAGTATGTAGATTCAGTACCACAGGATTATACTCAGTGATGTAGTAATGTGTGAGCATGTAGATTATACTCAGTGCTGTAGTAATGTGTGAGTATGTAGATTATACTCAGTGATGTAGTAATGTGTGAGTATGTAGATTATACTCAGTGATGTAGTAATGTGTGAGTATGTAGATTCAGTACCACAGGATTGTACTCAGTGATGTAGCGGAGTTCATTAATCTGGAAGAAGCGAGTCAGCCCTTCACTGTCCAGCTTCTTAGCCTTTGAGAGCTCCAGATTCTCCTGGTGCAGGTCTGCCTGTGGGACACGCACACACACACATACACACACACACACACACACACGCAAACACACACGCACACATACACACACACACACACACGCACACACACACTCACACACACACATACACACATACACAGACACACACACACACACACATGCAAACACGCATGCACACACGCACGCATGCACGCACGCACACACACACACACATACATACACACACACACAGACCAACACACACACACACACACACATGCACACACAAAAACACACACATGAACACACGCACACACACATGCACATGCACACACACACACACACAACACACACACACACACACGCACATACACACACAATGACCATGTACTCTCAGGGCACAGATGGGGTGAATTAAAGAGAGTGTAAGCTTGTAATGCTGCAGATGATGCAGGAGTGTGTTCCTCATGTTCAACAAACAGGGGACATACAGGATTCACACACATGACCACTGTGATATCTCCGGCAAACAGCGTAAATGACAGCACAGTACTCTTCCCATAGTAATATTTCTTTATTGCACTTGTATTTTATTATGTTATATTATGTTTAAAATAATTATCGTATGCACTTTAAAGTCAGTCTTGATAAGTGCAACTTCTAAAACAATTGAGCAATGCCAGCGCTCAATGGCAATGACAATAATCATTGTAATTTAGGTGAAATATCGGAGACTGAAGGGGTGGTGTTCTACCTTTCTGAAGATGGAGATGGTGTCCGAGGTAATGCTGTACGTAGGCCACACCTCTTTCTCAGTGCACAGGGCCACAGGCAGCGTGCTCACCTCTGACGCAGACACCATAAACTCCTTATAGCCAATGCTGTCCTCCCCCTGGGGAGGGAGGGAGAGAGGGAAGGATATACAGAGGAGGAGTGTGTCAAAGACAGGCAGAGTGATAAATAGAAAGAAATGCACCACCGTCAATGCATAGATATTAGGGGTGTAACGGTACACGTATTCGTACCGTACCGTTCGGTACAGGACTTGATAACTAATTTGAGAAGGCATCACCTGAATGTGAATATCACTGGTACAAGGAAAAAACTGAGTGGAGTGCAAATCCAGCTTCCCATGGCATTTAAGCAGCCCCTCGCTGATAATTCAGACCGGCCCAAAGCAATTACTAACGACCTGTCTCTCTCCTCCCATTCCTCTCCAAAACGTTAGAGCGGGCTGTCTATAATCAACTGTCTGCTCATCTCTCACAGAACGACCTGCTTGATCCTAACCAATCTGGGTTCAGAGCAGGCCACTCCACAGAGACTGCTCTCCTTGCGGTCACAGAGGCTCTTCACATCGCTAAGTCCCGATCCCTTAGCTCCGTCCTCCTTCTCCTCGACCTGTCGGCGGCATTCGACACCGTGGACCACCGGATCCTGCTCTCATCTCTCGTCGAGATGGGAATCTCTGGATCTGTGTTGACATGGTTTGAGTCCTACCTGGCTGACCGGTCCTACCAGGTGGCCTGAGAGGATCCCTCTCCTCTCCCCGCACCCTCTCTACCGGTGTCCCGCAGGGCTCGGTGCTAGGCCCTGTCCTATTTTCTCTGTACACCAAGTCACTTGGTTCTGTTATTTCTGCTCATGGTTTTCCTATCACTGTTATGCTGATGACACTCAACTGTTTCTCTCCTTCCCTCCATCTGATACCCAGGTCCTGGCACGGATCTCTGCATGCCTGGCTGACATCTCCGCATGGATGTCCACCCACCACCTGAAGCTGAACCTGGGGAAGACAGAGCTGCTCTTCCTCCCAGCGAAGGGCTCCCGATGATTGATGCGTCAATCACCGTGGAAGGCTCCATAGTGTCTCCGTCCCAGTCTGCCAGGAGTCTTGGGGTAACCCTGGACAACCAGCTGTGCTTCTCGAGCCATATTGCAGCGATCACTCGGACCTGCCGTTTCTCCCTCCACAACATCCGGAGGATCCGGCCGTTCCTCACCCAAGAGGCCACTCAACTCCTGGTCCAGGCCCTGGTGATCTCACGTCTGGACTACTGCAACTCCTTGCTGGCAGGCCTTCCGGCCTGTGCCATCAAGCCACTGCAACTAGTCCAGAACGCTGCTGCTCGCCTGGTGTTCAACCAGCCAAAGTTCACCCACGTCACCCCTCTACTCTCCTCTCTGCACTGGCTCCCCATCGCAGCACGCATCAGATTCAAGTCACTGGTGCTTGCTTTTCAAGCGGCCAGAGGTACTGCTCCCCATACCTCCAGTCACTCATCACGCCCTACACCCCGTCCAGACCTCTCCGCTCCGCCTCCGCTGGCAGACTGACTGCCCCATCCCTCCCGGGCGCCTGGCAGCGCCGCTCCTCGCGGTCTCGCCTCTTCTCTGTCCTGGTCCTCGTTGGTGGAACGACCTCCGCAATTGGTCAGGACTGCGGAATCACTTTCAATCTTCCGCAAGAGACTCAAAACCCACCTCTTCAGACTCCACTACCCCTGATCTCTGTCCATCTAGCTAAATTGTCTTCACCACTGTCTACTTGTTCAACACTATACTCTTTAAAAAAAAAAAAAAAAAAAAAAACTTTTTTACATTTTGTAAACATTGTAAAATACCTTTTCCTTCCCGGTGTTACAGGTATGGTACGCAGATGCCTGCAATGATGTCTATTGCTGTATTCCTGCACTGATCTCGTGCGCTAACTGTGATTGCTCCTACCATGTATTGATGCACATCTTGTAAGTCGCTCTGGATAAGAGCGTCTGCTAAATGCTTAAAATGTAAAAAAAAAATGTAAAAATGTAACGCTGTAGGTGTTTTTACAGCAGCGGATCTGCAACCATACTCCGTTGTTGAGAACACGGGTTTTAAATATATGCTGAAAGTGATTGAGTCCCGCTACGAAGTTCCCCCTCATCCGCAAACAGACATACATATCACAGGTGTCTTAGACCTTTGCAGTAACTTATAAATGATAAAATAAGTTTATGAAGCCTGCTTTGGTGCTGATTGACTCCTTGTGTTCCCCTGAGTCTGTCTGCTGTCCCTTGCATTACCCCATGCATCTGCTCTCTCCCCCCCTCTCTCTCTCTCTCTCTCTCTCCCTCCCATCCCTCCCTCCCCCCCTCCCTTGTGTACTGTGGTTTGTGCAGACCAGAGGATCATGCCAAGCCCACAATTACTCAGATGCACCCTCATTTCCTGTCCGCCCGCCACTCAACCCCCGCGCAGGAAGTTTGGCCAAAGGGCTTGGCATTCTGGGATGTGTGCCCACCCTCCTGCAACTAAGGCGACAGACACGTTCCATGCCAAAACTGCGGTTTACTAAAAAATCAGACAGCATCATTACTGTTGTGACTTTAAATACACTACAAGACTGCGGAGAATCTCTCTCTCTCTGTCTTTTCTGCTTCTAAACAGTGCCCAATGTCCCTTGTTTTCATCTGTCGCTCTGCACACATCTAACAGTGCCGGGTGTTTGTGATTCGGTCAGTTGGTCAGACACGGCCTCTTTTCCTCTCCTGTGCCCTCCCAACCCCCCTGCCCCTCTTTCCTCCTGGTCTCTCATCCTCTCTGACCTGGAAGAACCCGATCACGACCACTTCAGAGGCCTCGATGAAGGCCTCAGCTGCACTGACATCAGTCAGCCTGGGGAGGGCGCTATCTGCAGAGAGAGAGAGAGAGAGAGAGAGAGAGAGAGAGGGAGGGAACATTATTACTTTCTGTTATTATTATTGTCTACCATACATATTAAAATTACTCTCTGGGCCTAGATTTCCCATACATTTTTTTTGTGCTCTCAAAACTGCCAAGGAACACTTCATAAGCCCCTGCAATGGTATTTTCATGTACTAAATATCACATCTCACTGTATGTGAATGTGACTGTGGATTAATGCAAATCATAACCTGATTATTTACTGATTAGAACGGATGAGATTTAACAAAACGTTTGGCAAAGCAGGTGCATATTTCGCATCAGGAAGGAAGGGAATTGTCTCTGTAATGGTTGCCATGTTGATGTTGCAACTCACTGTACCCATATCCTTTTGGTGCTCAATGAACATGTGGACAGGAACAGAGAGCAAACCCACATGTGCAGGATGTGTGCAACTCTAAGAGAGTCTTGGCACAGTGCCATGGATCTGCGCACAAATATGTACGATCTGCAGTAATAGTATTAGAGAAGATAAGAGACAATTAATTAGTCAAATCATACAGTAATGGAACAGTATGGGATCTTAGAATTACAGTGCTTCATCTGCAGATAGGATAGTTTAGAGATAGAAATCTTTAGAATTTTCCCATAGAATCGCATCATTTTATATCACATTAGTTTTAGTTTCATTATGTTAAAAAGGTGGTTTCAGGTATCTATTGTTCAGCAAAGTGACACGATAAAAACGCATTCCCATATCAATAGCTGTTTTATATTTAGGCCTACAGAAATTTCAGATGGAACACTGTAATCCAAAGCTTTTGAATGATTAAATAACAATCACATAACCATACAATGTGTGTGATCTGGATTTATAGGTGTGGATTATTTCTGTTATCAAAAGTTAATGATATTTCCCGATGCATGTGTTCGTTTTGTTAAAGATTGACGATCGTGTCGACCATAGATACCCTGCGTCAGTTCTCACCTGAAAAGTAGCAGTTCATAACATGCGTCGTTTAGTTCGTTAAAGTGATAGTTTGAGGCTGACTTTGCACATAAAGTAGTATCACTACAACACAGCGGGGGTATTTACAATATTGAATTATGTAGTCATACATAGCACGCAGAGTGGTCATACTTATGTCACATTTACGTGGGTAGTAGTGCCAGAGATAAAAATATGCTACCCATTATCTGAACAAGTAACCCTCTGTATGTATGACAATCAACTTAATAAATCAGTTATCTTTACGAATGCCTCGGTCTCCCATCTTGATGAACAACACACGGCTAATTTTAGTAGTGGCCTTAAATGCCTCCCTTAGTAAATTCCCCCGTTGATGGGCTGCCTGACTAACTGGAACGAACGCTATAATATAAGACGCAATGAACTGGGAAAAAATATGTGTGGATCCATTTGACCTCTATAGACACAGCAAATGAACATTTCACTGCTGGCCTCATGTCCGGAGACAGACAGCAAACTTTGACAAATAGGCAGCAGAATAGAGAGGACAGCAAAAGTACAGACATAGATCCCAATGCAGAAAACAGACCTTCCAGATATTGCAATAACAGAAAGGGAAAACACGGCATTATGATATATTTGCTTTGCCAATGCCCTTATCCTGGCAATTTACTGCTTGCAGTTGAACACAGTCCAGTGGACATTTAGTCTCTTGGATTTTCACTAAAGCAACTGCGGCATTGTATTTCAGGGTTCATCGGCAGTGCCTCACCCAAAACCGACAACCCTCGAACCTCGAACTTACAGTACTGACATCCAAAGTCAGTCCAGCGTTAAGAGCACCACACTGCAGGGAGCCATACCACTAAAGAGCGTCACAGTGTATACAGTATAAGAAAATAATATAATATTATATGCCATTTAGCAGACACTTTTATCCAAAGCGACTTACAGTAATGAATGCATACATCTTTTAGGATATGTGGTTCCAGTGGGAATTAAACCCACAACCTAAGCATTGCCAATGCCATGCTCTACCTACTGAGCTACACAGAACCACAAAATAAATACTTTACCAGCCTTACCTTTCTCTTCGGCTATCGATGAGGCAGTCAGTAATGAAAGGAATAAAACGCACAGCATCTTAGCTTCAGCAATGCAATGGAGACAGCTTCCCAGAGAGGCAGACAAAGAGGGGTATATGTATATTGTCTTTTATTTTCTTTATGAATGAAATGTTGCACCACCAGCACGTTGTGACTCTGTGTCCGTCTCTCTGTGTCTGTCTCTCTGTCCTTCATTTGACCGTTCTCCTCTGTTCTGATTGGTGGCTGCGTGAGAAACTAAACAGGTGTTATTGATAAGGTAAGGTCAGAGTAAACTGGGGTACGTGTCACTGTGTCAGGGCACATAGGCATGCCCTTACACTTGTGCATGTGTCCGTCTAAAATGCAAGGGAAACCTGTGCTCAGTGACTTTCATGTCATAGATAATATGTTAGTGGAAGTTTGTTGGTATTTAATTGATGTATATATTAACATCAGCTGGCCAATGAGATTCTGAGTCTCAGTTAGACTTAATCCAGGATTACATGAAGAGCGGAAAATTAATAAATAAAAATAAGAGCCCCCCGAGTGGCGCAGCCAGTAAAGGCACTTGTTCTAAGTTGCACACTGCAGCCTGGGTTCGAGTCCAGACCGCACCAGCCTAGGTCTCGCTGGGAGTCCCATTCAGGGGTGGCGACTAGCTGTCCCCTCTCCCGCTGGGGGAGGGAATGTGGCATGAGTTTGCTGAGTGAAAGCGACTCTGTTGACGGCTTGGCGATGTTTCCATCTCGGAGGTCTGAGTCTTTGTCACTGCCGATCCCAGGGTTCGAGAACTCTAAGAAAGAGGGGGTACAAGGCGTCAAGCCTCCAATTAAATTCTCACAAATTCTCACGGTGTCTATGAAGTGTCTGTCTCTGGGAAGAATCACCACAAAACTATCTAGCAAAGAAAACAGAGGACTTGGTCAAACTGTGTGCTTGGGGAATTATGTGAAAATGACAAGTTGGAGGGTGGTATGGTTTTTTGTCCCATTTCCAAAGCCAAAAACAAATAGGGAGAAGTGCAGATTGTGGGTCAAACTATGAACTGTACAATACTGTACAATCCCCAAATGGAACAGTCTAAGAACATAACTTTTTATCACTGAAAATGTATATGATTTCATACAATAAGTAAACACTCTCTATGAATGAATGAATAAATGATGGTAATAATAATAATAATAACAATAATATCATCTAGTACAGGGGTATTCAAATCCAGGCCTCAAAGTCCGCCGTGTCTGCAGGTATTTGCTCCAACCACGCACTACACCACCTGATTTCAATAATTAGCTCGCTTCCTGGACCAATGCAATGCAACTAATTATGCAAAATCAGGTGGTTGGAGCAAACACTGCAGACTTTGAGGCCTGGATTTGAATAACCTTGATCTAGTAAAAGTTCTGAGTATAAGGGGTCTGGTCTGGGGTTTCCCCTTCTGGCAACAGGGAAATGCTGCCCTAAGAGGCAGTTACCAAACACCCCAGTAAGTTTGGCCAGAAGTGCAGCCGTGACACAAATATGGGCCACCACAGGAATGGCGATTGATTTATCCCCTTAAGTTTTGCTTTTCCCCAGCTGAAGTCTGTCTGTTTTTCGTTTTTTTTTTACTGCAGCCTCCAGTTCCTCTCTCTCTCTCCTTCCTGTGGTATTTCTACACTTGGTTCTTTTTTCAGATCAAGTGTGGTTCTAAGTTTTTTCATAGATTGGGAAGGCTCCAAAATAAATCCTTTTTGTGTTTTTTTTACCCATAAGAATCACACAGAAATAACCTTTTAGATGCTCTTTCCAAAAATTGTCAATTTTCTGAAATTCACAAAATGAATCACAGTTGTAACTCCCCTTGTTATTTTATAATCAGCCTAATATTGAACAACATACTTTGATATAATAATGTCTGATTAAAGACAAAGTTGCCGTGCCAACCAAAGAAAGAATGGTGGAAAGCCTCTTGTTTTGGTCCTCTTCCTCGCTTTGTCTTTCTTTGTCCTTTTGTTCCACATGTTACTGAGATCGAGTCAAATATGGCTACCAAAAATGTGTTTCACACATGTCAATAACTCTTCTCAGCATTCACTCATTCATTTCACATTTGGCACATTTATTAGTGCATGAACTGAACATGAGTACATACAGTATGTACAAACTCCTTTCATGTCCCATTGACAGACCAGCATGCCCATTCATTCATTCATTCATTATCTAAGCCCAAAGTGTTCCAGCATCTCTACTTCTACATACCTCAGTTGTCACTATTCCAAGTTTTTACATATACTTTCAAAATTCGTATGTAACTCATATTTACAATGTTTTCCCATGCCATCAGCGTACGGAATTTGTTTTTCAATTGCCCAAGACAGTGCTGAGCAATCTCTGCGATTGTCTGTATCCACGACTGATCTGTTCATTACATGACATGATGCATAATGGATTCAACATTAGAAAAGGATGCTGGCATCAGGCACATTCATTTGCACCTGCATTTTATATCAACATACTGCGAACCTGCTAAAGGAACTGAACTGTTCTCTGAATACAAACAGCTTAATTCCTTTAGCTTTTTTACCCCAACTTCAAAGTGACCATGAAACAAGGGTTGTCCAATGAAAGGTTACCCAAGGTTTTCTGAAAGTTATTGCTTTACATGTATATTTAAAGTTAGTACGGGGCGGCGGATAGCATATCGGTCTAACGCACCCTATCTTGGCTGGTCCGATACAAGTGTGGCTGCCTATCAGTGACGAGGTTCGAAACCCGTCTCTGCCAGATCGGCCCTTGCCGTTAGCCCCAATCAGGGGCAGCATTTGGCTGTCCGCTTCTGAGGGAGGGGGGAGGGCGGTTGACAAGAACTCACTATGAAGCACGTAAGGGTGTCTCCAGAAAGGGGGTCGGTAAGTTCCATCTCAAAGGAGGCGGATCATCGCTGGCCTTGGAGAGTAGCCTGCCCCAAGTTTGTGGGGGAGGGTTAATGGAAAATAAATAGAGGGTATAATTGGCTTACAAATTGGGGAGAAAAGCGGGGACAAATCTGAAACAAATTTTTATATATTTAAAGTCATTATGAATTTCAAAGTGAACCCCATGGAAAGTGTTTAGCAGCATGTGTACCACAAACATACAGTGGGGTCAAAACATCTGGTTTCATCGTTCATCGAAAATGAACACAATTATTTTACTCAGGACAACAACTTGACCTCTTACCTACTTCACTAAGCTCTGCTGACATAATTACAAACAGCTGCAAAGGAAGTGTCCTTTTTCAAGATTAAAGCACCTGCAGTAGCAACGAGAACACACAGAGACCATATTAATTACGTCAATATCCAGTATTACAAGACCAAAACAACTTACACTGTGTATTAGGACTGTCCATGTATTAAAACTTAAATGAAAAATGAGGTGTCACAACATTTTGAGGAAATGAAAGGCAATGGTGTGCAAACAAAATATTTATAGATATTTCGATTTCATACCATCCTTTCTCAAACAAACATTTTTTTTGTATTTCTATCATTGTTTTATGACATTCTTGAATAACAAATACATTTACATTTTACATTTTAAGCATTTAGCAAAATGTAAATACCACATGAGTAAAAGTGTAGTTAGTTTTCAATGAACGATGAAAACAAACAGATCTTGGTAGTGGACTCAGACTTTCGAACCCCACTGTATGTCCCTTACAATATGGTATTTATGCATGATTGATAGATCCAACCAAACACTTGTCCTGGGTATGTAGTCTTTTTGTGGAAATACAGTACAGTGTCCCATCTTGTGGGTTCTCTCTTCCTCTTCTTCCTCTGTCTTGGCATAATTAGACCTCACACATGGACCTCCTTGCATATCTGCATACCTGAAATAGTCTGTTGTGGAACACATGGTTCTGTGTGGCTCAGTAGGTAGAGCATTGTGCTGACAATGCTTAGGTTGTGGGTTCGTTTCCCATCGGGACCACATATAGTGAAAAATGTATGCATTCATTACTGTCGCTTTGGATAAAAGCGTCTGCTAAATGGCATATATTATACAGAGGAACACTAACTGACTGTGGTCAGAGTGAGGAATATAGTAAACAAAGTTCGGTTTCCTCCCAGGAAGTGTGAGAAGCTCACGAGAAGAGTCACCTTTGAATGCTAATCCCACGCAAGTGGCCTTTCACCAAGAAAACGGCACGCAAAACAGCTAAAGAGAGATCCCCTGTAATCTCCAATGTCCCAGGTGAGATGACCTCCTTTGAGCACGAACAGAATCCCCACCCCGCCATGGTCATCCCGCGGGAGGCCTCCCCCCCTGAGCCCACCCTGTCAATCACAGAGCTGCAGGCCTCACGCATTGGCACTGGCACGGTTCACTCGTCACCGGGACCATACCCCTTCTGTGAAGGTCTGCTGAAGAAGGTCTTCCATCTCAGCCACCCTAAGACCTCTTTGGAAAATTGAATCTTCCTCAACATTCTTGGTTCTCTTCTTCTCTTTTTCTACACCAGATTTGGCTCCTGTGGATGAAGTGGATGATTTTACGTCAGGAGTCATGGAGCACCCCAAGCAAAGGGTAACCAAGGGGCTAAAGCTACTTTCTAAATAGACCCAGCAGGTCATACTGTTTTTTTGTTGTTTCCAGTTTTTTCCCCAAATTTAGTAGTCAATTACATTACATTTCCTATTTATTTAGAGAATAATAAATGAATTATTTGCCCTCTATTTGTCCTCCCCACATGAGTCCACCGCTCGTCTTTACGAGGAAAGCTAATTCTCCGAGGGAAGCGAACTCCTCTTCCTTTGAGATGTAATTCTCCCACCCACATTCTGTGTTTCACGGCGGACCTGATGACCAGGGCTTCAAACCGCGTCCCTGACAGGCAGCGCACACCATATCGGACCAGCCAAAATACAATGCGTTAGACCGCTACGCTATCCGCCGCCCACAGCAGGTCATAATTTGGTATGTGGAAAAAAAGTGTGTGATCTGAATCTATTTACAATGTAGTTTAAAAATGTGTGGTTTGGAGGGTGGTAAAAGAGAAACATTGTAAAAATGTTTTTACAACATTGTTACACACACAACATCACAACCTCAGAACCATACCCGGCTCTCGACAGCTCAGCGAGGCCGGTCTAAGGTGAAGGCAACGATTCAAACCAGGAATCACTTTCGTGAAAACGCCCTCTGAGAATCTGACCAGCGTCTATGCTGCCACGTCCCGGAGAGCCTACAGTGCTGTTCCTAGACAGTGAAATGAGATCGGATTGTCTTGGTTCCCAGACTAAACGTAACCTTACGAATCCTTACTGAAATGTTGTAAAATGTTGAAATAATGTTTCTCGTTAGCTGGGTTATTATTCTCAAAAATGTTATCTGAATGGTACTACGAAATAGAACCAAATTCTTTTCTGGAAAATTGGGATACATCAACAGTAGAATTATCCAGACCGAAAGCGTCAGTTTCACTAACTGAATTAAGAGAGCCCTACACCGTTATCTGTTGTTTTAGCTTCAACTTTGCACTAACACCAAGGCATGGTTTGTTGTGATTAACATCACAATTGAAAAAAAAGGTTATGCAACCTATGTACATGCACATAGCCCTAATTTGTTTTTTAATTATTTTATATTGTTTCTACTCATTGTTTTAGCTCTTTCCCGACTGGAACTTGGCTTCTATTTAGTTAGGACAACATGTTCAGTTTATATAAGAACAATACATCTATCTTTTCCCCTCTTATTCTTTGTGATGAACAATACGCATATGACAACACATCGTACCTGGCAGTGGTGGGCCGTCAGGGCCTGCAAGGCCTTCTCTGCTGGCCTAAAAAATATCTGAATCACAGACTGATGTTAATTATATTTTGTCCATGAATACTTATTAAATAATTCCAAACGGTCTGTCCGCTTCCTTTCATAACTTTTCCCCTGGTTGCGCTGCGTCCAGACGTGTATTTTCATATTAAAGCATTTAACCAATCACATATCAGCCATCATTTGTTGCCACAGTCAAATAAATCTGCCTGGAGGCCTTCATAATCAATTCTGAAGTCCCTGTAGCATAAAATAAGTGTTGATCAAACTGTTGCTTCAACCAATCAAATTTTGAGTTGGAGACACCAAGGCCTTCTAGAAGGCCTAGGTAACATCAGCGTATTCACACCCTTTGATTGGATAGTCAGAGAGTGTCTGACTATGATGTAATGTGATTGGTTAAATGCTTTAATATGAAAATACACGTCTGGAAGGAGCGCAGCCAGGGGAAAAGCTATGAAAGGAAGCGGACAGACAATTTGGAATTATTTAATAAGTATTCATGGACAAAATATAATTAACATCAGTCTGTGATTCAGACATTTGAGCGGACATTTTCAGCCCTAAAGCGAATTAAAACTTATGCCAGAAATACATCAGGGCAGGCTCGACTTTCAGCATTAGCTTCGATGGCGATAGAACAGGACTTCTTGATGGAACTGAAACACACGGATAATCTGTAGGACAGAATAATTGAACTCTTTTTGAGGAAAGAAAGGAGGATGGATTTTGTGTACAAATAATAAGGATTTTTGGTGAGTAAAATGTTGCTATTTTCCTAAATAATATTGCAATTTTATGAGGTTATTATTGATGTTTCATGTTACGATCTTGTTTAGCTAGCTATCTAACCAGCTAAGTTTATGTAATAAACATGAGCTGTGACTCGAATAAAAATAGTGATCATAAAACAGGTCAGCTAGCGCTTTTTCTTATTATGATCAGTGTGTTTGTATGATTTAATGAAGTGGCTAACTTATTATAGCTAACCACCTTAGTCTTTAACATTAACTTTGTATCATTCAATTTTTAATAACAAGCTAGCCAGCATGCAAGGCAGATAATAACATGGCACGGCAGGCTGCATTACAAAATGTTATAGATAGCATAACTATCCCACACTGAACACAGGCTGGTTCTGGTTCTGCCGATCCGGTCTCGCGGTGAGAAGAGAACCGTGCCTCTCTGGTGGCAGCAGTGAGTTGTCTTTCTGTAAGCACAGATTCTCACCCGCTGTGATGAGGCAGGCCTGGGTCTGTGAGAGGGGACAGTGACCCCCCCCCCGTCTTCCTCTGTTATGTCCTGTCCCTACACCGTCCCCATAGCCCCATGTTTATACTGCATTTCTGCATAATAAGAATAAGATGGTTTTTATAGCCATAAAATTGTTGAGGGGTGGATCGATTCAGACGGAGCCATAGGCGTAGCGTGGGGGGTGCTAACCCCCCGGTCCGCGAAATAAATAAATAAACTGGTCTCAGCTTTCTCTCGCGTGTATCCCCCCCCCCCCCCGTCCGCGGAAAATGAAACCGGTGAAAGGTTGGGCACCGTTACTGCGCTACGCCACTGGGCAGAGCACTACTGAAGGCCTAGGTGTGAAATGCACGGCCCGCCACTGGTACCTGGGCACAAACACATTCCAACAGCCACTGACCTAATGCAAATGTAGACTGTCCTGTACAGTGTTCCAGCTGCTATTGAAGTCTCTTACTACAGCCTCACACAGCCAACTATTTTTCTGGAACACACCGCAATCTTGACACATTTCCTGCAAATAAAATAAAGTAAGGTTACCTGTTGTTGTTGTTGTTGTTGTTGCAGTAAGCTAAACTGTTGGACTTATTCATCAGGGGAAATATCTCCAGTGGTTGTCCTGAGGGATAGGAGCTGACAGGATCAAATGAATCGGTCAGGGTGAGGATATATTTAGGGGAGAGCAAGACGGGCCCTGGGGCTTTCGGTCACCGGCTCAGGGATCCGTTCACACAGACGCTGAGCTCTTTGGGAAAGCTGCCAGCTGCTGGGTAACTGGGGTAAACGGGCCGCAATGAATTCTGTAAAAACAGAACCGGGCAGCAGTCCAGGGGCACCGAAGCTTACGGTGGGAGTCCTGGCACTGACGGGGCTGCCAAACTGGCAGAGGGCATTCCCGACGCCACTCTCAGCTGCAACCATTTATTTTCTTTTTTTATGATTTTGTTTCTGAGTTTCCCGTTTTTCTCCCAATTCAGTAGCCAATTACACCCTGTCTTTTTCATGTCAATCCCCCCCTCGTATTGTGAGTTCGCTGCCGTAGTCCTGAGACTGGCAGTGACAAAGGTGATGTACCGCCTCCTCCGAGACAGCACTCGCCAAGCTGTTGACCGTAACTCCAGTCTGGTACTCCAGAGCCACTCCTATACACAGCGAACCCGTGACGGCTTTCCTCCCCCCTCCCTGGGTGGACAGCGAATTGCTGCCCCCTAGTGGCACTCCTGGCCAGAGCTGAAACTAGCGCAGCTGGTGGAATCGCAGTGGCCAGCGGCGAATATTGTAACCGCTAGACCACCCGGGAGGCTGGCACTGCAGCCTGCCCCACTCACAGTGCAACACTTGCAAGATTTCAATATAATTTGTTGCGTTTTAGGGGTTGCTCAAAGCCATCAAAGTTTTACACTATGTCAACATTATACGCCATAACTAAAAAATTGTTACAATAATATACAACACACAATAAAATACAACATACCATAATTTAATGAGGTGTGCAGAATCAGTACAGTGCGCAAACACACGGATTACTTCTGCAGAGCAGCTTTTGAGGCCTTTGAGAATGCCTTTCTGTGCGCCTCAACTACCTGAAGGAGGTACTGGACCTGCTCCTCATCCTCTGTCCTGGCGTTTGTAGTGAAGGACTGAATAAGCCACACCTCTTGTTCTGCGTTATCATTGATAACATTGAGTGATGAAACCTTCTGTTGTGCCTTGCAGAATGATTCATCCTGCTCCCAGTCAGCAGGGTCCACATCCAGGAATGAGGAAGGAATCTTCTATAGAGTGTGTTTTTGGCCTTACAAGGTAAAAGTTACAACATGCTTGAGCAACTTCTAAATATTATAAAATTCTCAGATTCTCGCGCAAGAGTTACTTTTTCATTAAATGTCACAAAATTCATTCCGAAGTTCATTTTTTAAAAACAGCCTAATACACACACTTCAATCCCTTGCAACAAAATTATATTTTCCACGTATGGAGATCTAATATATTGCTAATTTTCTAATGCATTCTAGTCATTATTACTTGTGTCAATTAAACACAGTTTTCACAATATTTTATGCATGTACTTACATATAATAATAATATCAACAGATGACAGGCATGTAGGTGAAATTTGAAGCGCAGTTATACGCAATACATTATATTGTTATATGTATCATAAAATATAGCACAATATACAGATTATTGCCACTTTTCATACATTGTAAAAATGATTACCATATCTTTAATAATACCATAATATATTTTGTAACAAAAATAACAATACATTGGCATGTATTTCTATATTCCAAATATACAGTATGTGGAGTCCTTTTATATATTCAGAAATATTGTTTAATATATTACAGTATATTTGTGTGTGAGAGAGAGGGATGGAGAGAGAGAGAGAGAGTGTGTGTGTGTGTGTGTGTGTGAGAGAGAGAGAGAGACATACACAAACCACACGCTCTCTCTCTATCTCTCTCCGTCTCTCTGACTTTGTATTTGTCTTTTTCTCATTGTCCTGTGTAGAATTTACAGTTGGGGACCAGAATTTATTTTTTTTTTTTTTTTTTGGAATTGCAAGATGAACTTCAGAGTCATGTAAAATGGTAAATAACACTGGCACGAAACCTTTCTGTCTTTGTAGATGTATAACTTTTTTTTACAATACCAATTGTTATATTTAAAAGAAACAAGAAAAAAAACAGGTTTGTCATCCCCAGAAAGAAGCCAAGCAGCATTCAATAACAAAAAATAAGATATTTCAAACTCAGTAGAAGACCTCTGGGTGACAATTTAACCAGTTAAATATAAACTAAATACACAGGCCCTGCTAGTAAACACACTGACAGGGTTTTGGGTGATTTAGCGCAGCACACGCAGGGCACCTGAGCTCAGGCTGAGGCGATTGCGATTGGCTGAAATCAGATTAAGTCGCAACACAAAGAGCGTTAAGGAGAGAATCAGGGATTTAAAATAGAAGCAACCATAAGCTGAAGGAGAACGGATTGTAGCTAGTTTACAGTTGGAGTCACGGTTGTCAAAACGGCAGATACTTCTTATGCAACGTTTAACCCATTTAAGCCAACTTTACCTTGGCCTTTATCCTTTTCACTTTCTCTGTATTTTGACTAATAAAAGTCCCGTTTTGTACAAGTGTCTTAGCAACAAATCTCCCTTAAAACCTTTTCTTTTCCAGTGATATATGCTCTGTGGGGAAGACTTTCCCAACAGATGACTATAGTAAGGAACGAACATAACACATTGGAGAAAGACTCTTGCATTAATTTCTAACCTTGGTAATGATAATAATACTGATAAATACTGATAAATGTGGGATAATTATGTGGCCGGTGAAAGACTCCCAGTAAAGTAAAACACAACAGCGATAGCTCATGTAAAATAAAAACATAAATAAATAAATATATAATAAATATGGAGAGATATTAAAAAGATATCATGACAGAAAACTTTGATAGGGTTTTGGTTTCATTTAGTAACCTGAATAAATATTTTAAATGTTCGCTATCTGATTCGATTGGTATGGTGTTCGGAAAACATGTCATCGCAGTACCACAGACCTTTCTCCCTGAACATAGGCTCAGTGGGGAACTTGCGGTACCTTTGCTACCCTCATTTAATCCATATTATGAGGTTTACGGAGCTATAGTTAGGTTTGGGGTGAGAGTACATCATGCAGGAGGAGGACAAACCTCCATGGATAGGCCAAGAGCCAAGACCTGATGACAGCATCAACAATTCACACAGCAGAGATCTGTGAATATCCTCATTCAAGATAGGACTTCATAAAACAGTTTTTTGAAGACTCCAGCAGTGCCATTTAATGTTGTCTGTGCCACACACTCGTGGCTCAGTAGGTGGAGCATGGCGCTGACAACGCTTAAGTTGTGGGTTCGTATACCACATATACTGAAAAATGTATGCATTCACTACTGTAAGTTTCTTTGGATAAAAGCGTCTGCTAAATGGCATATATATATGCCAACTGTGAATATTCTCAACCCCGTGTAGGGTACAGGTGTATCCAACGGGTGCTGGGTTGTACCTGGGCCCATTGAGTTGGGTCCATTGTCGTCAGAGTGGGATAGTTTTAACGGCTTCTCAGTGATGAGGTGTTTACTGGGAAAGAGCAGAACATAGGGGTTCAGACATAGGCAGCAAGCCTTTCTAATCTTGTCACGGAACATATTAAGGGGGTAGAGAGAAAGGAGCAGAATTGCATAACCAATCTTAATCCACAGCTATTCTCACAAAAGCACAACATGCACGCAATCTGCATATATATATAAATATATATATACACATATTTCAGTTACTATGAAAGTATGCATGCATTATCATGTACATATGTAATTGTGCTGTATATGAAGTAAATTATCTATGGAAATATCTATGGAGAAAAAAGAGTGAATTTCCAGAAGAGAAATCACCCTTAGGAATTGTTGGGTTTCCTGTTCCTAAGGCCTGGGTCTTATATATAATATTATATTATATTCTATATTAAAGGGAAAAAACATAGGGGGAGGAGAGACAAGGAGAAGATCATCTAGGTAGAGACTCAAGCAGACGAGAGGGAGAGAGAGATTAAGTATCTAAAGTACTGTCATTACCCATTAAGTGGACTAGCACGTAATATCCCTTTAAAACTCAGCCATGGGCTTCAAAGGCAAGATGGAGAAAATAAAGAATTCAAAGTTTCTTGTACCTAAGGCCTGGGTCTTTGGAAATATAGAATTAAGCATCTCTCGCCATAAGGGGAGGGGGAGGGGTGGGTGCCTTGTCACACAAACTGCTTATGCACGTACACACAAGTTCACATGCATGAACACGCATGACTGACATGGACACACGAAGGCACTCCAGTCCATTTCAACAAATAATAATCCAATTTGAGAGCCAAAAGACCAGGGAATGTACAGACATATGTTCTCAGATCTCCCTAAACAGACTTAAGCACGTTAACCCCATTAGCCTTGCACGCAGTGCAAACACATCAGTGCTTTTCTGTTCCACTATTTTCTTATTACTTCCAATTCCTTATTTTCTCACTTACTTCTTAGACAGGAATAGGCTGGCTGCTTTTTCAAAGAAACCCATATTAACCAAGACACATATCACTATCACTAATCATTTGACTGCTTCGTGGACAACAAAATGGTTTAAAATGCATAGCCTGACTATAGATACAGTATAAACATGCATAATATTTGCTGTGGATTCCATTAATGTGTTACGTCCTGTCTGTATGAAGTTAAGATTTAAACAAAAAAAAAATGCTAACTCACACTCAATAATCACACACAGATGCATTCACAAACATATGTACCAGTTGAGGGACATAACAATAAAATTGTACACAGTTAAATCATTTTACTCATGCGCAAAGGTTTTGAACAGTTCAATGAGAGAACGTGTTCTGTTTGTGTCAGTAGTTAACAAAAATGTTTCCCTTTTTGTTGTATTATTAAAAATGTGCTATACAAAGTGTTTTCTTTCGCCTTTTATATTTGTAGTTCTGTGAGCAATTCTACTGTTATAAAAAAGTCTGTCAAATATTTTTTTTATATATAGTTCCCAAGAGTCCCTCATACTGTAGACAGAAAACTATTTTTGTCAGGAAAAAATAACCCTGACAATTCTACTGTGATCAAGAGTCACAACAATAAGGATCAATTCTGGGAAGTTTTGGGTTTGTAATATATAATATACACTATAAGTCAGTGGACACCTGACCATCACACCTATATGAGCTTGTTGGACATCCCATTTTAAAACCATTTGCCACTCTTCTGGGAAGGCTTTCCACAAGATTTTGGAGTGTGTCTGTGGGAATTTGTGCCCATTCAGCCAAAAGAGCATCTGTGAGGTCAGGCACTGATGTTGGATGAGAAGGCCTGGCTCGCAATCGGTGTTCAGTGGGGTTGAGGTCAGGGCTCTGTGAAGGCCAATCAAGTTCCTCCACACCAAACTCGTCTAACCATGTCTTTATGGACCTCGCTTTGTGCACAGGGGCACAGTCATTCTGGAACAGCAAAGGGTCTTCCCCAAACTGTTGCCACAAAGTTGGAAGCGCCCAATTGGCTAAGATGTCTTTGTATCCTGTAGCATTAAGAATACCCTTCACTGGAACTAAGGGGTCTATCCCAAACCCTGAGAAGCAGCCCTGAACTCAATAATTAGTAGGGGTGTCCACTGACTTTTGGCCATATAGTGTATATATGTAATTATAATTTGGGTTATAAAAAAAAGGCCAGACCTCTTTTTGGGCAATTTTCCCACTCCTAAATTGGACCACAACACATTTACAGCATACAAATATTCTGTAAACAAAAATGTGCTGACGCACACATGCCTTAAAGCCCAATTAAGGAGCACATGTTTTCTATGAACCTCAACTGAGCACATGCATGCTTAGCCATGCGTAAGTCTCACCTCAAAATACACCTCTCTCCACGATCTTTTGATCCCTATGGCCAATCTGCATGCGTGAGAGTGGGATGAGAAGCTGGATCTCTAGGGATCGCGTGTGTTTCAAGGGGGGAGGGGGATGGGGTCTGGGGGTCTGGGGATTAGGGATGCAGGGTATTTAAAAGGAGGACAGAGCGACAGGGGCCACTGCTGAAGAAAGGCTGCAGAAAGAAAGATCTTGTCTTTGTTTTGCACCTCTTTCATTGCAGGCTCTCAAGACAGAGAGAACTTTGATTTTCAGAAATCCAAAGTATTGAAAAGGTAAGAGAGGGCTTTTGTTACGTCTTGCCGTTGTTCTCGTGATAATGGTTTGTGTATGCGCAGATGCTGTTCAATGACATCCTTCTCAAGAGTGTAAGGGCATTAGGATGTTTGATGGCGAGAGCAGGGCGTTCATCTCAGGCTGGTCTTGTCTACTGTCTGGGGAGTATCTAGCACTGTGGCACGGCTGGTCTTGAACACCCTCATGTTGTGTTTGAAGCAACGGGAGGAACAGAAACAGTTGAAGATAGAAATGTCGAAGTGTGGCAGTGTTAGCATAATGGTTAAGGAACTGGGCTTGAAACGCAAAGGTTGCAGGTTCGATCCCAGGTAGGGCACTGCCGTTGTACCCTTGAGCAAGGTATTTAACCTGGATTGCTTCAGTAAATATCCAGCTGTATAAATTGATTGTATGTAAAGAAATGTAAACTGTGTAAGTCGCTCTGGATAAGAGCGTCTGCTAAATGCCTGTAATGTAATGTAGAAAGGATGCTCTATACTAGTTGTGGGGTTTGCTTCACATGGATGTGAATGTTGTGGTGTGTTGTTACTGCCTGTGCAGCAAAGACTCTGGTGTTGCTGTTTTATATGGGTAACAGTGGGAAGAAGGTGATGGTGGGAAAGACATAACGATGGGCCAAAAGGGATGGGGGGCTGAGAAGGAAAAAACAAGGAAGAGGAAAGATAGTACGAAGAAAGAAAGATATTGGGACAGCAGATGGGGGCGGCAGTGGCTCAGTGGACACCTAACTGCTCCAGGGGTGCCGTACTATGGCTGACCCTGCGCTCGGACCTCTCTTAGGAGAGATATGCGAAGAAACAAATTCCAATTACCTTGTGTGTAACTTGTGTAACAAGGCAAATAAAGAATATTCTATTCTATTCTATATTAGAGGGAAAAAAACATAGGGTGGGGGGTGAAGCGGAGGAGAGACATGGAGAAGATCATCTAGGTAGAGACTCAAACTGACGAGAGGGAGAGAGAGATTAAGTTATCTAATCGTCCTTACCCATTAAGTGGAGTTGCACTTAATTTCCAGCCATGGGCTTCAAAGGCAAGACCGAAAAAAGAAATAATTCACAGTTCGGTGTGATGCCAGTTCTTAAGAGAGGGGATTCCCATCGACAGATCATTCTCTAAATGAGCTGAATTAGGATTGGTTGTGCTATATTTGTGCCTGTGCGTTTTTTGTGTGTCTAGGCTGTTTTCAGATATAGATTATAGTTATAGACAGTACACAGGTTATTATGGGGGTTTAGATGGGGCTTTTAGTGTGTGAGGGGTTTAAATAGGATAAGACATAATCTCTCCTGCTTTTACACAATTTCTCGTACTCAGTCTGGATTAGCAGATGTGAGAGAAGGCGGGAGAAGGAGTTTGGAGATAGAAAAATAGATGGCAGAGGAGAGAATGAACCAAGAGAAATGAAGCCAGGCAGTGAAATGAATGGAGAGGGAGAGGTAAGAACATGACTAAATAACAGCTCCTCTTAATAAGGGCTAATGAACAAAGAACAACGTAACAGAAAGAATGAAAAGCAAAGGAAACCGCGAGGCAGAAGAAGAACGAAAGGAAACACTTCTCATCCTTCCAAAGCCAAGCACTTGAAACACTGTGAAGCCAGCTTCTCTTTCAGTGTGAGGTGATTTGCTTTGCGCGAGCGCGCTGGGCCTGCTCTGTGTTCAGCCTGCCCCTCCTTCCCTTCCACAGTCAACAGCAGACATGAACGCAGAAGGCCCCGCAGGAAGTGCTGCCCCCACCACCAGGGGACCCCCCAAATTCAAGCAGAGGGCGACCCGCACCTTCAAGAGCAAGGCCCCAAAGCCTGGACAGAAAGGGTGAGTGACACACACACACACACACACACACACACACACACACACACACACACATATATACACACAAACACACACATACACACAGACACACACACACACACACACACACACACACACACACACACATATATATATACACACACACACACACACATACACACAGACATGCACACACACACACACACACACACACACACACACATATATGTACACATACACACACACATACACACACACACACATATGTACACATACGCCCACATGTACAAATACACATACACACACATGTACACATATGTACACACACACACACACATACACACACACACACATATGTACACATACACACACATGCACACATGTACACATACACACACATACATGCACACATGCACAGACACACACATGCACACATGTACACACACACGCACACACATACATGCGCATGCATGCACGCGCACACACACAGACATACACACGCACGCAGGCATATGCACGCACGCACGCACACACACACACATGCCCACACATGTATGCATGCATGCATGCATGTACCCACACACACACACACACGCATTCAACACTCAAAGTAGACTACCCCGCTTCCAAACAAAATATAATAAAGCCTTATTTCTAATGCAAGCACTGGCATACTGTACATAACAATAATGAAACAGATATAATCAGATAAATTAGATCAATACTTAATTTGCTCACCAGAAGATAACCTTTTTATTAGTATTATTGTTATGAACCTTAATCCACATTAATCCCTCGTTTCCTCTTTTCTACTTCGTTCAGATTTGGTGATGACATCCCTGGAATGGAGGGTCTTGGCACAGGTAAATATTACTCATACACACTCATATGAATAAGAGGTAAATATTACTCATACACACTCATATGAATAAGAGGTAAATATTACCATGTATTGATACGAACATTAGCAATTTAATAAATAGCATTACCATGGCTGCTAAGGTAAATAAGACCAACGTGTAGTAACGAATATTACATATTTTTGCTTTTCCACAGGTCAAATCTGCTGTGCACAGAATGACATCACTAATGAACTCCTCTGCCCCTCTCTCTCTTTCAGACATCACTGTTGTGTGCCCATGGGAGGCCTTTGGGGACATGGAGCTCAGCGACCTGGCGAAATACGGCATTGTGTAACCTCTCCCCTTACCCCCCTCCATCCTCACCACCCCACCCCCAACCCCTCTCTTCTGTAGAGTAACACTACGGACTGTACTTTCATTATTCTGTTACAACACTCTTGGGACATACACACACTTACGCTCACAATGTGTGCAACAATACATTTTGTCTACAGAGACAAAGAAAATTTGTAAGATTTCTTACTAATGAAAATAGTGTGCAATATGCGGCCTATTGTAAAATGAGTACCCACCCAGGGCCAATATTTACATGAAAAGGAAAACATTATTGGCAATTTTAAGAACTGCAATGCATTTCAAATGGCACAAATTAGGACATGCACACAGCGATTGATTTATTAATGAGGAATTTCTCCCTTTTTTTCCCCCCTTCCAAAATGTCCCCCCCTTGCCTTTACCATTCCTCTGTTCAAACCATCCTCTGAGATGATTGACTGTCATTGTTGAACATGAGCACAGAGAATTTAACTGACTGTATCTTGTAAAACGGGATGTAAGATGTGTTGTTGTCACCAAGATAATGATGATGTACAAAAAGTAAAATTAATAATGGAGCATCTCCCCTCTCCAGTTTTCCTGTGACCTCACACTCCACCACTCGCTCATATAGCAGCACAGATATATCAATATATTTATTTATTTATGTACGAACAAAAGACATCTATTTTTAAAAAATGTGTGAATGTATCTATTAATAAATCTATTAGTACAAACGTCTGTCTCTTCAGAGCAGTTAGTTAACCTAATTTCAAATGTGAAAACAATCGCTCGTTCATTTCCCATTTTGGCAGACATAGATCACAAAGATGGTTCACAAAGATGGCGTTTAATGTCCACTGGCACACGGCCACTCAGACACTTCCCATATAGTCGCAGAACTCTATTTCTGTATCACCTCACACCGTTTCTTGGCTGGGTTAAAGTCTCACAGAATCCTTCTTAATCCATAATTCATAGACTTAAAATACTTCAGTGGCCCGAGGTTCAAGGCCCTGCCCAATATGGCTGCCAAGAATGCCCTTCACACATGACAGTAACTTCTCACAACATTCACTCCTTCATCTAACGTTTGGCACATTTTCTTGGGTCAGAGCTGTAGGTCAGAGTTCAGTCCCTGCCCAATCCCAGTCACACTCAAGATACAAACTAACATTTCTGCAAATTGGTGAAACCGGGCAAATTTGTCACATTTATTTTTGACATTTAATGGATTTGGGTGAAACAGTGTTACAAGCCACTCCCATTATAGCTGCCAAACATATTTTTTCTGGCTTAAAAACCCTTTTCCGGCATTCACCCACCCATATGGGACACTTATTATGGATTGTCGATTGAGGATATTTGTTATCGTAACTTGTGGTCTCTTGGCCACATCCAGTCATGCTATATGCTAGGTAAAAGAAAGAATGAAAGGGATACAAAAAAATGGTGGTTTAAATGACACAAAGGAAAATATAAGACCAAAGCAGGACATGGAGAGCAACAATTATGATCATAAATAAAAAAAGGTTTTAATACACAATAGACAGCAATAAAACTGAATGTAATGTACGGGTAGTGGCCCAAAAGGTAGAGACACTTGGGCAAATTAAATTTATTGAAAGCAGGTGCTTCCACACAGGTGTTGTTTCTGAATTAATTAAGTGCTTCAGTGATGAAGACAGCTCCATTTGTTGATGTAGATGGAACTCTTTTTCTCCCAATTTGATAGCCAATTACACCCTCTATTTATTTCAATTTACCCTCCCCACATGAGTCCGCTGCTCATCTCTACGAGGCAAGCTAATCCTCCGAGGGCAGCGAACTCCGCTTCCTTCTAGACAGAATTCGTACCCACGTTCTGGAGACTCCTTTTACATGCTTCACGGCGGACCCAAGCCGGGCTCACCCTCCCCCCTTCCCCTGGGGCGGACAGCCCCCAATCAGGGCTGATGACCAGGCCTGGTCTGGTAGAGACGGGTTTCGAACCATGTCCCTGATAGGCAGCGCACACCGTATTGGACCAGCCAAAATATGGTGCGTTAGACCGCTACGCTATCCACCGCCCTGCCATGGAACTCATGGAAAAACAATCATCAAAACAAATACTATATTATTTATTGTTAAAATAATTATGTAATGGGGGGCCTCGGATAGCATAACGGTCTAAGCATTTGCTTGTGAATGCAAGTTTCCTATTGCAGCAGCGGTTCGAAACCTGACTGCACCAGACCGGCCCTGGCCGAGAGCCCCAATTGGGGGTGGCAATTGGCTACTAAATTGGAAGGAAAAATGAATAAATTAAAAGAAAGAAAGAAATAATTATGTAATGAATGCCATCTATGTTGAGGTGCTGATGAATTACAGGAGATGTACTTTCCGTTGGGGGGGCCCAAGCCTTTGACTCTGCCACACTCTGCTCCTCACTGTGGTGCATAATGGAGGCCACTGTTTCCACATGTGAGATAAGCACGTGAGCGTTCACTACAGAATAACAGCAAGAGTATGATTGCTTTCCTTAGCTAGGGACTTGAGTCTCAGTGGGCTAATCATGTCTCTTGTTGTGTTGGGACCCTTGGTTCGAAACTCGCTGCAGGCAGAGGCAGACCTACCCACTGTCGTTTACACACACACACACACACAACCTTGTCTACCTTCTCCAACAGTGCCGCAAACCTGAGCGCCATCCTCCCAGTACTTGGCATTGAGGACGTGGTGCCTGCTGCAGAATTTCTCCACCGCAGTGTTTCCCCTTCCTCGTTAATGAGTTGCATCAATGTCCATGGATGGCCAGGAGTGGGGCGGGCATGTGACCCAGGCAGGGCAATGCTGAGTAATCCAATCCGAAGAGTCCTGAAAGCATCCCCCCCACCACCAGCTTAGGGTGGCAGTGTTAGTATAATGGTTAAGGAACTGCAACGCAAAGGTTTCAGGTTCGATTCCCAGGTGGGGCACTGCTGTTGTACCCTTGAGCAAGGTACTTAACCTGAATTCAGTAAATATCCAGCTGTATAAATGGATTGCATGTAAAGAAATGTAAACTGTGTAAGTCGCTCTGGATAAGAGTGTCTACTAATTACCTGTAATGTAATGTAATGTAGGGTGTCAACCACAGTTATCCTCTTCCCACCCACTTCCCCTGTCTCACCACACACTACAAGCCCCAAGCTCCTCTCTGCCTAGGCTAGTCCTACCAAACTCTCTTCCCTGTCCAGTTCCACCTGGCGCAATCAGCTCAGCTCTGAGAACGCTTCATCTGACAGAAGTCAACAAAGATTTTGTTCTTCAGCAAGATGTTATTCAAGTTTAAATGTGCAAGTTGCGGCAAGTTTGTAGTAGGAGTGGGCAGATAGTTAGATAATTAGAAAAGGGTACAAATGGCAATTAAATTGGGAGAAAAATGGGGGTGAAAAATGTGAAATATATATATGTACACTGTATATATATATATATGGTCTGATGTGTTTAATTATCTATGTTTATTTCATAGTTCTGAGCAGGCATTGTTCCTATATTGGATAATTAATATTTTGCGACAATATTGCAACCTACATAGTCAAGCCAAGAAAGCATACATTGAATATGAGTTTTCCAGTCGCAGCTAAAAAAAACGGACGAAAATTACTATTACTCTATTTGTAAACATAATATGACCTACACGCTGGTGAACATTTTGTTCTCATGAGAAAACTCACTGTTGCCTACCGCCACCTTGCGTATAGATTTAAGTATTACACTCGTTAACGGTAAAATGTCATTTTTTCAAGAAAATGTGCCTCCTATTTATTCCTTTTTGGTCTATATCAAGGGTGTCAAACTCATTCCATTGAGGGCCGAGCGTGTGCAGGTTTCTGTTGTAACCAATGCATTACACCAGGTGATTTCAATTAGGTTCCCTCCTTAGTTGAAGAAGTGAGCTAATTAGTGAAATCACCTGGTGTATGCATTGGTTGCAACAAAAACCTGCACACACTCGGCCCTCGATGGATTGAGTTTGACACCTGTGGTCTATATATTTAGAATTCGGGAACGACCAATAAGGTATAAAAGAGATGTGTATGCGAAAAGGCAGGTAATTATGGAAAGTCGAGAGCGGTTTGATTGTATGTAGGCTATAGATATTTCGTTTGCGAAATTCCCGTAAAACATACAACTATAGTATAGAATACTTGAGTTAGGATTAAAAGCGTGACGCCGAAGTGAATGTTTTCACACTCTAGGGCTGTCTCGTGCTGTAGGCTACACCTGTACGTATGAATGCACATTTCCTAATGTCACACCAGGTGACTCGAGAAACACTTGAAGAACGGCGGCGAGTGACACAATTATACACATGTTTCGCGTGATAAATGTTTAAATAGAGGGACTGATAGTGTAGGCTATAACGTTACTGGCGGCTTCGTCAGAGGAAGAACGACAAACTAGACCCAGAAAGTGATTTACAAGTGAATAGAATTTTTACTTTGAAATAAAATATCACCTGGTGTTATTGTTTTCATTCCACTTCACATAAATCATTTTTGATCCCTTATTAAATTAATCGTATTTATTTTATTAATAGCCTACATACAATGTGGCCTATTTGCTGCGTAGGCTACATTTCACATACAATCGTGCGGTGTGTGTATTAAACGTAAAGCAACGTTAAAATGTAGCACTCCAATTGTTATACACTACTGGACACATTATTTTTCAGTTTTTGGTAACCTAAACTTTTTTTTTTACCGCTTACCTTTGTACCATTTCAGGTTATTCACTGGACTTTGAATTTCAGTAAAAACTGGAAACTTGACCGTAGTGTGTGTGTATATACAGTATATATATATATATATATATATATATATATATATATATATATATATATACAGTAGGCTATATAGCTCTAAAAACAAAGAACTTGATTAAAGGATTTGGTTTGGCCTGCGGGGCTGGTTTGGAGACACCAGTCACCATTGTAGAGTGAAATGATTTGCCATTTCTACAGCACATATATATATAAGCCGATTTAAATCACCAGGGCATTTGTTTATCAAGACACTGTATTTTGAAAGGTAACATAACACTCCTGGAAACTGAATCATTCATGACTCATTTCCTTTTGCATTTGCTCATAACCTGTTGCTGGGGTGGCTTTATAGAATTACCACGGCCATAAATATGGCTAAAGGTAGGGCTATATTTAACAAATAAGGTTGGCTCATAATATGACATATGATCCGGTAACCATGGAGTGATTATTGCGATGCTTCTATTCCAGGTAGATGTGCACCTGTCTGTTAGCAATGCTGACTTGGACAAGACATTTGATGGAATATAATTTTATGATTTTTTTTAAAGAAAGTTTTTTGTTAAATTTTAAAGCATTAATTTATATAAATTCCACTCCCTGCCAAACATCCCAATAGTAACAGTGAATGAACGCTTCTCTCTTTAACAGGAGTGATTAAAAAATTGCCTGATTCTGCTGTCGATCTTTGAACCTGTCCCTTTGACCTGCAGTATTGAGGTTGACTGCGGCACATTGAATCAACGCAAAACCACACCATACAGACATTTGCAGGCCTGTAACCTAGGAATTGTATTAATCTTCGAAGTGTTCATTTACTGGGCGGCACGGTGGTGCAGTGGATAGCGCTGTCGCCTCACAGCAAGAAGGTCTCGGGTTCGAATCCAGGCCGGGGGCCTTTCTGTGCGGAGTTTGCATGTTCTCCCCGTGTCCGCGTGGGTTTCCTCCGGGTACTCCGGTTTCCTCCCACAGTCCAAAGACGTTTAGGCTAATTGGAGAGTCTAAATTGCCCGTAGGTATGAGTGTGTGAGTGAATGGTGTGTGTGCCCTGCGATGGATTGGCGACCTGTCCAGGATGTATTCCTGCCTCTCGCCCGGAACGCATGCTGGGATAGGCTCCAGCCACCCCCCGCGACCCTGACCAGGAATAAGCGGCTTAGATAATGGATGGATGGATGGTGTTCATTTACTCGTATTCCACCGTCAGCTATTCCTCTTTCTCATATTATCGTGCGGCTTTAAAATAAAATGGTTGATTTTGCCTTTGCAACTACTGACCTTAACGAGGTGCAAAATGTGCAAGAATTATCAAAGCAATGGCTTATCTTATGGTAACTAAAAGGAAACAGGCAACCAGGGCTGTGTTCGAAACCGTTCCCTATTCCCTAAATAGTGCACTATATAGTGTGTTTGCCATTTTGTAGTGGTGTTCGAATTCTCAACGGTTAAATTCGTTCACTATATAGTCCACTATAAAATACCCACAATTCACAGCGATTTCTAGTGAACAGCGAATGTACCCTACAATTTCTCTCATATACCACAATGCAATGCGGTCGTGTCTTAGTTAGCTCACGACTTCCATAATGGTAGCTATTGGTGGCTAAAGCAGTGGCTAGCAGACAGCACCACAGTTGACAAAACCACACTTGCACATCATACATACACCAGGCTTCTTACAAGGACTAAAAGAAGTGCACACATCACTCCAATCCTTAGATCGTTACATTAGCTTCCAGTCCACCATAGAATAGATTTTAAAGTGTTACTAATAGTCTATAAAGCACTGAACGGCTCCGGACCAAAATACATCTTGGAAATGCTTAGACAGTATGAACCAAACAGATCACTCAGATCTTTAGGATCGGGTCAGCTCATTGTGCCAAAGGTTAAAACAAAAAATGGTGAGGCAGCATTTAGTTTCTACGCTACCCATAACTGGAACCAACTACCTTATGACCTTAGACATGCTCCTACAATGTCTTTTAAATCTGGACTGAAAACTTTGCTCTTTTCATGGGCCTATGACTGTAATGATTAAATTGTACTGCATTTTACTATATTCTTATTAAGCCCAGTCCAAATTTTAAATCTACTGCACTTTTATCACTTTTATCACTCTACTGCACTTTTATCAGTTTTACTTGTCAGTTAAATCTTATTTCGTTTTATTTTAATTTTTTAATTTTAATTTTAATTTAATTTTGTTTTTAAACTGATTTCCTATATTTGAAATTGATTCTAATCATTTTATTGTATTTCTTGTTTATTAATGTAAAGCACTTTGAATTGCATTAATCTGTACGAAACTGTGCTATATAAATAAACTTGATTGATTGATTGATCATTAGAATTTCAACTATTTATTTGGGATTTAACATTCAAAACTGAACATGCAAACCCGATACTACCTGAGTACATTTCAACCTGCTGTCATGAGTGCTCGGTTTGTTTACGTGATACTGGGCGCGTCCGCTTGCGTCACCTGAATATCAGGCACTTTTTTTTTGGACGCAAATGATGTTAAGTGTAGTGTCCGAAAACAGTTTAATTGTTCACTACATGGAACACTACATAGGGAACACTACATAAGGAATGAGTGAACGAGCTAACAGTTTCGAACACAACACAGGTCTGATTATAAAAACAAACTGTTTATATGTACATTCGACACAGTGGTGTATAGTAACAAAGTAGAAATACTGTACTTAAGTAGTTTTTTGGGGTATCTGTACTTTACTATTTCTATTTCTGACGATTTTCACTTTTACTTCTCTACATTTTCCAAAGAAACTGATACTTTTACTCCGATACATTTCCCATAAGCATCTTCATTACTCGTTACTACAACAAAATAAAATCGGAAGACATTTGGTAGCCAATGATTTTGAAACACAACTGCTCATTGGTTAATCACGTAAATGCACTAGTGCAAACAGGTGGCGGATAAAATTCTAATTTAATTCAAGTCCAGACATGTCGATGGACTAGTACGTGAATCATTGGGGAAGAAGACTTCATGATGGAGATTGATTTGGAAACGGCACCTGTTACTCCGGCGGAAAAAAACGTCTGTGTAGAAGATGAACACCCTTGGCCATATTTGCAAGAAATGTTTTCTTATCTTGGAGTAAAAGATTCGTCCTACCGCTTATGCCTACCGAAAACGACGGAGATATTGGCATTCAAGAACTCCCTGTCCAACCTCAAGAAACACATTGAGGTAAATTAAGATGAATCCCGTGAGCCACAACATTAATGTTTAGTTACTTATCATCATTAGCATAGCCTGTTTAGAGCAGTTCCCACAGGATTGTGTAGCTAATGCTAGCTATCTGTGGCCGGGGAGAGAGGGGGGTGTAACAAGGTAACATGGCGTATGTCTGGCTGACGTTCGCTAGCTGTCATGAATCGAATGAGACCATTAGTGTAGACAGATTGCTAGCGAGTTAGACAGCTGACGAAGTGTTGACAGTTGCGAGAAAGATTTAGTTGATTTGAGTAATCTTAGCTACTGTAGCTAACGTTAGCTATAACTTAGCTATCATTGCATTGCAGCACTAGTAGAGTTGAGGAGGAATGACAGGAGGCGCGAGAGCGCATTGAACCACGACGGAGAATGAATGAATTAACGTTAACGTTTAATTGGCCATATGCAACAAGTAGTACATTGGAATTCGTGGTCCTGCTTTTCTCTACAGTGGCTGGAGTTGGAGATTTGTGCGCGTGTGTGTAGAAAGTGGGGCTAACGAGGTTGTCAGTAGACTAGCAGTGAGAGGGGACAGGTTGAAGGAGCGCAGCAAAGCATGTGACGTTAGTGTTCGGGTTAATTAGTGTAATAATTAGTATAGGAAATGTTATATATGGTCATTGACTAGTGTTGTTGAGTAGCTTTTAAATCCTGTAGCTAAAGTTGTGATGCTTAGAAAATGTCTCTCTCACTGCAGTCTGTTTCAGAGAAAGCATGTACACCAACTTAAGAAATATTTAGAGCTGACATCAACAAAGAGAAAGAGGGCTGAGACTCCCTCGACTCCCTCCTCCACCAGCAGGCAGACCACCATAGTGAACAACACCATGTCTCAGAGGTGTAACAGCACCCGCACTGTGTCTCAGAGGTATATCTTTGTATATATTGTGTATCTTCAGTACCTTTCTCCATCACTGCTGATGTAGCAAAACCTACCCACCCCCCCTGCTCTTATCTTATCTTAGGTCCATTGACAAAGCTGTCATGAAGTATGTGGCCCAAGGGCTCCAGCTGTTCTCTCTGGTTGAACAAGAACCATTGAAAAAATGATGACACAGGTGACCCTGCCCTCCATGATCGATGATGCCTCCAAGGAAATGAAGAAGGCGATGACTGAGGCCATGAGGGGAGTTGACCATATCGCCACCACCACCAACTGCTGGTCTGTCGAAGGCGGAGATTCATTGGTGTTACTGCCCATTGGATTGACCCTGACAGTCTCCAAGGATGCTCAGTAGCCCTAGCCTGTAAACAGCTGAGAGGTTCACACACATTTGATGTGTTGGCAAGCGCCCTGAATGACATCCATTCCGAGTTCAAAATTCGGGGGAAGATTGTAAGAACAACAACGGACAACGGCTCCATATTCATAAAAGCTTTCCAGGTTTTTGGTGAAGATGAGAACAACAATGCAGTCGGAAGTGATGGTGATGCATCTCAACCAAGAGAGGATGGAGAGGATCAAGACGAGGCTGAAGAAGTGGAGTTTGTTGATGTGTGAGCTCTTCTGAATGAAGATGATGGTTTGGAGTTCGAGCTCCCAAAGCACCAGCGCTGTGCTTGTCACCTACTCAACCTAATAGCTATGGTTGATGCCACGAAAGCAACATCCAGTGAGGCATACAAGAAAGTGTACCATTCAACATTTGGCAAGTGTAATGCACTTTGAAAGAAATGTGGAAGATCCACACTTGCAGCTGTTGAAGATGTGTGCTCCCTCCAGCTGCTGCGCCCGAATGCTACCAGGTGGAACTCCTTGTTCCTGGCAGTGGAAAGACTGCTGAGGATCATCAAAGACAAGGGAGAGGGGGCCATCAGAGTCATCTGCACAGACTTGAAGGTTCCAATGTAAGTAGGAATTATGGTTTTATTATTTCATAATTGATGAACTGTCTGTGTTTCCCCACCCTTTCTTGGGCACTAATAACTGTTTCACAGTTGTATCCCAACTTCCACTTATCATTGGTCCATTTAGTTAAAGCTGCATGAGATAACTTTGGCAAATTTTGAACATTGGTACCACCTCTGGTTGTGATAAACTGCACTGCATTGAAGTGATGGTGTACTAGCCAGTACAATAAAACAGTAAATTCACAGGGTTTCATGCGGTCTCATGTCACGAAAAATATTTTTTGGCTCTTGCTAAGGCCAATTCATAATAGCAAAAGCATAATAGCAAATGTGTAGGCTAAAAATGTGAATATTTAACTATAAAAAGTTATCTCATGCAGCTTTAATTACTCATCCAGCATTACTCATGTTGAATTCAATTAAATGGTTATATAGTGTTATAAAATTATGTTGTTGTTTTTGTTTTCATCACAGGTTCAATCCAGCTGAACTCGCATTCCTCACAGAGTATGCTGCTGCCATGAGCCCAGTCGCCCAGGCAACCAACATCTTGCAAGCAGAAGCAAATGTCCAGATGGGGTGGCTACTTCCAACAATGAACCTGCTGACCGCCAAACTTGAGTCAAGTTGCGACTGAAATATTGCAGGCCTCTGGTGGATGCCCTACAGGTATATTGTATTGTATCTCATTCCTTGCACAATGTTTGTTTATTGTTTACTGTCATGCACCAATGTACCAAATCAAATTCCTAGTAGGTGGAAGCCTACATGGCAATAAAATCGTTTGTGATTTCTGATACAGGTGGGAATAAAGAATCGGTTTGGCCACATGACAGAAGACCCTGACTTGATCGCAGCTGCGATTCTTCTTCCAATGTTCCGAACATCTTGGACAAAGGATGATGCCACAATCAGAATGGGTAAGACAACATGGGGATAATGAAAAATAAGTGTATGGGTGTACATTTTGACACTTTGTAATATTGGCAAATTCACAAATTGATTATGGATGCATGAAACTAAATGTATGCACCTCAAATTAAAACAAACTATTTAGTACAAAACCTTAGGTTGGGGTCATGAAAGTTGTATTAATCCTATCATTTATATTTTTATCACCCCATCCTCACTATATTTCAGGGGTGGACTACATCAAGCAACACATGGAAGCACCCTCCCTGGAGCTAGGTGATGCCACCAGTTAATCTGACGAAGAAGAATTATTCTCTGCCCTGTAGACGCCTCAAGCACAACACCGCTCCAAAGAACTGGACGGATACCTGGCCATTTCAGCAGATTATATGGACTCGCTGAAGTCCTTTCCAGCTGTGTGCAAGCTGTCTGTGAAGCTGAACACACCTCTACCTGCCTCAGCAACCTGTGAAAGGCTATTTAGCATCGCAGGACTTGTCTTCAGCCCAAGAAGACCGAGACTGCATTCACGCAATTTTGAGAAATGTTGAAGATGAACAGCAAATTTTATAGTTTCAACTAATGACTGGGTTATTACTTTCAGCGCTGCTTCAGTCATGTTTTGATTTTGTGTCATTTTGTGGATTATGTTATGATGTGGTAGCAGCACTCAAGTACTGAGCACTTTATTTAAATTTTGTTTTATGACTGGGATATTCTGTCCCAGGGCTGTGGATGTACAACATGCATAACGGGTTCTGCCCTGACTTTACAGGCTACATAAGACCATTGGCCCGGATTGGTCAAGAGAAAGAAGGTTGTACACACACCAGGGAAAGAGGGAGGGATGAACGAATGAAGGAGTGGGAGGAAAGGAGTTCTTGTTATGTAGACCAGAGGCTACACGAATAAAGACTAAACAATTATAAAAATTCAAACTTCTGACCGCTTTTTTATTAACAGCATTTTTGCGTGTACCTTTTACTTGTACATTTATATTACATACTTTTACTTTTGATACAAGTACAGTAAACCCCAGATACTTTAAGACTTTTACTCAAGTAAATATTCTAATAGGTGACTTTCAATTTTACCAGAGTCATTTTCCAGTAAGGTATCTTTTACTCAAGTATGGCTTTTGGGTACTTCATACACCACTGATTCAACGAGAACACAGTAGTGGAAACGATACACAAGAGGGAGGAGGACCGGATGAGACAATGCACAACAGTCGCTTTCATCATCATAAACCATAAATGGGTAAAGATGGGCAATGACCATACAAATAAGAATGAGAGTACAAAAAAAAAAAGTAGGCAACAACCACAGAATGTATAATTATTCAAACCCCTGCTGTGGCATCTGATGATAAAGACGTTGAGTGGTGAAGTGTGGTTGGACCGGGCTGGGTGTTGCCACGTGTGGCACATGCTAGACTAACCCATGTGGACTGCAGGGCCGGTGATGACAAATGCTGTAATATAATGTTGCACTTAAAAAAACCCAATTGTCATTTGATGTTCCAGCTCAACATAACACTAAGAAAAGAAGAATTCAAAGGCCGCAATGCCCATGAGACAGGGAAACCAAACATACAAAAGACAACAGCCAAAGAAAACAAACAAAAATACTTTGCAGCTCATTGAAAATCTTGAATGTTTTCCCACTGAATACATTATATATACTGTATAACTGAACATTTAACTGCAGTTACACTTTCTCTTTCGCGGACCCCAAATGTTCCCTCCTAGAAACACAGCCACCACTGTCCCTAATACTACTTTAAAATGAACTCAGCCTTCATCAATGGAACAATCCACACGCCGACCCCCATCATCAAAACATCTTTCACCCAGATCTCTCCATAGTTCCATCTTGAAATGTTTTCCGGTCTTGCAATGTAGAAGGATTGAAATTGGATGTGGTTAATTTAGCAGATAACCTGGGACCCTCCACCCCCTAAATATTTAAATATGGCTAAATCCTATAACATAACCCCACTCCCATCCCCATCCCACAAAAACAAATATCCCTGAAGGGATGGCTCAAGTCTCTTTAAAAACATGTTCTATTGAAATGGCACTGGAGTTGTGGATTAACCTCTCGTCGTTCTTTCCACGGTCACACACTACGAATATCATCCTCCAACACCTTCACATGAACTGTTCATAACTATAATATATGCAGGACATGATTATTGACTTCTTTCCCAATTTAAAACGTGATGTGGATTGTACACACTAACGCAATCCCATGCCCCTTCAACATAACATTTCCCAACTCAATTCCTCACCGACATGACGATAATTCATAGTTCATATCTATCCCTCCACACATACAGGCATATAACTCAAATATATCATCATCTTTAAGGGCGTGTAGCTATAAAGAAAAACATAACAAACCTCAATGACATGCTACTACTTTGGGAGAAACTACAACTTTAACTAATTGTCACACGCCACGTGACAATCGCTGTAAGGAACAGAGCAGTCTGGAAACAGGGGTGGAGTTTTCGGTCTACGGACCGGATTCTTTATTTATTTCGTTGTCTTTCGACTTCTCTGATCCCGACACGGGCAGAGAACCAGACCGGGAGTTTCCAAACCAAATAAACAAAATAAACACAACAACCATTTAAACCATAACAGAAAGCTTTGCCTTGCTTTGCTTTGCTTTGCTTTCTGTCTTTCTTTCTCCTCGGTCTCCCACGCCTTTTCTTCCTTGTTCCAGCCACCTACTGAAGAGAGCAGAGCAGTTTTAAAGCACACCGATGTGATTAGCAACACCAGACCGGTGCGTGCGCTGGCTGCTCTGCCAGTAGGCGTGGCCGCTAATCGCCCTGATCCGCTGCTGAGACCGACGCCTTCCACACCCCTCCATCGCCAGAATGTGACCAGGGCCCATTCGGTTCGACAGACTCCCCCCCCTCCCTGGAGAGGAAGTCTGCGCACCCATTCGCGGACCCTGGCCGATGGATCACTCGGAAGCAAAGGGTTGTAATGCAAGATACCACCGAGTGATCCTTGCGTTGGTGTCCTTCATTTTGTGTAGCCACTGGAGGGTGCATGGTCGGTGTAGAGGGTAAAGGTCTTGCCCAGGAGGTAGTACCTGAGGGTGAGAGAGGCCCACTTGATCGCCAAACACTCTTTCTCTATTGCGCTGTAGCGGGCCTCTCTCGGAGTAAGCTTCCGACTGATGTAACATATCGGTCGCTCCTCCCCCCCACGCTCCTGGGACAAGACTGCCCCCAGCCCCTATCCGAGGCGTCGGTCTGCAAAACAAAAGGCAGGGAGAAATCAGGGCTGATTAGCAGAGGGCCGCCACATAGAATCGCTTTTATCCTCAGGAACGCCGCCTGACACTGCTCCGTCCACTGGACCGGATCTGAGGCTCCCTTTCGGGGTGAGATCAGTTGGGGACTGGCTAGTGCCGAAAAGCCAGGAATAAACCGGCGATAATAATTTGCCAGTCCCAAAAAGGATCTCACCTGTTTTTAGACTTGGGCTGTGGGCAGGCCGAAACGGCCGCGGTTTTATCAATCAAAGGTCGGACCTGCCCCCGCCCAAGAGGAACCCCAGATACCGTACCTCTCTCCGCCCAATAGCGCACTTACCTGGGTTAGCAGTGAGCCCGCTCCCCTCAGCGTCTGTAGGACGGCCCGCAAATGCTGCATATGCCGCTCCCAATCATGGCTATAGATGACAATGTCATCCAAATATGCTGCGGCATATGCAGCATGCGGTCGAAGCAGCCTATCCATTAGGCGCTGAAAGGTGGCCGGAGCCCCATGCAGACCGAAAGGCAAGGTCAGGAATTGGTGTAAACCGAACGGAGTAGAGAATGCCGACTTTTCCTGGACGCTGGAGACAAGGAATCTGCCAGTAGCCCTTGGTTAAATCCAGTGTCGAATAAAAGCGAGCAGTGCCCAACCGATCCAGCAGCTCGTCAACCCGGGGCATTGGATAGGCATCGAATTTCGATACTGCGTTAACTTTCCTGTAGTCCACACAGAATCGAACCGACCCATCAGGCTTAGGTACAAGCACAATGGGGCTGCACCAGTCACTACTAGATTCCTCGATTACTCCCATGTCCAGCATTTTTTCTAATTCTTCCTGAACCACTTTTTTTTTTTTTTTGTGTTCAGGCAAGCGATATGGCCGACTCCTAATCACGGTGCCTGGCGGGGTCTGAATGTGGTGTTCAATCAAGTCAGTTCGCCCGGGTAAGGGAGAAAACACGTCAGAAAAACAGCGCTGTAAATTACTCACCTCTGCCCGCTGGCCCGGCGCAAGATGGCTACCAACGGGGACCGGAAGTCTCGTATTTTCAATTGGAATTTCCGGTCCCAGCTCATCTCGGGGATTTTCTGGCATGGCGAGCGAAACAGGGTCTACCACCTCCCACCGTTTTAATAAATTTAGGTGGTAGATCTGACGTGACCCACCTCTATCCGAGCGAATGACTTCATAATCAACATCCCCCACTCGTCGTGTAACCTCAAAGGGTCCTTGCCACTTTGCGAGTAGTTTAGATGCTGACGTTGGGAGTAACACTAGGACTTGATCTCCCGGTTGAAACTTTCGCAATTGTGTCCCCCTGTTATATTGCCGTCTCTGTCGTTCCTGGGCCTTGAGCAAATGTTCTCGTGAAATTTGACCGAGTGAGTGCAGCTTTGCTCGTAGGTCCATGACGTATTGAATTTCATTTTTGCTGGGGCTCGGATTTTCCTCCCAAGTTTCTTTTAACAAATCCAGAATACCCCTGGGACGTCGCCCATATAATAATTCGAACGGGGAAAACCCGGTGGAGGCTTGGGGAACCTCTCTGACGGCAAACATCAGTGGATCAATTAGTTTGTGCCAATTCTTTAAATCGGTTTTAAAAAACTTACGCATCATGGATTTCAATGTCTGATTGAACCGCTCTACCAGCCCGTCAGTTTGTGGGTGGTATACGCTAGTTCGAATCGACTTGATGTCCAATAATGCGTACAGTTCCTTCAGTGTTCGTGACATAAATGAAGTGCCTTGATCAGTGAGAATCTCTTTTGGAATTCCCACCCGGGAGAAAAAGTGGAACAACTCCTCCGCAATAGTCTTTGCAGATATATTGCGGAGGGGTACAGCCTCGGGGTATCGCGTTGCATAATCGGCGATAACTAATACAAAGCGGTACCCTTTGGCACTCGATCAAATGGCCCGATAAGGTCCATTCCAATTCTTTCGAACGGGACCTCTATTAACGGCAAGGGTTGCAATGGAGCTTTTGGGATTGCCGCTGGGTTTACTTTTTGGCATTCGGGCACGCCGTACACCACCGACGGACGTTATCTCGAATGCCCGGCCAATAAAATCGAGCCAGTATCCGGAGTAGTGTTTTATCCTGTCCTAAATGACCCGCCATGGGATTGCTATGAGCCGCCTGGAAAACCATTTCCCGGCGGCTTTTGGGCAGCAATAACTGTGTAACTATTTCTCCTGTATCGACGTCCCGACACACGCGATACAGTTTATCTTGTAAAATACAAAAATAGGGATATGTCACCACCCGCTCTGGGTCAAGCAGCTGGCCATCAATTTTAATCACTTGTCCAGCTACTCGACTGAGCGTTTCGTCCTGCGACTGTTCGAGGAGAAATCAGTCACTCTGGCGAATCGGGGAAGTCCGCCGGCACCGCCCGCGTCTCCCCGAAGCAGCCTTTCGGTCACCTCGGGTTGTTGCGGAGAGAGAGCCGACGGCCCCTCCCCTGGGTCGTCGTCATCTGTGACGTCATCCCCCCCAGTTGCTACAAGACGATAGCGAACACACCCCCGTCGGGCCCCTTCCGCGATCTCCTTTCTAACTAGATCCTTAAAACCCGGCCAATCGTGTCCCAAAATCAGCGGAAGGGGGGTGCGAGGAGTAACCCCTGCCACCATGCTATGCTTTTTTCCCCCAATATAAAATTCAATCCGGGCGGTTGGATAATAGTGTACATCACCGTGCACGCACCTAATCGCCACCTCTGTGAGCCTGTCCAATGCCTCGGGTTGAACCAGACGCTGATGCACAAGGGTGTGAGAACAACCCGTGTCCAACAGCGCCTGGATTGTTTTCCCTTTGATACTTACGGGTACCAAAACGACTCTGCTGGTTCGGGAGTAGCGCTGGACAGCGGGCGTCAGCGATGCTTACATCCATCCGGGGGCAATCCTCAGGCATGTGGCCAGGGCCCACACTGCCAACAGTCCTGCCCGCCGTCCGTGGCGACCCTAGGTGACCTGGAACAGAAAGGTTATGACGATTCCCATTGCGATCTCGGGGTGGTTATGCCAACGGGGACCGGACGGGGTTCGGGGAGGGCGTAGACCTGGGTTGGGGTTGGGGCTGGGTATTGGATTGGGACTGGACTGGGGAAACGGGGAACCGGGATATTGGGCGGTATCTATCGAATTGGCTTTTCAGCCCTTCAGCTCTCTGGGAGTTTCCCTGTCTCCCCACTGACCGCCAGGTGATTCTCTGCCAGCTGGACGGCTGCATCCAGAGTGGCGGGTTGGTGGCATCGGAGCCAGTCCGCGGTCCCTTTCGGGAGCCCCGGCGTGAACTGCTCCAATGCCACCTCTTGTACGATCTGGTCCGCTGTTCGGACTTCTGGCTGTAGCCACCGCCGGCAGGAGTCGAGGAGCTGTTGGGCGTAGGCGAAGGGATGCCTGACGTCGGCGGCGCAGATCGCGGAGTCTTTTCCTGTGTCCCTCCGGCTTTAGCCCCCTCTCTCCAGTATGGTGGCCCGGAGGGTCGGGTAGTCAGCCACGGCAACGGCCGGCACACTACCAGCTGCTATCTGGCTCTCCCCGGACAGCAGCGGGAGGAGCCGTAATGCCCATTGCTCCGCCGGCCAACCGCATGCCGTGGCTGTTCTCTCGAACAGCTCTACGACGCCTCGGGTCGTCGTCCGGTCCCATCTTTCCCATCCTGATCTCGGACCGGACCGGGATGGAAGAGGCGGCCGCCTGCCTGCTGTTTAGCAGCTCTATAATGGCAGCTCTGTCCGCTGCCTGGGTAGCGGTGATGGCTCGCAGCGCCTCCTGTTGGTCTTCCTGGGACCGTAGCAGCGAGCGCTGCTGAGCGTCCTGCATCGCAGCCAGGTGGGCGATCACCTGGGAGAGTGGGCTCTCCATGTTCTCCAGTGGTGCTGCTCTGTTCTCCTGGGTTTCGGCACCACTTTGTCACACGCCACGTGACAATCGCTGTAAGGAACAGAGCAGTCTGGAAACAGGGGTGGAGTTTTCGGTCTACGGACCGGATTCTTTATTTATTTCGTTGTCTTTCGACTTCTCTGATCCCGACACGGGCAGAGAACCAGACCGGGAGTTTCCAAACCAAATAAACAAAATAAACACAACAACCATTTAAACCATAACAGAAAGCTTTGCCTTGCTTTGCTTTGCTTTGCTTTCTGTCTTTCTTTCTCCTCGGTCTCCCACGCCTTTTCTTCCTTGTTCCAGCCACCTACTGAAGAGAGCAGAGCAGTTTTAAAGCACACCGATGTGATTAGCAACACCAGACCGGTGCGTGCGCTGGCTGCTCTGCCAGTAGGCGTGGCCGCTAATCGCCCTGATCCGCTGCTGAGACCGACGCCTTCCACACTAATAAAAAAATAAGCCAAGATAACTGCACAAAAACAGCAATAACAACAATAACAATAATAATAAAACACTTGAACAAAAATGTGCTGTTAAAGAAATCTTTGGAACCAAAAAAAACAAAACAATACTAAAAATAATCTATTCTGTATACATAGGAAATATGCATAATCGTACAAGGATAGTTTATATTTGTTTATACTTGGTTTCTCACTTCCTCTCTTCAAAACTAAACCGGTGCCGGCCTCTGTATGTACTGAACTATACAGACAAACTTGGAAAGTGTTCAATTTAAATCAGTACTTTAACTGCTAAACAGTAATTTGACTGCTCCACTTTTGAGAGGAGTGTGGACGTGTAGACTTAGTGTTCATTAGGGTAAATCTGTGTAAATATAATAATATAATATATGCCATTTAGCAGACGCTTTTATCGAAAGTGATTTACAATCGTGAATCTGTACATTTTTCAGTATATGTGGTCCCAGTGGGAATCAAAACCGCAATCTAATCGTTGTCAATGCCGTGCTCTACCTACTGAGCCGCACGGAACCAGGCCACTTCAATGCAAGAGAGATATTTGGAGATATTTGATTAATTGTCATGAAACCACAATCCTAAGCGCCTGGAGTTTGAGTTAGAGTTTGCTAAACGTCACTGGAACTTTGACTGAAACCTGGTTCTATGGTCAGATGAGACAAAAGTAGAGTTTTTGGCAGCAAACACCAGAGGTGGGTTTGATGTAAAAAGAGGGATGGTCATGCAGAAAATAACCTAATCCCCACTGTGAAGTATGGTGGTGAATCTGTGATGTTGTGGGACTGTTTTACTTCCAAAGGCCCTGGGAACCTTGTTAGGATACCTGGCATCATGAACTCCATCAAGTACCAGGAGATTGTAGATCAAAATCTGGCTGCCTCTGTCAGGAGGCTAAAACTGGCTTGGGTCTTCCAGCAGGACAATGAAAAGATCCAAGCCAGTTTTAGCCTCCTGACAGAGGCAGCAAGGTAACAAGGTTCCCAATGAAAGCAAGTAGGCTGTTTTTATTTATAATAAAAGTCAAAAGTTTCGCATTTTATCAAAATGATACATTTTGATGCTAATTGCTGAGCCACCATCGAGGTTTATTTTGGAAGATTGCTTGGAAACCTGTTTGGAAACGAAGATGTATTACTTGTTTATTATTATTGTTTGTTATTGTTGTTGCTATTTTCTTTTGTTTTGGGATTTTTCGTAGCTCTGTTTTTGGCACAGAGCATTCTATGACACTATAGCCTATCACAGTACTCAGACATTACGTCATAGTTCCGAATTCCAATGATTGGAAGTTCGATTAGGTTTTAATATTTAAACGCGCTTGTAGTTGTTTAAACGCTCTTTGAACATTTTTTCGTAAAAATCTAGCATACACCTGTGAATTTAATAATCGAGTTATCTATCTAGCTTCATTGTTTTCCTATTGTTTTAACTATAATTGATATAATAAATAACGAGCCAACATGCCATTTAGTTCGCGTTGGTTATTCTTAATTTTGTTTCTTAAATTAAGAGGACCTCAATTTACCTTGGATTCAAGTACATTTTCTGACGAAGAATATAGTGGTAAGTACCGGATGACTGAAATATAATACGTATATGAAAAAATATATACTGTATTATACGTAGCTATATGCCTTCAGACGTCAATTTGTATAGTAAAATAACAATTTTCCATTTCTTATTTTAGTATGATTGGTTCGTAATCCGTGTTTACCAAAGACTGCATTTATTGAAATAGGCTATATGAAGGTTATATTGTTGCTATATTGTGCTTAAACCTTACTACTATATAATGAAAACGGTTCTTTAATCGTGATCGGTCAGAATGCTTGCTTACCAAAAATAATCTAGCATTCTGCATTATACTGTCCATTTACAGTATAGTTTGTCTAAAATGTTATGGCTTGGCAGTAGATTTGCCTTTAGGGGTATGAAATATTTACAGGTGGAGGTCTCTGAAGAGTGATTTCGGGAGTGTTACTTAATCCAGGTGTTTCCAAACTAGGGACTGTGAAGGAGTTAGGGGGATGCTCAAAAAATATTTGATTTGAAGACAACTTTGTTTATATTTCCATTTTCATAAATTACATATTTTCTACTTTCAGATACATTTCATTGCAGTCTTTCCCCAGTGCTGAAATCCCCAGGGGGCAGGTCCACTGGAATTCTCCAGACCTGATGGCCAGATCCAGAAACAGGAAAATCTGTTAGAACCGACAAGAATATGGCTAGTAAATGTAAGTACACATTGGAGTGGATATTTGTCTGCTAAATGGTATATATATCTATAGCTCTATATTTCATTGGTTAATTTAAGCCTTAGGAATGACCTGCTTCCATATGAGGTCATGTCTTTGGCTCTCATAGCCATATCCATGTTTCACCTTGTGTGTGAATGAATGAATTGTCCTTTTATAGGAAGTTTAGAAAATTATATTTGCCTTGGAACTTTTTTCTTTTTATGTACTTTTACCCCTGTTTCCAATGAGCACCAGTAATTATATTGTGCCACACATAGTACTCTTTTCGCTTAAAGTAATTTGGTTGTTTAGTTTTGCGCTGGCACCAGGCAGGTGTGAAACGTTAAAATGGCTGGATTTGTTCCCCAGGCTGTAGGTTAGGGGCCTTTGGGCAATATTATAGACTATCATGTATCTCTTATTGACCGTACCCAAGTCAAACTAACAGGAGGTTCAGCTGATTATTGCATGGGCTGTCTATTCTGAAATATTTAGGCCACTGTTGCACATTTTTAAAGATGGTATTGTGGATGTCTAATTTGAATTGTCTAATCATTTCAGGAAATTGATTCTTTTGATGAAAATACTATAGAAAAAAATGACTTCATTCAAAAAGAGCCACAAGCCATATTACAAAAGCGCTTGAATATTTGCCTTTTGACTGACAAGGATATTTGTCTTGAGGTGGACAATACATTGACAGGTAACTGATGCTGTTGCTGTTAAAATTGACATTCTCAATGTGGGGTGCACCTTTTGTCATGTTGTCATGGTTTAATATGTTAAATTAACTCCACGTTCTCTGGGTCCAGGTAATGTTTCATTGCTCCATGGCGGAGAGCTAGAGGGTGATCTCTGCTTGTCTGGCACTCTGGACTTTACCAGCTTTCTCAGTCTTGCTCAGCAGTGTATGAGAGCATACTCTGAACTGGTAATTACTTTTTTCATATTTTTTCTTGAAGGGTTTAGAATTAGTTAACATTAAACATTTTAAATGTCATTGTCATTGTAAATCCCATTTAATACGTATTGTTTTCAGTGTTGTGTTTTCAGGCTTTCATCCACTTCAACCAGGTAACATCATACAAGGTAATCAACCTTGTATGATGAAAGCCTGAAAACACAACACTGGCATAAGAAACCTTTGGCAGATGAGGGACTTCTGGGCCTTTTACCTTCAACCCTAATTGTTTTTGTTGAATTCTGTTCAGTTCATCACCCACCTTCTAGAAGAATGGCAGCCAGGCCACAAATTCAATAAGATGGCTATGGTCATATTAGCAGCTGTGGATGTGATCACGATTTTGGCCTTCATCTGGCGAAGAGTGCCCACTGTAAGTCTTTATTACATTATTATTAATTTAAACAGTACCTCATAGTCCTCACCTCATATTGTCCCTTATAAAGACTACTACAGGTGACTGAGCTGCTGTACACCACTTTGCCCTTCTTCCTGTTAAATAGTTTTGTATTAATCATTTGTTTTGTCTCTTTTCCCCATGTTTTTTTCCACCAGGTTAAAAGCAGGACATATCAATGTAAGTTTAGTCATTATTAAACATTGATTTCTTATAATAATGTGAAATGTATTTAGTTGTGTATGAGAATCTCATGTAATACCTGTTTTTAATGCTGATTTGAATTTTGTTTTATTAGTGACAAAAAAGCTACTTGTGAAACGGGCAACTCAATTAACCAATGAGAAGCGTGATGCTGTCATGAAGATTTCACACCTGAATAAAAAAGTATGTTTCTGAAACCTTTGTCCCATGATGTATGTGTATGACTTGGGAACACTTGTACTCACAACAAATTTGCCACTTTTCCATTTTAGATTGAAGAACTTGAAAGCCAGTTGACAAGATTTCAAATAAGGGTTTTATCCACCCAACGCAAAAACAAGGAGCTGAAGGTGAGAAGATGAAATGCGCAGTCTGTCTATTTGCCAGCACTGCTAATAATGACTAACACTATAACAGATATGCCTTAGTTTCAGAATTACACTTAGAGTTGTGGCTTCTGTATGGAATTTATATTGTGGTTGAAGTGGTTTAACTGTCCTTCATGCTATGCAATTTGCATTTACACCATTTCTGATTTCAAAAAGGCATCTATTAGGGAGATGAAGGAAAAATACAAGCTACTGACTTCAGAAAAAGATTCCAAAAGTGCAATGATAAAGGAAATAGAGAAGAACCAGAGACAGAACATCAAACAGAAACCTGAGTCTATGAACCAGTTATACCCGCAGGTGGAGACAGATCTACTGCAGTAAGTATCAATCAAGATAATGGCAATGGATATTTAGGGCTTTGTCCAAACAGCATCTCCAGTGAGATAACAGTAGCGTAGGAGCGTGAGGCTTCAGGAACCCTGCAATGGGTGGGCCTACCATGTGCTGTTAATCACTCACTCATATGAACCAATCAATGCACTTTGCTCTCCACAGCAAAACATTTAACCTTCAGATAAGCCACTCAACATTCCATATAGTCAGTCCTCATGCTGTGTTTTTTATGTGTGTGTGTTTAAATTGTTCACATCTTTTGGAGAAGAGACTTGTAGGTGTACAAGATATAATACAGAATTTAAGTGAGGTTTTGAAACCAGAGGAATTATAATCGTTTGCAGTTTAAGGCTGAATGTTTTGTGCCCTCTGTGTTGCAGCAAGATGGTCCAGGAGGAGGAGCTCGGTTGGCTTGACAAAATTGCTAAATTAACAGAAAACATTCATGGTCATATTCAGCTTACGAAGAACATCATCGAAGAAACCAATAAAGACCTGGAGAAAACTGACAAGCTGTTTGAGAACCAGGTGAGCAAGCCTAGGCAGTATTTATATACTACTCTTATGGTTTCTGTTGTTTCTATTGTATATACTTATACTCACTGAGTGTCTTGCTTAGGCTGTTGTTGTAAAAGAGAATTATGTTCTCAACCAACCAGGTTATCTTGGGATTACATCCATATGGGTTGCCCTTATTTTTCCCCTGGTTTTTCTCCCAATTTGGTGGACAATTGTACCCTCTATTTCTTTCAATTCACCCTACCCCATGAGCCGGCCGCCCATCACTATGGGTTAAGCCAGTACCCCAAGGCCGGTGGTGATCCGCCTCCTCCGAGATGGAACTTGCCCACCTGCCGTACAGGGATGCCCTTCACGATTCTCTGCCAGCTCGTGACTGCTCCCCCTCCCCCTGGGGCGGGCAGCCAATCGCCGCCCCCGAGCAGGGCTCTTGGCCAGAGCCCGGCTGGTGCAGTGAGCAACTTGCACTCTGGGCGAGTGCTTTGACCATTACACCACCCGAGGCCCAAGTCTTGTGAACACTTCTAATCATCATATTACTGTTTATTTTCCATTCTAGATGCAAGGAATTGAAGAGCAGTACAAAGCGTCTCTAAAACTGGTATCCGATCAGCAGCGTGAGAACGAGGAGCATGAGGTGAGAAGCAGTAATGGGCAGTAGGCCTGCAGATTAACATTAATATGGTAGGAAACTTGCTCTGCTGGTGGATTAAAATATGATTATGGTAGTTTAGCATGAAATGGGGTAGCTGTGCTGACTGAGGAATGTGCATTGTGAGGTATTCCAGCCATTCACTAAGCAGTAGACATAATGTGCCTTATTTTTATTCACTCACTAGATTATTGTTTGTTAAGCCTTAGGACCTGAATGACACACTGTGGCATCATAAATCACTAGTCACCATTTCACAAACTGAAAAGAAACCATCAAAAGTAATTGCATCATCTTGTTAATCTGTAGCTTCGTTGGAAGGAGGAAATTGCTGAAAAGAGTAAGAAGTTCATGGAAGAAGTATGGCTGAAGGATGTTATAAGTAATGGCACATTTCTAATGGAGCCTTTTGAGCCCAGCTGGCAGAGTGAGAGGCAGAACTGGAGCCAGAGCTCCAATCTCTCGCAGGTGTGGAAGTGCAGCCAGTCATTCTTAAAGCACTTTATTCCTATAATTCTACCATTTAGTAAGTGTCTGTATTTTCTACACATAAACAATTGATTATTGATTATTTTTTGTGAATAATTTGCACAGTCCAGAACCACACTGGTGCCTCATTCATTGGGTAAGAAGGATGTGATCAGTTGTTTTGTGAGTATATATCATTGACCAAGACAGAATATTCATTCTCTTCTATCCCTCTATTTGAAAGCATAAAGTTGATTCCAGAAGGAAGCAAGGAGGACAACACATACTTTTCAGCACAAGAACCTTCAACGCCCACAGAAAGCGACAGAACTGACACATTTATTGATTCATTCATTTATTGTGGCACAACTGTCAATAAAATACTCAATATTAGCAGAGTCTTTTTCACATGTTCACAACAGGGCACTCAAGATGGTGTGTGTTCAAGTAAACCATGTTAGAGATGTCAAGTTAAAACCACAATTGCACCCGCAGAAATGTATAGATCAATCGACACACCTTGTGTTATTCTCCAGTCAGCTTTACAAAATCCTGTATAAAATGTTTAGCATGCCACTTTGGAAGGAGGTTGGCTGTACTGCCATCATGGGGACAATTAATAATTGGGGACATGGAGCACTTCTGATGAACACTACAACACTATAAAAGGCTTTATCGTTGTTTATTATTATTCTCTCATTATAATAATTCTTCTTCTTCTCCTTCTTAATTTTAAATGTATTAAAATAAAAATGTAAATTTCCTGTCTTTGTATGCTTTCATTCCCATGTGGTCTTCTCTTTCTTGGTACCTCCCCTTTTTAAAACCATTCACGCTCATTCAATGCAAGGGTTATTGGTATAATATATTGATTTCACGGTACTATGGCCGTAAAATTGTGTAGATAACAATGAACTATTTTTTGGTAAATGCAAATTCATGCTCCAAAAAATACATACATAGTGATTTGTTATAAACCTTTTGGTATTCTTTTAGAGCAGTCAGCTTCACAGAGTTTGTTTAAACATAAATGACCATAGTTCATAGCAGTGACGTGCGGTGAGGTCAATGGTTGGGGAGGCACTGGATATCAGAGTAGGGCGACCAGATTTTCAAAACCTCAAACCTGAACACTTTGTAGGCTATATGAACGCGCCGCACGTGCACGCGCACCGAAAATGCAGATCTACAGTGCTATTATACAATGTTTTAATACAGATAACATAAACATTCTGATTTTCACACCAAATAGCCGCCCCAGTTATTTAAAAAAGACGTTATATCTGACGGCGAGGACCGGAGGGGCATTCCTACCGACCCCTGGCCTCGGCTATGTAAGCGCTGAATAACGGTACACTGTATTACTAAAGATAGCTAAATAAATAGATTGTGCATGAATTTCAAAAGGTAAGTTCGGTTAATTAAGGGTAAATTCGCCGCGTCTTACGGGAGCAAGCTACAGTGCGTGTGTTCAGCACGCCGCCATCTTTTCCTAAAACTACATCTTAAAACTCCTCTTCACATTTACCCTGTCACGATTTTCCTTTACCTTCGCATTGTGGATGCTGATATTAAGTCTCCCTTGTTCATTCAGAGCCAGATCAATCCGCGAGGTTCCAAAAGTTTTTAAAGAAATCTGACTTTGAATGTGAGTAGCTGATCTTTCATGTTTGCTGAGGCTTCTTGGCAAGTTTTTCAAATCACAAAATCCAGTTTGGGTGCAGACATTGTCACACGTAGAGAATAAAAGGCAGGAAAGCAGTAAGGCGTTTTTTTGTAGCACAGCCACAAAGCCAATCTTTTCGAGTATACCAGTCCGTTTGAAAAGAACGAGTTATATTCCGTCCCGTCGTTTGAAGCAAACCTCGTAGCTCCGGCGTCGGTCTCCCAGTAATTATGACTTCTTGCTTTGATTGAAAGTCCAGTTTTGAAAAATGTCTCAGTTTAGAAATCAAATCCTCCATTTTCAGAGCGAAAAATCTGTGCATTTGTTTGGTTGTACTTCTTTTAACTTTTGCAAGAGTAAACCGAGTCGTAAACTTCAGGCTCACTATCGCCCCCGTCTGTGAGGCAGAGGTACTGGCTGCCTCAAGGCAAGCCTTTTTCCTTGTGGATTTATGTCAGATCAATAAGACTTAAATATTACACACATACGTGAAATACATTACCGAACACTATGGAAATTAAGACGTATAATAAAAGTGTCTTCAAACATGATATTGGAAACATACAGAGAAATGGCAACAAGCACGCGCCAATTGCACGCGCTCAATTTAGTTTGTGAGGGATTGCGCAATCTGGGGAGAGGCTCGGCTCGTCACTGCCTCACCTCTCGTCTCTCTGTTGTATTTGAACAGGAAATACAGAATTTCAGCGATTTTGACTATAAAAACGATCAAAACTTATAGGAACCACACCGAAATTGCATTGAAAGCACGGACGAGTGGACAAACATTAATACTTATTTTATTTTATTATTTCTTTTTTTACTTCTCATGAAGACAGGTGAGGCTCTGCCTCACCTGCCTCCCCTGACCGCACGTCCCTGGTTCATAGTTCTTACTTTGTGTGCAGTGAGTAACTTGTCATACACTTAAATTACTGTAGTATGGTTTGAGAGGTAAACATTTCTCCAAGGATCACAGTTGGAATATTATGCAAGTTGGTTGCATCTTGGGGTCACCAAGTCTCCAAAACTACAATTAGACACCCTACCTACTGAGCCACACAGAACTACACTCTACCTACTGAGCCACACAGAACCTTGCTCTACCTACTGAGCCACACAGAACCACAACCTGTGTGTTTTGCGCCCATTGATGTGATTACATTTTCAGTTTCAGACTCAAGCTTTCAGTTTAGAAACAGTGGTTGGGGAGGCTAGTAAAAATGTTTTTCTAAACTCAGATAACACTTCATTCCACCCCTGTGTGACGACCGTGATAAGGACCCAGACGCAGATCAGGGATTAGGCAGAAGAGTCGTTTATTAGAAGGCAGGGATCACAACCAGGAATCAGAGGATCGGAGGTACAAAAACGCGAGGCAGAGAGAAGTCGATAACAGGGAGTCAAAAGGTCGGTAAACAGGAAGGCAGAAAGGCAAACAAACAAAATCGCTAGGCAAACTCGGGGTCGTAATCAGAAGGGTAGTCTCGGAAAAATCTATAAACACTGGCTTCGGAAAAGTAGGCTCAGGGAATAAGAATCAACGTACTGACACGGAAGAATGAAAACACTAAACATATATACAGGCAGAGACAGGAAACACAATGGGAAACAGGTGTGACTGGGAGGAGAGAGAGTTAGGAAACACAGGTGAAAACAATGGGAATCGTAATCTAATTACGAGGGGAAACGAAAGACACGGACTGGGAAACATACAAACAAATATACAATAAACGACCTGGGAGATCAGGCAGACACGTGCATAGCTAAAAGGGGAGGTACGCAAAGAGAAACGTTGCGTGCGTATGAAAGGGAAAGTGAAAAGCTAATCAGGGATAGGATAATGAGAGAGAATGAACGAAAGTCAGAAGCGTGAGATAATTAGTGATTAGTAGTGTTAGTAACCTAATCTAAATCCCTAACGTTAGTAGATTAGTTAGTTAGTACTGTACACATCTAACTAATATATACAAAGTGCGATAAAGAAAGTAGGAAGGAAGAAAACTAGAAAATAAGCGAAGATTGAAATCCCGAAATGTAAACTCCCGAAGTGAATGACAAGACAAGGAGTGGATCAGAAACAATAACAGACGGGGATAACAGACGTGAACGAAACATGACTCGAAGATAAATAAACAAAGTACAAAAACAACAGAACAGATACTCAGAATATAACAGGACCCCCCCCCTAAGAAACGCCTCTTGGCGTTTAAACAGGAGGGACACAAAAAACAGATGAACAAACAAGAAGCAGGAAAGCCAGGCCGACAAGGGTCAAAACACAGGGTGGGAACTAACAGGTCAAAACACGTGGCGGGATCTCAGACAGGCAAGGGGCAAAACACGGGACAGGAACTCAGACAGGTAAGGGGCAAAACAAGGAGCAGGATCTCAGACAGGCAAGGGGCAAAACACAGAGCAGGAACTCAGACAGGCAAGGGGCAAGACACGGAGCAGGATCTCAGACAGGCACGGGGCAAAACACGGAGCAGGATCTCAGACAGGCACGAGTCAAAACACTGGACCTAATGTGGTACCGGGGAGCCTTGGAGCGTCTCTTGTCCGCAGTCTCCTTCATACGGGCACTGGCTCGGAGAAGGTTGCGGCGTGTGAGGTTCCAGGTGCGGCGACAACGACGGATGAAGAACTGAGCAGAGGGGACTCCCACCTCCTCCTCCTGGCTGGGAAACAAAGGTGGTTGGTAACCCAGGGAACATTCAAAAGGGGACAAACGAGATGAGGAGGAGGTTTGGGAGTTGATGGCATACTCTGCCCAGGGAAGTTGTTGGCTCCACGAGGAGGGATTCCGAGAACATAAGCAGCGTAGAACGGTTTCAATGACCTGATTAGCCCGCTCTGTCTGGCCATTAGATTGGGGATGGAAACCTGAGGAAATGTTGATTGGTACTTAGCTGCTTTCAATCGGTTTTATTGCATCAGGCCTAGCGCCCGTGTCTGTAGTTGAGCGTTCCTTGAGTAGTGGGAGGAACTTGTGAGTTGTCAATTAGTCTGTATTGTTGTCAGGTGGCATTCGCCACTTAGTGTCTAGCACCACCCAGCTATATAAGTAACCATAGTTGTGGAAAGCGGCAGCTTTTTGCGGCAGCCTCCCCATCCTAGCCTCTCCGTATGAAGACTCAGTGGACAAAGACAAAGGAGTCTACCTTCAGGAGTCAAGACTCAACGGACAAAGACAAAGGAGTCTACCTTCAGGAGTCAAGACTCAGCGGACAAAGACAAAGGAGTCTACCTTCAGGAGTCAAGACTCAGTGGACAAAGACAAAGGAGTCTACCTTCAGGGGTCAAGACTTAGCGGACAAAGACAAAGGAGTCTACCTTCAGGAGTCCACCGAGGGAGGTCAGCTAGGGAGTGCTCGCCACACGGTTTTGTATCTCCCTGTTATACTTCCTCTGCATCTAACACTGCATGCTATCTCCCTATCCCAGTCCACCCTACTTTCCTCTCTCTCCTCCTCCTTTGATTCACTCTGTCCTCTATCCACTAAACCTGCTCGTCTTCAACCCCACACCCCCTGGCTATCTGACTCCATTCGGGCTGACCGACTGAAACTGCAAGCACCAAGTCTGCATTTTTCCTTTCCAAGATTCAATCTTCTGCTTCTAACCCTCGAAAACTCTACTCTACGTTTTCCTCTCTGCTCACCCCTCCTCCTCCCCCACCCCCTCCTCCCCCCCCCCCCCTCCTCTCTAACCGCGGATGACTTCGCATCCTTCTTTCGCGAGAAGGTCGATGACATTCGCAACTCCTTCCCTCCATCCTCTCGCTCACCTAATTCTCCCTCACCCATCTCGCTACCTAAACCTCTCACCCCTCTGTTCTCATTCTCGCCCCTCCCTGACTCGGAAATCCTTCAACTTGTTCACTCCCACCGTCCCACCACCTGCCCTCTCGATCCCATTCCTTTCCCCCTCTTCCAGTCCATTGCTATGGACATCCTCCCCTTTGTGTCCAATGTTATTAACTCCTCTCTTTCCTCTGGCTCTGTCCCCTCTTCCATCAAATGCGCTCATGTTGTCCCCTTCCTCAAAAAACCCTCTCTGAATCCTGCTGTCATTTCAAATTACCGACCTGTCTCTCTCCTCCCATTCCTCTCCAAAACATTAGAGCGGGCTGTCTATAACTAACTGTCTGCTCATCTCCTACAGAACGACCTGCTTGATCCTAACCAATCTGGGTTCAAGGCAGGCCACTCCACAGAGACTACTCTCCTTGCGGTCACTGAGGCTCTTCACGTGGCTAAGTCCCAATCCCTTAGCTCCGTCCTCCTCCTCCTCGACCTGTCGGCTGCATTTGACACCATGGACCACCAGATCCTGCTCTCATCTCTCGTCGAGATGAGAATCTCTGGATCTGCATTGACACGGGTCGAGTCCTACCTGGCTGACCGGTCCTACCAGGTGGCCTGGAGAGGATCCCTCTCCTCTCCCCACACCCTCTCTACCGGAGTCCCGCAGGGCTCGGTGCTAGGCCCTGTCCTATTCTCCCTGTACACCAAGTCCCTTGGTTCTGTTATTTCTGCTCATGGTTTTTCCTATCATTGTTATGCCGATGACATTCAACTCTTTTCTCTCCTTCTCTCCATCTGAGACCCAGGTCCCGGTACGGATCTCCGCATGCCTGGCTGACATCTCCGCATAGATGTCCACCCACCACCTGAAGCTGAACCTGGGGAAGACGGAGCTGCTCTTCCTGCCAGCGAAGGGTGTCAACCACCGTGGAAGGCTCCATAGTGTCTCCATCCCAGTCTGCCAGGAGTCTTGGCGTGACCCTGAACAACCAGCTGTGCTTCTCGAGCCACATTGCAGAGATCACTCGGACCTGCCGATTCTCCCTCCACAACATCCGGAGGATCCGACCATTCCTCACCCAAGAGGCCACACAACTCCTTGTCCAGGCCCTGGTGATCACACGTTTGGACTACTGCAATTCCTTGAAGGCAGGCCTGCCTGCCTGTGCCATCAAGCCACTGCAACTAGTCCAGAATGCTGCCGCTTGTCTGGTGTTCAACCAGCTAAAGTTCACCCATGTTACCCCTCTGCTCTCCTCTCTGCACTGGCTCCCCATCGCTCTGCCTCCTCTGGCAAACTGTCTGCCCCATCCCTCCGAGCGCCTGGCAGCCACTCCAAGCGGTCTCGTCTCTTCTCTGTCCTGACCCCTCGCTGGTGGAACAACCTTCCGCAATCGGTCAGGACCGCGGAATCACTTGCGATCTTCCGCAAGAGACTCAAAACCCACTACCACTGAATTCTGTACATCTAGCTAATTGTCATCACCACTGCCTACTTGTTCAACACTATATACCCCTGCTTACTCCATTTAATAAAAAATATATATTTTAAAAAATTACTAACCTTTTCCTTCCCAGGGTTACAGGTATGGTACGCAGCTGCCTGCAATGATATCTATCGCTGTATTACTGCACTGATCTCTTGCGCTAACTATGATTGTTCCTACCATGTATTAATGCACATCTTGTAAGTCGCTCTGGATAAGAGCGTCTGCTAAATCTTAAAATGTAAAATGTACACCCACCCATTAACACCTCCACACACACAGACACACACAACGCCCATTCGGCACCTGTGATGTTGCAAAACAAAAACAAAAAAAACAACAACAACAGCAAAAAAACACACACACACACAAAGAAACAAACACAGTTTTTAGGCACAAAGGAAGAGAGGTGCACTGTTCCCTGATACACTGCCATACCGGGTCAATGCGTGGAGCGGACAGAGCAAGCTCCTTTTCCGACTCCCCGTTCTAAAAATCAGTTTAATATGTAGTCCCCCGATGGGGGACATATCAGATATTAAACTGATGAGAACTTCTTTTTTTAAATTGAAAAATAACCATCACATATTACAAATCATGTCACAACACAAAAATGATTAAATACAACAATAAGGCACACGGAAAACAAATTACACAATATAGCAAACTGACAAGACATAAAACGGTTCCATGATTTACAAAGTGCAATGGGTAACATATCGTGACTGTGCTAACATTAACATAAAATCATATGCAGTATGAGACCAAAAGAAACAAAACTACAACCAATATTTTAAAAAACCATTCCAATTGACCCCAATGGTCCCACACCCACCCCTGCCCATGTGACACCCCATCCATGTAAACCCTTTGTGCTACCCTCCCCCTAAACCTGTGGAACAGTTGGGCAGGAGTTAAAACTCTCACCCTCCTGCCCACTGTCAACATCCTGTCTTCTCACAGTACCCAGGGGGGGCGTACCCCAGGACATCCCAGATCACGCCAGCGGATACCGTGGGAACCACCCTCAACCCGCGTTTAAACACTACCCCATCACCAGACAACACAAACCCCGGCCCGACCCTCCGCAGAAGGCCGAGCACTAATCCCCAAAACACCCCTGCGAAGGGGCATTGCCAGAAGAAACAAGAATTCCCCAGGGGCACAGAGTCCTCACAGAACAGCAGTGCCGGTGCGAGACCTCTCTGCCCTGTGATCCAGAGACTCTGCACGCGAGATCGAGGGAGGGCACTGATGAAGGAATCTTGCCACTGCCTCATAAGCCGGGGCCCTAACTTCCGCGCGGGGCACCACATGCGTTAGCACCTCCAAGTGCCTAAAAAACCCCACCAGGTAGAACCTGGTGAGGAAGAAGCACTTGGTTGGCGCCCGCTCCAGGAATACTCTACTGGCGAAGCTGGCGTAGACCACGTCCAGCTTCAGTGGCACTCGCGGGACAACCCCTCCTCCCCCCTGCCACCGGAGCGTACATCAGCTCCCGGCTCACGTACTCGTATCTCCGCTCACAAGAAACGGAACACCTCTCTCGTTAGGGCGAGCTTAGCACGAGCCGGAACGCCCCAGAAACCCACTGGTCTGGTCCTGACTAACCAACCCACCCATAACCCACCGCAGACAGGCGGTCGCCACCTTAGCCAACACCTTGCAGTCGGTGGTTAGCAAGGTGAGCGGCCACCAGTTCCCCAGCTCTGTCCAGTCACCCCCTTTGTACAGGAGTACAAGGACGCCCTTTCGCATGGAGGCTGACAGGGCCCCCCCTTCCAGAAGGGCCCTGTAGACCTCCAGGAGGTCAGGCCCCAGGAGGTGCCAGAAGGTGGCGTAGAACTCCTTAGGGGGCACTTCATTCCCAGAGGCACGACCGTCCCTAAGGGACAGTAACGCCTCCTGCACCTCCTCCAGGGTCATGTCAACCTCCATGGACCTTGCTTCCTCACCCCCAGCCGAGCTGAGATGCAGTCCAGGAGCTCCACCTCCGCCGCAGGGTCGCAGGCCCACCGACTGAAGAGCTTGGCATAGTACAACTCTGCCACAGCCAACTTTGCCGGCCCTTCAGCCAGGGTGCCATCCGCCCTCCTCAACTCCGCGATGATGGAGGCACCCCGATGCGCCCTGGAGGCCTGGAAGAAATAGGCCGTGGGCCTCTCCCTCACGGAGCCAAGCCTGGAAAGCCAGTCGCCTCCAGAGCCGCTCCTTGGCGCCCTCGTATATGGCCCAGTCCACTGGCTCTCCACAGTTGAAGCGTCCATGGAGATGCCGTCCACTTAGCCACCCCATGCCCTATACCGCTGGCGCGCCACAACCAGGTATCGCCGGCAGAAGGTGGCGAAATGGCTCTTCGCCACCTCCCACCATTCCACCAGCGAAGTGAACAAAGGTCGAGGGGAGAAGCACACACGACATATCACTTTGCCCCCCGCCCACGAAGATGTAATCCAGGCGGCTCACGGCCCCTCTGGTGTTACGCCACATGAAGCCAGCATCGGATGGGTGCAATGCCCTGAAGGTGTCAACCAGGGAGAAGTCCTTCACAACCAATGCGAGCGCTCTGGCAGAGTAATCAATGCCGCCTTTGCCAACCCCATCCCTCCTATCAAAACAAACACTAAATTCCCCGCCCAGTATCAGGAACCGCGTGGTGGAGAGGCACACCTCCAACCTGCTGCCCCTATGGGCGGGTCCATACACATTAATCACCTGAAACAAAACAAGCAATCCACATACAGCACCCGTCCTGCCACCATGCCCACCACCTCCTCCACTATGAAGGAGGGGCCCCTAAACAATATTCCCACCCCGTCCGCATGAACCCCACCCACAGACCACCCTGAGGGGCTCCACACCCACTCCCATTCAAACGCAGCCGCGTCCTCCTCGTCCCTGAGGTTCACCTTTTGCAGGAGGTAGACATCCCCCTGCATGGTTCTCAGGGACGAGAAGACCACGGCACACTTGGCGGGGCCCGGAGAACCCGCACATTAGTTGTAATAAAAAACACGAATACAAACAACTAGAGAGCACAAAAAAACACAAAGACTTATTTCCCCTTTATGGAGGGGCTACCCCCCACCCCAAGTCCCCCGCTCCGGGTCAGGCCCGAGACCATTCCCATGGTCTCAACCAGGCTCTCCACATCCCAACTGTCCAAAAAAGAAGAAGATGGAGACCCCGGCTCCACTTCCATGTCCGATCCCAAGGGGTCCCCCTCTGCCGACCCCGCTAGAGCCTAGAACCGGTTGCCCAGCGGGATCGAAGGGGCCACCTAGGACACTCGTGGTCCCCAGACAAGGCCCACTTCATGGCCGGCACCTTGGCCCACTAGGCCATTCCGTCCCCAGCGGGTGAGAGGAAGTCCCCCCATTCCACAGGGGGAGCCAGGTCTGGGGTGGTGAGGAGGGCCGCCCCCTCCAAAGATGGGGACATGGCTCCCTCCCTGGACTCCGCCGCCACAGTCCCGGAACAGGGGGGGAAACCGGACCAGGGACAAGAGAGGGGGCCCAGGCCCTCCTTCGACCAAACACGAGCTGCCCCAGGGGCGCAGCAGGGTGGGAGGCCCGGACAGGAGCAGGAGCAGGAACGGTGGCAGGGACGGGAGCAGGAGCTGGAGCAGGGGAAGGGCTAGGAGCTGGAGCTCTGGACTATTAACCATTCTCATCCTCCTCGACCTCAGCGCCGCCTTTGATACTGTTTCCCACCTGCTGCTCCTGGACCACCTGACCTCCCTTGGGGTCACTGGGCTGAAATTCTACCTCACTGGGAGACAACAACTGGTTGATGTCCAACTTAAACATCATCAGTCCAGGCTGGCTGCAGTTACACATGGTGTCCCCCAGGAGGCTTGGTCCACTTCTAGTCATCATCTATCTCCTCCCCCTTGGCTGAATCATGCGTCACCACCAAATCAACTTCCACTGTTACGCTGATGATACTCAGCTATACATCTCATCCAAGCCCACCACCCCCCTGCCCCCAACCTCCCTCATCAGCTGCCTCCATGATATCAAGACCTGGATGGCCACTAACTTTCTAAAATTAAACGGCAATAAAAATGAAGTCATGCTCATTGGTTCAAAATCCACCCTCTCCAAAGTACCACATTTCTTCACACCCATTGATGGCTACCCCGTCCCCCTGTCAACAGTAGTAAAAAGCCTCGGCATCACCTTGGAAAAACACCTTATCCTTTGAACCCCACAAAAGTATCACATGCATTCTGTATTTATATCTATGGATTTTTGTGGACATACTTTTCTGACCTTTAAGACTTCCATCCATTTTATTAATTCCTGGTCAGCATTTTTGCATGTAGGAATAAACCCTTTACTTGTACATTTATATTACATACTTTTACTTTTTGATACAAGTACAGTAAACCCCAGATACTTTAAGACTTTTACTCAAGCGCTATCCAAATATTCTAAGAGGTGACTTTCAATTTTACCAGAGTCATTTTCCAGTAAGGTATCTTTTACTCAAGTATGGCTTTTGGGTACTTCATACACCACTGATTCAACGTGATAAACGATAAAGATAAACAGAGAGAGAACACAGTAGTGGAAACGATACACAAGAGGGAGGAGGACCGGATGAGACAATGCACAACAGTCGCTTTCATCATCATAAACCATAAATGGGTAAAGATGGGCAATGACCATACAAATAAGAATGAGAGTACAAAAAAAAAAGTAGGCAACAACCACAGAATGTATAATTATTCAAACCCCTGCTGTGGCATCTGATGATAAAGACGTTGAGTGGTGAAGTGTGGTTGGACCGGGCTGGGTGTTGCCACGTGTGGCACATGCTAGACTAACCCATGTGGACTGCAGGGCCGGTGATGACAAATGCTGTAATATAATGTTGCACTTAAAAAAAAACAATTGTCATTTGATGTTCCAGCTCAACATAACACTAAGAAAAGAAGAATTCAAAGGCCGCAATGCCCATGAGACAGGGAAACCAAACATACAAAAGACAACAGCCAAAGAAAACAAACAAAAATACTTTGCAGCTCATTGAAAATCTTGAATGTTTTCCCGCACTGAATACATTATATATACTGTATAACTGAACATTTAACTGCAGTTACACTTTCTCTTTCGCGGACCCCAAATGTTCCCTCCTAGAAACACAGCCACCACTGTCCCTAATACTACTTTAAAATGAACTCAGCCTTCATCAATGGAACAATCCACACGCCGACCCCCATCATCAAAACATCTTTCACCCAGATCTCTCCATAGTTGCATCTTGAAATGTTTTCCGGTCTTGCAATGTAGAAGGATTGAAATTGGATGTGGTTAATTTAGCAGATAACCTGGGACCCTCCACCCCCTAAATATTTAAATATGGCTAAATCCTATAACATAACCCCACTCCCATCCCCATCCCACAAAAACAAATATCCCTGAAGGGATGGCTCAAGTCTCTTTAAAAACATGTTCTATTGAAATGGCACTGGAGTTGTGGATTAACCTCTCGTCGTTCTTTCCACGGTCACACACTACGAATATCATCCTCCAACACCTTCACATTGTTCATAACTATAATATATGCAGGACATGATTATTGACTTCTTTCCCAATTTAAAACGTGATGTGGATTGTACACACTAACGCAATCCCATGCCCCTTCAACACAACATTTCCCAACTCAATTCCTCACCGACATGACGATAATTCATAGTTCATATCTATCCCTCCACACATACAGGCATATAACTCAAATATATCATCATCTTTAAGGGCGTGTAGCTATAAAGAAAAACATAACAAACCTCAATGACATGCTACTACTTTGGGAGAAACTACAACTTTAACTAATAAAAAAATAAGCCAAGATAACTGCACAAAAACAGCAATAACAACAATAACAATAATAATAAAACACTTGAACAAAAATGTGCTGTTAAAGAAATCTTTGGAACCAAAAAAAACAAAACAATACTAAAAATAATCTATTCTGTATACATAGGAAATATGCATAATCGTACAAGGATAGTTTATATTTGGTTATACTTGGTTTCTCACTTCCTCTCTTCAAAACTAAACCGGTGCCGGCCTCTGTATATACTGAACTATACAGACAAACTTGGAAAGTGTTCAATTTAAATCAGTACTTTAACTGCTAAACAGTAATTTGACTGCTCCACTTTTGAGAGGAGTGTGGACGTGTAGACTTAGTGTTCATTAGGGTAAATCTGTGTAAATATAATAATATAATATATGCCATTTAGCAGACGCTTTTATCGAAAGTGACTTACAATCGTGAATCTGTAAATTTTTCAGTATATGTGGTCCCAGTGGGAATCAAACCCACAATCTAAGCGTTGTCAATGCCGTGCTCTACCTACTGAGCCGCACGGAACCATGCCACTTCAATGCCAGCAAGATATTTGGAGATATTTGTTTCATTGTCATGAAACCACAATCCTAAGCACCTGGAGTTTGAGTTAGAGTTTGCTAAACGTCACTGGGACTTTGACTGAAACCTGGTTCTATGGTCGGATGAGACAAAAGTAGAGTTTTTGGCAGCAAACACCAGAGGTGGGTTTGATGTAAAAAGAGGGATGGTCATGCAGAAAATAACCTAATCCCCACTGTGAAGTATGGTGGTGAATCTGTGATGTTGTGGGACTGTTACTTCTAAAGGCCCTGGGAACCTTGTTAGGATACCTGGCATCATGAACTCCATCAAGTACCAGGAGATTGTAGATCAAAATCTGGCTGCCTCTGTCAGGAGGCTAAAACTGGCTTGGGTCTTCCAGCAGGACAATGAAAAGATCCAAGCCAGTTTTAGCCTCCTGACAGAGGCAGCAAGGTAACAAGGTTCCCAATGAAAGCAAGTAGGCTGTTTTTATTTATAATAAAAGTCAAAGAAAGTTTCGCATTTTATCAAAATGATACATTTTGATGCTAATTGCAGGCCACCATCGAGGTTTATTTTGGAAGATTGCTTGGAAACCTGTTTGGAAACGAAGATGTATTACTTGTTTATTATTATTGTTTGTTATTGTTGTTGCTATTTTCTTTTGTTTTGGGATTTTTCGTAGCTCTGTTTTTGGCACAGAGCATTCTATGACACTATAGCCTATCACAGTACTCAGACATTACGTCATAGTTCCGAATTCCAATGATTGGAAGTTCGATTAGGTTTTAATATTTAAACGCGCTTGTAGTTGTTTAAACGCTCTTTGAACATTTTTTCGTAAAAATCTAGCATACACCTGTGAATTTAATAATCGAGTTATCTATCTAGCTTCATTGTTTTCCTATTGTTTTAACTATAATTGATATAATAAATAACGAGCCAACATGCCATTTAGTTCGCGTTGGTTATTCTTAATTTTGTTTCTTAAATTAAGAGGACCTCAATTTACCTTGGATTCAAGTACATTTTCTGACGAAGAATATAGTGGTAAGTACCGGATGACTGAAATATAATACGTATATGAAAAAATATATACTGTAATATACGTAGCTATGCCTTCAGACGTCAATTTGTATAGTAAAATAACAATTTTCCATTTCTTATTTTAGTATGATTGGTTCGTAATCCGTGTTTACCAAAGACTGCATTTATTGAAATAGGCTATATGAAGGTTATATTGTTGCTATATTGTGCTTAAACCTTACTACTATATAATGAAAACGGTTCTTTAATCGTGATCGGTCAGAATGCTTGCTTACCAAAAATAATCTAGCATTCTGCATTATACTGTCCATTTACAGTATAGTTTGTCTAAAATGTTATGGCTTGGCAGTAGATTTGCCTTTAGGGGGTATGAAATATTTACAGGTGGAGGTCTCTGAAGAGTGATTTCGGGAGTGTTACTTAATCCAGGTGTTTCCAAACTAGGGACTGTGAAGGAGTTAGGGGGATGCTCAAAAAATATTTGATTTGAAGACAACTTTGTTTATATTTCCATTTTTCATAAATTACATATTTTCTACTTTCAGATACATTTCATTGCAGTCTTTCCCCAGTGCTGAAATCCCCAGGGGCAGGTCCACTGGAATTCTCCAGACCTGATGGCCAGATCCAGAAACAGGAAAATCTGTTAGAACCGACAAGAATATGGCTAGTAAATGTAAGTACACATTGGAGTGGATATTTGTCTGCTAAATGGTATATATATCTATAGCTCTATATTTCATTGGTTAACTTAAGCCTTAGGAATGACCTGCTTCCATATGAAGTCATGTCTTTGGCTCTCATAGCCATATCCATGTTTCACCTTGTGTGTGAATGAATGAATTGTCCTTTTATAGGAAGTTTAGAAAATTATATTTGCCTTGGAACTTTTTTCTTTTTATGTACTTTTACCCTGTTTCCAATGAGCACCAGTAATTATATCGTGCCACACATAGTACTCTTTTCGCTTAAAGTAATTTGGTTGTTTAGTTTTGCGCTAGCACCAGGCAGGTGTGAAACGTTAAAATGGCTGGATTTGCTCCCCAGGCTGTAGGTTAGGGGCCTTTGGGCAATATTATAGACTATCATGTATCTCTTATTGACCGTACCCAAGTCAAACTAACAGGAGGTTCAGCTGATTATTGCATGGGCTGTCTATTCTGAAATATTTAGGCCACTGTTGCACATTTGTAAAGATGGTATTGTGGATGTCTAATTTGAATTGTCTAATCATTTCAGGAAATTGATTCTTTTGATGAAAATACTATAGAAAAAAATGACTTCATTCAAAAAGAGCCACAAGCCATATTACAAAAGCGCTTGAATATTTGCCTTTTGACTGACAAGGATATTTGTCTTGAGGTGGACAATACATTGACAGGTAACTGATGCTGTTGCTGTTAAAATTGACATTCTCAATGTGGGGTGCACCTTTTGTCATGTTGTCATGGTTTAATATGTTAAATTAACTCCACGTTCTCTGGGTCCAGGTAATGTTTCATTGCTCCATGGCGGAGAGCTAGAGGGTGATCTCTGCTTGTCTGGCACTCTGGACTTTACCAGCTTTCTCAGTCTTGCTCAGCAGTGTATGAGAGCATACTCTGAACTGGTAATTACTTTTTTCATATTTTTTCTTGAAGGGTTTAGAATTAGTTAACATTAAACATTTTAAATGTCATTGTCATTGTAAATTCCATTTAATACGTATTGTTTTCAGTGTTGTGTTTTCAGGCTTTCATCCACTTCAACCAGGTAACATCATACAAGGTAATCAACCTTGTATGATGAAAGCCTGAAAACGCAACACTGTGGCATAAGAAACCTTTGGCAGATGAGGGACTTCTGGGCCTTTTACCTTCAACCCTGATTGTTTTTGTTGAATTCTGTTCAGTTCATCACCCACCTTCTAGAAGAATGGCAGCCAGGCCACAAATTCAATAAGATGGCTATGGTCATATTAGCAGCTGTGGATGTGATCACGATTTTGGCCTTCATCTGGCAAAGAGTGCCCACTGTAAGTCTTTATTACATTATTATTACTTTAAACAGTACCTCATAGTCCTCACCTCATATTGTCCCTTATAAAGACTACTACAGGTGACTGAGCTGCTGTACACCACTTTGCCCTTCTTCCTGTTAAATTGTTTTGTATTAATCATTTGTTTTGTCTCTTTTCCCCATGTTTTTTTCCACCAGGTTAAAAGCAGGACATATCAATGTAAGTTTAGTCATTATTAAACATTGATTTCTTATAATAATGTGAAATGTATTTGGTTGTGTACGAGAATCTCATGTAATACCTGTTTTTAATGCTGATTTGAATTTTGTTTTATTAGTGACAAAAAAGCTACTTGTGAAACGGGCAACTCAATTAACCAATGAGAAGCGTGATGCTGTCATGAAGATTTCACACCTGAATAAAAAAGTATGTTTCTGAAACCTTTGTCCCATGATGTATGTGTATGACTTGGGAACACTTGTACTCACAACAAATTTGCCACTTTTCCATTTTAGATTGAAGAACTTGAAAGCCAGTTGACAAGATTTCAAATAAGGGTTTTATCCACCCAACGCAAAAACAAGGAGCTGAAGGTGAGAAGCTGAAATGCGCAGTCTGTCTATTTGCCAGCACTGCTAATAATGACTAACACTATAACAGATATGCCTTAGTTTCAGAATTACACTTAGAGTTGTGGCTTCTGTATGGAATTTATATTGTGGTTGAAGTGGTTTAACTGTCCTTCATGCTATGCAATTTGCATTTACACCATTTCTGATTTCAAAAAGGCATCTATTAGGGAGATGAAGGAAAAATACAAGCTACTGACTTCAGAAAAAGATTCCAAAAGTGCAATGATAAAGGAAATAGAGAAGAACCAGAGACAGAACATCAAACAGAAACCTGAGTCTATGAACCAGTTATACCCGCAGGTGGAGACAGATCTACTGCAGTAAGTATCAATCAAGATAATGGCAATGGATATTTAGGGCTTTGTCCAAACAGCATCTCCAGTGAGATAACAGTAGCGTAGGAGCGTGAGGCTTCAGGAACCCTGCAATGGGTGGGCCTACCATGTGCTGTTAATCACTCACTCATATGAACCAATCAATGCACTTTGCTCTCCACAGCAAAACATTTAACCTTCAGATAAGCCACTCAACATTCCATATAATAATAATAATAATAATAGCTTTATTTGTATAGCACCTTTCATACAAACAGTAGCTCAAAGTGCTTTACAGGGAAAGTAAGGCATAAAAATATATATACATATATATATATACACATATACATATATACACGCATATATATACATATACACATATAAATACATACATACATACATACATAGGCATAAGACAAAAGTAAAAAAGAATAATAAAAATGAAAATCAAGAAAATACACATAACAATCATACTCAATTCTAAGGTTTAAAACAGAGACAATAAAAGTATAGTCAACCTAATAAATTAATTAATGCAGATTCTCTCTTTGACCGTGATGTTGTTCAGGGGGCAGTAGCTTTCATTCACCAGAAGAATTAAACCCCCACCCCGCCGTTTGCCACTCGTTTCGCTTCTGTCTGTCTGAAAAAACGGTCAAGGATGTGTATTCCTCGGTGACGTCACTGCCAAGCCAGGATTCTCACGATAGTCCTTTTGCGTCTTAATAAGCGCACCAAGTTCATCAATCTTGTTATTAAGTGATCTCTCGTTACCCATAACGATGGTTGGTAGACTTGGGCGGAATGCGCGTTTGTATGCAGCTTTTCCAGATCCACGAACCCCTCTTGACCTCTGCTTAATTTCAACCGGAATGTGAAGCCGAGTCCCAGAAAAAACTTTCGTCTTTTTTAGCCGGAGTAGATGTTCGCGCGAGTAGATAATCCTCAGGTTGTGATTATTAGATCCTCTCTCCATAGTCCCAAGAGAGGGGTTTATGGCGGTCAAAATACACATAATAACAACAAAACAACGTTTAAAAACGTTTAAATAGGCCTACCAGAACTGTGTTCACGACGTGCTGCTCTTAAAAGCGCATTATTTGAAAACATCGTCTTTTTTAGCCGGAGTAGATGTTCGCACGAGTAGATAATCCTCAGGTTGTGATTATTAGATCCTCTCACCATAGACCCAAGAGTGGGGTCTATGACGGTCAAAATACAAAATACACATAATAACAACAAAACAACGTTTAAATACGTTAAAATACCGGAGCTGAGTTCACGACGTGCTGCTCTTACAAGCGCATTATTCGAACTCCATATAGTCAGTCCTCATGCTGTGTTTTTTATGTGTGTGTGTTTAAATTGTTCACATCTTTTGGAGAAGAGACTTGTAGGTGTACAAGATATAATACAGAATTTAAGTGAGGTTTTGAAACCAGAGGAATTATAATCGTTTGCAGTTTAAGGCTGAATGTCTTGTGCCCTCTGTGTTGCAGCAAGATGGTCCAGGAGGAGGAGCTCGGTTGGCTTGACAAAATTGCTAAATTAACAGAAAACATTCATGGTCATATTCAGCTTACGAAGAACATCATCGAAGAAACCAATAAAGACCTGGAGAAAACTGACAAGCTGTTTGAGAACCAGGTGAGCAAGCCTAGGCAGTATTTATATACTACTCTTATGGTTTCTGTTGTTTCTATTGTATATACTTATACTCACTGAGTGTCTTGCTTAGGCTGTTGTTGTAAAAGAGAATTATGTTCTCAACCAACCAGGTTATCTTGGGATTACATCCATATGGGTTGCCCTTATTTTTCCCCTGGTTTTTCTCCCAATTTGGTGGACAATTGTACCCTCTATCTCTTTCAATTCACCCTACCCCATGAGCCGGCCGCCCATCACTATGGGTTAAGCCAGTACCCCAAGGCCGGTGGTGATCCGCCTCCTCCGAGATGGAACTTGCCCTTCACGATTCTCTGCCAGCTCGTGACTGCTCCCCCTCCCCCTGGGGCGGGCAGCCAATCGCCGCCCCCGAGCAGGGCCCTTGGCCAGAGCCCGGCTGGTGCAGTGAGCAACTTGCACTCCGGGCGAGTGCTTTGACCATTACACCACCCGAGGCCCAAGTCTTGTGAACACTTCTAATCATCATATTACTGTTTATTTTCCATTCTAGATGCAAGGAATTGAAGAGCAGTACAAAGCGTCTCTAAAACTGGTATCCGATCAGCAGCGTGAGAACAAGGAGCATGAGGTGAGAAGCAGTAATGGGCAGTAGGCCTGCAGATTAACATTAATATGGTAGGAAACTTGCTCTGCTGGTGGATTAAAATATGATGATGGTAGTTTAGCATGAAATGGGGTAGCTGTGCTGACTGAGGAATGTGCATTGTGAGGTATCTCAGCCATTCACTAATCAGTAGACATAATGTGCCTTATTTTTATTCACTCACTAGATTATTGTTTGTTAAACCTTAGGACCTGAATGACACACTGTGGCATCATAAATCACTAGTCACCATTTCACAAACTGAAAAGAAACCATCAAAAGTAATTGCATCATCTTGTTAATCTGTAGCTTCTTTGGAAGGAGGAAATTGCTGAAAAGAGTAAGAAGTTCATGGAAGAAGTATGGCTGAAGGATGTTATAAGTAATGGCACATTTCTAATGGAGCCTTTTGAGCCCAGCTGGCAGAGTGAGAGGCAGAACTGGAGCCAGAGCTCCAATCTCTCGCAGGTGTGGAAGTGCAGCCAGTCATTCTTAAAGCACTTTAAGACATAATATTAATTCTCTCTTCTTTCCAGTCATTCTTAAAGCACTTTATTCCTATAATTCTACCATTTAGTAAGTGTCTGTATTTTCTACACATAAACAATTGATTATTGATTATTTTTTGTGAATAATTTGCACAGTCCAGAACCACACTGGTGCCTCATTCATTGGGTAAGAAAGATGTGATCAGTTGTTTTGTGAGTATATATCATTGACCAAGACAGAATATTCATTCTCTTCTATCCCTCTATTTGAAAGCATAAAGTTGATTCCAGAAGGAAGCAAGGAGGACAACACATACTTTTCAGCACAAGAACCTTCAACGCCCACAGAAAGCGACAGAACTGACACATTTATTGATTGATTCATTTATTGTGGCACAACTGTCAAAATACTCAATATTAGCAGAGTCTTTTTCACATGTTCACAACAGGGCACTCAAGATGGTGTGTGTTCAAGTAAACCATGTTAGAGATGTCAAGTTAAAACCACAATTGCACCCGCAGAAATGTATAGATCAATCGACACACCTTGTGTTATTCTCCAGTCAGCTTTACAAAATCCTGTATAAAATGTTTAGCATGCCACTTTGGAAGGAGGTTGGCTGTACTGCCATCATGGGGACAATTAATAATTGGGGACATGGAGCACTTCTGATGAACACTACAACACTATAAAAGGCTTTATCATTGTTTATTATTATTCTCTCATTATAATCATTCTTCTTCTTCTCCTTCTTAATTTTAAATGTATTAAAATAAAAATGTAAATTTCCTGTCTTTGTATGCTTTCATTCCCATGTGGTCTTCTCTTTCTTGGTCCCTCCCCTTTTTAAAACCATTCACGCTCATTCAATGCAAGGGTTATTGGTATAATATATTGATTTCACGGTACTATGGCCGTAAAATTGTGTAGATAACAATGAACTATTTTTTGGTAAATGCAAATTCATGCTCCAAAAAATACATACATAGTGATTTGTTATAAACCTTTTGGTATTCTTTTAGAGCAGTCAGCTTCACAGAGTTTGTTTAAACATAAATGACCATAGTTCATAGTTCTTACTTTGCGTGCAGTGAGTAACTTGTCATACACTTAAATTACTGTAGTATAGTTCGTTTTTTCCGAAGAGGGGAGCACTGGGCATGCTCGTGCTGGTCGGTAGCTGAGGGTGTGAGCGTGCCCTGCAGGGTGAGTGTAGATGAGAATGTGAATGAGCTGAGTTCTCTGTGGAGGGTAGAGCGTGAAATGGTGTAAATACAAATTGTAGCATGAAGGACAGTTAAACCACTTCAACCACGATATAAATTCCATACAGAAGCCACAACTCTGAGTGTAATTCTGAAACTAAGGCATATCTGTCATAGTGTTAGTCATCAGCAATGCTGGCAAATGGACAGACTGCACATTTCATCTTCTCACCTTCAGCTCCTTGTTTTTGCGTTGGGTGGATAAAACCCTTATTTGAAATCTTATCAACTGGCTTTCATGTTCTCCAATCAAAAATGGAAAAGTGGCTAATTTATTGTGAGTACAAGTGTTCCCAAGTCATACGCATACATCACGGGACAAAGGTTTCAGAAACATACTCTTTTATTCAGGTGTGAAATCTTCATGACAGCATCACGCTTCTCATTGGTTAATTGAGTTGCCCGTTTCACAAGCTGCTTTTTAGTCACTAATAAAACAAAATTGAATTGCATTTAGATATTACATGAGATTCTTGTACACAACCAAATACATATCACATTATTATAAGAAATCAATGTTTAATAATGACTAAACTTACATTGATATGTCCTGCTTTTAACCTGGTGAAAAAAACATGGGGAAAAGAGACAAAACAAATGATTAATACAAAACAATTTAACAGGAAGAAGGGCAAAGTGGTGTACAGCAGCTCAGCCAACTGTAGTAGTCTTTATAAGGGACAATATGAGGTGAGGACTATGAGGTACTGTTTAAAGTAATAATAATGTAATAAAGACTTACAGTGGGCACTCTTCGCCAGATGAAGGCCAAAATTGTGATCACATCCACAGCTGCTAATATGACCATAGCCGTCTTATTGAATTTGTGGCCTGGCTGCCATTCTTCTAGAAGGTGGGTGAACTGAACAGAATATAAAAAAAACAATCAGGGTTGAAGGTAAAAGGCCCAGAAGTCCCTCATTTGCCAAAGGTTTCTTATGCCACACAGTCCACCTTGTATGAGGAAAGCCTGAAAACACAACACTGAAAACAATACGTATTAAATGGAATTTACAATGACACTGACGATTCAAAACATGCATTGTTTCCTTCAAGAAAAAATATGAAAAAGTCATTACCAGTTCATAGTATGCTCTCATACGCTGCTGAGCAAGACTGAGAAAGCTGGTAATGTCCAGAGTGCCAGACAAGCAGAGATCACCCTCTAGCTCTCCGTTATGGAGCAATGAAACATTACCTGGACCCAGAGAACGTGGAGTTAATTTAACATATTAAACCATGACAACATGACAAAAGGTGCACCCCACCTTTGGAGAATGTCAATTTTAACAGAAACAGCATCGGTTACCTGTCAATGTACGGTCCACCTCAAGACAAATATCCTTGTCAGCCAAAAGGCAAATATTCATGCGCTTTTGTAATATGGCTTGTGGGTCTTTTTGAATGAAGTCATTTTTTTCTATAGTATTGTCATCAAAAGAATCAATTTCCTGAAAAGATTAGATAATTCAAATTAGACGTACACAATACCATCTTTAAAAATGTGCAACAGTGGCCTAAATATTGCAGAATAGACAGCCTGTTATGTTCTGAATGTCTGTTCGGTCTGTTTTTGTACTTCGTTTATTTATTATTCTTCAGTCATGTTTCATTCACGTTCTGTTCCCCGTCTGTCATTGTTCCTGTTCAAGTTCCACTCCTTGTCTTGTCATGCACTTCAGGAAATTCTATGTTTCGGTTTTTCCGTCTTCGTTTCTAATCTCGTTTTACTTCTTTCTTTCTTTCTATAACACTTTGTATATATTAGTTAGATGTATATAGTACTAATCTACTAACATTAGGGATTTAGATTAAGTTACTAACATTACTAATCACTAATTATCTCACGCTTCTAACTATCGATATCATTCTCTCTCGTTGTCCTATCCCTGTACGCTTCTCACGTTCTGCTTCATTCGCACGCAGATTCTCTCTGTGCGTTCCTCCCCTTCGAACTGTGCACGTGTCTGCCTGCTCTTCCAGGTCGTATATTTTCTATGTGTCTGTCATTCCCAGTCCGTGTCTTTCGGTTCCCCTCGTTATTCTATTAGCGAATCCCCTCGTTTTCACCTTGTGTTCCTGCCCTTCTCTCCTCCCAGTCACACCTGATTCCTATTGTGTTTCCCTTCCCTGCTTGTATATATGTTCCGTGTTTATGTTCTATCCCCATCAGAGTGATCTTCATTCCCTGAGCCGATTTATTGTAAGCCAGAGTCTGTAGCATTTCCTTAGACACCCCTTCTGTTTTTCACTCCGAGCCTGCCTTCCGATTTTGTTTGTTTCCCTATCTGCTTCCGGTTTTTACTTTTTGATCTGTTTTGTGACTTCTCTTTGCCTCGTGATTTTGAACCTCCGCTACCCCGACTACTGGTTTTTGATCCTTGCCTGAAATTAAACTATTCTTTGCCAAATCCTGATCTGCGTCTGGGTCCTTATCCCGTACATCACACAGCCCATGCAATAATCAGCTGAACCTCCTATTAGTTTGACTTGGGTAAGGTCAATAAGAGATACACGATAGTGTATAATATTGTCCAAAGGCCATTAACCTACAGCTTGGGGAGCAAATTGCTTGTGCAGAAGGACAATTCATTAATTCACACACTAGGCACACACACCTGACTTGAGTGAACACATTTAACCTCCCTTAACAAATATCCACTCCAATGTGTACTTACATTTGCTAGCCATATACTAGCCATATTTCTGGATCTGGCCATCAGGTCTGGAGAATTCCAGTGGACCTGCCCCGGGGTATTTCAGCACTCGGGAAAGAAAAGATTCACACTGATAACATCCAAACACATCGGTCTCAGGCTCTCTAAATGAATCACCATGAGGCTTAGGATCCATAAATTGATAAAAATGGTTAACGTTTCACACCTTTATCCAACACCCTTTACAGACTGCAATTAAATGTATCTGAAAGTAGAAGACACGTCATTTATGAAAAATGGAAATGTAAACAAAATTCTGACCGATCACAATTATATAGTACTAAGGTTTAAACACAATATAGCAACAGTATAACTTCATATAGACTGCTTCAATAAATGCAGTCTTTGGTAAACACGGAATACAAACCAATCATACTCAAATAAGAAATGGAATAATATACAAATTGAACTCTGAAGGCATAGCTACACTAGCTATACATAGCTATATTACAGTATATTTTCATATATTATATTTCAATCACCCGGTACTTGCCATTATATTCTTCGGCAGAAGAAGTAATATAATATGATATATGCCATTTAGCAGACGCTTTTATCCAAAGCTAGCAAGGTACTTAAATCCAAGCCAAATTGGGATTCTCTTAATTTAAGAAACAAAATAAGAATAATTTAATGTCATATTGGTGTGTTATTTCGTGCGTAAAATATATCTTCAGAACGAGGAACACAGGGAAACTAGATAATAGGGTCATTCAATTAAGAATGGAATTAATTACAAAGTGGAGACAAATCTTTCTTTTGCCCCACATTTACTGTTATCCTGGATCAAATTGGCACAGGAAAAAAACATTAAACGTGGATGGATCTTTCAGCAAAACAGTGATGCCGAGCAAACCCCAAAATCAACCTGTGATGGTGGATGGTGATAGGCGCCACTCGCAGAAACCCCAGGGGATCAAAAAGTCAAACTGAAACAGTCTGACCACTAGCTCTGATAAACAGAGAAATTTGGGAAGACGATAACAAGGGAGGAACGGAAAATCTCACCCAACGGGTGGCTACTCCAAGTGTCTGAAAACGCAAAGGCAATGAGAGCCAAACAAACAAGTTTGTAACCTGAACCAGTCGAAACAACTGAACAAAAGCAACCTGAGTCAAAGCACCGACTAGCGGGCAAGGTTCTTTTTTATAGGTACAACTAAATCAGTTCGTAAGTTAAGACACGAGTTTCCCAAAACAATAAAGGCTAGGAGAGCCGAGAGAACATGATTGTAACCCGGAAACAGCCGAACAGACTGAACAACAGGAACCCAAACGAAAAGTGCTTAATAGCGAGCAGGGTTTTTATTGTAGGTACAATACATATGTTCTCTTGTTTACATAACAACCAAAAGTTCAGAGCGTCCGAAAACGCGAAAAGGCTAGGAGAGCCAACAGAACAATCTGGTAACCCAAAACAGTCGAACTGGCTGAACAAAACAAAACCAAATGAAAAGCTCATAATAACGAGCAAGGTTTCTATTTGAAGGTACAATTAAAACATTTATTCTGACCAGACATGAACCAAAAGTTCTGAGCGTCAAAAACGTGAAAGGCTAGGAGAGCCAACAGAACAAGGATGAAAAGTTCTGAGCGTCCTAAAATGCGGAGGGCTAGGAGAGCGCCAGAACCATCTGGTAACCCAAAACAGTCGAACTGACTGAACAAAACAAAATCAAATGAAAAGCTCCTAATAGCGAGCAAAGTTTCTATTTGTAGTGACAATTAAATATTCTGACCAGACATAAAAAGTTCTGAGCGTCCAACGTGAAAAGGAGAGCCAACAGAAAAAGGGCTAGGAAAGCCGGAGGGGCTAGGAGAAGAATATTATTGTAACCGAAAATAGTCTAAGTGACTGAACAAAAGAAAGAAAAGCTCCTAACCACGAGCAAAGTTTCTAATGTAGGTACAATTAAATAGTTATGAAAAGTTCTGAGCGTCCTAAAATGCGGAGGGGCTAGGAGAGCCACAGAACCATATTGTAACCCGAAAACAGTCAAAGTGACTGAACAAAAGAAACCTAACTAAAAGCTCATAACTAACGAGCAAAGGTTTCTAATGAAGGTACAATTTAATTAAGTATTATGTAAATACCTGAACCAAAAGTTCTGAGCGTCCGAAAACATGAAAGGCTAGAGAGCCAACAGAACAAGGTTGTCACCCGAAAACAGTCGAACCGAATGTTAAGACCTGACCCAAAAGTTCTGAACGCCAAAATGCGAAAAGGCTAGGAGAGCCAACAGAACAATCTGGTAACCCAAAACAGTCGAACTGGCTGAACAAAACAAAACCAAATGAAAAGCGCTTAATAGCGAGCAAGGTTTCTATTTGTAAGTGACAAGTAAAACATTTATTCTGACCAGACATAACCAAAAGTTCTGAGCGTCCAAAAACGTGTAACCCGAAAATAAAGGCTGAACAAAAGGAGAGCCAACAGAAAAGTTATGAAAAGTTCTGAGCGTCCTAAACGCGGAGGGGCTAGGAGAGCCGCCAGAACCATATTGTAACCCGAAAATAGTCTAAGTGACTGAACAAAAGAAACTTAACGAAAAGCTCCTAACCACGAGCAAAGTTTCTAATGTAGGTACAATTAAATAGTTATGAAAAGTTCTGAGCGTCCTAAAATGCGGAGGGGCTAGGAGAGCCGCCAGAACCATATTGTAACGACTGAACAAAAGAAAAACAGTCTAAGCGACTGAACAAAAGAAACTTAACGAAAAGCTCCTAACCACGAGCAAAGTTTCTAATGTAGGTAAAAATAAATAGTTATGAAAAGACCTTAAACCAAAACTCTGACTGTCCAAAACGTGAAAGGCTGTTAGCCAAAAGAACCAGTTAGTAATTTTCCGGTAAAGCGCAGGATGAACCAGTCGAACTGACTGAACAACAGAAACCCAACTAAAAGCTCTCGTAGCGCGAGCAAGGTTTCTAATGAAGGTAAACTAAATAAGTTATTTCGTTAGACCCAGAGTTTCCCAAAAATATAAACGGCTAGGAGAGCCAAAAGAACAAGTTTGTAATCTGAAAGCAGTCGAACCGACTGACAAACAAAACCAAACGAAAAACTCCCATTAGAGAGAATGGTTTTGTTAAAAGGTACAACTAGATAAGTTCTTTAGTTTTAAAAGGGATTGAATGGAGATGGTCATTTCTAAAGGAAGTCTTTGTGTGCGTCTTGAAAAGACACACTACCTTACCGAGCTAAAAATTGTAAAGATGGCTTACGATTTCTTTGTAAATAGCGCCCGATCAGAAACCCAGGTGCGGTTTAAATAGGAGATAAATGAAAACTCGGTTTAAATAGGGAGATAAATTCCAGCTGTGCGCCTCCCGCAGGGAAGGCGCAACACCGCCATCTGGCGGTGAATCTGGGGAACAACCGTGACACAACCAAGAAATGGTTAACTGACCACATCCATCAATATGGGGAAGATCAGAGAATACACAAACCAAATGAAACAAAAGGTTGTTGACCTTCATGAATCAGGCAATGGCTATAAAAAAAATAGCTACACACCTGGAAATACCAATATCCACTATTAGGACAATAATTAAGACAAACTGTTTAAAACAACTGGAGCTGTGATGAACTTGTCAGGAAGAGGACACAAGTGTATTTTGCCCTCACTCATAGTGAGGAGGATGGTTTGAGAGGTAAACATTTCTCCACGGATCACAGTTGGAATATTATAGAAGTTGGTTGCATCTTGGGGTCACCAAGTCTCCAAAACTACAATTAGACACCCTACCTACTGAGCCACACAGAACCACACTCTACCTACTGAGCCACACAGAACCATGCTCTACCTACTGAGCCACACAGAACCACAACCTGTGTGTTTTGCGCCCATTGATGTGATTACATTTTCGGTTTCAGACTCAAACTTTCGGTTTAGAAACGGTGGTTGGGGAGGCTAGTAAAATTTTTTTCTAAACTCAGATAACACTTCATTCCACCCCTGCCTAGCCCAGACCTTACCCAATATAAACTGTACACTCCGCTTCACCTGTAATGTAGTGTGGCCTTGTGGGATTAATGGAACCCAGGCTCTCCCAAGGAGTACAGAACTCCCATTTACACAACTTACTTTTAGAACTCCCACTTACAAGTGGGAGATGTAAGATGTAAGATGCTGTCTTTTCCTAAAATAAGAGGGAAAACAGTAGCCTATATTTACATGCACATGTGTGGAAAGGAACATTGATGTTACACCAATGCTTGAAAACATTTCAGAGCTGTGTGCACTGCAGTTATTCCCTAACCAGTCCACACAAACACTGTTATGTTCAGCAGTGTGCTACTAGTATACACCAATCTACAAATAACACCACTTTTTTTTTCTTTCGACAGCGTTATAGTGTCAAAAGTGCAAGTGCATGATCATGTATATAAACACAGACCCCAGCGACATGACAGAAGTGCAGAAAGGGAGAAGGAGGCACGAGGGGCAACCGCGCACAACGTAACCTACAAGACAGACGACTGTCCAAAGGCAGATTTTATTACAATTAAAAATATATGTTTTTTAAATTTATTTAACCTTTATTTATACAGGTAATCTCATTGAGACACGGGGTCTCATTCTCAAGAGAGACCTGGTCAATAATTTTGGAGTTGAGGGAGAAAATGACAACAGCAACAAATCACATCAATTAAGACCAAAAGGCCTGATATTACTTAAACTTTTTTTTAAACGTTCAAAATATTTCAAAGAAAGAAAAATAAAATGTAAAAATTAAAGTTTTTAAAAAACTTTAAAATGTATATTAATAATATCAATGACGATAGTAGTGATAGGAGAGATTAAATACCTGGAAAAACATTATTATTATTATTGTTATGTTTTCACTTCATTATTACTCTTCAATGCTAGCTATTAGTGTCATTTTTATGATAATTATTGCAGTTGTTTCTGTACATTGACTCAAGTGTGTCTTGCTGTAACATCAATGTTCCTTTCCACACACGTGCATGTAAATATAGGCTACTGTTTTCCCTCTTATTTTAGGAAAAGACAGCATCTTACATCTTACATCTCCCACTTGTAAGTGGGAGTTCTAAAAGTAAGTTGTGTAAGGATGAGGGACCGCGAGGTCGAGAGGCACCCGAGCAGCTCCCGGATGACTTCCAACCTGCAGCCCCCCTGGGCAGGTGCATACACATTAACGACACAAAACTTAGTGGACTGAAAAATAAAATCAACAAAAATCACCCTTCCTGGAATAAAACCTCCTCCTCAATAACAAATGAAAAACCCCAAAACAAAATCCCCATGCCGTCTGAGTGGACCCCTCCCACCGACCACCCAGATGGCCCCCACACCCATTCCCGTGTGAAGGCGGACACGTCCTCCTCATCCCTCAGGTGTACCTCCTGCAGGAAGAACACGCCCCCCTGCATGGAGGAGAGCGAGGAGAACAGTTCCGCCCTCTTCACCGGGTCCCGAAGGCCGTGTGTATTAAAAGTAACAATAGTGATCATAATAACAAAGAGTGCTCAAACAACAAACCACAAAAACACAAGAAAACTAGTGACAGCTAACACAACACACACACATTAAATTCCCCCCTCCCCCGGTCCAGGTGGTGATGGTGGTGGAGCGGACACCATCCCCATGGTCTCTGCCAGGCCTTCCATATCCCACCCGTCCAGGAAGGAAGATGAAGACCCCACCCGGGGTCTGAGGGGTCTGCCTCCGCCGCCAGAGCCTGGAACCTGTTCCTGACGGACACCCTCGCCCAGTCCGCCATGCCGTCCCCCGCAGGTGTGGAAGGGGAAGCCCCCCATGCTGTAGGTGTCGCCAGGTCAGGGGTGGTCAGCAGGGCCGCCCCCTCCATAGAGGGCAATAGTGCATTCTATCACGGTTGGAATCGTCTCGTTGCGTGCTAGTAAGTGTAAGTTACCCGATGTTAGATTTCGTGTTTAGCTTCTGCGTTCACTTCCTGGTTCACTGGTTGCAGTAGCAGTTAACGCTACTTAATTATCTTACTTAGTATCTCATTGCTGATGTTCCAGTGTTTATTCGTTTCTATCGCTGCTTAGAAGTTTTATTTCAATGTTGATTGGTACTTAGCTGCTTTCAATCGGTTTTATTGCATCAGGCCTAGCGCCCGTGTCTGTGTTGTTTTTCTCTGTATCCCACAATTTTCCAGGAGTTCATCTCGACCGCCTTTTAAGGGGTCAGGGAATAATTTCCCAGTCTCCCACATTGGCTCCAATGGTTTTCTGGTTTTTTGATTCCCTCTGGAAAATGCCAATTGTGAAGCGCTGTGTGACAACCTGTTTGTAAATGGCGCTATACAAAAATAAAGATTGATTGATTGATTGATTGTAGTTGAGCGTTCCTTGAGTAGTTGTGAGTTGTCAATTAGTCTGTATTGTTGTCAGGTGGCATTCGCCACTTAGTGTCTAGCACCACTCAGCTATATAAGTAACCATAGTTGTGGAAAGCGGCAGCTTTTTGCGGCAGCCTCGCCGTCCTAGCCTCTCCGTACGAAGACTCAGTGGACAATGACAAAGGAGTCTACCTTCAGGAGTCAAGACTCAGCGGACAAAGACAAAGGAGTCTACCTTCAGGAGTCAAGACTCAGTGGACAAAGGGAGTCTACCTTCAGGAGTCAAGAGTGCGGACAAAGACAAAGGAGTCTACCTTCAGGAGTCCAAATATCATAGTTTTGTAAATCTCCTAGTTTTGTATCTCCCTGTTATACTTCCTCTGCATCTAACACTGCATGCTACCTCCCTATCCCAGTCCACCCTACTTTCCTCTCTCTCCTCCTCCTTTGATTCACTCTGTCCTCTATCCACTAAACCTGCTCGTCTTCGACCCCACACCCCCTGGCTATCTGACTCCATTTGGGCTGACCGACTGAAACTGCAAGCAGCAAGTCTGCATTTTTCCTTTCCAAGATTCAATCTTCTGCTTCTAACCCTCGAAAACTCTACTCTACGTTTTCCTCTCTGCTCACCCCTCCTCCTCCCCCCTCTTCTCTAACCGCGGATGACTTCGCATCCTTCTTTCGCGAGAAGGTCAATGACATTCGCAACTCCTTCCCTCCATCCTCTCGCTCACCTAATTCTCCCTCACCCATCTCGCTACCTAAACCTCTCACCCCTCTGCTCTCATTCTCGCCCCTCCCTGATTCGGACATCCTTCAACTTGTTCACTCCCACCGTCCCACCACCTGCCCTCTCGATCCCATTCCTTCCCCCCTCTTCCAGTCCATTGCTATGGACATCCTCCCCTTTGTGTCCAATGTTATTAACTCCTCTCTTTCCTCTGGCTCTGTCCCCTCTTCCCTCAAATGCGCTCATGTTGTCCCCTTCCTCAAAAAACCCTCTCTGAATCCTGCTGTCATTTCAAATTACCGACCTGGCTCTCTCCTCCCATTCCTCTCCAAAACATTAGAGCGGGCTGTCTATAATGAACTGTCTGCTCATCTCCTACAGAACGACCTGCTTGATCCTAACCAATCTGGGTTCAAGGCAGGCCACTCCACAGAGACTACTCTCCTTGCGGTCACTGAGGCTCTTCACGTGGCTAAGTCTCAATCCCTTAGCTCCGTCCTCCTCCTCCTCGACCTGTCGGCTGCATTTGACACCATGGACCACCAGATCCTGCTCTCATCTCTCGTCGAGATGGGAATCTCTGGATCTGCATTGACCTGGGCCTCGAGGCCTACCGGGCTGACCGGTCCTACCAGGTGGCCTGGAGAGGATCCCTCTCCTCTCCCCACACCCTCTCTACCGGAGTCCCGCAGGGCTCGGTGCTAGGCCCTGTCCTATTCTCCCTGTACACCAAGTCCCTTGGTTCTGTTATTTCTGCTCATGGTTTTTCCTATCATTGTTATGCCGATGACACTCAACTCTTTTCTTTCCTTCTCTCCATCTGAGACCCAGGTCCCGGTACGGATCTCCGCATGCCTGGCTGACATCTCCGCATGGATGTCCACCCACCACCTGAAGCTGAACCTGGGGAAGACAGAGCTGCTCTTCCTCCCAGCAAAGGGCATCAATCACCGTGGAAGGCTCCATAGTGTCTCCATCCCAGTCTGCCAGGAGTCTTGGAGTGACCCTGGACAACCAGCTGTGCTTCTCGAGCCACATTGCAGAGATCACTCGGACCTGCCAATTCTCCCTCCACAACATCCGGAGGATCCGACCGTTCCTCACCCAAGAGGCCATACAACTCCTTGTCCAGGCCCTGGTGATCACACGTTTGGACTACTGCAATTCCTTTCTGGCAGGCCTGCTTGCCTGTGCCATCAAGCCACTGCAACTAGTCCAGAATGCTGCCGCTCGTCTGGTGTTCAACCTGCTAAAGTTCACCCATGTTACCCCTCTGCTCTCCTCTCTGCACTGGCTCCCCATCGCAGTACGCATCAAATTAAAATCACTGGTGCTTGCTTTTCAAGCGGCTAGAGGTAATGCTCCCCCATACCTCCAGTCACTCATCACTCCCTACACCCCAGCCAGACCCCTCCGCTCTGCCTCCTCTGGCAAACTGTCTGCCCCATCCCTCCGAGCGCCTGGCAGCCACTCCAAACGGTCTCGTCTCTTCTCTGTCCTGACCCCTCGCTGGTGGAACAACCTTCCACAATCGATCAGGACCGCGGAATCACTTGTGATCTTCCGCAAGAGACTCAAAACCCACTACCACTGAATTCTGTACATCTAGCTAATTGTCATCACCACTGCCTACTTGTTCAACACTATATACTCGTGCTTACTCCATTTAACCCCCTGAGGTCGACGGGAGCGGCGCCGCTCCCAGCAGCAATAAAAGTATATTACTATTTCTAACTTCGCGATATTTTATCATACACACGCGACAAAAACATTGACAGAAACCTTAGAATCGCGACTTTCCGATTTGAGCACTGGCAAATCAAATGGGATTTTTTAAATTAGGTTAATTAGACCAAAAGTAAACCTTGCCTTTTACTCTCTTTTTTACCTGGTAGTAACGTCCCCCTTCTATTGACATGGTAACTAGGTGCGAGTTTCGGGGAGGTGTGTGGGGAGGGGCGTGGGGCCATGTGGGAAAACACCGGCGTAAACACACAAACTGTCCCGACAATTTGAAGCAAGATTTTATACAGACATACAATTTTATTCAAGATGGAAAGATTTTCTGTGCTGCAGTGTTTGAGAGTATTGATGAAAAGCAGCGAAGACAATAACTGACGAAGAGTAAGTAACTATATTTGATTTGCCATGTTATCAAATACTCGTATATATATTCAATATATGAATTCTGCGTCTTGTGTGACTACATATTCCGCGTGTTGCAACGTAACAAATTGCAATATGCACACAAGATCTATGGAAAAATACTTTTCAAACAGCGTAAAATGTTATTTATTTCGCTTGTTTTCAAATACTCGTGAAAATATATGAATTCGGCGTCTTGTGACGTAAACATATTCAGCGTGTTAGTAACTTAATCTAAATCCCTAACGTTAGTAGATTAGTTGGTTAGTACTATACACATCTACCTAATATATACAAAGTGCAATCTAGAAAGTAAGAAGGAAGAAAACGAGATAATAAGCGGCGGAAAAAACCCGAAAAGTATAAACTCCCGAAGTGCATGACAAGACAAGGAGTGGATCTCGAAATAAACGGAACAAGGACAGACAGGGAGCAGAACGTGACAGAACAGGGAAAATGCAATACTGGATAAAGAATAATGAATAAGGACTGAATTAAAAATAAACAAAGACCAAAAACAACAGAACAGGAACTCAGAATATAACACTGATGGCCCAGTGAGATGGCCCATCTGACAGATCTTAGAGGTGTGGACAATGAATAATGAATATTCAGGTATTTAGCATTTAGCCCTCCCACAGCCTGAAATAAATGTGACCAGTTCTGATAAAAACAGGTTTTTAGCTATTTAGATCTCAGATGTGCTAAACTGTTTTCACACCCTTACATAACCAAGACCTTGATGAACAAACGCACATTGGCAAAACAATTCGTCACTATAGTTTAGTGTGTGCTTTCACAACTTTTTTGTGACAGCAGAAAAATTTACTATTTTTAACTTGTGTGTTTGTAGATCTATTTACAAGCTGCATATGATACTGACCAAACTATTGATGGCATACAAATGTAGCTGTGATTGTCCTTCAAATAAAAATATCAAACACTTTGGAGTAAGTGTGTGTTAAATTGATGAAATTGAGATAAATATCAGACCATGCCAAAATCAAAAAACATCTAAAAGCTTAGCACGGACCTCAGAGGGTTAATAAAAAATATATATTTAAAAAAATTACTAACATATCAGATATTAAACTGATGAGAACTTTTTTTAAATTGAAAAGTAACCATCACATATTACAAATCATGTCACAACACAAAAACAATTAAATACAACATTAAGGCACACGGAAAACAAATTACACAATATAGCAAACTGACAAGACATAAAACGGTTCCATGATTTACAAAGTGCAATGGGTAACATATCGTGACTGTGCTAACATTAACATCAAATCATATGCAGTATGAGACCAAAAGAAACAAAACTACAACCAATATTTAAAAAAAACATCCCAATTGACCCCAATGGTCCCACACCCACCCCTGCCCATGTGACACCCCATCCATGTAAACCCTTTGTGCTACCCTCCCCCTAAACCTGTGGAACAGTTGGGCAGGAGTTAAAACTCTCACCCTCCTGCCCACTGTCGACATCCTGTCTTCTCACAGTACCCAGAGGGGGCGTACCCCAGGACATCCCAGATCAAGCCAGCGGATACCGTGGGAACCACCCTCAACCCGCGTCTAAACACTACCCCATCACCAGACAACACAAACCTCGGCCCGACCCTCCGCAGAAGGCCGAGCACTAATCCCCAAAACACCCCTGCGAAGGGGCATTCCCAGAAGAAACAAGAATTCCCCAGGCGGCTCACGGCCCCCCTGGTGTTACGCCACGTGAAGCCAGCATCGGATGGGTGCAATGCCCTGAAGGTGTCAACCAGGGAGAAGTCCTTCACAACCTCTGCGAGCGCTCTGGCAGAGTAATCAATGCCGCCTTTGCCCACCCCATCCCTCCTATCAAAACAAACATTAAATTCCCCGCCCAGTATCAGGGACCGCATGGTGGAGAGGCACACCTCCAACCTGCTGCCCCTATGGGCGGGTCCATACACATTAATCACCTGAAACAAAACAAGCAATCCACATACAGCACCCGTCCTGCCACCATGCCCACCACCTCCTCCACTATGAAGGAGGGGCCCCTAAACAATATTCCCACCCCGTCCGCATGAACCCCACCCACAGACCACCCTGAGGGGCTCCACACCCACTCCCATGCAAACACAGCCGCGTCCTCCTCGTCCCTGAGGTGCACCTTTTGCAGGAGGTAGACATCCCCCTGCATGGTTCTCAGGGACGAGAAGACCGTGGCACGCTTGGCGGGGTCCCGGAGAACCCCCACATTAGTTGTAATAAAAAACACGAATACAAACAACTAGAGAGCACAAAAAAACACAAAGACTTATTTCCCATTTATGGAGGGGCTACCCCCCACCCCAAATCCCCCGCTCCGGGTCGGGCCGAGACCATTCCCATGGTCTCAACCAGGCTCTCCACATCCCAACCGTCCAAAAAAGAAGAAGATGGAGACCCTTCTGCCAACCCCGCTAGAGCCTAGAACCGGTTGCCCAGCGGGATCGAAGGGGCCACCTAGGACACTCGTGATCCCCAGACAAGTCCCGCTTCATGGCCGGCACCTTGGCCCACTAGGCCATTCCGTCCCCAGCGGGTGAGAGGAAGTCCACCCATTCCGCGGGGGGAGCCAGGTGTGGGGTGGTGAGGAGGGCCGCCCCCTCCAAAGATGGGGACATGGCTCCCTCCCTGGACTCCGCCGCCACAGTCCCGGAACAGGGGGGGAAACCGGACCAGGGACAAGAGAGGGGGCCCAGGCCCTCCTTCAACCAAACACGAGCTGCCCCAGGGGCGCAGCAGGGTGGGAGGCTCAGACAGGAGCAGGAGCAGGAACGGTGGCAGGGACGGGAGCAGGAGCTGGAGCAGGGGAAGGGCTAGGAGCTGGAGCTCTGGACTATTAACCATTCTCATCCTCCTCGACCTCAGCGCCGCCTTTGATACTGTTTCCCACCTGCTGCTCCTGGACCACCTGACCTCCCTGGGGGTCACTGGGTCTGCGCTAGCCTGGCTGCGCTAGCCTGGCTGAAATTCTACCAGGCAGGCAGTGTGGTATAATGGTTAGGGAGCTGGGCTTGTAACGTTAAGGTTGCAGGTTCAATCCCCAGGTGGGACACTGCCGTTGTACCCTTGAGCAAGGTACTGAACCTGAATTGCTTCAGTTAATATCCAGCTGTATAAATGGATTGTAAGGAAATGTAAACTGTAAGTCGCTCTGGGTAAGAGCGTCTGCTAAATGCCTGTAATGTAATGTAATGTAATGTAATGTACCTCACTGGGAGACAACAACTGGTTGATGTCCAACTTAAACATCATCAGTCCAGGCTGGCTGCAGTTACACATGGTGTCCCCCAGGGGGCAGTGCTGGGTCCACTTCTAGTCATCATCTATCTCCTCCCCCTTGGCTGAATCATGCGTCACCACCACATCAACTTCCACTGTTACGCTGATGATACTCAGCTATACATCTCATCCAAGCCCACCACCCCCCTGCCCCCAACCTCCCTCATCAGCTGCCTCCATGATCCAGCAACCCCTACCTCTTTGATCTCCTACAGGAATACACCCCAACCTGCACTCTGCCTTCATCCTCAGCTGGCTTCCTCTCCATCCCACTGACCTAATTCAGCACAATGGGTGCGCAAGCATTCCGCTCCGCCACCCCCAGAACCTGGAACTCACTCCGCACACACATCAGACATGCAGAGACACTATCCTCCTTCAAAACACTGCTCAAAATCCACCTATTCACCATGGCCTACCACTGACACTTCTCCCCTGTTTCCCCACTGTAAATTGTCACCCATTGTACAATGTTTTATGTCATTCATGTGTTGATGTCATCCGTGTGTTGATCAGTTTGCATGTATCCATGTAGTATATATATTTTTTTTTATTATTTGTTTCTAAATTATTATTATTGTTTTTTGTACCTTTGCTTTTATTGACTTTTATGTGAGGTGACCTTGGGTGTCCAGAAAGGCACCATCTAAAATAAAATGCATTATTATTATTATTATTATAATACAGGCTACACACCACACAGCAGTAGTAGATAAGGATTTGACAGAGAACGCCTTTCTAATGGGCATGCTCAAACAAGCAAATAAATTAACTCAATTTATCAAATGATCTTACAATACAGTAATAGACATCATGGTTGGCAGCTGCATACTGTACCTGTAACATGGAGAGAAAATGTTAATAGAATTTTAAAAATAATAATTTATACAGGCGGCACGGTGGTGCAGTGGATAGCGCTGTCGCCTCACAGCAAGAAGGTCTCGGGTTCGGGGGCCTTTCTGTGCGGAGTTTGCATGTTCTCCCCGTGTCCGCGTGGGTTTCCTCCGGGTACTCCGGTTTCCTCCCACAGTCCAAAGACATGCACGTTAGGCTAATTGGAGAGTCTAAATTTGCCCGTAGGTATGAGTGTGTGAGTGAATGGTGTGTGTGCCCTGCGATGGATTGGCGACCTGTCCAGGGTGTATTCCTGCCTCTCGCATGGAACGCATGCTGGGATAGGCTCCAGCCCCCCGCGACCCTGACCAGGAATATGCGGCTTAGATAATGGATGGATGGATGGATGGATAATTTATACAGTATTAAACATGTAAACAGTGGTGATGACAATTCGTTAATGTACAGTGGTAGTGGAGTCTGAAGACGGGTTTTTAGTCCATGTTTTTTTGCTCCATGTTGTATATCATAGGAAATCACAATATTATGATTGTGTTTGTTAAGTCTAAAATTATGGACATAAATAAACACTAAACAGTTGCATTATTTTATAGTTTTATAATAGTCCAAAATATACATTTTAATTGGTTGTAAGAGTATTAGTTAAACTTTGTTCGTTTTATCTATGTAGCTACGATTGTGAAAAAAACCCTTCTACATTCTATCATACTACATCCCGTCATAGCGTCCAGAAATTGTACCATAGATATGTATACGTAGATGCCTCATTCTGTATTTATATCTATTAGTCCATGAGCCAAGACCCGAAAATTCACCCACGGGGCTCATCTGGGTGGGCAAATTCTAGTTGTGTTTTTTTACTTACTATACATCTTTAGTTCACAGTTTGGCATGATAACCATTGCAGACTGGTAGCTTAGTGGTAGTTATCATGCGTTGAATATGTGGACCCCTATATTGTTACACGCAAATTGTCGGGGCAAATATATCAACAACCTTTGAACCTTATATTGTACAGAGACCTATGAACCCACTTTTCTGCATAATTCAAGGATGGGGAATTGATTGGAATGGTTATTTTAATGATTCAAAACTTCCATATAAGCTTAAATGGCCTTTTATTGCAAGATTTTGCAAAAAAATCTCAACAAAAACAAAAACGTCTAGTAAATATCCCCAATTTGTAAGTATGTGCTGAAAAACAACATGCTTCTAATGGGTATAGAAAACTGCCCAACATTCTAAGCTTTAATTTGAGTGGTAATATATGGTTGTAGCTCTAAAGATAAAGTCAGGAACGTCATTAACCCTTTGAGGAGTACGTTTTTGAGAGTTCTAGTTCCAATTCATAGTGTTCTATTCTGGAATAGTCCATTTTGCATTGATAAACCTTTATGATGTCATCAATTAGAATTAATTAGAATTCTAGATTGCATTTTAGAATGATCACACATTTGTGACCGTATGCCTCAAAGGGTTAAGGCTATGTCTATGATGCAGGTAAAAATTGGAGATAACTCTTACAGTCAGACAGACTGAGGTGTGAATTGGTGGATACTATAGTACCAGTCAGACAGACTGAGGTGGTGGTGTGTATTGATAGAGATCACACCAGGAATAACAAAGATACAGTATCTCATCTCATCTCATTGTCGAAGCCGCTTATTCCTGGTCAGGGTCGCGGGGGGGCTGGAGCCTATCCCAGCATGCATAGGGGCGAGAGGCAGGAATAAACCCTGGACAGGTCGCCAATCCATCGCAGGGCACACACACACCATTCACTCACACACTCATACCTACGGGCAATTTAGACTCTCCAATTAGGCTAATGTGCATGTCTTTGGACTGTGGGAGGAAACCGGAGTACCCGGAGGAAACCCACGCGGACACGGGGAGAACATGCAAACTCCACACAGAAAGGCCCCGGCCTGGATTCGAACCCGAGACCTTCTTGCTGTGAGGCGACAGTGCTATCCACTGCACCACCGTGCCGCCTAAGATACAGTATATTTAATGAATATTTAATGAAATAATGGACCAATACAAACTAAGCAAACAAAATACATGTGCTTAGGGAGAGGGATCTTCCAGAACAATGGAGATTGGAGTCTTTGTTAGCGAGGGTCACACAAGTGTGAGGGGTCCCTCCTTAAGATCAGTCCTCTGTTTCAGAGTCAGTCAGGTCTGCCTCCGTGATCATCATGCCAAGGCCCTCCTCTTGGGGTTGATTGTCACATGTTTGCAACTTGCACAGGTTTGTACATTTCAAGCCGCTGCTCATGCACTGGCATTCCGGGAGCTTGCATCTACGGCTGCACTGCCTCAGGGACTGGAGATCCCCGCATCCATTCCACGGTGAGCTGGTCGTCGTCATTTCTGGCCCAGTCATGCTTGACTGGGCTTGGGACATGCGGATGTTGCTGAAGACTCGCATGGTGGCAGCTGGCTAGACTCAAGCTCCCCACACTGTGCGCAGAAAAGCTGGTGGCGGGCTGTGTTGATGTCCTCTGTTGTCATGGACGCTGTGTACAGTTTGCATGTGAATGCTTGCAGCTTCTTGAATAGGTCCATGGATAGTTCCCCGGACTGTCCCAGCTTGCGAAACACTTCTTGGAAATGCTCTGATCTCATGATGAGCTTCAAGGCTCTGAGCTTCCCACGACCTGCGAAGGCACTCAACGTGTCACATCCAGTGTATGCGTACATGCCAATCACAGCATTACAGACACAGTCTCCCAGGGCCTGGCATAGCTTGGTGATGTCAAGATACCTTACCCGGTTCTTAGTTCCGCAGTTCTGGAACAAGGGACAGGAGATATCGGCAGAGAACGCCAGGCAGAGCAACAACACATCGGTGTCATCAGCTGTTACTACAACAGCGCTGTAGCCTTCCTCTGCGGCATGAGCTGCATTCAAAATCATTCTAGTGTCAGCCTCTTCTTGGTTCCACTGTAGGCTTGCAACCTCAGCCCACTGATCCTTGGTGATGTGCAAGCAGCTTTTCTCACTGGTGACGTAGAGCTGCTTGTCGTTCAGCCTGTCCCTCAGCTTGGGTGTTTTCCACTCGGCCACCAGGAACCTTATGAGGTTGGCCTTGTTAGCTGAACTGCTGAGAAACTTTCTCCATTGCTAGATCCGGTGACCTGGTGCAATGTTTCGGAACTGTATTCCTGTGGTGCACCCCCTGTTCGCTCTCTCGGCATTCTTGATCGAGTCCTCCTGATATACATCGAAGACCACATCGATTCTCTGGCTCCTGGCTCCTTCATGTAGGATTTGAGTCAGTGCTGAGGCTGCACGTTGAGAGAATGTCTGGTCATTGCCCTTCATCTTCTGAACCAGACTCATCCCATCGGTAGCAAACGGCCCAGGGATGGTCTCTGCTGGTAAGACCTGCTTCTCCAGCTCCCTGGCTAGAACAGCTTTGTTTGTCTTTCTCAGTGTCCCGTCTGTCTCCATTGGCGAGTGCCCATGGCAATGGCCCTAGTGGGTGGGAAAGGACATCTCTCTGCCACCAGGACCATGTGGGTGAAGAGCTTCCTGTCAGCCTGCAGAATGACCTTGTTTGGGTTGCTTGCAGAAGGTTTATTTCGTATATCTGAAAACATCTTCAGCCTCTTCTTCGTCATCTTATCATGGAACTGGGTCTTTGGTTTTTCGTCTCCAAGCTTGAATCCCTCGTATGCTTCCATGCCAATTTTGTGGGCATCAAGAAGGTCCCTTGCTACATCTGGAGGGGGAAAGGTACCTGTCGAAATGCTGACAAACTCACTTTCGTTGGGTCGAAAGGGTTTGTCCAGTCATCTTCAACAAGCTTCACAATGGACTGTACATTCAAAGATTCAAAGATTCAAAGATTTCTTTATTTGTCGTTGTCTTTGTACACTTGCGTGCATAAAAAAAACGAAATATCTGCTTCATCCCTGGTGATTCTAGACATCTGCAGGTCTGGGTGGCTGAAGTGGGACATTCTGCGTCCCACCATCCTTCTGAGCTGCTTAAGGTAGTTGCTGCGGTACTCAGAAGTCAGGTAGTACCTTTCCACAGCAGCCTGTTTCAGGCTGAATCCCTTTGTGCCTCCTGCTGTCTGGGTATCTCGGTTGACTGTTTCCTCAATGGTTTGATCCACAGGGATCCGGCCGAAGGGATTCTGCCCACCATGCATGAACTGCTGGTGCACCTCTGGGTGATCAATGAGCAGACGTGACATTGTGGCATAGTAGTGTGGCAGGAAGCGTGCATAATTCAGCTTGTCATAAGCTAATATTAGCTAGCATTAGCTGTTAATGTTTACGTTAACGTTACACATATATTTTGCGGGAGAAAGCTTGTGCTACTGTTGATGTCCAGCTTGATGATGGAGACTCCGGGGCATCCACGGCACTGGCCGTGGTATAATTAATGCCCTGAAAGAGAAATCCACAACTAAACCACGCCCCGAAACGCAGACTGGCCAATCACAGCACAGCGTAGGACAGGCTCAGTTTATGGCGGTACTCCGTTGACTCTGACGGAAAAGTTTGAGATTTTCTTCATTTTCGAGCTGGTTTTGTGGACTTTTAGCTAGTTATGGTTAAACGTTGTGCCTGGGGCACTTGTAACAGTGCCACTCATTACCCGGAGAGGTTGGAAGGAGATATACGTTTTTTTCCCTTTCCAAAACCAAAATCAAATCCTGAAAAGTGTTAGCCAGCTAAGCTAACGTGGCTACGGTCTGGATATACAGCTCCGGGTTGCAACGTTGGTAAAGTTAGACTAAATGTTAGCTTTGTTATTCGTGATCCAGCCAGCTTGCTAACGTTAAGATGTTAGTCAAGCTCTAGAAAACCAAGTGGGTAACGTTACCTTGATGTCAAAATGTAATACTATTTTTTCATTACTATTTCAGCACTTTGTCAATGGGAAGCCCAGTCCCGAGTACCCAAATCTTGTGGAGGACTGGGCTGAATGCTGCTGAAATTCTTTGCTTTACAGAGGTCCAGGGTATGGATAAGTCCGATGAGATGGGCGCAGAAACCTGTGGAGCTAACCAGAGTAATGTCGTTACAGCACACTATAGGCTACTAATGTTACATTAGTTAGCTAATGCTAGCTAACTTACTACTGAATGTAACGTTATATAGGCCTACTGCCTTTGCTTTTTAATGATTGTAATAGTGAATAGAGATCTACCCAGCTTTACAGGAACAGTGTTGCTCCTTAATGTCGTTGTCCTCTGTCTCAATCGCCAGGTGATGCGGTGGTTCACTTTTACTCTGTGATCTGTAGGCTTTCGCTTCTATCTTATTTTGTTGCTGAGTCAGTGTGATATCTTGAATATAACCTTCAAATGCATATTGTAGACCCTTCTGTCTGCTTCTATCTGAAATCGCTTTTTCTATTTTCCAAAAATTGGACAATATTTCTCCAGGGATTGCAGTTAGCGACAGTGGGAGCGCCATGCTGGCTCCGAAAGCTTGACGGACTTAGCAACAGTAACTAAGGGTGGCGTGGTTTAGCGAAGGGTCAATTCCCTCTGTAAAAACCTTTGACTCTAATATGTCAACAAAATGAAATGAGAATTTTGAATCTGGCTTGATCCAATGTTCAGATTTCTCTTCTGGAAAGTTATGCAAATGAGGACATATTTAATTAGATAATGCCTCATTTGCATATTTAAACATTCAATTTCAGAAAACTTGTAATACAATACATAATTGTCTTAATGTAAGTAATCAACTGGGGAAGTCTCATGGTGATATCTATTAGTTAATATTTTTACCCTATACCCCTATAGTGTCTTGCACCCATAATAGGGGAAAATAACAAAATGTCCAATAAATATGAAAAGCTACTCTTGTGGAAAGGTTATCATGTATTAATGTACTTATATTGACCCTATAAACAATTTAGTATAGGTAAAGTTTTGCCCACTCAGATGAGCCCGATATCTCGTCTGGCTCATGGACTATATGGAGTGGACACCTTATTCATTCTAAATTCCGTAAATATAACGTGCAGCATCAGTTGACACAAAAGTTCTAATCTCTAAAACAGTAGCGAACCTTTATTTTGGTACAAAACGTTCGAAGTTCTAAACCGGAAACCGGAAGTCATTTGTCGCTTATTGTCACCAGCTTTACTGAGCGCTACAAGTTGACATAGCTTTTAACGTTGGAGGCGTTAAAAAATGTTCCGACTCCCAAAATGTTCTTTGGAACGTAGCGCTGCATTCATTTGGATACAAATCACCGTCCCGAAACCTATCTACCTCTCTCAATAATATTTTAGAAATGTCTGCCGTGTACCGGATATACACCTCCTGTTCCCGCACAACTTATAGGAAATAGCGTCCATTTTGGTGACAAAAAGGCCAAACAGTCAGCTCCATCTTCAGGTTAAAATGATCCAAAATGGATTCGGTTGGTGATCGGTTTCCCTTTTGCAATGACCGAAGCACATTCGCTTAAATACGCCAATACAGAATTGCTCGATAGCCAGCCAGCTGACTTGTTATTTTCTGTCACTGAATAATGCATTCATTCTAATGTTAATACGTTGTTTTTATCATAAACATCTCGTTCGTTTACTCGTCAGTTTTTCTACATAAATGTAGATATAGCGAGCTATATAAAGGTTTGTTGTACGCCACCTGAAGCAGACAACGGTAAGAAAAAACTAGCTAGCTAGTTAGCTTGCTATCTGTCGAGTAAAAAGGAGCCAACTCACCATGTAGAAGCGTTGGAATTTGAACATATTAACTATTTTGCGTGGGTGGACTGCTTTTCAAGTGGTCATAATCATAGTTATAATATGTCGTCACAGTTAAATGTATGTGGATATAAATTGTGTATTGCTAATTCACCCAAATTTACAATAGTCGTGTTGCATGCGATTATTGAATTTCCCAGGGGAAAGGAGAAATTGAATCATTTGCTTTCGTGTTTCTTAGTTAGCTATGCGAGTATGGTTTTATTTTTCGTTGTGTGATGGAAATAGTGAACCATTTATTTTCAACAGAATAAAAAAACTGAAGTGTTATTGTTATTTGGAGTCATCTCTATATTTTAAAATATGCTTTATACCGCAAATTAACAAGCGCTACATGGTGCTCGATAGCTGGCACTTGTGACATTGATCAGTTTAACATATAAACAAAGTGGATGCATACCTCGGTGCTTTATACATAAACCATACGGATCAAATGCGCATAACGGTGATCTCTATGCATGTAAACATCCACATACAGATTAAAGTTAAGTAACTTGTTTTTTAGTGACAAAATAATTCATGCACCAGGACATAATTTCAAGAAGTATTACTGCAAGCAAGACATGGCCCTTAATCTCAGAGTATTTCCCATTGATCACAAAATATAATTGTGTTAGTTCATTAGTCAAACTTCCTGTCCTTGCTCAGTGTTGCCAGATGTCTGCAATTTTGTTATAGGCTTTAAAATACAACAAATGATCATGGTTGGGTAAGGTTGTCGTCTTTGTAAGCTAACTAGCTGGTTCGGTTAGTATGGTAACCTGTTGGGAGTGGAGTTTATGCATGATGACAATGGCCAGCAGCAGCTTGCTCATCATTGATATGCTATGCTAGTTAGCATCTAACGGGCTAATTGTGAAAACGTTGAATATTTCAAAAGGTATTCATCACTAATGTATAAAAGCATGAGCTGAATACACACGCATAAGCCAAAGGTGTGTATGAAGTCTCATGGCTATACGTTAAATATTTTGGTTAAAATAGGTTTTGTTTTTTAAACGGGAGGAATGTTCTATTGCAAAGTCCCCTGTATTTGGGGTGTATCCCCAGTCCCGCAACCCTGTCCTTGCTTAGCAGATGTTAGTGGTTAAACAAACACTGAACATTTTAGTTTGATGTGGATATTGAAATATATATCGTTTTTTTCTCACAATCTGTCTTTTTTTTGTCTTTCTTGCAGGGCTGTAAGAAACTTTGAAACGCAAAGAGTGAAAAGTGAAAAAGACTTTATTGAGAACTCTGTATCTGATCAAACAGAGCACGCGGTTCGGCCTCAAATGCCTGAGTGTCGGCTCGTGCAAAGCGCTCAAGCGGCTGAGAGGCACGCAACAGAGAGTTAAACGGCACAGATACACAGACACGAGAGGATCTTCGCCAAACAGCCGGTGTTACTCGACTCCCTCCTGCTCGCTGTCAGGGCAGGCCGAAGCCATGTCGTCTGGAACAGAGACGGTGCACTATATCCACCTGCACAACTCCAGCCAGTCAGTTCTGGAGGCCCTGCGCTGCCAGCGCCGAGAGGGCCTCTTCTGCGACGTGACCGTGCGCATCCACGACGCCTCGCTGCGGGCTCATGCCTGCGTCCTGGCGGCCGGCAGCCCCTTCTTTCAGGACAAACTGCTCTTGGGCCACTCTGAGATTTCTGTGCCGCCTCTAGTGCCAGCAGAGACGGTCAAGCAGCTGGTGGACTTTATGTACAGCGGTTCACTGGTGGTTCTTCAGTCCCAGGCTCTCTGCATCTTGACCGCTGCCAGCATTTTACAGATTAAGACCGTCATCGACGAGTGCACCCAGATCATTTCTCAGAAGAGGGGGGGTGGTGGTGTTGCTGCCAGTGTTGGAGGGATTCTCCCTAAACAGGAGGAGAGGGGTGGGAAAGGGAGGGAGAGGGTTGGAGGTAGCGCCGGCTTCCAGACCTTCCCAAATTTCGAAGTGGGCGACTGCGGTTCAGGCAGCATCAGCACAAACATAAGCAGCAATGTCAGTGGGAGTGAGAATGATGCCGGCAACCTGGAGCAGGCTAGCCCAGTCGGACTGATCCCTCTTGGGGAAATGGGACCCAGTTCTGTGTGTGCATCTGGTGGCTTAAGCTCTGGAGCCGGATCGGCTTTGTTGAAGCCAGGCCCCGGTTGCACCCAAGATGTAAGATACAAGCTTAGAGACTTGCTAGCACAAACTGCCAACAGTAACAACAGTCAGCGGGACACTGGGAGTGTCGGTGTGTGCTGTAACACTAGTGTTAACAGAGGGGAAAACATCCATGGGAACATAGCTGACCTAAGTGTTGTCAACGGCGGTGAACCTGTCCCAGGAATTGAAAGATACAGTGAGGAGGAGATGGATGGAAGAGAGAGAGAGCGTGACGGGGAGAGAGAACGAGGAGGCGGACACAGCAGAAAACAGAGACAACCGCTCAGGTTACAGGTAAGAAAGATAAACCAACTAAAGTGAATCGTTCTGGATATGAGCTACTGCAAAATGATTATTAAAAACCTGAAAAGGGAGAGGCTTCCGATAGCTTTGCAGTCTAACGCACCTGTATTGGCTGGTCCTTTACGGGTGTGAGCTGCCTATCATGGTCGCGGTTCGAAACCCGACTGTACCAGACCGGCCCTGGTGGGGAGTCCCGATCGGGGGCAGCGTTTGGCTGTCCGCCCTAGGGGGAGGGGGAGGGTGAGTCGGTGCGAGCCCGCCGAGAAGCACAAAGGGTGTCTCCAGAATGTGATTGGGCGAATTCCGTCTTGAAGGAAGCAGAGTTCGCCGCCCTCGGAGAATTGACTTGCCTCGTAGAGACGAGCAGCGATTTTGTGTGGGGAGGGCAAATCGAAATAAATAGAGGGTATAAGTGGCCACTAAATTGGGAGAAAACGGGAGCAAATCTGAAACAAATATAAAAATGTAAAAAAGAACCTGAAAGGGGGACCAGGTGAGGGCTCTTCAATGAGAAACTAGCTAAGAGGTACATTGGGAAACCATCAAACTTAACTCAGCAGGCAAAGTGCAAGATGTGCAGACTACTTCCTGTCCACTCATGAGCTAGAGACTTCCAGATAGGCCTATCATCGTATAGGCTAGTTATGGTAGTAAGCATTTTTTATATTTTTTTCTGATTGCATTAGTTATGGCATATATCTCTTGTTAGCTTGCATTTAATGGCACAAAGATGAACATATAACTATCAGGTTTTCAGCAAAGCGGTTATGAAATTGCAAAAGGTTCACGTGAAGCAGGCCTCCATCTGCTGTCACAGCAGATTTACTACATTTAAGTGTGAAGAATTAAATAAAATGTTACCACTTAAAGGTCACCAGGAATGAGTATTGTAGCAGCAGCATCATCATCATCATCGGCAGTCACTCGAGTCGAGTATGACTGTCCTCCGTAGGGTTGTCTACTGGTGGGTCTGCAGATGGCGGTAGAGGCGGATCTGGGATCCACATATTCTGGTGTAAATGTTCAAACATCTGACTACTAGCTGTATTGTCAGTTGCAACAAGGCTTACAAGTAGAGATGCAATGCAAAAGAGTTGAGGAGACAACCAACCAAACAACAACCAGTGACAAGACAAGGCCAGTGGCATAACAGAAACACATACCCGAACCGCAACAGGATTTGCTTGTGTTTTAAAAGCATAAATAAATGAATAAATATTATGGGCAATATTCACCTACTGGGAATTATTTCAGGGTCAGGGGTTAGGGCTAAATGCATCTAGTGGACACATCAAATCTTTCCTGAAACAAGCCCTCGGGCTGGGTTCCTCAAATCACGGTTCTTGTGGGCTGTTTTTCCACCCTTCCTTTACCTGTGAGTCAGGTGTGAAGACACTCTGGGCCAATCAGTTGCATTAATTGTTCAATTAACTACCTGAGAGAAAGGAAAACCAGGACCGAATTTGGATTCAGAACCCTGCCCTAGGGGTTTGAGTCGCAGAGGGCAGTTGAGAGATGATGACTGAGTGGGAGAGGAAACAAAGACTATTAAGGTAGGACTTGGAAAAGTTACAAAATGTAGTCATTTCGCAAGTGCGACCAAGTTCCATCTAAGTTGAATGTTGAAATGGTATGCCCAAAATGCAAGAGGTTCATTTCCCCTCACTGCACCCGTCCCGTTGTGCCAGTTGTTAAAACAGGATAGAACAGTACCTGCAGTGTAAATACCCTATTGAAAATGTTAATCTCTTTTTCTCTCTTTTCCTCCCCTCTTCTTTTCTCAGGTTCTTGCAGGAGAGGAGGTGGTGGTGAAAGATGAAGGAGGGGAGGAGACACAAGGAGGGGTTTTTGAATTGGAGGAAAGAAGAGAGGAAGGGCAAGAGAGCACACAGGAATCCATGGCAACATACAGTCAGGTAGTGTCAAGACTTTATCTATCTACTGTATCTATCTAGGCAATTTGGTATCTGGTCAGTCACGTCTGTGCAAGCTTGACTTGTGCTTGAGTGTATGCTTGTCTACGCTCTCCAGGCCTGACAGTGGAGGTTGTTGGGTTTAGGGGAGCTTGGGTGTTTGCAAATTGGGAGACAAAACAATAAAACAAACATTTAAAAGATTCTTGAAATCTGTGAATTCTTAAAATCATCTGGTATAGAATAGTGGTAAGACCTTGAAATAACCTTGGCTCTCCTCTAGGGATGTCACAGTATTACTTTGTGACGGTATGATAACCATCCTGAAAACCATCCTGAAAAATACTGTGGTACTGCGGTATCAATGATATAAATTCATTCAGTTATTAGCATGTGTATATACACCCACCTCTGCATTCACGTGCACCAATGTTTACTGATTGTTATTAAATATATGAATGTTAGCTCTTCAAGCTAATGACTTCTAAATTTCTAAAATTGTGTAGAAACTGAAAAGGTGAAGTCAGATTTTTTGAGATTATAAAAACAAACACACAAGCAAAACCCTTTGTATTTAGTAAGCGTAATGTTTTAACAAAAATAGTCAGGTTAACCACGTAATTTCTCCCTGTGTGGTGTGGTTTGACTCTTGCTTGCTTTTATTAAGTTTAATAAACCATGCCTATGCACAAGAAAATCTTAAGCACGGACATGATTTTAATGTAATGACAGACAGAATTATTATTTTAATGGGAATAGTATTTCCTTTGCAAGTAATTGTAGGCTAGTAAAGTAGTAGGGGGAATCAGTAACACGCCATTAAACTATGTCAGGGCTTTTCGACCTTGGGCCTGGAGGTCTGTAGGATGTGCTAGTTTTTCTCGTCACTCAGCACTTAATCGATCAATTAAAGCAGTTGATTGCACAGTTAACTCACCTCACCTGGTTTCATGAGTCTGAACTGGGTGATGATTTTTAAGGTGAAAACGAAAACCAGCACACCACCCTGTACAGACTTATCAATCCAAGTTATTGTTCGTTTTTTTGTTGTTTAAAAAAAAAAAAAATGAATGTTCCGAAATTCTTAGTATTTTTTCCCCCTGCTTGGAAGTTGTAGGGTTAAATATGTAAATAAATGTGAGGGGGAAAAAGTCCGATTTTAATGTTTTAATTTCAGGCTGTAAGGCAACCAAAGGTGAGACGTGGGGGTAGACTTTAAAGTGTATCCACTGTGTATCCACCTATATTATCTTCTTTTGTCTGTTTCATTCTCCCTTTATGTATGTCTGTCTGCTTCAAGGATATTGTGTTCTTGTGTATATCTGTGTATTTCTATGACCTTCATCTTTGGCAGGAGGGGGTGTACTATGATGAAGGAGCGGTGTATGCTGAAGGTTTTTGGCCACAGACCGAAACAGAGTCTGAATACCAGCCATCCTCTGAGCCTATGACATTTAACACCAGAGGAAGAGGAAGCAAGCCAATGTCTCCACCACCCTCCACACAATCAATCAACAACCAGGTCAGTTTGCCTTTTGTTTTTTTGTTTTTTTTATTGCGTGTGCTTTGAAAAGGGTTGACAGGCACTAAAGTTGACAGCCAATCTCTCTCAAAGGAAATGTGGTTATATTATGTTTCCGAGTGAGATGCTGCAACTTCAAATACAACGTGTTTGCGGTAACCTGCCCAGTTGCATCTCGGAAGTTGCATCACGTCAATAATTAAATAGAATGATGGTTAACTTTCTCGTGCAGCACACAAGCAGATTCATAAAAAGAAAAAGAACAGTAAAAAACACAAACAAGCACACGTAAGGAATATACCACGACAAGCTGTTAAGCCGAGTGCTGTTGCCACCCAAGAAGTGTGTATATATCCAGAGAAAGCATGGCTAGGAGTGGTTTATTCCACTTATACCATGGTTACTTGCCAGAAAAAAATATAAAAATGCTAAAGTATGCATTCAATTAAATATTCAAATGCAAAATGCATGTTTATAGCCACTTCTTGTATAATACAATTTTTATTTTTATGCATGCATTTATTGTCTGTATAACAATAATTATTTCCATCTAAGTTTAGACTTGGATAATTGGGATATATTGAAAAAAATAGTTTTACTACATAAACAAAATGATCAAAAACGATGGTGGTCTGTACACAAATGGATTGCCTTCAGGTTGTTTTGGTGTTTGGGAAAGATAGTTTTTTGTAAAATACCCATTTTTATTTAAAACTTTTTACAGCTGCTGTTTCAGTATCCAGTTAGCCAATCACAGTCATCACCATATTTTGTGGGTGGGCCTATGGTGATTGACAGCATGGCAGGAACAGAGGCCAACCAACAGGTCCCGCCTCCAGCACCAATGACTCCTGCACCTCCATCGACCGCTTCCTGTGCAGCAGGTCCTTCCCCCTCCTCCCAGGGGTCTGAGACATCCTTTGACTGCAGTCACTGTGGGAAGAGCCTTCGGTCAAGAAAGAACTACAGCAAGCACATGTTCATACATTCTGGTATGCTCACGTTAGTCTTCTGGTCATATTGAATGGGATTGGCTTAGTCAGTGTTTACAATGAAACAATCTTTTAATTGAATACATGTTGCATTTTGAATAGTTGTTGATTGAATGACTTATCTGAGTGAGGTGAAATGCAGAACATCCATAAAACAGTTTTGCTTGATTGGGGAATTATCACTTGTCTGCCCTATCTATTCATATGTGCGCACTTACAACACCACCGAGTTGGCACATAATGCCAGCGCTTGAGTTAAGAAATGGTTCAGGTCGATGAAAATGCAAAGAAAATATTGTTGGTAAATTCAAAATACAGAATCAAAGGAAAATGATCTCCGTGCTGATGAAGAGACAGACGCGATGTTCGTAACGGGAGGCAATACGTTTATTTGTTAAAGTTATAAAATGTTCAACAAACACTGCCCACTGCAATCGGGGTTCCATTTCACCAGATGGCGCCAGTTGTGGTTCTTTGAAGTTTTGCAGTGGTGTCCAACCAAAACTACAACTACAGCTACAACTACGAAACGACTTACAGCTAATTTTTTTCTATTTAAAAAAATAAATAATCCAATTTCGGGCTCATTTTTAAAAATAACTTACAAGTATTCACAGGCCATAATCACACTGACACGTGACAACATCCCTTCTAAGCATGTTTGTCGTGGACATTTACATGTGTGCTTTAAATTTGTAATTGAAAGCACACCCTTTTTGTCATGCAAGTCAAGATGTCTGACTTCTCTGTGTTTGTGTGTGTGCGTGTGCGTGTCTCACACAGGCCAGAAGCCCCACCAGTGCAGCATTTGCTGGCGCTCGTTTTCCCTGCGAGACTACCTCCTGAAGCACATGGTGGTGCACACAGGAGTCCGGGCCTTCCAGTGCTCCGTGTGCGGCAAACGCTTCACCCAGAAGAGCTCGCTCAACGTCCACATGCGCACGCACCGAGCCGAGCGCACATTCTCCTGCACCGTGTGCCACCGGGCATTCACCCACCGCACCCTGCTGGAGCGCCACGCTCTGCAGCACACCCAGGTCCTGCCCTCCAAGCCCGGCCCACCGTCCTCCGGGTCCAGCTCTGTCGGCACCGGCCTCACCACTGTGAACATATCCAGCAATGGTGCCGCTACTTAGAGGGAGGTTTGAGGAGAAGAGGCGGGATAAGAGATATGCAAATGTGATAAGGAAAATTTGTAATCGCAGTTTGAAGTTGTAATTGTTTATTGTGTTCTCCCTGTGGATTTTGGCACACTTTCCCCCCCAGAAACACATAATACCAAATACCCTGGAATACTGGGAGGTGAGGTGCATGCCCCTGACACTCGCGAAAGGAGGGAAAAGTGGAACGAAAAAAGCGCACGTCCTCTGCACTGAAATGCAGCTTTATATCTTATACTAAAAATCTAATTTGTACTGCAACATTGTGGGATGCCTTATCATTGTCAGTGCTCCTCCTCATACACATCTTCCAATCTCTAGGTACCCCACGTATTGCTGAAGACCAGATATTCACATACAACATACAGAAAACCAAGAGAGCCTGTGCCTGAGGAGAAATGAAGAAGTCAGAAACTCTTGTGGAGGTTATCCATAAATTGTCCATAAATGTCCATGAAGTATAAGTCAATTAGTATTTTTACCAATACAAACCCTCCCCCAAAGAGATGTGGTGGAATTTTGTGTGATCATACAGACCTGGGTTCTCCTCTGACAAAAGGTAGTCAATGTAAAAAGGGATTAATACTGTATGAATAAGGTCCAATATTTTCACACAGTGTTATATTGATGTACAGCGGGGTAGACGGGTTGACCTCTCAATCTACCCTTATGTCTGTGTCAATAAGACTACATATGTGTTCAAGATCCTTAGTGTCACAATGTTGTTTTTTTTTCATTTTAAAGCGTAATTTTTTTTTCATTGACCATGTGATACTTTTTACCCTTGGTCATTTTTGTAAAATGCAGGGTACTGACCTATTTTTGTTCTATCTTTCTTTCCTCTCAGATGCATATTTTAACATTCCTTGGCCAAGACATCTTTAAGATAATCAGATTCATTCTTGAAAATGAGCTTTTAATGTACTCTCAATGTATGCTCAAAGTCTTTTGATGTGCGCCAAGATATTTTTTCGTTATGTTGAAGTTCGTTGGGATAAAGGAAAAATATCTGAAGACCTTTAAATTCTGTGTTCTCCTTCACATTTCAATATCGTGAGAAGTTAGCTCTGTGCTGCTTGTGCTGTGTCTAATAGTGGGCATGTCTGGACCGTCAACGTACAGCCAAAGCATGCTTAGTAGAAGATGGCTTAAAAGACAGTGGTAAAATTTAGTTGGCATGGAAAATTGAGTGTTTTACATTGTAAAAAAACAAACAACTGCCATTTATTTTATTTTATTGAGTAACGAACATCTGCTCTGCTTAAACCAACCTGTAATCAATGTTAGGTAGCCCCCCCCGCAGATACTACATCTAAAATGTACCTTTGCGTTTTACCAAGGGCATGTCACTGCTTTCACCGTGCTAAATTGCATATATTTATGTGATCAGTAATGTATTATTCAAATTATATTCTCTAGTTATAAATAATGCTGTATGTGAATACAATGCAATACTGTATGAATACTATGAATACTTTGGTACTCCTTGGATTCTTGTTTTCATTCTTGAATAGATTGCATAACTTATGTACATTTAAATTAGATGGAATATTTCAGTCACTGGACTGTTGTTAGTAAGGAAATTGAAATCCAGACCCACATCTTTGAAGCAGTCCAAGTTAATTTTATCAACCACAGAGTGCTTTTTTAAATTATTGTCCAGAAATCTTTTAAACTTATTGCAACTCTGTTTTTGCTCCCCATAAAATAGTTTGCTATAAAAGGTCCCTTTATCAAATTCACACACTGCTTAGTGTGCAATTCAATATGTTGCACACAAGAAATCATGGAATGGCGACTCACTGGCAATCATATTTGTTTATTTTATTCTGTGAACATAGGTTTAACAATACAAATCAGTGGTTTGATGTTTACTGCAAGCATCTTCACTGACAACTTTTACAATGGCACTATTAATATCTACACTATATGGCAGTGGACACCTGACCATCACACCTATATGAGCTTGTTGGACATCCCATTCTAAAACCATGGGCATTAATATGGAGTTGGACCCCCCTTTGCAGCTATGACAGCTGATACTCTTCTAGGAAGGCTTTCCACAAGATTTTGGAGTGTGTCTGGGAATTTGTGAGGTCAGGCACTGATGTTGGACGAGAAGGCCTGGCTCGCAATCGGTGTTCTAATTCCTCCCAAAGGTGTTCAATGGGGTTGAAGTCAGGGCTCTGCAGGCCAAACGAGTTCCTCCACACCAAACTCGTCTAACCATGTCTTTATGGATCTGGCTTTGTGCACAGGGGCACAGTCATGCTGGAACAGCAAAGGGCCTTCCCCAAACTTGCCGCAAAGTTGGAAGCGCCCAATTGGCTAAGATGTCTTCGTATCCTGTAGCATTAAGAATACCCTTCACTGGAACTAAGGGGCCTTTCCCAAACCCTGAGAAACAGCCCCAGACCATTATCCCTCCTCCACCAAACTTTACAGTAGGCACTATGCATTCCGGAAGGTAGCGTAACCCTGGCATCCGCCAAACCCAGATTCGTCCATCAGACTGCCAGATAGTGAAGCGTGATTCATCACTCCAAAGAATACATTTCCACTGCTCCAGAGTCCAGTTGCGGCGTGCTTTACACCACTCCAGCCGACGCTTGGCATTGCGCATGGTGAGGCTTGTGTGCAGCTGCTCAGCCATGGAAACCCATTCTATGAAGCTCCCGACTCACAGTTCTTGTGCTGATGGTGCTTCCAGAGGCAGTTTGGTACTCTGTAGTGAGTGATGCAGCAGATGATAGGCGATTTTTACGCGCTATGCGCTTCAGCACTCGTTGGCCCCGCTCTGTGAGTTTGCGTGGTCTACCACTTCGTGGCCGAACTGTTGTTGCTCCTAGGCGCTTCCACTAATCACTTACAGTTGACCGGGGCACATCTATTAGGGCAGAAATTTCATGAACTGACTTGTGGCAAAGGTTGATCCTAAAGTCACTGAGCTCTTTACAAACCATTCATCTAAAGTATTGGGCTATGTGCTGGATTTTAACCTTTGGCAATGGGTGTGGCTGAACTGAACAATAATTAGTAGGGGTGTCCAAAGGTAGTGCTAAAATATTCTAAAAGTTCACTATAAGCCATTACTGCAATATCTATTAATAAACCATTGCTTTGTTTACATACAATAAAACAATCATTTAAAATGCAAATTCATTACACATATCCCAAAATTAAAATACAATGATATTCAATGCAAAAACCATGTAAATTAATACTAGTCTTACAAATCAATGATACTGTCTCACAAAACATCAGCTAACAGAAAATTGTTTTGCATCCAATAACAACACAAAACATCAGTACATATTATTACACAGTCTTATTGCACTTCCCTAGTTATTGCACATGGCCTGTACTATTGCAGATTCAGCATTTTAATGAAATATGGAGTTTTAAAATGTGTTTTTCTTTACATTGGGGAGCCTGAAGCACCTTCCCAAGGGCATAAGTTGATACTCGCTATTTAAAACACGGCTGGGGTCCAATTAAATCTTGTTGGCCTGTCTCAACATGCTATCGTTGCGAGATTTTTGGAAGGTCTGCTCGAGTGGTTGTCCAACAATCTTGGAACAGATCCTGAGCAGCCTGGAAAATTTTAGCTGCACCGAAATACCGTTATACCAGACGGTCATACCATACTGCATCACACTGAATGGATGAAAGGAAAAATAAATACAGGATTTCCCTACTTACTCCAAAGGACCTTAGTCTATGTAGGAAATAAATCCTTTGTTGTACTTTGTTACAGACATGGTCTACATGCACCTTCCATGACAAGGATTTGTCTATACTGTAGCGGTGGACGCCATGGAATCAAGAGCCGAGAGACTTTGCTTTTTCATTGTAGTACTACTTCTTTATTATAATAAAGTGTGTAGCACATAGGAAGGACAACTCATGCATAAGAAACATGGGGGCCATTCTCAATGCATACACCCACAATGACGATCGGTCATCACCTATACCCATTCAAACATAATTCGCAACAAGGGAAAAGGGGCTTTCATTCCCATCAAATCAAATCAAATGTATTGTATAGCGCTTTTCACAATAGAATTGTCACAAAACGCTTAACAGAGGGGGAACCCAGGCCTAGACCCCCCCAAAAGCAAGCCTAAAGGCAACAGTGGCAAGGAAAAACTCCCTTGGTAGGGAGAAACCTTGGGAGGAACCAGACTAAAACGGGGGGGAGCCCATCCTCTTCTGGCCAGCACAGGGTATGTCCAAAAAAGACCATGTCATGGTCAGTCCAAGGTGGCTCAGGACTGAAAAGACTTTGCCCCTCCTGAGTTAGGTAGTCAGCAGAGGGGGGGGGCTAAACCACACAGAGAGGGTCCAGATCCAGGAACTGGGGTTGGCGTGGGGGTGAGGGTTGATGGGGGCAGCTCACACTTCTCGCAGGATCTAGGGAGAGAAGAGAACATGCAGTCAGAAAAAAAAGCAGCGCTATAGCCAGTAGCATTATGTAAGAGCAGGGGAGCACAAGCATAGGAAATATACAGATAGCCCCAACAGGTGTAAGCTATGGCAGCATACCTATTAGGAGAGGGACAGAGAAAACACGCAGCCATGAGAGAGTTCCAAACCATCCACACCTGATCAAGGATAACCAGCATAACAGTGGTGGTAACACATTGAGGAGGTGACAGTATGGAAAGTTTCTCACTCCATAAGACACTAGGGCACGGCCTTCTCCCTCTCTCCACCTAGACCAGGGGTCTTCAACTCCAGGCCTCGAGGTCCGCTGTGTCTGCAGGTATTTGCTCCAACCACGCACTACACCACCTGATTTCACTAATTAGCTCGCCTCCTGGACCAAGGAGGTAAACTAATTATTCTAAATCGGGTGGTGTAGTGCGTGGTTGAGCAAATACCTGCAGACACAGCGGACCTCGAGGCCTGGAGTTGAAGACCCTGCTTTAGAGAGTGTGGAAGGCGTCGGTCTCAGCAGCTAATCAGGACGATTAGCGGCCACGCCTACTGGCAGAGCAGTAAGCGCACACACCGGTCCTGTCTATAATAATTACAACTGTGCTTTAAGACTGGTCTGTTCCCTTCAGTAGGTGGCTGGAACCAGAGGAGAGGCGTTTGAGACCGAGGAGCGAGAAAAGAACAACGAAAGAAAAGTAAAAGCAAATATCGAACGGACTACAAAGAGCCGGTTCGATATTGTTTAATTTAGTTTTGGTATTTTCATTTAGTTACCCGAAAGCTTCGCGGCAACTAGGGTAACGGGTTTGGTTGTGTTTATTAGTGTTTATTATTTTACGCTCCGGTGCTCGTTCGGCCCAGTGTGGGAACAGAGAACGCGCGAAAAATAAAATAAATAAAAGTCCGGTCCGTAGACCGAAAAACTCCACTCCGTGTCTGGACTGCTCTGTCCCGTCCAGGGTGTGTCACGTGGCGTGTGACAGAGAGCTACTAGAGGAGCCGGATAATAAGGCATTACAATAGTCTAGCCTTGATGCGACAAAAGCATGCATCAAGGTTTTTGCATCCTCTAATGACAGAATGTGCCGAATTTTAGCTATGTTTCTTAGGTGAAAGAAAGCTACTCTGGAAGTGTTTTTAATATGAGTGTCAAATGTAAGGTCCTGATCAATAATAAAACCAAGGTTCTTGACCATAAGACTTGATGTAACTATGCAATCATCTGCATTTAACTACAGATCCAACTTGTTCCTTAATTCTTTGGGGCCCAAAACCATCATCTCTGTTTTATCTGAATTTAAAAGCAGGAAATGTACTGTCATCCAATTCTTTATATCAGAGATACAAGCCTCTAATTGAGTGAGTTTAAGTATTTCACCTGGTTTCATTTATATGTACAGCTGTGTATCATCTGCATAGCAATGGAAATTCACACCATGTTTACGAATAACATTACCCAGTGGTAGCAAGTATAATGAGAACAGTAATGGTCCCAGCACTGAGCCTTGTGGAATACCATATTTAACCTGAGAGTAGTCAGAGAACTCTTGATCTAATTGCACAAATTGAAACCTGTCTGATAAGTATGATTTAAACCATGAGAGTGCCCGTCCATGCAAACCAACCAGGTTTTCTAGCCTATGAAGTAGAATCTGGTGGTCAATAGTGTCAAAAGCAGCACTTATGTCAAGGAGCACTAGGATAGAAACACAACCAGTGTCCAATGCTAACAGTAAGTCATTTACAACTTTAATAAGTGCCGTCTCAGTGCTATGGTTTGGTCTAAAACCTGATTGTAGTGTTTCATACAGATTATTAGTTTTTAGGAAAGCAGTTAATTGTTGAGCTACAGATTTCTCTAAACCTTTTGACAGAAAGGGCAGATTTGAAATGGGCCTATAGTTCTTCAGATTAACAGGATCAAGATTTGGTTTCTTTAGAAGAGGCTTGATTACTGCCACTTTTAAAGACCTAGGTACGCAACCCAATAATAGGGATGTATTTATGATATCTAACATGGGCTGGCCTAGCACAGGCAAAAGCTCTTTAATAAGCTTTGTGGTTTCTCACATTAGAACATTTATACAATTATGAACATAACTAGCTAGCAATTTACGCCTAGCTGGCCACAAAGGCCCCTGGGACATGTTATAGTTTCGTAGGCTACTGTTAACCACCTAGCATGCAATACACAAAGTACAATGGAGAGCAGCTAGCATTTCTGTGGCTAGGCTAGCTGCCCACTGTTACGATATATACGCCCAAGTATTTGTAGGATGTAACTTGCTTCATGACCTCATTGTGAATCCTAACTGGATGGGCAGTAATAGCATTCTGGGGGCTGAGAATCATCTCCGTTTTTTTGGCATTTAAAACCAAGTAGTTATGATCACACCACTCCACAAATCAAATCAAATGTATTGTATAGTGCTTTTCACAATAGAATTGTCACAAAACGCTTAACAGAGGGGGAACCCAGGCCTAGACCCCCCCAAAAGCAAGCCTAAAGGCAACAGTGGCAAGGAAAAACTCCCTTGGTAGGGAGAAACCTTGGGAGGAACCAGACTAAAACGGGGGGGAGCCCATCCTCTTCTGGCCAGCACAGGGTATGTCCAAAAAAGACCATGTCATGGTCAGTCCAAGGTGGCTCAGGACTGAAAAGACTTTGCCCCTCCTGAGTTAGGTAGTCAGCAGAGGGGGGGGGCTAAACCACACAGAGAGGGTCCAGATCCAGGAACTGGGGTTGGCGTGGGGGTGAGGGTTGATGGGGGCAGCTCACACTTCTCGCAGGATCTAGGGAGAGAAGAGAACATGCAGTCAGAAAAAAAAGCAGCGCTATAGCCAGTAGCATTATGTAAGAGCAGGGGAGCACAAGCATAGGAAATATACAGATAGCCCCAACAGGTGTAAGCTATGGCAGCATACCTATTAGGAGAGGGACAGAGAAAACACGCAGCCATGAGAGAGTTCCAAACCATCCACACCTGATCAAGGATAACCAGCATAACAGTGGTGGTAACACATTGAGGAGGTGACAGTATGGAAAGTTTCTCACTCCATAAGACACTAGGGCACGGCCTTCTCCCTCTCTCCACCTAGACCAGGGGTCTTCAACTCCAGGCCTCGAGGTCCGCTGTGTCTGCAGGTATTTGCTCCAACCACGCACTACACCACCTGATTTCACTAATTAGCTCGCCTCCTGGACCAAGGAGGTAAACTAATTATTCTAAATCGGGTGGTGTAGTGCGTGGTTGGAGCAAATACCTGCAGACACAGCGGACCTCGAGGCCTGGAGTTGAAGACCCCTGCTTTAGAGAGTGTGGAAGGCGTCGGTCTCAGCAGCTAATCAGGACGATTAGCGGCCACGCCTACTGGCAGAGCAGTAAGCGCACACACCGGTCCTGTCTATAATAATTACAACTGTGCTTTAAGACTGGTCTGTTCCCTTCAGTAGGTGGCTGGAACCAGAGGAGAGGCGTTTGAGACCGAGGAGCGAGAAAAGAACAACGAAAGAAAAGTAAAAGCAAATATCGAACGGACTACAAAGAGCCGGTTCGATATTGTTTAATTTAGTTTTGGTATTTTCATTTAGTTACCCGAAAGCTTCGCGGCAACTAGGGTAACGGGCTTGGTTGTGTTTGGTTGTGTTTATTAGTGTTTATTATTTTACGCTCCCGGTGCTCGTTCTCGGCCCAGTGTGGGAACAGAGAACGCGCCGAAAATAAAATAAATAAAAGTCCGGTCCGTAGACCGAAAAAACTCCACTCCGTGTCTGGACTGCTCTGTCCCCGTCCAGGGTGTGTCACGTGGCGTGTGACAGAGAGCTACTAGAGGAGCCGGATAATAAGGCATTACAATAGTCTAGCCTTGATGCGACAAAAGCATGCATCAAGGTTTTTGCATCCTCTAATGACAGAATGTGCCGAATTTTAGCTATGTTTCTTAGGTGAAAGAAAGCTACTCTGGAAGTGTTTTTAATATGAGTGTCAAATGTAAGGTCCTGATCAATAATAAAACCAAGGTTCTTGACCATAAGACTTGATGTAACTATGCAATCATCTGCATTTAACTACAGATCCAACTTGTTCCTTAATTCTTTGGGGCCCAAAACCATCATCTCTGTTTTATCTGAATTTAAAAGCAGGAAATGTACTGTCATCCAATTCTTTATATCAGAGATACAAGCCTCTAATTGAGTGAGTTTAAGTATTTCACCTGGTTTCATTTATATGTACAGCTGTGTATCATCTGCATAGCAATGGAAATTCACACCATGTTTACGAATAACATTACCCAGTGGTAGCAAGTATAATGAGAACAGTAATGGTCCCAGCACTGAGCCTTGTGGAATACCATATTTAACCTGAGAGTAGTCAGAGAACTCTTGATCTAATTGCACAAATTGAAACCTGTCTGATAAGTATGATTTAAACCATGAGAGTGCCGTCCATGCAAACCAACCAGGTTTTCTAGCCTATGAAGTAGAATCTGGTGGTCAATAGTGTCAAAAGCAGCACTTATGTCAAGGAGCACTAGGATAGAAACACAACCAGTGTCCAATGCTAACAGTAAGTCATTTACAACTTTAATAAGTGCCGTCTCAGTGCTATGGTTTGGTCTAAAACCTGATTGTAGTGTTTCATACAGATTATTAGTTTTAGGAAAGCAGTTAATTGTTGAGCTACAGATTTTCTAAACCTTTTGACAGAAAGGGCAGATTTGAAATGGGCCTATAGTTCTTCAGATTAACAGGATCAAGATTTGGTTTCTTTAGAAGAGGCTTGATTACTGCCACTTTTAAAGACCTAGGTACGCAACCCAATAATAGGGATGTATTTATGATATCTAACATGGGCTGGCCTAGCACAGGCAAAAGCTCTTTAATAAGCTTTGTGGTTTCTCACATTAGAACATTTATACAATTATGAACATAACTAGCTAGCAATTTTACGCCTAGCTGGCCACAAAGGCCCCTGGGACATGTTATAGTTTCGTAGGCTACTGTTAACCACCTAGCATGCAATACACAAAGTACAATGGAGAGCAGCTAGCATTTCTGTGGCTAGGCTAGCTGCCCACTGTTACGATATATACGCCCAAGTATTTGTAGGATGTAACTTGCTTCATGACCTCATTGTGAATCCTAACTGGATGGGCAGTAATAGCATTCCGGGGCTGAGAATCATCTCCGTTTTTTTGGCATTTAAAACCAAGTGGTTATGATCACACCACTCCACAAATCAAATCAAATGTATTGTATAGTGCTTTTCACAATAGAATTGTCACAAAACGCTTAACAGAGGGGGAACCCAGGCCTAGACCCCCCCAAAAGCAAGCCTAAAGGCAACAGTGGCAAGGAAAAACTCCCTTGGTAGGGAGAAACCTTGGGAGGAACCAGACTAAAACGGGGGGGGAGCCCATCCTCTTCTGGCCAGCACAGGGTATGTCCAAAAAAGACCATGTCATGGTCAGTCCAAGGTGGCTCAGGACTGAAAAGACTTTGCCCCTCCTGAGTTAGGTAGTCAGCAGAGGGGGCTAAACCACACAGAGAGGGTCCAGATCCAGGAACTGGGGTTGGCGTGGGGGTGAGGGTTGATGGGGGCAGCTCACACTTCTCGCAGGATCTAGGGAGAGAAGAGAACATCAATCAATCAATCAATCAATCTTTATTTTTGTATAGCGCCATTTACAAACAGGTTGTCACACAGCGCTTCACAATTGGATCCCTCTCCTCTCCCCGCACCCTCTCTACCGGTGTCCCGCAGGGCTCGGTGCTAGGCCCTGTCCTATTTTCTCTGTACACCAAGTCACTTGGCTCTGTTATTTCTGCTCATGGTTTTTCCTATCACTGTTATGCTGATGACACTCAACTGTTTCTCTCCTTCCCTCCATCTGATACCCAGGTCCCGGCACGGATCTCTGCATGCCTGGCTGACATCTCCGCATGGATGTCCACCCACCACCTGAAGCTGAACCTGGGAAGACAGAGCTGCTCTTCCTCCCAGCGAAGGGCTCCCGATGATTGATCGTCAATTACCGTGGAAGGCTCCATAGTGTCTCCGTCCCAGTCTGCCAGGAGTCTTGGGGTAACCCTGGACAACCAGCTGTGCTTCTCGAGCCACATTGCAGCGATCTCTCGGACCTGCCGTTTCTCCCTCCACAACATCCGGAGGATCAGACCGTTCCTCACCCAAGAGGCCACTCAACTCCTGGTCCAGGCCCTGGTGATCTCACGTCTGGACTACTGCAATTCCTTGCTGGCAGGCCTTCCGGCCTGTGCCATCAAGCCACTGCAACTAGTCCAGAACGCTGCTGCTCGCCTGGTGTTCAACCAGCCGAAGTTCACCACGTCACCCCTCTACTCTCCTCTCTGCATTGGCTCCCCATCGCAGCACGCATCAGATTCAAGTCACTGGTGCTGGCTTTTCAAGCGGCCAGAGGTACTGCTCCCCCCGTACCTCCAGTCACTCATCACGCCCTACACCCCGTCCAGACCCCTCCGCTCCGCCTCCGCTGGCAGACTGACTGCCCCATCCCTCCGGGCGCCTGGCAGCCGCTCATCGCGGTCTCGCCTCTTCTCTGTCCTGGTCCCTCGTTGGTGGAAACGACCTCCGCAATCGGTCAGGACTGCGGAATCACTTCCAATCTTCCTGCAAGAGACTCAAAACCCACCTCTTCAGACTCCACTACCACTGAACACTGTCCATCTAGTCAATCTGTTTACTTGTTAAAAAAAAAAAAAAAAAAAAAAAACACCCACTAACCTTTTCTTTCCCAATGTTACAGGTATGATACGCAGTTGCCTGCAATGATGTCTTTTGCCGTTTTACTGCACTGATCTTGTACGCTAACTTTGATTGTTCTCGCCTTGTATTAATGCACATCTTGTAAGTCGCTCTGGATAAGAGCGTCTGCTAAATGCTTAAAATGTAAAATGTAAAAATGTAATTGGCATTTTCCAGAGGGAATCAAAAAACCAGAAAACCATTGGAGCCAATGTAGGAAACTGGAAAATTATTCCCTGACCCCTAAAAAAGGCGGTCAAGATGAACTCCTGGAAAATTGTGGGATACAGAGAAAAACAACACAAATAGTCCTTGAGGCTCATGCGGCTTAACAGACCACTGGAAGGGCATTCTAAGTGTAGGAGTGGGGTGGACCTCATCCCTCCAGATACCAGGGCAGGGCGGGGATGGAACCAGCAGCTAGGGTCTGGGCCAGCGGCATCCGGCTAACACATGGCAGGGGTGGGGGTTGACTCTGGGGCAGGTGAGCTCCGGGCAGGTGCCCACGAAGCCGGGGAGAAAAGAGGAAAGGTGCAATTATGACTATGATAAATATCACGCCGGATCAGGGGAAGAGTAGTGATAACACTTTGCACCAGCAGAAGTAATCTAGGGCAGCATAACTAATTAGGTGAGTGGCACAGGGAGCACGCAGCCATGAGGGCACTCAGAGACCATCCCACCACATCATCAGCAGTCCTGATAGGGGCGGATCATCACTTATGATTGGTGACAGTAAGGATAGCTCATTGCACCAGAAGGCTCTATTGCTACGCCCCTCCACATCTGCACCTAATGACTATAAGAGAGACTAAAGAGATGCGTTTTTAACCTAGACTTGAAAATTGAGACCGTGTCTGACTCCTTCACAGAGATGGGTAGACTGTTCCACAGTAAAGGAGCTCTATAGGAGAAAGCTCTGCCACCTGCTGTATTTTTGATATTCTAGGGACTACCAAGTTGCCTGCATCTTGTGAGCGAAGTGAACGTGGGGGATTGTACGGATGAAGTAGATCCGTCAAGTAAGAGGGTGCAAGTCCATGCAACACCTTATAAGTTAAGAGGAGTACCTTATAGTCTACACGATAGTTTATAGGAAGCCAGTGAAGTGACGCTAACACAGGACTAATGTGCTCATATTTCTTTGTTCTAGTCAGGATCCTTGCAGCAGCATTCTGTACGAGTTGTAGGCTCCTGAGTGAGGCATTGGAACAGCCAGACAGTAATGCATTGCAATAATCTAATCTAGATGTAACAAAGGCATGTACCAATTTTTCTGCATCTATTAATGACAGGAAGCCCCTAATTTTGGCAATATTCCTCAGGTGAAAAAGGCTACTCTGGAAATGTTTTTGATGTGACTATCAAATGAGAGACCAGGATCTATAGTAACACCAAGGTCTTTACCGCCAAACTTGCAGCAACAGAGCAACCATCCAGATTAAGAGATAAATCAGATAACCCTCTTCTGAGGTTTTGGGCCCCAAGACCAACATCTCTGTTTTATCAGTATTCAGCAATAGAAAATTATCTGACATCCAGTCTTTTATGTCTTTAAAACAGGCCTCCAACTGTTCGAATTGTCCTTCGCCAGGTTTCATTGATAGGTATAATTGTGTGTCATCTGCGTAGCAGTGAAAATGTACGCCATGTTTACGAATGACATCACCAAGTGGCAACATGTAAAGGGAGAACAATAATGGCCCCAAAACAGAACCTTGAGGGATACCATATTCCACCTTGATGAGAGCAGAGGGCCTGTCATTTAACTGCACAAATTGATATCTATCTGATAGGTAGGATTTAAACCAGGAGAGTGCCTGTCCACGCAGTCCAACTAGGTTTTCAAGTCTGCTCAGAAGAGTTTGGTGGTCTATTGTGTCAAACGCAGCACTTAAGTCCAAAGCACAGAGACACATCCACAGTCAGCTGATATCAGTAAGTCATTGACAACTTTAATAAGAGCAGTCTCAGTGCTATGGTGTTGCCTAAATCCTGACTGAAAAGTTTCATAGATGTCATTTGATGTCAGGAACGAAGTCAGTCTCTGAGCTACAGCTTTCTCTAGAATTTTTGAGAGAAAAGAAAGATTAGAAATTGGCCTGTAGTTACTGAGATTTTCTGGGTCAAGGTTTGGTTTCTTTAAAAGTGGCTTAATTACTGCCACTTTTTGAGAATTTGGCATATAGCCTGATGAAAGAGACAGATTAATAATGTCTAGCATGGATTGCCCCATAACAGGAAGAAGTTCTTTAACAAGTTTTGTTGGGATTGGGTCTAATTGACAAGTAGATGGTTTGGAGGACATAACCAATTTAGAAAATTCAGTCCACTCCAGAGCACTAAAAACTCAAGAGTAGCCATAGGACCCCTGTCCTGGTAAGCCTGTGCTTTCTGATCAGTGTCCGCTACAGCAGAAGGTGCCATTTTAGAAATTTCATCTCTAATTTTCTCAATCTTCTCAGAGAAAAAGTTCATGAAATCATTACTATTATGGGCTGCGGGAGGCTTAGCATTGGTTTCAGTCTGGTTCTTTGTCAGTTTGGCCACTGTATCAAAAAAGAAATTTTGGATTATTCTTATTACGCTCAATCAGATCAGACAAATAGGTTGACCTTGCGGAGAGAGAGCATATTTGTACTGTACCAGACTGTCTTTCCAGGCAGAATAAAATACTTCTAATTTAGTGGATCGCCACTTACGTTCCAACTTGCGAGAAGCTTGTTTAAGAGCACGTGTGTGGTCAGTATACCATGGTGCAAGCTTCTTTTGGCTAGTTTTTTTCTTTTTGAGAGGCGCAACAGCATCAAGTGTGTTGCGCAGGGTGTAATTTAGATTGTCAGTCAGCTGATCAATAGATTGTAGACTAGTGGGATCCTGATTAACAGTAAATGATTCTTGGAACAGGCTGACAAAGTTAGGTATGGTAGAGGAATTTAGGGAGCGACTAAAGTAGAACACTGGTTTTGATCTAATAGCATGAATTTCAAACGTAATAAGGAAATGGTCAGAGAGCACAGGATTATGAGGAGAGACAACTAGATTGCTAATGCTAATACCATAGGATAAAGCTAAGTCCAGTGTATGTTGATGACAATGAGTCGGCCCAGACACATTTTGGACAAAACCAACGGAGTCAAGAATAGAAGCAAAAGCCTTCACATGCAGTGAGAAAAAAAAGCAGCGCTATAGCCAGTAGCATTATGTAAGAGCAGGGGAGCACAAGCATAGGAAATATACAGATAGCCCCAACAGGTGTAAGCTATGGCAGCATACCTATTAGGAGAGGGACAGAGAAAACACGCAGCCATGAGAGAGTTCCAAACCATCCACACCTGATCAAGGATAACCAGCATAACAGTGGTGGTAACACATTGAGGAGGTGACAGTATGGAAAGTTTCTCACTCCATAAGACACTAGGGCACGGCCTTCTCCCTCTCTCCACCTAGACCAGGGGTCTTCAACTCCAGGCCTCGAGGTCCGCTGTGTCTGCAGGTATTTGCTCCAACCACGCACTACACCACCTGATTTCACTAATTAGCTCGCCTCCTGGACCAAGGAGGTAAACTAATTATTCTAAATCGGGTGGTGTAGTGCGTGGTTGGAGCAAATACCTGCAGACACAGCGGACCTCGAGGCCTGGAGTTGAAGACCCCTGCTTTAGAGAGTGTGGAAGGCGTCGGTCTCAGCAGCTAATCAGGACGATTAGCGGCCACGCCTACTGGCAGAGCAGTAAGCGCACACACCGGTCCTGTCTATAATAATTACAACTGTGCTTTAAGACTGGTCTGTTCCTTCAGTAGGTGGCTGGAACCAGAGGAGAGGCGTTTGAGACCGAGGAGCGAGAAAAGAACAACGAAAGAAAAGTAAAGCAAATATCGAACGGACTACAAAGAGCCGGTTCGATATTGTTTAATTTAGTTTTGGTATTTTCATTTAGTTACCCGAAAGCTTGCGGCAACTAGGGTAACGGGTTTGGTTGTGTTTATTAGTGTTTATTATTTTACGCTCCCGGTGCTCGTTCTCGGCCCAGTGTGGGAACAGAGAACACGCCGAAAATAAAATAAATAAAAGTCCGGTCCGTAGACCGAAAAAACTCCACTCCGTGTCTGGACTGCTCTGTCCCCGTCCAGGGTGTGTCACGTGGCGTGTGACAGAGAGCTACTAGAGGAGCCGGATAATAAGGCATTACAATAGTCTAGCCTTGATGCGACAAAAGCATGCATCAAGGTTTTTGCATCCTCTAATGACAGAATGTGCCGAATTTTAGCTATGTTTCTTAGGTGAAAGAAAGCTACTCTGGAAGTGTTTTTAATATGAGTGTCAAATGTAAGGTCCTGATCAATAATAAAACCAAGGTTCTTGACCATAAGACTTGATGTAACTATGCAATCATCTGCATTTAACTACAGATCCAACTTGTTCCTTAATTCTTTGGGGCCCAAAACCATCATCTCTGTTTTATCTGAATTTAAAAGCAGGAAATGTACTGTCATCCAATTCTTTATATCAGAGATACAAGCCTCTAATTGAGTGAGTTTAAGTATTTCACCTGGTTTCATTTATATGTACAGCTGTGTATCATCTGCATAGCAATGGAAATTCACACCATGTTTACGAATAACATTACCCAGTGGTAGCAAGTATAATGAGAACAGTAATGGTCCCAGCACTGAGCCTTGTGGAATACCATATTTAACCTGAGAGTACTCAGAGAACTCTTGATCTAATTGCACAAATTGAAACCTGTCTGATAAGTATGATTTAAACCATGAGAGTGCCCGTCCATGCAAACCAACCAGGTTTTCTAGCCTATGAAGTAGAATCTGGTGGTCAATAGTGTCAAAAGCAGCACTTATGTCAAGGAGCACTAGGATAGAAACACAACCAGTGTCCAATGCTAACAGTAAGTCATTTACAACTTTAATAAGTGCCGTCTCAGTGCTATGGTTTGGTCTAAAACCTGATTGTAGTGTTTCATACAGATTATTAGTTTTTAGGAAAGCAGTTAATTGTTGAGCTACAGATTTCTCTAAACCTTTTGACAGAAAGGGCAGATTTGAAATGGGCCTATAGTTCTTCAGATTAACAGGATCAAGATTTGGTTTCTTTAGAAGAGGCTTGATTACTGCCACTTTTAAAGACCTAGGTACGCAACCCAATAATAGGGATGTATTTATGATATCTAACATGGGCTGGCCTAGCACAGGCAAAAGCTCTTTAATAAGCTTTGTGGTTTCTCACATTAGAACATTTATACAATTATGAACATAACTAGCTAGCAATTTTACGCCTAGCTGGCCACAAAGGCCCCTGGGACATGTTATAGTTTCGTAGGCTACTGTTAACCACCTAGCATGCAATACACAAAGTACAATGGAGAGCAGCTAGCATTTCTGTGGCTAGGCTAGCTGCCCACTGTTACGATATATACGCCCAAGTATTTGTAGGATGTAACTTGCTTCATGACCTCATTGTGAATCCTAACTGGATGGGCAGTAATAGCATTCTGGGGGCTGAGAATCATCTCCGTTTTTTTGGCATTTAAAACCAAGTGGTTATGATCACACCACTCCACAAGACCGGGGTCATCGGGGAGATTGGGGTCATCAGTGTCGTTCAACGGAATGTAAGGTGGAGTCATCTGAAAATTTGATGATGAACTGACTTGGTACAGTTGTGACACAGTCATTTGTATAGAGCGTAAAAAGCAGTGGTGAGCTGACGCAACCTCGGGGTGCTCCACAGCTGGTTGATAGAAGAGAGGAGAGTGTTCTTAACCTTAACCAGCTGCTCTCTGTAATATCGGGTCGAATAATATTTAATATATATAATATACGCCATTTAGCAGACGCTTTTATCCAAAGCGACTTACAGTAGTGAATGCATACATTTTCAGTATATGTGGCCCCAGTGGGGATTGAACCCACAACCTAAGCGTTGCCAAGGCTGTGCTCTACCAACTGAGCCACAGAGAACCACTTTTTAATGCGGAGGACAAATCGATGAAGAGCACCCTAGCAAATGCTTTGGGTTTCTCCAGGTGTTTTGAAATGGGATGTGTCAGGGTGGCCAAGGCATCGTCTGTGCTGCGTCCGTGGTGGTACACAAATTGATAGGGATCAAGTTTGTTTTGCACTGACATAGAGATTGTCAACCACAATTCTCTCAAGCAATTTCATTAATACAGACATGGGAGCGCTGGGTCGGATATCACTGCATTCTCTAGGGCAGGGTTTCTTAGGGAGGGGAGTGATATAGGAGGTGATCCATATTTCCATACTTTTGGTATGACATATCAAGAGACAATTGAAAGATCGGTTGCCAAACAGGAGCCAATTCATTTGCAAAAGCTTTAAGAATGAATGCACTGATATTATCGGGACTAGTCACCTTACGTGCATTTAGCTGTTTAAAAGTATTGGTAACTTGAGTAACCGCTGATCACTACTCTGTCTGAGTCAACAAAGGATGTACAGCCAGCCCTTTCAATTGTCTACAGTATCAAACCTGTTAAAGAATGAGTTCAGTACCATCATTTATGTTTTTTATTTTAGTATTTGTCATGTATGTTTTATGTCGTGTTGTGTTATATATATTGTGGCAGCCCAAGGGGCTGCACAACAAAATGGCTGCCTGGCCTACAACACATGGGAGCCAGGAAACACTACATTTCCCAGCAGGCCACAGTCACACCTGAGCCAAGTGAAGGCAACGGGACTAACGACCAGCTGAAAGCCATTTTGAGGCCTATTAAAGGGCTGATTCCCATCACACTGGGAGAGGAGTAGGAACGTGTGTGGAAAGGAGTTGTTGAGTGTATTGGAGAACCTGTGAAGTCTTTGACTAGCCAGTATTTGGAAAGAGTGTTTTGGAGTGGATTGTTTGTGAGTGAAATTGGATTGTTTGAGGACCCCCCTTTGGATTGACTACTGACTGGATAACGGAACTGAACTGGATTTTGAATTGGATTGGACATTGACAACGAGATAAGGATTTGTGGACTTTGTGTTTGTATTCCCCTGAAGACCCCACCCTTTGTTTTGTGTTGTCAAGTGTTAGTTAAATAAATTATCATTTTGTGTTTGAATACTGCCTCCTCTGGGTTCTTGAACTTGCCTACGCCATCTGCAAGGTCCGTGAGTGTCGCCCAACCCCTGGGGACACCACAATATATATGCTATATAACACAACAGTAACAACTACTGCAATTCCTTGCTGGCAGGCCTACCAGCCTGTGCCATCAAGCCACTGCAACTGGTGCAGAATGCCGCCGCACGTCTGGTGTTCAACCAACCGAAGTTGTGTCACCCCTCTACTCGCAGCACACATCAAATTTAAATCACTAGTGCTGGCTTATCAAGCTGCTAGAGGGACTGCTCCCTCCTACCTCCAAACACTCATCACACCCTACACCCCAGTCAGACCTATTATAAATAAATAAATCTACTAACTTTTCCTTCCCTGTGTTACAGGTGTGGTATGCAGCTGCCGACGATTATGTCTATTACTGTGTCTGCACTGATCTCTTGCGCAGACTATGATTGATCTTACCGTGTATTAATGCACATCTTGTAAGTTGCTCTGGATAAGAGCATCTGCTAAATGCCAAAATGTAAAATGTAAATGTAATACTAATCTCACTAACCTTTGAGAGCTGCAGAGAGAAGAAGGGTCTATGGACAGGGCTTGATGGGCTGCCCATTTCTCCGAGAGTCTCTTCGGGGCCTGCCACGCATTGACTTATGTGGGACGTTGCAAAATACTGTCAAGAGATGTCTGATGGGCACAATGTGGTCAAAGGAAGCCACTTAAGGTGCACAGGGGGAAACCTGCCTGTACCCCAGGGACCCATGGGAAATGATTCTGTGAAGTACGGGATAAGGATCAGGCAAAAAGGAACGTTTAATAGGAAGCAGGGATCAAAACCGGGAATCAGATAATCAAAGGTACAAAAACACAAGGCAGAGAGTAGTCAAAACGGCAGTCCAAAAAGTCAAAACAGGTAGGCAGATAGGCAAACAAAACAGAATCGCTAGGCAGGCTCGGGGTAGTCAACAGAAGGGGTGTCTCGGAAAATTCAATATACTCTGGCTTAGGAAAAATAGGCTCAGGGAATAATGATTATGAAATTCTTTTAATTAGGAAAACCCCTTGAGATACAGTATCTCGTTTTCGAGAGGGTCCCACATTGTATGCAATGTAATACAGAAACAGAACACACACCCCCTCCTCCCCCCTCACCGAAAGAAAAAAAGAAAAGAAAAAGAAACACATACAGAGACATACAACACAACAAATAGACATTACAAGAGAGTATGACGCTCGTTCTCCATCGTAATAGGCCTACTCCACGGCGGCCACCTGACGATGCCATCACAGGGCAAACGAGTAAGCTTACCCCACGATGACACCGCCAGGCAGTCACCGAGAGAAAGGCCCAACAAAACATTAAAGAGGTGAATAGAATACTGGGTATAAAAAGTATTGAGCTCCAGGACTGGCAGGAGAGGCGAACAGCCACCCCGCCCACGAGCACCCCAGATCAACCAATCGGCCCCCCCTGCCTAGACATAGGAGTAGAGCCAACAAGTTAACCCGTCACACCCGTTGTACAGGACGGCTACGTCCCACATCCCCTCACCAGCGCAGGAGCCCCAACGATGAAGCACGTACAATTAACCATAAAGTTAGAACATAGAGCATTTTTAAAGAGGTAAAATGAAGATATGGATCGAATGTTCACAGGTAGGTTATTCCAGTCAGACAGGGCTTTGAACATGAAGGATTTCTTGGCCATTGCTTTTGAGAAGGCAGGAACAGTGAAAAAATACTGTACAGAGTGTCTTAGACGATAAGTACATGAGAAAGGGACCAACAACTGCTTTAGATAGGAAGGATAGTCATCATGGATACATTTAAAGATCAGTTGCAGCCAGTGTCTCTGTCTTCTTAAAGCAGGAGAAGGCCAGTCTAGGGTTTGATACATAGTACAGTGGTGAGTTCTGAACGGACAGCCGAGAACAAATCTGCAGAGTCTATTGTAAGCCACATTGAGAGGCGATAGATGGGTTTTGGAGGCAACTTGATAAACAACATCGGCATAGTCCATTAAAGGTAGAATAAGTTGTTGGGCAAGTTTCTTTCTGACCGTGAAGGAAAAACAGTGTCTAGCTCTATAAAGGACTCCAATGCTGCGATTCATTTTTGTAACAGTAGAGGTAATATGAAAATTGAATGTGAGATGAGAGTCAAGCCATACTCCCAAATACTTGGTGCGTTCAGCTTTTTGCAGAGGTGTATTATCAGCACATAAAATAATGCATGCCTTCGATCAACGTACTGACAAAGATCAAACGTAAACACTGAACATATATACAGGCAGAGACACGAAACACAATGGGAATCAGGTGTGACTGGGAGGAGAGAGGTAGGAACACAGGTGTAAACAATGGGAATCGATAATTTAATAACGAGGGGATTCACTAATAGAATAACGAGGGGAAACGAAAGACACGGACTGGGAAACATACAAACATATACAAAAAACGACCTGGGAGATCAGGCAGACACGTGCATAGTTAAAGGGGAGGAACGCAAAGAGAGAAGCTGCGTGCGAATGAAAGAGAAAGTGAAAAGCTAATCAGGGATACGATAATGAGAGAGAATGAGCGAAAGTTAGAAGTGTGAGATAATTAGTGATTAGTAGTGTTAGTAACTTAATCTAAATCCCTAACGTTAGTAGATTAGTTGGTTAGTAATAAATACATCTAACTAATATATACAAAGTGCAATCTAGAAAGTAAGAAGGAAGAAAACGAGATAATAAGCGAAGACGGAGAAAACCCGAAATGTTTAAACTCCCGAAGTGCATGACAAGACAAGGAGTGGATCTCGAAATAAACGGAACAAGGACAGACAGGGAGCAGAACGTGACAGAACAAAGAAAATACAAAACTGAATAAAGAATAATGAATAATGACTGATGAAAAATAAACAAAGTACAAAAACCAACAGAACAGACACTCGGAACATAACAGATTCAAATGGACTTTACAGGGGGCAGAGAGGATATTCATACTGCCTTGTGATTGTGGGCCATTTCCCACCGAAGACTGCGCTGTCACTACACGTGTTGGCACAGGAAATCATCCCCCAGGTGACGGTTACCTGACCGCATTGACTCTGATCAGGGAACACGTCATTGTGTTTATTTCTGGGTGTGAAGCAGAGATTCCATGTTCCCTGTCACCTGCAGAGCTCAGGCAAGGCGGAAAAAAAATGAACCACACAATCAAGATGCACTTGACAACAGCTCTTCTGAATCAACCAGGGCGGTGGCTGGACAAACGTGCCAGCAGGAGGATAGTAAGACTTGAGTATCAGCATGAGGAACAATGAGTGGAGATTGAGCTGAGCTAAGCTCTATCTTATCTGACTACCTGGGACTGAGCCAATATGACTATGTCCAGGTGACTGATACAGTGCATTGGTGCCAAGGGTAACCATCGCAGTGCAATGACATGAGATGGCAGATTCCACCCTGGGCTGGCTGCATCGGATCGTGGGAGGACGGTTCAGGGTACAGCCACGGGGCCAGGACTGCTACAGACGAGCTGCTGAGGAACGGCGCCGCTGGAGTGGCCCCACCGCTGCGTGGCAGTACTTCTTCTACAAAGCTACAGGGCTGACACTGCTGTTCCCGACTGCCGTTTGTGTCCGCGTCCTAGGGCAGTATCACAGGCTGAACTTTCCTCCCACTTTCTGGGAGGGGGGTGTGAGTGTGGCAAGTGAAAGACACTGGTGAACTGATTTTGGGAGCCCTCTTGCAAGGCGTGGGTCAGCACCTCACATCTCCAGAATGTCACACAGGCACCACAACAGTGTGCTACACAACAGAGTCATAAATATTCTATTATGTACAAGGAACCGGTGAAAAGGAAGACTTAGGAAATGGCTTTAATGGCTTTAGCTTATGATGCATATAAACGGGTTGCGCGCAGGGGCTGTAATACAGACGGGAGTCTGAGAGCTCCACTGGTGTATCAGATACATGGTTCTATGTGGCTCAGTAGGTAGAGCATGGCGTCGGCAACGCTTAGGTTGTGGATTCAATTCCCACTGGGACCACATATACTGAAAAATGTATGCATTCACTACTGTGACTATTCACTTGCTTTGGATAAAAGTGTCTGCTAAATATCTTATATTATATTGTTATATTAGGCCACCGTGAGAAGGGTGGTCGGTAACTTCCAGAAGGTAAATGCAATGCATCACGTTGTGTGTTGGGGTTGGATTTGGATCAATGTTATAACTGTGAAGATATGCCACAAATGTGCCATGCTGGTTTAACTGGCACATTTGCTTCCGGTACGGTAAAACCACTTTAACTGAGCCTATGGAAGCCGAACGTACTTCACCCCACACGTGTGGGGTGCAAACACCCACTGATTGACCCCAGTGTCCAACACGGAATTATATACCGAATATGTACGAATAATGTGAATGAACTGTGATTACAGTCTTTGGAAAGTTTTTTTTGTTGCACCGGGCTTAGAAGCCTCCGAGGTTGCCTGGGGCCTCTAGTTAGTCCAGTGCTTCTCAATTATTTTCTGTTACGCCCCCCCTAGGAAGAAGAAAACATTTCGCGAAAAAAGCTGAGACCGGTTCGTTTATTTCGCGGACCGGGGGGTGCTACGCGAAAAAAAGCTGAGACCAGTTTATGTATTTCGCGGACCGGGGGTGGTACACGCGAAAAAAAGCTGAGACCAGTTCGTTTATTTCGCGGACCGGGGGGGTGCTACGCGAAAAAAATTGCGCCCCTCGGAACCGGTCCACGGTTTTTTTTTTTAACGTTTTCTTAAATTTTGCGCCCCTCAAAATACACGCTACGCCTCTGGTCACACGCGCCCCACTATTTGAGAAACACTGAGTTAGTCTATCAAGGGTGGAAGCCTATTGTTCTGGCTTGCCCACTTTTTTCAGTTTTTTATTGCCACTTGGCTCAATCGGAACAAAACTTGCCATGCAAGTCACGCTTGGTCTGAACTCGTATGGAACTAATTTAACCTTCTGGACTCAGCAGCCATCTTGCATATGGCGAATGTGAGTTATTTCCGTTTACAAGCCATTTCTCCTCTTCTGATGCTCGCACTGAATATGACAGTTGTAGGCAGTGCAAATATTAAAAACTCAAGTTGTTAAATACAGCCTGTTTTACATGCTACATAGACAGCTCAAGGCCATAACGTTTCTGCACATTTTAAGCAGATAGGTTAACAAACTAATGGTATAGTTACATTTAAGAACAGAATGAGCCACTACAATTTTGACATGGTGACTAAAACCCAGAAATGCTGGCTCTTTAATGTTACCACGGCTCCTACAGAACTGGGAAAAACTGCTTTTTCCTATTATGCACCATGGGCATGGAATAATCTACAGGAAGAGCTGAATTTAGTTGATCTCATACCTCTGGGTGATATTAAATATCCCGCGTGGTCCAGTGGTTACAACGTTCGACGCTGTCCACGGCGACGGGTTCGATCCCACCGCCCATGCCAGAGTCGGCTCTGACCAGGCGTGCCACCAGGGTGCCCCGGGGAGGGAAGCCGACAGAGCGTTCGCTGCACACAGGAGTGGCTCTGTAGTACCGGTGTTACAGTCAACGGCCTGGCGAGTGCCGTCTCGGAGGAGACGATACTTCCCCTTCGTCACTACCAGCCACAGGGCTACGACAGTGAACTCACATTACGAGGGGGGTATTGACTTGAAAATAGTGGATGTAATTGGCTCCGAAAATGGGATAAAATCTGACACAAAAAAAAGAAGGTCTTATACAAGATGCTGTGACAGAGGAATACTAGATAGCTGTCGATGTTGATTGTTGTATAGTATTGTTGATTGTTGTATTGTCTGCAACTATTGTGTAGGCCTGCTGCTGCTACCCTGGCCAGGTCTCTCTTGAACAAGACATTTTAATCTCATTGAGACTTCCTGGTTAAGGTTAAATAAGGTTAAATAAAAAAATAGGAAAACAAGGAAATTAAAATCACTTCCAAGGCGATCTTTGAGCCCTCTTGCTGGTAAGTTCCTCCTACATCACATGCGGAGGGACAGTAAAACCAGACTTTGAACATATTAAACAGGTGGAAATTGAGCCCTCCCACAATCAGTCATACAAAATGCTTTCTGATTTCTGCCAGTGTGCTTAATCCACGAAATACTAAAAACTGACAGCATCAGCCTGGTTAGGCATGGAGGAGCAGAATTATAGAGGGAAGAAGAGGGAAGGAAGACACAGGTTAGTTGTGCCTGTTGCAACAACAACAATGGTTGTACATTAGTATAATTTCTGTTGATTACAGTAATAAAATAAGTACTACTAAAATATAATAATAAAAAATATTGTATAATGTACCGGAACATTCTACATTTACTGTCTAATTTTAATATTTTTGCAATTAAGGGCAGAATAAATCTTTATAGTATCTTTAGTCAATATAACATACATTTATTACAGTATTAAATAGAGCATACTGAACGCGGAGAGATTAGTGACCAAAGGCCTGTCATGCCGTCTACCTTCTAATATTTAATCTTATACATAAGATGGCTATAGGCTAACTGATACAACTAATTTTTCATTAGTAAAATAAATTATTCATTAGTAAAATGAACTTGGTTGCTAGCTTATTTATTGAAGAAAGTATGCTTAACTTTACGTGTTAGCTATCTACATAAATTATTCACACATACTAATGTTATAGAAATGATTGAAATTACATCCATATCATCTGGCTGACCAACATTCTTGTGTATTTATAACTCCCAAGTTAAAGACAAATGTTAATTGAATAATATAAAAACAAGTTTCTCAATCACACACCTTTTACCCGTTTACATGGTGCGTTTGGTGTGTTAATCATTTCTTCATTGTTTCATGTAATATAAATGTTTTTTTCAAGGTAATAAAATCATGAAAGTAGCATGCGTTGTATACTGGTGCACTATTAGATATCATAAATCTGTTATGATAAAGATAAGACTTAATTAAGACTTTCAGTCCCAGCAGATAGAAGCCAAATGAAAAGAATTACCTTTAATTACCAGAATAATAATTACACCTCGGGGGTCAAATCCATAGGAAAGCCTATAGTACGATCATAATTATATTATTTCCGATTTAGTAGCCAATTATACCCTCTTTTCATGTCAACTATCCCCGGCTCGTATTGTGAGCTCACTACTTTAGTCCTGAGCCTGGCAGTGACAAAGGCAATGACCGCCTCCCCCAAGCCGGAACTCACCAAGCTATCAATTGTAATTCTGGTCCACATAGAGCAACTCCTATACGCAGCGAGCTCATATCAGCTTCACTCCCCCCTTCCTGGGGCGAACAGCCAATTGCCGCCCCCCTAGCGGCACTCCCGGTCAGAGCCAAACTGGCATAGCTGGTGGAATCAAACCCCGGTTGCACACTCTTACCGTTATGCCACCCAGGAGGCCTTGATTATAATGATTTTGAGGAGAATTTTGAAGTTGCAATGCTGTTTATGTCAAAGTTGGAACTGTTATGTTAAGTAAAAATGATCATATTCTGGCATCTGTAAATCCGCCAAGAAATATAGTCCCTATTTGCCCAGGTTCAGGAAGAGATGATAGCATTAATTACTTTCATAGCAGATGGTAGCAATGGGTCAAAAAAAGACCAGTCATAAGTCAAAATAAAATGTGAGAGAAACTTGTAAAACTGTGGACATTTGGACATTTATTCCAGTCACCTCATATTGGTTTTTCCACCTTTGTTCCACCACTGTACATTTATACCTAAGAAGTGGCCCAGCTTTATGCAATGTCTTTTTTTTTCCTGCCTAGGAAAGGTGTTTGCATATTATTCTTGTATAGCAAATATATGTAGTCATAATCATTTGTTGCGTTCCTAACACCTATTGGTATACAGCATGTGTTGTGTGTGTGTGTGTGTGCGTGTGTGCGTGCGTGCATGTGAGTGTGTGTGCGTGCGTGTGCGTGCGTGCATGCGTGCGTGCGTGTATGTATGTATGTATGTGTGTGTGTGTGTGTGTGTGTGTGAACCGTAATGTAATGTGACATCTTTCTGGCCAGGGACACGTGGGACCCTTTCCAATTAAATCCCATCGGCGCTGAAAAGGAGGAAAAGAGGAGATGCTTTGTTTTTGCGCAGCACCTGGTGGCAGTGATCGTGGGGCTGCTTGTCTTGACAAGCGCCATCATCAGCAAGGTAAAATGTTATGAAGGTCTACAGCCCTAGAGCTTGCCCTCGCCCTTTTACAAAAATATCAGAGAGTCTAAAAGAGAGTTGCAGTTATGATTTCTTGGTCCTGCAAATGATAATAACTCTCACACAACATTTTGAAGATGTAAAATAGGGTCATGTTTTGTATATGATGGGTACTAGTCCAAACATTATTACAGCAACTTTACTTTACTACATACTTCATTAATGTAGACCGTCTCCTTTCAGTTTGTTTATTTTTGCTTTGAAATATTTAAGAGATGATGTATGATTTACCTGTTAGAGCAGGTAGTTCTAGGCAAACATGTTTGTGTCTCCCACCTCGCGAAGCTACATGCTCAGCGCTGTTACTGCTGTCATCCCAGTGCATTGTGGGTCTATTATCTATATCCTTTCATATATGCAGAAGATGTATTATATATATAGCGGTGTATTATATTGTTCAATGTACCACGTTCTCTTTATTCCTACCTTGAACAGCTGAACCTTTACATTACGTGTACTTGCAGGGTTCCCTGCTGGTCCTTTGCATGTTTGCAAGTCCAAATTCAAAGACAACCAATGGCCAGCCTTTCTACTTACTGATGCTGGTGTTCTGTTTGGTGATGCCAAACGTGATGATGTTCCTCAAATCACTGTGGAAATGCGCCTTCAAGAACTTTGTCACCCCAAACATGAAGACAATGGGAATAGTGAGTTGATTCACTTTAGCCAGGCAAAATCTTAAACATTACGGCAATTACATTTCAATGCAAAAAATGTGACCCGGGTGGCAACTCACTTCATATTAAGCAACAGTATGGCATAGAAATCTAACTGTGTGCAATTTAACAAGAATTACACAATATAATAATAACAATATAATAATGATAATAATAATAATTATTATTATTATTATTACAATAATATAATAATAATAATAATAATAATAATAATAATAATAATAATAATAATATAATATAATAACAACATACAGTATACAACATACAGGTGTCCTTGAAATGCTTGCATTTGGAATGCAATAATATTTTATGTACTGAACAAACTGGAGGATACAGTGACTCAATATTTGATTTATATCTTTTGTCTTACAGATCACCTTGATCGAGGCGCTGGTTTCCCTGGGGACAACCCTCCTTGTCCTAATTTGTATGCCCCAATTCGATGTTCTCACAAACCTCTTTCTCTCTGGAGGCATCTGTTTCCTTTCTGCCCTGTTACAGGTTGTGCTGCGCTTGCCAAAAGATAAATGGAAGATCATCTTTCCCATTTGTTCCCTTCTTCTCGTGCTCTGTGGCTACAGCCTTTTATCTGTAGACTTCTATGTTCGAGAGACCTCTTATGTCTCAGACGTAAACAAGGACTGTTACGTGTACGTCGGCATCTCGATCTTTGCATCCATATTGGTCTCTTTAAATTGGTGGGAGAACTCTTTGCAGGCTAGCAACCTAATTCAGGAGACACTCACAGAACTGGATGGCTTTAGAGACTTTGTGTTCGTGATCACCAGCCTTTTACGGATAGCTGTCATCGGCAGTGTATTTGTAATATTTTTTCATTTTTTTCCAACTACAAATGCGCAGTGGACATATTTTTCTGAAGTTGAAGTTGACGTTAAGAACCTTGGGATAGGGCTGCTGTTCCTACAAGTCTTCTCCTCGGCCGCATGCCACTGGTTCGGTGTTGTGGCGTGTAAGATTCACGCCGTCAGATTCAGCTTCGCTTTCCCGATCTCTTTTGCTGGGCCCGCCGTTCTCATCGTAGGCATAGCGCTGTTTTTAACGCAGGCCAGCGATATGGAGGGAATAGCCACAGCGAGTTTCACAAGCTTCTGCTCAAGTCTGGAAAACATTCAAGACCAAAACATTACAGCGATGGTACTGTCTAAAATATCCGAGAGCATTTGCAAGACATCCCTGAATAGCCACTATAAATCGTGGCCTTTCACCATGCTGGTACTGGAAGGGTTGTGCATGTGGCTTGCTCTCCTGTGCGCTACGTACTACGTGTGGAATATCAAGGTCCAGAGGATAGAGCGGACCACCCAGCTGTTTGTTCGTCGACTGTACGAGTCGGCCTTCATCGATCAGTCCATGTTGCTGAACACCAAGATGAAGGTTAACCGAGCAATGAACCAGGAATCGTAAGTCTCAGCTATTGTCTCGCAATAATCTCTAATATACTTAATTCTTGAGTAAGTATAGAGCAAGACTGTACTTTCATATTGTAGGCCTACTAATGCACAATGTGAATTATGTAAATTTACAAAAGTATATTGTACTTTTGTCAGAAAGTTATGTAAATAATCATTTTAATACTCAGTTTTCGTACAGAGTAAATTCTCATTCATGTAAAGTTGAAAGTGTAGTTGAATATTTCGTTTTTATTTACATGTCATGAAATTAAATACTTGTTTTATAGCAATCTCTAAAATATCTCAACTGTGATACTCTCTACACTATGAGAGCTTAAGGCTATTAAGCAGGGGTGTCAAACTCACCTCATCGAGGGCTGAGTTATTTCACTAATTTGCTCACTTCTTCAACCAAGCAGGGAACTCCTTGAAATCACTTACACCTGCGTACACCACCTAGGTCGCACCAGTTTATCTCTGGCCGAGAGTGCCACTAGGGGGCGGCAATTGTCTGTCCGCCCTAGGGAGTGGGAAGGGAAGCCAGTACGAGCTTGCTGCATATATGAGTGGTCCTGTGTGTTACGGTGACCGGCTCGGAGGAGGCAGTACAGCGCCCACTGTCGGTCTCAGGACTATGGCAGCGACCTCTCATACGAGGGTGGGGATAATTGACATGAAAAAGAGAGGGTATATTTGGCAACTAAAAATAGGGAGAAAAACAAACAAACAAAAAAACCTGCGTACTCAGCCCTCGATGGAACGAGTTTGACACCCCTGCTATAAAGCTATAAGGGCTTGAACTTGTGCCACTTGCATGCACCTGTTTGTGAAATGTTCCCGGAATGTACTCTCATCAGAGGGGGGGTCAAAATATATATAGGCTTTGTGAGGTAACTGGAAAGATGAATAGAGACAAAATCTTCAGAACGATCTACATTAAAAAAAACTATCTATCAATCATCAAATGGAAATATAGATTGGGAATCTGCTTTATAATGAACTCAAACTTCAATGTTTTTATCAAAGTACTCAAAAGGAACAACGCACAGCAAAAGTATGTTAATTGGTAAGACAATGATACGCATTTTTTTCTCCTGTAGTCACAATGAGCTTGAAAGCTGCGTTATTTACCTTTGTGCAACTATGTGGCATGAAACCTACGATGAAATGCTCAAGATCCTCACATCTATGTTTAGGTATGTGGAAAAATGTTACTAATTTCATAATAAGAAGTGGTTGGATATTTGTAGTATATAGATTAACAACTATCTTTTGTTTGTTGATTTTAGGTTGGACAGATACAGAGGAGATCCAAAAGAAGAACATAATGATAGTTTTGACTTTGAATGCCATATATTTGTCGACGACTCATTCCGTAAAGACAAAGATGACGACATCAAGTTGGTCAATGAATACGTGGATGATCTCGTTCATGTTATCATAGAAGTATACAGGTGAATAAATGTACTTAAAAAAATATAAAAAAGTCAAGGTACTGCTATATACAGTGGGTATAAAAACTATTCACCCCCTTTGGCATTTTTCAGATTTTATTTTCTTACTTCCTGGAATCAAAATTGATTTAATTGGGATGTTTTGCCACTGATACAAAAACTACTCTATAATGTCAAATAAATAAAGAATACTCTAAAGCTGTTTGTTAACTAATTACAAATAAAAAAAACATTATTTGGTTGGTCCTGATCAAAATTGAAATGAAAGGTTAGAAAAATCATTAGCTAGCTTGTATCCAAATTAACTACCGCCAATGTAAAATGTATATAAACAATAGCTGGTGATTTGAAGTTGGTGACTCTATTTAAGTTATAGAACAGTAATGTGAACACAATGCTAGTTTGGTAGTTAACAGGCCAGATGACTGATATGGAAAGAAATGTGTCAATTCAGAATCATGCAAATGCATATCTTCACAAAGCTTGTTTACTCGCATGGTGCCAGAGGGGATACTAATCAAGATTTGATGTGATATTCAAGATAGAATGGAATTACTTCACAAACATATGAATCTATATGATATGATAAATGTTTTTCAAATGACATTAAGGAAGAAGGGCTATTTAAATTGGGGATGGACAGCTGAGCAGTAATTTGCACTTAACAAATATTGTGTGATTATTTTGCAGGGTATTTACGAACAAAGAGCCGGACGATGTGTCCATCATCGAAACCCCATACGGAGGGCGATTAATGTTTGTGATGCCTGAGGGAAACATGCTGTACATTCATTTAAAAGACAAACAACTAATCCGTAACAAAAAGAGATGGTCACAGGTGGGCGTTTACTGAAATGTTTAGATCAAACTCCTTTACAATATAAAACCTATGGGAATACTGGGGAGAATTTTAGATTGAGTGTGTGTGTTTCAGTTGACCGGGGTTCGATTCCACCGGGTACGCCAGAGTCGGCTCTGGCCGGGAGTTCCACCAGGGGCGGCAATCGGCTGTCCGCCCCAGGGAGGGGGGAGGGAAGCCAACAGGAAGTTTGCTGCGTATAGGAGTGGCTTTGTAGTACCGGAGTTACAGTCGACAGCCTGGCGAGTGGCGTCTCGGAGGAGATGTTACTTTGCCTTTGTCACTACCGGTCACAGGACTACAGCAGTGAATTCACTATACGAGGGGGGATTGACATGAAAAATAGAGGCTACTAAATTGGCTACTAAATTGGGATAAAATTGGATAAAATCAGAAACAAAATGTTAAAAAAAGATTTTTCAAAACCCAGAAAATTATATTCTTTAATATTAATGCATTGGCACGAAGCAGAATCGAACAGTTCACAAATTATCATTTTTTTCACTTATCTTGTGTTTGTGTTTAGTGCAATTGTTCTGAAGTATAACTATGGAGTCTTTTGTAATATATATGTATTTTTCTTTAACTGAAATGCTGGGACTCCAGTGTCATGGCAAGCTGCTAACCCACTGGTTCTCAGGCCAGTGACATGCCCCACAGTCTGGAATTGAATCCTGACTATGGCAGTACTGACTATGGCTGGCAGATCCATCGGCCAACACATAATTGGTTATTGCTGATTGGACACATCGTCACACATAGAGGTTCAGTTGGCAGGGTATTCCACGACATGTGACCAATGGCGTCTTCTCCTGCCCCCTCAGTCACTGCGGCGCAATGGCTGCACAGCTCAGAGCGCTCAGAGTAGAAAGCAGCAGCAGCTACTGCCTGCATTACAGAGGGATATTGCAGTGATGGGTTTGGGTTGCTGTTGCCATTGGGTATTCCAAACTGGGGAAATAAAGAAAAAAATTGGGAGCAAAAAATATATTTTTTTATTTTCATCATGAACATTTTTGTGTGTTTTAGATCATGTATTTGTACTACTTGCTTGGATGGAAAGGCTACGTCGTCAAAAATCCATCAAAAATAGCAGTAAGTTGTACTATTTTCTTTTTTTTTTTATTGAAAAAATTCCCCACTGTCAAAACAACACAAGCACAAACAAAAATGAGACCACTTCCTGACAACCATATATGGAAGTACTGTTTATTTATATGCACGGTGTGAGTCAGCAAGCTCACACGTCAGTGCACATCAGAACTTTGGACAGGGCGCGGAACATAGGATGTTCTGTGCATTTGCTACCAGTCTACGGGTTAAATAAAGACTCAAAAGTTACCTTTTTAGTCTCTCGATCAACACCTGTGTTGTTCTTTGGCTGTGGCTGAAGATTTACTGTAGGCACTGGGCCAACTGTGTGACAGCTTGCTTGTACATCCCAAAAAACAAGGGATTGAGCGTTTGATATACTCATGGTGAACTGACCCACCTGTATATCTGCTCACATTAAATAAAAAATCACTTCCAATCCTGTCCTCATTGGTCGTACAGATAGCTCCCTTATGACAAGAGAGTCTCACTTTAAGGCAGGAATCACTTATGAGATTTGAGTTTCAGCTCATTGCTTTCTATTGTCTGCATTTTGCATTGTCTGCATCTTTTACAGAGGCACGACAATCCATGTCGCGCGAGTCTCATATCACTGGACGGAGAGGCTTATCTTTTGCCAACGCACGACAATGACAGCAAGAGGAGGCACATTTCGGAGGACAACACGTACATCATGGCACTGGATGGGGATACAGACTTCCACCCGGGAGCCTTGATCTTGCTGGTTGACCGTCTCAGAATGTACCGCAACGTGGGGGCAGCCTGTGGAAGAATCCATCCGACAGGAATGGGTAAGACATTGCACTAAAAATCGACAAAGGAAGTAGAGCTCAGCTTCATATGCAGCCAAATTTCCAATTAAGAACATAAGAATACATAATGACGAGAACAGGCCATTCAGCCCATCTAGGCTCGTTGTGTCCTAATCTAAAGAGTATCTAGTACTGCATCTAGCCTGAATTTGAATAGCCCAAGTGTTTCTGCCTCTACTACCTGGCCTGGCAAGCTGTTCCAGGCATTGACAAATCTCTCATTTTCCCTTGTGGCCTCTTGTTCTGCTAACCGAACTTATCTTAAAAAGTCTTTGGTCGTTTATTTTGTTAATCCATTTAAGGAATTTAAAAACATCAACCAAATCCCCACAAGTCTCTGTTTGCTAAGCTTGAATAGATTGAGTGGGACAATTGTTCCACTGGTAAATTATAGGAACTGAATTATACCCCCTAGAATCCAAGAATATATTCATCCAGATTGATACTTTACTGTACATATCCAGCTGTTTGAATTCATATGTAAAATGGAAGTTATGTATGTATGGTATGTTATGTCATTCCTGAATTTTGATAAGAAAAGATTGATCTAACTTCAAGTGGAGTGACGTGAGCTTACAATTAGATTTTCATGGCAGGACCGATGGTGTGGTATCAGAAGTTTGAGTATGCTGTGGGACACTGGCTCCAGAAAACGTCCGAACATGTCTTCGGATCCGTCCTGTGCAGTCCTGGGTGCTTCAGCTTGTTCAGGGGGTCCGCATTAATGGATGACAACGTCATGAAAAGATACACCACAACAGCTACCAGAGCATCGGAATATGTCCAATATGACCAAGGTGACCTTTGATGTATTTTGACAAAGTCAAATCTACCTTAGATGTGTCTATTTTAATCAAATGAGAATGTTGGCCTTAGATGTGTCTATTTTAATAAAATGAGAATGTTGACAGGTTACAACATTTAGACTACAGAATAGTGAACTAGAAGAGGTGTAAATTCAAATGAATTACTATTGACAGTAAATAATTCCAATATTAAGGAAAATAAGTTGAGTATACACCCAAGAGTTGTTAAAGAACTACAGGAGAGGGGTGGCGGATAGTGTAGCTGTGTAACGCACCATATTTTGGCTAGTCCGATGTGGTGTGCGGCTCAGTCATGTTCCTCTATGATTGTTCCTACCATGTATTAATGCACATCTTGTAAGTCGCTCTGGATAAGATAAAATGTAAAATGTACCTAAAATGTAAATGTAAATGATGTACAAATCTTTATTTTTCATTGGGATAGTACTCATACACAGCAAACATTTAAAGGTAGCTTATGTGCACTGGAAAGAACATCTGTGACTTATATATGCCATTTAGCAGATAATAGTATGATTGTCTGTAAGTCCCAAAGGAACTAGAAGGAACCAAAGGGACTTACAGTAGTGAATACATAAATTTTTTGGTATATGTGGTCCCAGTGGGAATTGAACCCACAACCTAAGTGTTACCAACGCCATGCACTAGCTACTGAGCCACACAGAACCACAGGTTCTTGATCACAGACTTGATCGGGTTGATACTGTTCGGTGTGACCCCTCTCCCCACCCACGGCACCAGTGGTATTGACACCTTGTTATTTCCTCACCTGGCCAGGTGAGGACCGCTGGCTCTGCACCCTCCTGCTGCAGCAGGGCTGGAGAGTGGAATACAACGCGGCTTCGGACGCCTACACCAACGCCCCGCAGGAGTTCAAAGAGTTCTACAACCAGAGGCGGCGCTGGGGGCCCTCGACCCTGGCCAACACACTGGACCTCCTGCACAGCGGCAGTGAGACATCCAAGAGGAACTCGTCCATTTCCATGCTGTACATCTTCTATCAGATCTTTACCGTTGGCTCGTCCATCCTGGGACCTGCTTCTGTTAGCTTGATGATAGCAGGTGAACTTTTACCTTTGAACTTACATGACAGGATGCGGCCAAACATGGCACAGTGCAGATACAGCTTTGGAATGCAATATTATTAATTGTTATGTATGATCATTTATTTTCGTGGGCAAAAGAGATAAGGAGCTCTACTTTGACGAGATGAGGCCGATGGTGAAAATGCACCTGGGCGGTAGTGTAATATATTTATATTATATATATATAAATATGTAATATACATATTTTTATAAGGCTAAAAATAAAGTGCATCAATCCTGCTCTGCCAAAACATAACAGACAAACATTAAGCATGTTACCAAACTTAATAGGCTCATTATATAGACAAATAAGCCTGTTATAAAATGTATTTTCTCTCGTTCTAGGTGCTTTCCAGTTTGTGTTTAAAATGGAAGGAACCATCGCCATCGGCGTGTCCATCATCCCTCCTATTGTCTATATGATTATCTGCTTCACGTGCAAACCAGATTTTCAGCTTTCTGTTGCGGCTGTTTTGAGTGTGCTTTATGCTTTTTTGATGATGGCCTCACTCTTTTCCATCATCGGTAAGCACTGCGACTGTTAGCCAGTCTTTAGCTGCAGGAGAAGTTGGAATTTGGAATGTTTAATATTTCAGATTATGTATCGTAATCCCTTTCTAATCTGACTGCCTCAGTTGCCAGATAGGCGAAAGGTAGATTATTGAGTCATGCAGAGCAATACATTTGTTTAGCAGAAGATAAGTGCTATCAAAATCAGTATGACTATCTGAAAATGGATTTGCTCGAGTGAATGTAGCTGTATCTTTGTAATGTGAAGAGGCTGTGAACTGTTTTTAGATGTGGTCATACCAAATTCAAATGTACAGATGGGCAAATGTGTGATTGATGACCATACTCATAAAACATAGATTACTGCTAGAGATTGGTGTTCCAAGTCCATGGAAATAGGTCTGTCATAGAGAGCGTTTCATCGTTTAAGTGCATCTGGTTGATATTCATCTACATCTTCTTGTGTTCTCAGGTGACATGGTCATACAGCAGACCTTCATCACACCAACTGGACTCTTTTTGGTGTCCATGACTATAATGTATCTCGTCACGGCTCTACTCCACCCCCAAGAGTTCGGTTTGATTGTGTACGGTCTGATGTACTTCATCTGTATCCCAAGTGGTTATCTCCTGCTGACCATCTACTCGCTAGTCAACATGCATATTGTGTCTTGGGGTACCCGGGAAACAAACCGTGAGAAGGTGGAGGAGAAGAACGTTGGGATTCTATGCGACAACAACTGCAAGATGTGCTGCTGGGACATTCGATTTCAGGTCACCCAGGAAACCGAGAACTTGGTCCTTCAGCAAATACAAAATGCAGTCAATTCCAACAAGAAGGCAGACCAAAGCACCGTGGTGGCTCAGAATCAACCGAGCACACAAGAAAACCTGAACAACATACAGCTGGATGAGCAGACCTTGAAAAACAATGATAGACTGCCAGATGCCAAAGTGGTCCCCAAAGACGATGTGGAATACAGAAGAAAGATGGAGGCAGACGATGAAAGGTGGCTGTTTTGGAGAATTATTTTTTATTTTTTTTGAAAAGTTTATTATATTTTCTGTGTTAGTTTATTTCCACTGAAATGGTTGCTATAACTTAGTGATGTAATGACAACATTTACATATTCTCCTAATTTATATTAAATAAGTGCTTGTAAACTCACTCTTTGAGCAAACTTTTGACATTTCTAAACATATTTTACATTTTCATATATGGTATTACTGATTAAAATATCTGTGTGTTTTAGCAATGAGAGTGATGACAGTGGCAGCAAAAAACTTGACGATGATGATGTTGATGATGATGACGACACGTATGCAGAGGATGACGAGTTCAAGAACCAAGAGGTTTTACCTGAGAGTGGTATGGCAGCGCTTTATGATCTCAACTATTCAATTAAATGTAATCTAAATGCTAAATTTCACAAAATGTTCTTATTGTGCATACATAAGTACAATGAGCTTAGAAGAAATCACTGCATTCATATTTGTTTATTCATTAGTTTTTCTGAAAAGACACTGGCATAACTATTAATAATATTGGAGTAATAATTCTAAAATATAATTATTCAAAGATGTGCTTCTGGAGGAGTAATGGGCTGAAGTGAATAAAATTAACAGTTTTTAGAGCAAAAGACTGGCAGCTACAGTATGAGGACTGATTTTTAAAGGGTTTCAGACTCCAAATGTAATACCATGCCTGTATAATTAATTGTACATTATGAGACATATACACACCATTTATCTCTTCCTCAAAAGATTGGGTCAAGCCAGTTAAAACTGAATTCCTGAAGAAACTGACCTATGCCAACATGAAGAGAAACCTGAAGGCGCAGATCGAGTACAATCTGAGAAACAAGGACCAGGAGGAGCTGTGTGAGGAACTGGTGCAGATGCTGACCGACACGGTCAATGTAGAGCTGAAGGACAAGGTTGGCCCAGAGGATATACTGCCAGAGAGCCTTCTGGAAGAGCTGCAGTACAGCCTCACCGAGCACGCCAGGAGAATCCTCAAAACCAGCCGCATGGACAGGCTGGAGAGGAGGGTGAAACGCGCCATCGAGAAAACCCTCACCGCCCCCCAGGTCACGCCGCTGGCTGAGGTACAGGCCGGCGCCGCTCACATTGTCTGTTCGTGCCATCCAATTGTTAATCAGTTTGTGTTTTAGGTTTGCCTCTCTCCGCTGGCTGTAGCAGCAACTTTCTTGCGTGTAGATTGGGTTGTATAAGATAAGAGTATTTGTACAGGTCTGCAGTGGATGCACTGATAAACTGTGTTTATATCATATGTCACAAGAGTTGCCTGGCACCCTCAGTCCAGACAGAGTCTTCTTTATCCTAGTGCCAGTTTCAGCCAGCTTGAGCTATAATAATATATGCACGTATTTAGCAGATGCTTTTATCCAAAGCAACTTACAGTAATGAATGCATACATTTTTCAGTATATGTAGCCCCAATGGGAAATGAACCCACAACCTAAGCGTTGTCAGCACCACACTCTACCTACGGAGCCACACTGAGCCTACTGAGCTAAAGCCAGTTCTGGTTACAGGTCTCTATGTGACTGATATAAAATCATTTTTTTACAAGTTTAGATTAGTTAGTTTGTGCCAGTCTCCATGGCACTCTCTTTACTATGACACTGTGTTATACAATGGTGCTAAAGGCTATGCAGCTATCACAAAACAACATTGCTACAGTGTTGCAGTGATATTGTGTTAGGATGTGAAGAATAACAATACTGTAGCAATGTTTTGTTTTACCCCCAAAACCACAACATTCTAGCTACATTCTTATTAGGTCCAGATCACACACCCCTATAAAGATGTTTTTGTGAGACAACAAATAATTATTTGGCTAGCTGGGTAGTTCTATTGCTCTGTGGTTGTACTTTGAGCCTTTTTATAATGCACCATTCTTTAAGATGCTCTGGATAAGCTCAGCTAAATTAAAACATGTACATGTAAATGTTTCTTGAGGATTATGTCAGTCCTTGTTAGGAATGCATATCATTTCCTTTTTACTAGGATGAAAAAGATTTTTGGGAGAAACTGATAGAAAGATACCTGGCGCCTATAGTGGAAAACAAAGCGCACAAGGACGAGGTAACGAGGGAATTAAAGTCCCTGAGAAACAAGGTGGGTGTCTTTTTTTTTGCAGTTGCACAAATTTGGGGGCGGCCTGCTCGATGTAGTGTCTGGGTGGTTCCATATTCTTTTCATTTCTGAATGATGGATTTATCTGTGGAATTATGGAATTTTCAACACGCTACAATTGTTTTTATACCCTTCCCAAGATCCTCCTCAAAATTCTCTCACGGAATTCGACAGACAGCTCCTTGGTGTTTGTGGTTGAGTTTGTGCTCAGCTGTGGAACCTTATATAGACATATATATTTCCTCTGAAATCATGTCCCCCCAATTGAACTGACAGGTGGACGCTACCCAGGTGTTAGAGTGATCTCATTAGGGAATTGGAAGCATCTGAGCTCAGTTTGGAATGCCACACTTAAGGGGGTGAATATTTACAAAAACTGATTCGATATTTTAACTTATGTGTAGGAATTTTCCAAATCTCTCATTCCACGATGATATTAGAGAGTAATTTGTGCAGACGAGTGACAATAACTCCAATATAAATACATTTCAATTTGACTTCGCAGCATATCAAAATCTGAAACAATCTAAAGGGGGTGAATACTTTCCAAAGACACTGTATGTAATTAAAGCACGATGCTCATGGCTTGAATCTTTCTTGCAGGCAACGTTCCTGTACTTCATTATGAACCTCCTGTGGGTTGTGGCGACCTTTTTTCTCCAAGCTATTGGAGAAACAATCACCATCAAGATTCCAAAGTATTACCCGAACGGCACAGCATCTGGTGAAAACATGAACGTGGAGCCGTTAAGCTTGATGTTCCTCCTGTCGTTTGCCGTGCTCCTATTTATCCAGTTTCTAGCTATGCTCTACCACAGGTATTGTTTTGACGAGCTCATGTTTGAACGCTATAAACATCACGCATTACTGTTAGTGGCAATATTGCTGTGCTAAAACAGAAAGCCTTTATGCTGTTTAAAAAGCTATATTAAGCAATTTGTTCCCAGATATACACAGAACACATAAAATGCCAATTTATTTATTACTATACATTAATTTATTGTATGTTAAAAATAACCCAGGGTATATGATATGGCTGTTCTTTAAACCAGTATCTAAGTCCGTTTTTTTAATCACTTAAAAAATCAATACAATAAATAAATAAATGTCTTGAGACCTGAATTGGTTATTGAATTATTTTTAAGATAATGTTTTGTAATCCACTAATTTGTGTGTACCTTACATTTTCTGCAGAATTTACACCCTGATCCATGTAGTATCGTACAGAAGTACAGAAAAAGACTACAAGGTCAACAACAACAATGTAGGTGATTTTTCTTTCCCCCCTCAAGAACACAGAATTTCCATATCGTCACCTTCTTAAAATAAAAGTCATATTTTCAAGTTTTTCAAAAAACAGAATAAACTGAACCAAATATAGAATATATTATATTTATTAATCATTTCACACAAAAAGGTTAGGACAATATATGACTATTGATATACAAATAATGCTGTCTGTCAATGATGTAACATAAGAGGATTCGATTTCTTAGGCCAATTTACGAACATGCCGTTGTGACTTAGGCAATTTTAAACCTGACTTAGGCCAAATTACTTCTGGAGTAAGTGACTTAGGCAAGCAGCCACCATCTTGAAAGCTTGTAAAATTGCCTAAGTCACATTGTCTTGTGACTTAGGTAAAAAATAAAACGGCCTAATTCACACTCTTGACGTAGGCCATTATACTACCGGGGTAGGAACAGCATGATCTTTTCAATTAAGGATGTAGGCAATTTTACCAGCATCATGAAGAGATGACTTGGGCAAAAAAAACATTTTCCTCAAAAAATGATTTAGGCCATTATTTTAAGAAGGTGACGATATGCTGTGTGTTGTGTTGTAAATGTAAATGTTTCAGAAAAGCAATACAGATAAAAAATAAAAATAAATAGCCACATAATTTCATAGCATTTCAGCTGTGACATTTTTCATCAGGCCCTTCACTGTTGATATAATTGTGCAGCTATTTCCATTGTGTGTATCTTGAAGTACAACGAAGGGGTCTGCTCTAGTTTTATATTAGAGACGTGCCCAGGCCGACATGGAATTTAATATGGTGCACATAACCAGATTGTCTTGGATGAAATATCAGATCAAATATAATAAATAACGTCCTGATTCCTTTGTTTACCATACTCATGGGCCATTCGTCTATCATGGCCAAAAATTGAAATCAATAATTTCATTTATCCTGTATTATCTTGTGCTTATTTACCATCTAAATGAATTTTTCTAGTTGTAGCTGCTAGTTATCATATTTAATAAGCCATACGTGCATCAATCTCTTTTCATATTGTTAGTTTTTATCTTGTCTGTGTATCTGTTTGTTGTTTAGGAAGATGAAGATGGCCTGGTACTTGAAAACAACCTTGCAAATGGTCTTGAGTTCACTTGTGATGACCTCCACTGAAGAGGAGTTTTTCCTGGTTGTTATTAACTTAATTTATGTATGTCATTGTGCACTTCATTGTGCATTGATACTATGAGGTAAATTTCACAGCATCTTATGTATTTTCATAGCTACATTTCAACAATCAGGTATTTGCCAGGAATCAAAATGTTCTGTATAATATTAATGTCAATATAAAACATTACATTTTGTGAAGATCTGTAATTGGTTACAGTATGTAACTTTAAATATATATATAGAATTTGTGTCACTGTTACACATATTTCTTCCTTTTCCCAGATAATTCTGAAACAATATGATTTAGGAGAGGCTATGTGTTATTGTAAACATCACTGTTTAGTATGTTGTGAGTTGTGACCAGAGGATTGTTTGGGGAACAGTGAGGAACAAGTTAGGGGAAATAAAATTTGAATATGTATGCTGCACAGTTAACCTTAACATTTTAGCTGGAGAGATTATCCCCCCTTTCACCGACAATTATTTTAAATTATAACATATACAAATGCAAAATATGGATGCAATTTGATTTGCTTAGCCGAAAAACAACAAACATGCAAAACAAGGAAAATGACTGAAGTTAAAATTGATTGTGCACAATATGTTTAAGAATGCATTGCTCTAATTAAGATTGAATGCCTTTACAAAATGTCTTACCCAGAGAAAGGAAAGAGTGAAAATAGGGGGGAATCAAGTTCAATGTAAACTTTGCTTTGTATAGCCAGCTTTTTCCATAAGGCAGCACTGGAACTACGTGTAACCACATCAGAAATAAACACCCACGACAAACTCTCTGACGTTCATAAACATCCTGAAAATGTAAATGTTAGTATAAAAATACATCTCAATTGTCTGGTTTAAATAAGGAATAAAAAATGTATTTTAACAGTATGCATTTTAGAATATTTTATTAGATATGTCGATTGTGACATATATGTAATTTATTTTAACAGGTGCCCCTGTATCTCTATCCAAAAGTTCAATTTGCAGGAGTTTTATACTGCTTATGCATTTGTCCCCTGTAATGGTCTACTCTACTGCATTCACAAATTAATAGTATGTATCTCATACGGTTGTGGCCACACCCCAAAATGTTTTCCAGAGCTTAAAATTCGGGAGTTTTTCTCCATACGTCACTGTTACCTGTACGCCTCCCGTGGTACACCTAGCAGGGAAACTATATGTGCTTCAAGGAAACAGTACACAGTTGTCATAATTTTGTGACCTCTGAAGACAGCTGATTGCACCAGAGTTTATTTAGGTGTCTTAGTGAGTAGTGAATACTTATGGAACCAATTGTCCATAAGTACAAATTGTCTTTTTTTATTGGTAAAGAATTTAGAAAAAGCTTTAAAGTATTGTTAATGTTGTAACAAAATAAAATGCAGAAAAAAATGGGGGTGAATACTTTTTATACCCACCCATGTATGGATGTCACATCACTCAATTTCTGTCCTCAACACTGCTGAACATGGAACAGTCAATCCACTTAGTGAACCTTCTCCCAAGTTACACAAGAATCAAGCATTATACCCATATGACACACACAAAACAATGTTGTAGTTCATTTTATTACTAACCGGTCTTGTTAATGAATCAAAAATCTCAAAGTATATTTGGTGTACCGAATATAGACAGACTGCTTGATCCCTTCATATCAACCCCATCTAAAAACGGCCACACTTTGCGCACATACAATAACATAATCATTTTAGTTAGGTAGGTATTCTGTTTTTGTTTTTTGTTTTTCCTTTGGATCAATTCGACAAGCTGCTTGCTATCTGCTAACTTGCACCATTGTATTATTGTATGTTCTATGTTCTATGTTTTTATGGTGTGCTGTGTGTGCTGTGCAATGTGTAACACATGTCCTCTTATTGTCTCTGGGAAGAGAAGCCAAAGACAAATTTCCACTAAGGTGGACAATAAAGTAAATCAAATCAAATCAAATCAAAAAAACATAATTTATTTGACAATTGCATAGAGGGGGGCAGTGTTTAACACACATCATAAACAAATACTTGAACACAGTATTTTTGAAAACACAGCTGATGGAATACACCAAATTTAAATGGACACATCTGGAGTTGATTCAAGAAAAATGAGAATGCTCCACGTTAGTAACAGAATGAATAATTCAACTCAAATGAGGATGAGGTGAACAGTATTGTACATATTCATATGTAACGCGAGATAATTAACCTGGAATGGCACCTTTTAAACATTGACCTGTCAAACAAAATAACAAAAAAAAATCAAGATCGAGTAACAGTTTAGATCATTCTATTGCTTAACTGAACATTGAATGGTCCCAAAATTGACAGCGGGTTTAAACGAGGCATATCCTGGAGTGGGGAAGGGTCAGGATCGCTTGTGCACACTTGTGATTCTCTGACGAATTTCAGTGTCCATGTAGCTATGCTTGCTTTTTTTCCATCCTAAAAGACAAGCAAAGACAGTGCTGTTGTGAACAAAATTCAGCATACCTGTTCACCTGTTCAGTACCGCACAGCCTGTTCCATTACTACTAGTCTTCCTTATTAATAGTATTTTCAGTGAACAATGTTTTATGTTTCAAACAATGAACAGCATGGAAACAGACACACGCACGCAATACGTGTGTGCGCATTTACATATATCTATAGAACCCTTGAGATGCGTTCACATCAGGAATGGAGCCTTTAATATACATCTTTATTAAACAAACTGGTCTGAATAGTAATTAAGCCATTTCATTAATTAAATGGAAGTCAATTAAATGTAGGCAAACGGTTGACTGTTAAGAGAGATAGAGAGAGAGAAACGCCAAAAAAAAGTGTCCCGGAGTGTCTGTATGCATTTTGTCGAAATACTTTTTCTTTAGTTTATTGCGGTGGTATTTTTATTCTGATTGCAAATGCCTATAACACTGACAAAGTCTGGTCTAAATTTGTGCATAAAATAATTTGAGCCTACGAAGGATTACAGACCATAATACCCCACACAATTGCAAGCCTAAATTGCATATTGCAACATGCCTGAAGCTCCTCAGAATATAGACATCGGGTAGTGCTGTTGCCAAATTCAAAAGTAATATTTGCTGTGTCACAGTTAAGTGCCCACCACACCCCACATTTTTTTGGCCACCAATGTATAAGTCATATTTGTTTGATAAGGAGTGATATACGGTTGTTTGCTCAAGTGAGGGCAAGGTTTATATATTTACTGGTTTATTACCATCTTATACTTCATGACTTACCGCTCATTCTTTATTATTAATTTCCACTGTAGCAAAGTCCATGTTAGTAAGAAAACACGTACGAGTATCATCAAACGTACTACTTGTCAATGATTATCAAACTCCTATCCACTTTAATTACATTAGTATACAAGAGATGTAATTACGCGGCACGGTGGTGCAGTGGATAGCACTGTCGCCTCACAGCAAGAAGGTCTCGGGTTCGAATCCAGGCCGGGGGCCTTTCTGTGCGGAGTTTGCATGTTCTCCCGTGTCCGCGTGGGTTTCCTCCGGGTACTCCGGTTTCTTCCCACAGTCCAAAGACATGCACGTTAGGCTAATTGGAGAGTCTAAATTGCCCGTAGGTATGAGTGTGTGAGTGAATGGTGTGTGTGCCCTGCGATGGATTGGCGACCTGTCCAGGGTGTATTCCTGCCTCTCGCCCGGAACGCATGCTGGGATAGGCTCCAGCCCCCCCCCGCGACCCTGACCAGGAATAAGCGGCTTAGACAATGGATGGATGGATGGATGAGATGTAATTACACTAATTATACTAAAAATATGTAGTTTTTTAGGCGTGAACAGATACGGCACAAACAGACATTTTGCTCAAATGTTTGACCTGCGTCAGGTGAAGGCAGGTCTTGTCCCATCACATAACCATTCCCCAATTTAAATTTAGATGTTGCCCGAAAAATACTGGCAACTACCAATATGAAGGAAACACTGCAGTAAATGAAGGGTTCTGGCAGCTGTTATGGTGTGGGGTGGCATGATTTAGGTCCACTCAACCGCTTAGAGGGCAAAGTAAACCAATAAATACTTCGCTACATAAATAGCATTTTCCATCACCATCAGCAAAACACCAAATCATGGACCTTTTCGTAGAAGAATGGTATTGTATCCCTTCAATAGAGTTCCAGAGATGTGTAGAATCTATTCCAAGGCACATTGAAGCTATGGTGGCCCAACACCCTACTAAGTCACTTTATATTGGTGTTTCCTTTATTTTGGCAGTTACCTGTAAGTCTTCTCTGGAATTGCCTTACTGTAGATTACTTCATGCTGGGTATTTGGTTATTGCAAGAATATGAAAGAATGTATTTGGTGGTAAAGCATTTTCACAGAGGCCTCCTATGCAATAGCCTACCAAATTATGTAATGGAATTGGGGCATAAAGCTCAAGTGTCTAGAATAAAAGCTTATCCATTTACTGGGCCCCTGCAGTCACTCAGAGTTTGAGGATGGTCCCATTACGTTGTACTGGCACGATATTAGCTAGGACAGAGCTAGGCCTACATTTCAGAAGCAACTGTACCCACTGTGTTTCCCCATACATTTACAGAGTGGAGCATTCCATTTCATGTTCTTTGCTCTCCCAATCAACCAAAACACAAACTTACTTGTGTTTAATCAGTCTTCCTCCTTGTATGAGCTGTGCACCCTCATTGGTCAGGTGGCAGGCAAAGAGGAGCCAGTTTCTTGGCTGAACTTTATAAGCGAACCTCATGAACAGGAGCGAATAGCAGGTGAGAGCTGGAAGAAACCACAGAAAACAAAAACAATAACTACCAAAACTGAAGGGGGCATAAACAGCAACAAAACTAGGAGAAATCACAGGTGATCATTCATCCAGGAATCTATGGAAGTATAATATTTTTCCCCTCTCAATACCAGGTACTATGTGTCCAAAGAAGAGTTATTAGCGAAATCGATGTCTTTATGAACAGCAAATCCAAAAACGGTTAGCATTGTTAGCACTGACATCTGGGAAGAATGGGAGTCTTATGTACTCACAGGTAGCATGCCAAAATTATCTCCCAGCAACTTCTAAAAGAGTCGCTCAGCCATGTGGTTCATTAGGAAGTTATATATAAAACCATGTACACGTTAAATTTAAGACCTGTTCAAGACCACTTTGAATGCAATTTAATACCGATTTCACAGCCATACTGGCAAAAAGTATGAAGGATATGAAGGAAAATAGGTATGAATGAAAATAAGTCCCAGAATTACTTAAAGTAAATTAATTTATTCACATTCAACATATACAAGAGCAATGACCAAACATGACAGTGCACAGAACCGTGTGTATGTGGGAGTATGTGTATGTGTGTGTGGACACAAGAGCTACATTCTTCTGAGCTCTTCTCCCTTGGCCGCAATCTCCTCAATATTCTTGAGCTCAGCCAGCTTCTCCTTGCGGCCCCTCCTCAGAGTATTTGACTCCGTGATGAGCTGGGCCATCAGACTGCCAGCTTTGCCCTCGGCCTCTTCTGCGAACCTGCCTGCATCGCTGGCAGGTTTCTTTTTCTTTTTTAGTTCCTCCAGGTAGTCCAAAGTAAGTTTGATTTCTGACTGAAACATAGCCTCACAGCTTCAAACTATTCTTCTGGCCCTGTGCATCAGACTCCTTTTGTCCAGAGCTCATTTGAGTCCATTTTGCCTTTATTTTAGCCCAATAGTGATTTCTTAGATGAATTCTCTGTTTTTAACCTCCTTAGTTCCTTCTCAGATTTTAATGTTCAGACAATGTCAACAGTACCCTTACAAAGCATCATGCCTTTGATTACAACAATATATTGACTTTCCTACCCACTCTAAAGGACATATTCTTGATCTAGTTTGCTGCTCGGTGGGGATCACAAGTTTGTATCTTTCAATATCAACCTAAAATCACCTCAAACTAATCTGTCACGTCCCATCTCTTTGGTAGAAAATGTATCCACTCCTGACGAACTGGTCTCATTCTACAATGATGAACTCCATAGTCTTTTAAATACCCATGCACCGTTAAAACCCGCTCTGTCTCCTTTACCCCCTCCTAAAGGTCGCCGCCTGGAACGCCTCTATGCAAAAACTGGCCTTGTTGTACACAAAGATATGTATAACAGTCACATACTGAAATACAAAGATGCTCTCTCCACTGCAAAATGTACTTACTATGCTAACTTAATTAGGTCAGGCAGTGACATCAAGAAACCTGGTGCAATCATGACCTATTAATGGCAGCTGATTCTGGGCTCTTAACCATACTTGTGCTTCTCGATCTGTCTGCAGCCTTTGATACCATCTCACATAACATCCTCCTAGATAGATTAGCCTCCATTGGAATCACTGGCACCCCTCATGACTGGTTTACATCATACCTCTCTGGCCGCACTCACAAACCTTCTGATGCAACAATAGTGTCCTCTCCACAATGTAGGTTATTGCAAGTCTCCACTTCCTTGTTCACAGAAAAGCCTCCACGCCCTGGTCACATCCACAGAGGCTTGTCAATGGGACAAAATGAGCAGCTTCTGGCAAAAAGCCCAGAGCTCAGGATAGGGCTTGCTGACTCTCTGCCACCTAACATTAGAAATAAATCACACAAGAAGATGTTCAGCCTCTTTTGCATAAATAAAATGTATTATTATTATTATTAAATGTGCAACAATAGTGGAAGGAGAGGCCCTCTCCACAGAGGCTCAATGGGACAAAATGAGCAGCTGGCAAAAAAGCCCAGAGCTCTGCTCTCAAGGGACAGGAAGGCCTCAAATTGTTGGAGACTGACATCACATAACAAAACAGATGAGAGAAAAAGTGAAGAAAAATATATTGATAAATCATTACATTACATCAACAATCTGACCTGTACTGGTTATAATGGTGAACAAATAACTGTGTTGCAACTACATTTGGTTATAATGGTGTACAATTTGTCAAAGCCCATTCCAGAACTATTCCTACCAGCAGAAACGCCTCCTGTTAGTGGTTTGTCCTGCAGAAACCTCTGAACAAGACATTTCATCTGTCTCTTGCACCTGTCTGGGTCTCTGTACATGACAGAAGGGTCCAGACACGCCTCTACCTAACCGTTGGATATTCGAGGAGGCTCTTCTCCTGCACTTTTCTGACGATGTTTCAGTCCCTCCTAAACTCATGGACCATGAGCTCCACACTTTCGCTGCTCTGGATAAGGGGATAATAAGCCGTAAATGCATGAGCAAAGGTTGCAGAATGTGCCTATAATATATTATTTTGACTTCTTTATCATAAACCCCACATCATCAACACGGTGTACAAATCGATTAGGCCTAAACAGTGTTGACCCGAGTTTTGTGATGACAATGTGCAGTGCTACCCATATAAAGCATTACCTTGACCAACGCAGCCTAGTCTTTGCCGAGGAATGGCATCACTGGCTCGTCAGTTTGGTACTTCTTCAAAAAAGGATTGAAGGTCCTGGCGAGAGCCATGTAGAACTGTAGTTTGGCCAAGATGAGTGGATCTTTCAGGGCTGCTTCAATAGTGTGGGAGAATGCTGTTCCAGGGTTTGGGAGGTTCTGTCTTCTCACTGCATCATATATTCTGGAGAAGTGATGGCCAGACCGCAAGAGCCCTCTCTACCACAGGCGGGTTTTCGATCCATCCACCGATAGCCACAGAACGATAAAGGGAAGATGGTATATTTGGTGACAGCACTGTAGTCTTCTCTCCTTGCTGGCACATTGTGGAACAGTGTGTGCACGGCCTTCGGAGGCTTGTCCAGCTGCCACATGGAGAAATCACTTTGAAAAGCATTGTTGCTCCCTACGGCAACAAGCTGAGCACCTCCATACTGTTCTGCATGGCCTTGCTAGAGCTTCCAATTCACATTGGGCCCATCCATCGAGATGGACACTAGGCTCCTCAGTTCAAGTTGGTCCACACACTCCTGATAAATAAAAATAAACCATTAAGTCAACCATTACACTTTTTTGAGTCAAGTTCAAGTAAGTGTGAGTCTTATTCTGTTATTATATCGAGTACTGTGTCGATAAGCAATGAAAATGAATCAAGAAATTGATAGAGTACATCATTGTTAACTTTCTCTATATGCAACAGTTATATGCAGCAGAATAGATCATCACACTTTGCCATAGAATTGCTGACGAAAAAATCAATGAATGTGACAGTAAAAAATAAGTAATACTTGCTAATAAATATAAACATTTACTTACTTGGACATGTCCCATAAACTGGGACCCCAGGTACCTTGATTGTACCTGCTCTCCCTCCCAGAAACGTGCAGGTCCAACTGCTTGGTTTTGGTTGTTTGATTTAGACTTTCGTCCAACATCAGCACAAACGGGCTCTTATTAACTTTCGAGATGAGGTCTCTCTTAACAAATTCTGCCAATCCAAATCGCGTAATGTAAGAAGTCTTGTCCTTTCCACACTTGAAAGTTTTAGCGTTGTCAGAATCAGGGAACATGGTCTGAAACAGCTCACCTATGTCATCGTTGCCTTTATATGACTGGTGTTTAGTTACCATGTGCAAAGTCCACAGAACCTCCGCTTTTAATGTTGTCGTAGACCCAAATGTTGTCCGGAGGTCGCTTACCGGCATTGGCGCAGCAGCAGGTAACGTTAGTGCAGACTGGGGCGCGCTGGAACCGAGCTTTGGTGATGCTCCAGAAGCAGGGGCGAATACGGAACAATATTGGGAGATGGCAGGTGTTTGCTGGTGGCTTTATGTTTGTCTGACTTCCCATGCGACTAATGCCTTTATACCCACATTTCCAAATATTTCTGTTTTCTTGCACAAGGTGCAGCTTGCTTCAAATTCGTTTTGTTCAACTGGCTTCAACCAAGCACAAAACACACTGTTCTCCAACCAGGTTTCATTAAACTTGCACTTCCCCATAGTAGATGGAAGTAACAGAAGTAACAAAAGATTTTAATAAGACGTAACGTTAGCCCATACACCACATTGCGACACGCTAGCTGGGTGTTCTCCGATAAATTCTGACCGGGCTGCAAAGTTTGCATTAGTGGTTATTGGTTCCATGTTGGTTTTCGGTTTGTAGTTTTGTTACAGTGTGGTCCATACAAATTGAGGACAAAAACTACAACATGGAACCAATATAGACCGTACTACTACTACAAACTTTGCAGCCCAGACATTTTTTCCAAACACATTTAAAAGTGAGACTGAAGTTAACGCAAAATTATAGAAGTAACTTCATAATCCAATCAAATTTTTAAGACCTATCAAAATCGTATTTAAGACTTTAAAAAAATATATCATAAATAGATTTTGGGTGAACTCATTTGAATATGCGGAAGGATTCAAATGAAACAGATTTCAAACCTTCTACAAATGAATAACAATAATAATACCAACAGTCATTATGTTATTGGAATACAAGCAAGCAGAGCAGTGGGAACTGTTGACATAATTTAAGAGAGGTGTCAAGAGATGTCAAGGAGGTCAGTCATATTTAAGTTTATGCACTTTCATTATCAGCGATATCTCACCAAATGTCATTCTCCCACTGATTATCTCTGGGCTTTTTTTCATGTCACTGATCGCAGCAATGGGAAGACCCCAGTTAGCCACAGGTCCCCAAAAATGCTGAAATTCACAGAGGAAACACGTCAGCATATACTTACAAAGGTTTGCAAAAGTCAACAATAAAAATTACATCTTTGTTAATATTTTACAGCGCATTACGGTTTCTTCTTTACAACAGAAATATAAAAAAATATAATGGCAAATTAGCCTAATTGTTCATTGCCTCACCGTGCTTTATCAAAAGGTTTTTCCAACGTCATCGTGTACAGTTTGGATCGCCCACAGGGAAAACCAGGGGAGAAAAGAATAATAAAAGGTTGTGACAAACGGTTTAACGACAGGGGGAGGGGAAGGGGGAATATAAATAAATAGAGGGCATAATTGGCTACTAAATTGGGAGAAAAACTGGAAAAAATATGAATTAAAAAGAATAATAATAAAATCCATCCATGATGTACTACGTAGCTACTATTGTTGATACTTTTTAATGTATGTCTGTTTCCCTGTGAGCCTTGAGCGTCCAAATGTAAAATTCACAAAGACACTATACAAACCAAGATCACGCAGACCAACTGTAAAACCGAGAAAAGTCTATCTAAACCAGCCGGACCAGATGGCCAGCTTTTGAACGATTAAGTAACACGATCTATAATGTTTTGTAATTGTGGCCGGTTTAAAAAAAGGACATTGCTTCAAAATTAAAGACCAAGACAATACCCATCTTTATTAAATTCTCATAATGCCAATGAATGACCAGAAGTCTGGGTTGTTTTGGTGTATAGTTTTGTGCATATTACAGCAGGTTATGGCTAAAGGCGTTTATGGCAGCTGTACCATAAATGTCAACTTTTTGTTCAGCTCCAGACTTTTTAGCGAGTTTTTAGCAACTATCCTGTTCAGTGTCCGTCTTTCCCTGTCGACTTGGGACCACTGTCTGTTTTGCAGTGATGCAGTTTTCCCTTGTTTGGCGTATGTCATCGTGATTTTTAAGACTTTTCCCATTGCCACATTAAATAATTTCGCAATATTATAATAATAATATACAGCCTATAGATTAGCGTCTCTGGGCTAACTTATTGACATTGTAATGTCACTTAAGCGGACTGACTTTGCAGCCCAAGTAGTCAGGTCTAAATAGCTACCTAACTTACAAAGTTAACTATGGTAACATTAACAACGCCCTTCAACCAGACCAGTTCTTAGCAAGCTAGCATAACGACCTCGCAACGAACTTTCACACAATAACGAATAGCTCGCAGATGTAATTAGCTAGGTAGTTCGCTAACTTAGCGTTATCAAAAAGTTTAGCAAAACCTGTTCGCTAACCCACTGGATAAACAGCGTCTAGCTATAACACAACGTTAGAAACCTAGCTAACTAGCAACAAGAATAAACACGTCAGCTTGCAAAACAGATGTGACTAAAACTTACCTCATCAAATAGTCTCTAAATTCTTTGCTGCGGAGATGGTCCACAGCTTTTCGTGCCAAAGTGCCTGCCATTGTTGCTAGCTTTGAATTGTACGTTCAGGAATGAGTAGATGGTCAAAGAATATAAACGTTAACACTCAGTCCGTTTAACCTCGGGTCAAGAGAAGACAAGAAGACCTTCGCGCATTATATTCACGACAATTTCCCAACACTTTTCGTCTTCTTAATCGGTGGATTGCGTGACGATATTTCACAATTTACGTAGCCCTACTGCCACCTATTGAGCTGGATGGTGGATGGCAAAATATCCAGATTGAAATGGCAGGTATCCCATCCGTGTAGTAGAGTTTGGAAGGACAGGGCATATCCCCAAACTATATGGTAGATTAAACTAGAAACACAGCAAACCGCACCTGTGCCTACACCGGTTCTGTCAGAGTGGCTTCACGGCTTGGTGCTCTGTGTTTCAGCCAGGGGGCTGCTGTGGGAAAACGTTTGTAGACGATTGTTGATTATGGGCAAGTGAATACTTCACGAGAGACCTGGTGTCGTGAAATAGGCCGACTTCGGTTCAGGGCCAGATTGACCAAGAGACCCCACCACAATTAATACTTCTTAAAAAATAAGATAATCTTCAGAGTCTGTGGCAATAATAATTATTTATTAACATATAAAAGGTTACATTCAACCTTCGGTTCGCGAAGCAAGGACTGAAATTTCATATCCTGAACATCCCCTTTTTATCCTGATCTTGGTGCCTGTTTTTTAGTGTCACGCTGTACCAGTTACCCCACCATTATTCATTGGGGTGGAATTTCCACATAAACTCAGTCCCCCCATTCTTAGACTCCATTTGTATCTTATATAAGAAACCATTATTCATCATTAACATTCAACATAAACATTAAACCATCACTGGTACTGATCTACCATTATATCCCTCCTTACTCCCCCTGCAGGCGAGGCACTGCTACTACTTTGACACAGCATTTTCAGAGCACAACCCCACCCCCCTTAGAGCTCTCCTTTAACAGTACATTCCGGCGTGAGCTTTTATTCCTAAGGTTTGATTGCATTCCCATTTTTGATTCTTGGGATTTTGGCCCACTCCTCTTTGCAGATCCTCTCCAAATCCTTAGGGTTTGTAGGTTGTCGCTTGGCAACTCGAAGCTTCAGCTCCCTCCACAGATTCTCTATAGGATTAAGGTCCGGAGACTGACTAGGCCACTCCATGACCTTAATGTGCTTCTTCTTGAGCCACTCCTTTGTTGCCTTAGCCGTATGCTTTGGGTCATTGTCATGCTGGAACACCCATCCACGACCGATTTTCAGTGTTCTGGCTGAGGGAAGGAGGTTCTCACCCAAGATTTCCCGGTACATGGCCCCATTCATCCTCCCCTCGATCCGGTGAAGTCGTCCTGTCCCCTTAGCAGAGAAACAGCCCCAAAGCATAATGTTTCCACCGCCATGCTTGACGGTGGGGATGGTGTTCTTGGGGTCCAAGGCAGCTTTTTTCTTCCTCCAAACACGGCGAGTCGAGTTGATGCCAAAGAGCTCGATTTTAGTCTCATCTGACCACAGCACTTTCTCCCAAGCCTCCTCTGAATCATCCAGGTGCTCATTGGCAAACTTCAGACGGGCCTGTACATGTGCCTTCTTGAGCAGGGGGACCTTGCGGGCACTACAGGATTTCAATCCATTACGGCGTAGTGTGTTACCAATGGTCATCTTGGTGACTGTGGTCCCAGCTGCCTTGAGATCATCAACAAGCTCCAGCCGTGTAGTTCTGGGTTGTTCCCTCACCTTTCTCATGATCAGGTTCACTCCACGAGGTGAGATCTTGCGTGGAGCCCCAGACCGAGGGAGATTGATGGTCAATTGGTGTTTCTTCCATTTTCTAATTATCGCACCAACACTTGACTCCTTCTCACCAAGCTGCTTGCCAATGGTCTTGTAGCCCATTCCAGTCTTGTGCAGGTCTACAATTTTGTCCCTGATGTCCTTAGACAATTCTTTGGTCTTGCCCATTGTGGAGAGGTTGGAATCTGATTCATTGATTGATTCTGTGGACAGGTGTCTTTTATACAGGTAACGAGTACTTAATTAGGAGTACTAATTAAGTAAGAGGACTAATCTGTGTGCCTCCTGGTCACATAACCGGTCTATGGGAGCCAGAATTCTTGCTGGTTGGTAGGGGGTGAAATACTTATTTTCCTCAATAAAACACAAATAAATGTTTAAAATTCCTATAATGTGATTTTCTGGGATTTTTTTAATATTCTGTCTCTCACTGTTAAGATGAACCTACCATGAAAATTATAGACCGTTCCTTTCTTTGTAAGGGGGCAAACTCACAAAATCAGCAGGGGGTGAAATACTTATTTTCCCCACTGTATTATATATCGTCTCAATGCCTTTATTGTGATAAAGTTATATTGTTCCCGCATGCTTTTATGTAAACAGCCCAATCCTAGGTGTTTACATCCTACCAGCCACGCAACTCGGGAACACTTAACAGTGAATGTAGCAACTCTCTGAAACATTGGTGAATCCTTACGCGTAGCGAAATGCATGTGCTCAATTGAATCCACGTTGTCCCCTCAGTGCCCTCGAAGTTGGTACTGGACTCGTTAATCTCACTGATGGTTGCACCTAGGTGAAATTCCTTATGCTCTTCCATCATAAAGAGGGGAGGATTACAGTTAGACTACTGCATACATCAATCTGCAACACCAAGAGCTCAAGAGTCTAGATAGCACTGTCTGGGCCCTTCTCATGCTCCTAAGCATTATTTCATTGGATAGAGTCAGGTTCACGACTGTACAGACAGACAAACCTTCCATCTAAATTCCTGTTAGACATGATTCCTGTACTTCTTGCATAATGAGTTCTGTGCCGCTGCAGAATCCACGTGCTGGACACATCAACCCAATGCCCCACTGCATGTTACTGCAGCCAGTTTTGCTGAATCTACAAGCATTGGCCCATGTACAAATATTAAGTTACATAACTGATCTATTGGAGACATACGCTTTTCAAAAATTCCACCACACTGGGACCTATCTCACGAAGGAAGTTCAACATAATCAGGGTATCTTTGCGTTAGATGACTACCCAAAGCCTAACAAAGACAATTACGGCTAACCAGTGCTTAATTTGTAAAATAAGAGATGCTGGGGCTCAACTCGCCTCCCCCAACCACAAAATAAGAGATTATTTTGTGGAGGAAAAGGTAAACTTTTCCTTTCTCTCTGTGTCGCTGCATTTCTGTCCCTCCCTCCGGTCTAATGGTAAATTTCCAGTGGTGGAGCAACGAAGGTTAAAAACAGAAGCGATGATATGGTTGCTGTTCTTAAAGACGTTCTTGTTGACGTGCAGATTAGATTCATTTGTGAGAAACCTCTCTCGCACTCTGCGCTGGAAATTGCTACGGTGTTAACAGCGGTTAAGAGATCCTTCACGGGCTGGCTAGACACTAGCATGCATGCTAGGTGGCTAACAGTAACCTAGGAAACTGTAACATGTCCCAGAGGCCCTTGTGGCCAACTATACGTAAGATTATTAGCTAGCTATTTTGATAAATGTGTAAATGTTCTAATGTAAAGAACCACGAGTCCGCCGAGGAGAAGGTTAATGGAGTCCGTGGAAGATCTCCGTCTCGAAAGAAGGCGGGGGAATAGGTCCAGGAATACGAATCTCGTTCCCGGAGGACGGGCGAAAACCCAGGCAAAGTTAGGCTAACCCAATAACTCGTGAGGGTGGGGTAATATCGTGTTAACTCTGAAAATAAAATAGAGGGTATAATTGGCTACTAAATTGGGAGAAAAACGGGGGAAAAATCAGAAAAAAAAGAAAAAAAAAGGTTTACTACATCAGGTAAGGACAAGGGCGGTCTAAACGTCAATGTACTCATTTCCAACTCCTGACCCCAATAAACTACATAATATAAAATGTATCAAAAAATATAAACAAACAAAATAAAATATGTAGATGCACAAACACATTAGAAAAAGTACATGTGGAAAATAGCCATTCATAAAACAAAACACAAGCAATTACACAATTGCACAATTACATAATGAGAGTAACCATAGATTTTTTTTTTTTTTAAACCTATAAAACAGTTTATAAATGTACCAAACGTCTTAACCATTTTACAAACCTATGTTTGTCATCATAGCATCATTAAGCTGCTACCGATGTGATACCGTGATTATATATTATTATATAATATTTATTGATATTCTTTTTTATATCCACAATCCGTATGCATTTGTCTGCTGTAACGTAATACACTTCTATCAGTTTTCCCTTTGCGTGACAGTTTTGTTGTACCAGTTAGTGTCTGTGCCATATAATTATCTAATGCGAAAATATGCGCTGTGGTATCGCACAGATTAGGAGCCACTACACAAAATAAACTACGAATTAAAGCTTTCGAGCTATTTTGGTGGCTCTCACTACCCGTAGTTCACAGCGTTTCTTTCCTTTCGAGCTACGCCTGTGTACCAGACGGGTTTTAACATCTTTCCGTCTATGGGAAAGCTCATATTATAGAAAAATGCCAGTTAAGATAACAATGGACAATGAAGACATAGAAATGGAAAACAACCTGGACACCAGTACAGCTGAGAAAAAGTCACTGAAGGTGAGTTAAGTCGTACATTTAATTGATAAAGTATCTGTAGCGCAGTCCGACACATAGGCCTAGACTAGAAAGTAAAAACAACATGGACGCAAAGCACGTGTTCCGAGTCACCCAGCTGCGTAGACACGTGTATGGCGTTTTTATTATCAAATCAAATTAATTTCATACTTTGCGAATACACCAAGATAGGAATACGACTTTATATGACGTCAGCTAAGTTACATGTACTTCAAACCGCAGTTCGGCATTGAAAACATTAGCTATGGTAGCTATTGAAAGCATTAGGTATTTGCCACGTATGTTGGTTAAAAGAATAGACAAGTAACCAAAGCATATGGATGCACGCGTGTATGGTTAGGATAAATGACTTGCGCGCGTTCATCATTTTACGACGAAAGTAGACTTTTTAACGATTATGTTGTAAACAATTCGATTGTGACGATGTTGATTTCCCTATTGCGAAACTGCTAGTTTACCACTATGTGCATGCTTAGAGATTCACTTGACAGCCCACTTGCCTCTGATTTAGCAAGAGGAAACGTGACAACCAACGTAAAGCAGAAAAATACTGCCATCCAAATAGAGCAGTTGAGCTGTTTTACGAAACTGCGCCAAATGTGGCACCTTTTTGGTGGTTATCTGGCAGAATAAATCTGTAAACAAACCCCGGCTTCACCAAATGATGGTTCCAACACCTTTCACGTTTTCAGTACAAAGCCATTAATGTTACCCAAATCATGGACATGTACAGAATCGCAAGTTTTGAAAATGACAGCTTTCTGTGCTTGCTGGACTGAACATCGAAATCCGTTTTGGGCAAATAACTTAATAATATAACGGTGTTGGTCCATTGATAGTTGGCTCTCATTTTTACGTGTCAGACCATTCATGTTTATGTATTTATTTATTATTTAAACAAAAACAATAATTGTCCGATTGCCCATTTTGCTCGGACAAGCCTTCATATGTATTTGGTTGTCACACAACACACATCACACTTACTGTGTTCAAAATATCTAATGCTTGTGCTCTGCAGAAACGCAAAAAAGAAAAGACCAAGGATGGAAAGAAGAGCAATAAAAAGAAACAAGCGAACGAAGAGACTGATGAGTGTGAACCACCTATTCCCAAAAAGAAAAAGAAGGCGGATACTAAAGAAGAATCCAAAAAGAAGTCCAAGGATGTCAATTGCAACTTGATAAATGGAACACCAATAATGGATACCCCATCTCATTCCAGTGAAGAGTCAAACAGTGACTGTGATCATGACAATGCCACCAAGGTAATTTGAGTGTTGAGAAATGCCTGATTTGAGTTATTTTATTTAAGAATATATTTATTGATGCATTGTGATAGCTACTAATTTGCTGATAACACACACAGATGTCTGTGCATCCATTCTACAGCTCCAGATAAGTTTTATCTTCATTGTTTGACTGGTGAGCTTGTCTATGGCAAAAATTCTGTAGCTTCACATAAGCTAAATGATGGGCAAAATAAAGAAAAGAACAAAGAATTGCCATATGAATGTAGTACATTTAAAACACGAGCAGCATTGTTATTTTTTGAAATTGAAATTCCCTGCTTACTCATAAAAATAAAAATAAAGTCTAACCTTTTCCCTACCAGTGTTACAGGTATGGTATGCAGCTGCCCACAATTATGTCTATCGCTGTATCACTGCACTGTACTGCGCAAACTATGATTCTTCCTATCATGTATTAATGCACATATTGTAAGTCGCTCTGGATAATAGCGTCTGCTAAATGCTTAAAATGTAATGTAATGAAATGTCTTTACAACTGTATTCATATTTTCAATATTGTCCGAATGCTTGCAGAAGAAGAAAATTCAAGAAGCGGTCGAGGGAGTGTTGACTGTAACTGCCAAGCAGGAAGTTGAGACCAATGGGCACTTTACCACCCCTGCCCCTTCGGGTGATGAGGCAACCACTGATGGTGAAACAGAAGCAGTGAGTGTGTGATGACCGCTTTTTCTAAACACAGTCACCTTTGCAGCTTGGGCTGCCAAACTTTGGGTTTGTGAGTACAAATGAACTTGCTCTGGTGATTTGATGACGGATGTTGTTGCGATGAGACGGGCCTGCTAATGCAATTGGACATTCAAAATTGGGAGAAAATAAAACGTTTGGTTTAAAAAGATTTTTACTACATGCTACCTTTTGGTAATTATCGGTGGTGTATTGTACATCTCATTAATTAAAAGCAGTTTATCAGCTACAATGAGGTTGTTAATAGCTTGTTTGATACCATTTCCAAATTCGCCCTTGGGGTTTGGAAGCCAAATTTAATCTCAAATTCAATTTTGCACGAACAATGATTGATCATACCATGTATTAATTCACATCTTGTAAGTCCGTGTATGAGATCATCCCTGCCAACTTTCATAACTGTACGACTTCTGTAATAATGAAAGAGAACAGAACAAAAACAACAGGGGTTCCAGCACTGTGTGCTTGGACCCCTAATTAGTATAATGTTCCTGTCACAACTTGTATTTGATTTACGTTTACAGCACACAATCCCAAAAGTCTAAAATGTGTCCTTGTTTGCTTCTTTTTACCTTCATTGTTAATCTTTTTGCACAAAGGAAGAGACTGCTGAACAGAAAGAAGGGGCCTTCTCCAACTTCAGAATCTCAAACGAAACAATAAAACTCCTTCAAGGTATGTATACCTTTTACCTATGTTACGAGATGAAAGAAGGATTTATCTGGGGGTCATTTGGAAGGCTTGTGTTTTATTCAACTTGACTTTGGTTTTTCCTCTACCTCTAGCACGAGGGGTAACATACCTGTTTGATATCCAAATCAAGACCTTCAACTCTGTCTATGATGGAAAAGATGTGGTGGGTCAGGCCAGAACCGGCACAGGGAAGACTTTCTCTTTTGCCGTCCCCCTTATTGAGAAGCTGCAGTCAGAAATGGAGGAGAAGAAGAGAGGCAGAGCTCCTAAGGTGAGTGCTTTGTCACCCCAAAATAAACTCCAGGGGTAACAGTGCTTTAAAAAAAAAAAAGTTTTTATTTGTTTCAGATTTTTTGCAGTTTTTCTCCCAATTTGGTATCCATTTACACCCTCTATTTTATTTATTACGCGTATAGACGCGTCTCAAATTCAATCATGGTAACGATCATGAAACGGTATTGTTTATTTATTTATTTTTGGCCTGCCACCATTAACTATTTAAGGGATAAAATGAATTAAGGGACATCTTAATTATTGCACAGTAGAGAAATTAATTTATAGTGGTGAATGTTCAGTTGTCCCCCAGTGCTCAGACCCTCTGATCCCTTCCCAACCCGATCCCAAATTCCCTTAGCAGTGTTCAATATTTAAGCTTCCTCCCTCCCTCCCTACCTGACACCATCATGCTATACAGAAAGTGAATTACATAGACCGACCGACGACCAGGCATCTAAGCTGACTGACACACAGACAGATGGACAGTCAGTCAGCTTCGATGGGACAGAGAGACAAACTGATAGATAGACAGATGGGCAGATGGATGGACAAATACAGGGGAACATGCATGTGAGGCAAATAAACAATGGTAGTAACAATAATAAACTAATAAGAAATAAATAATAGCACTAATAGTGGTAATGATGAAAGAAACGCATAGCACAAGCGACCCAAGCGAGTAGCACAGCGACGACAGCACAGAGACACAGCGGTGCACAGAGTGAGTGACAGAGAGTGTTCAGGAACTTCTCATCTCTTGGGTGTTAACGGAAAACAAGACCCTTCCTGGGTCAGAACTGTACCTGAACAGTGAGTTTTGGACGCAATTCCTCTCAGGTTTTCAAGTTTGGGTACACCTGTGAAGACCTGTGATCTCACATAAATATTCACATAGGAGACGTGCATCCACACTCTGCCACCCGTTTTTTGTTTTTGAAAGAAAAAATGGGGCAGAGCTTCCACTTGTGGGTCTGTAACCAGGTCCCTTTCGAACAAGAGACCTTGCAAATTGTTGTGCCATAAATATTTTATCTCCACAATTCTCTTCAAGTAGCACCCGTGACCTCCTTTTGCCATTTGCCTGTTTAGGCAGGCTTTTTAGTCATCCATAGCCACCCTATGTTCCTGTTTATGTTTTTATCTTATTTCTTAGATGATGTTTGATTGAATTTTGTATTGATGCATTCTATTTTTATTGATGTAAAGCATCCTGTGCACCCGTGCTGAGAAGGGCGCTATAGAAATAAAGTTTTACTTACTTACTTACTTACTTACATTATCTTTGTGAAACCTCGTTCTTGTTCATCCCAATGTCCTGTATTTATACCCAGGTCCTGGTCCTTACACCAACGAGAGAGCTGGCCATTCAGGTTTCCAAGGATTTTAAAGATGTCACAAAGAGGCTGTCTGTGTGCTGTTTCTATGGTGGCAGCTCCTACAACCCCCAACGTGAGTTCTGGCATGCGTGCCGTAGACTTCCCAGAGTCCACTCTCAACCGATTCAGGACCGGGCATGGCCCCTGTCTGGCCCAACCTCCACCGATGGGGCATCAATGCCAGCCCCCTATTGCGCATGTGGGATGGGCCAAACTGTGCACCACATCATAGAGGAGTGCCCAATTTACCAAACCATGCACCACATCATGGAGAAGTCACCAATTTACTAAACCGTACACCACATCATAGAGGAGTCACCAATTTACCAAACCATCACCATATCATAGAGGAGTCACCAATTTACTAAACTGTGCACCACATCATAGAGGAGGGCCCAATTTACCAAACCATCATTACATCATAGAGGAGTGCCCAATTTACCAAACCATCACCACATCATAGAGGAGTTTGAAATTGACAGATTCAGTGGAGGCCTGGCTACACTACACACAACAGGATCAGAAGCAATTGCTTGGCTTAGGGGCTTTGCATTCACTAAATAAATGTAAAAAAAACTTCCCATTTTGTTATAGAACAGGATGTATTGACGTGAGCCTGTGACATGGATAACTGAAAGTGTTTTCAGACAAAATTTTGATGAACAGGGGAACCAGAAATTTCAACAAAGCACTTGCTGATTAAGCCAAATCAGTGGAGTAATTATGAATATATTCGCATTTATTGTGTGGCACCTTTCAAGTGAAGAGTCAGACATTGGAAAGTAGCTATTCGCTGCATCAGAAGAGGGTAAATCAATGCTCAATCTTGTTAACTAGAAAAGCTCCCGTGAAGGAGTATTTGGATATTATATTGTATATTATAATGGAAAATTCTACTTTCCAAGACAAGGTAATAATATCTTTATTAGGCCATGTTACATGCAGTTTTTTACACCAGGTAATTGGAATTGATCTTTTCGCATACCTCTCCTAGATGCACACACACCATCAGAGAGGTCAGAGCGCAGGGTCAGTCATAGTACGGCTCCCCTGGAGCAGTTAGGGGTTTAGTGCCCCAGGAAGTGAACTGGCATCCCTCCGGTTTTCAGATCATTGTTTTTTGTTGGCCTTCCTGGGATTCGAACCAGCAACCCTCTGCTTGCCAGCCCATGTCACTAACCACTGGACTGCTGTTGCCCCCAGGTGTCATTGTTTTTAGTCTGTTTTATTCTGACGTGTTCAGATGGATTTAATTAATAGCATTTGTTTTAACAATTTAACAAATGTTTACCTGTTTTTCCTTGCAGTGGAGAGCATTCGCAACGGCATAGATATCCTTGTGGGGACACCAGGGCGTGTCAAAGACCACCTTCAGAACAACAAACTGAACCTGTCCCTGGTGAAGCATGTTGTTCTGGATGAAGTGGACCAGATGCTGGACATGGGATTTGCTGAACAAGTGGAGGAGATTCTATCATCTGCATACAAAAAAGGTCAAAGTGAATAACAAATAGGGATGGGCACAGTTGCATGTGTAAACATTTAAAAGGAAAAGCTCCTTTAGCCAAAGGCTAATTTGTAACACCTGACCCCAATAAACCACAGAAAAGTTAAATAAATAAATGAATAAATAAATAAAAACAAAGCCCCCGGTGGCGTAACAGTAAAGGCACTCGCCCGGAGTGCAAGTTGCCCACTGTGACCGGAGTTCAATTCCCCCGCCTGCGCCAGTCCAGCTCTGGCCCGGAGCCCCAATCGGTTGTGGCGATTGACTGTCCGCCCCAGGGGGAGTGGGGAGGGAAGCCAGCAGGAGCCCGCTGCTGTGTGTATCGGAGTTACGGTCGACGGCTTGGTGAGGTCTGTCTCGGAGGAGGCGGTTCATTGCCTTTGTCACTGCTGGTCCCAGGGTTTCAGTGTCGAACTCATAGTACGAGGGAAGGGATAGTTGAATTAGAAATAGGGTACAATTGGCTACCTAATTGGGAGAAATATGGGGGAAAATCTGAAACAACTTGGGGAACTTAAACTTTTAAATTTGTATTAAATTATAAATTATAATTTGGTAATAGTAAATATTTTGAAATACAGCCATTCCAAAATTCCAGCATTTCATTGTTTTGCCCAAATGCCCGTCCCAAGTGAATAACAGTTCTACCAAAGGAAATAGATAATAAATAACTAATTATTATATAATACATTTTGGGTTCCATTACAGTAAACATGCTTTTACTATAACCTCAAATTTGTTTGTACATTGAGGGGGGGAAATAATTAAATGATTTTGCAAGTCCAAAGTTGCTTTAATTCAACCATGTGGTCTTTCAGAACTGGCTGGCTTGACATTGTCATACATGGAGTGGTGATAGTTGATGACAAGCCCAGCTGGGTTTTCTTGGGGTGTTTTTAAAAAAATTCTTCATGTAAAATCGTGGCTCTTCTATTGAAGTATTCATCTATATTTAGCCCTGCATTGAATTCTGTGTTGAATTCAAACCTGGGACTTAACGGACTTGATAAGACTTTATCCATCTCAATGTGGATTTCAGCTTGAGTGCACATGTTGTGGTCATGTCCGTTTTCTTCCAAGATCATCTTTCTTGGCCTATTTGACTTTTGATGAATGACAATGCAGCCGGCCCTACGTGCTGAATTCTGTTAGTTTCGTAAATTGATCTGTTAACGCAGAGATCGGCAGCCATGGTCCTGGAGAGCTGTAGGATGTGGGTCATTTTTAATTTTCACTGCAAAATCAACAGTCAATTTAGACCCGAGAAACCAGGTGAGGTGAGTTGACCGTGTAAATCAGCCGCTTTAGCTAAAATGTGCTGAGTAATGGCGCACGCCAGCAGCTCATGCGGCTCTCCAAGACCAGCCCAGTTAATGCCTCGCCATTCTTTCAGATTCGGACAGCAATCCTCAGACCCTGCTGTTTTCTGCCACCTGTCCCCACTGGGTGTATGATGTGGCCAAGAAGTACATGCGGCCACAGTACGAGCACGTCGACCTCATAGGCAAAAAGACCAAGAAGACTGCCACCACGGTGGAGGTAAGTCACTGAGATTTAAGCCAATATCCTTTTTTAATTTTTTTTGTTTCTGATTTTCTCCTCCCCAATTTGGTAGCCAATTACATCCTCTTATTTTTATTTAGATTTACATTTTCTCCCAATTTTTGTAGCCAATTACACCCCTCCCTCCCCCTCGTATTGTGAGTTTGCTGCCGTAGCCCCGAGACCGGCCATGACCAAGCGATGTGCCGCCTCCTCCGAGTCAGCATTCGCAGAACTATTGACTGTTTTTCCGGTACTCCAGAGCCACTCCTATATGCAGGGAAGTCATGTCGGCTTCCCTCCCCCCTCCCTGGGGGCGGACAGCCAATCGCCGCCCAACAGTGGCACTCCCGGCCAGAGCCGAAACTGGCGTGGCCGGTGGAATCGAACCCCGGTCGCAGTGGCCAACGTCAGACGTTGTAACCACTAGACCACCTGGGAGGCCACAATAATAGTATTTTAAGGCGGATAGCCAACATAGTTGCTTCAAACTTGCTGTCCCTTTGTTGGTTTGTTGCTCATCTGCTTGAATATTTCAAAGCACTGACGCTGTTGAAGATTGGTGACTTTGGTATCACTTTCTGTTGACACTTGGGAGGTCAAATTATTTTTGCTTTTGTCAGAAATAAACAACCTTTGAATTGGCAAGACTTTGCAGCACTTACTAAGCCAGTTTTCTTCCAGTGAAAATAAATGGTACATTCTTGACATGGTACATGCAGGGGTAATGTTGTGATGCCTGCACAGCTGTGGTCTCCCTCACTGTACAGAAGACCAGAGTCGTATTAGAGCTACAGGCAGCTGGGGAGCAAATTCTCATGCTCCCGTTGACATTTGACATAAAACACACTGAACCCATTCACAGTACATGTTTTGTGCACTCCCTCTCTCCCCTGGTCTGTAGCACCTGGCCATCGCATGTCACTGGTCCCAGAGGGCAGCGGTCATCGGAGACGTGGTCCAGGTGTACAGCGGCAGCCAGGGCCGCACCATCGTGTTCTGTGAGACCAAGAAGGAGGCCACAGAGCTGTCCATGAACGCCTCCATAAAACAGGTGCCAGCCACGGTGTTGATTTTCATGGTGCTCCTCACTCTAGCTCAGGGTTACTCAAATCCGGCGCACAAATCCAAATCCGGTACTGGTTTTCTTTACTCTCAGGTAGGTAATTTAACAATTGGTGCAAAATCCAAACCTGCCGGGCAAAAAGTGTGATACTGGTTTTCTTTATCAATTTCTGTTTTCAGGTCTATTTTGATCATCTCAGCCAGGAAGAAAAATTTAACTAAAAAATTGGATCCATATTTGCAATTGAATGCAGCTAAGTCCCTCCCTGATCTGGAAATGCCTTTACACCTGACTGCCAGGTAAAGGTAAGGAGTACAAGGTTGCTATCTGGTGGAGAAAATGGCAGTGCTTATAAAACTCGCTACAAGTATTTCCACTCAGGCCAATGCTGGTGTGTGGAAAGGACCGTGATTTGAGTAACCCTGGCATAGCTTATTAAAGATGTAACAAGTGCAAGTGTGAAGCTTAAAATCTTGCAATGAATTTGCTTATCTCCTCGCCGGTTTTTTTTATCAACCCGTTACAGGTTTTCTAAAGAATCACGTGAAAGCAGGCCTTTTTGCCTGAAAAAATGGCAGTTCTTACAGCTTATTAAAGATTGTTTGCTTAAAATCTTGCAATGAATTTGAATTTTTTTATCAACCCTTTTTCTAAAGAACATAGGATGCCCAGTCTTTGCACGGAGACATTCCTCAGAAGCAGCGGGAGATCACACTGAAAGGATTCAGGAACGGGTCCTTTGAGGTCCTGGTGGCCACAAACGTGGCCGCTCGAGGGCTAGACATTCCAGAGGTCGACTTGGTCATACAGTGTTCCCCACCAAACGTAAGCAACAAATGCGGAGCATGTTGGGGAAGAACGAACTTGTAGATTTGCACTTGCGTAACTTTGCTTAAAGGGTATCTTTAGTATGTTTTCTGCAAAGTTACCACGAGATTACCTTGGTTATCATTTCACATTCTAATAATTGGCGCTTATGATTACATTTTGTTGACAAAGTTGGAAAAAGCAATCTCGTTTTGCTTTAGAAACGCATATTAAAGCGTTCATTTTGAAATGTCTTTTACAGCAGAAACGTATTTGTAATGAATATTGACGTTAATATGAAATGCATGCGTTTTTCTGTCACACACAGTCCTCATTTCGATGTTTCAATTATTTTGTCCCACCCCCCTGTAGATCTAAAGGCTTCTATGCTAATCTTTTTCTTCCTTTCCGGGAAAACATTTGCATAAGTAGTGTTGTTTATTTGAATTCTCCATATGTATTATATTCGTTTAAGATAAGTAGTTCTGAATCGCATGCTTGTTTTTGTTTTAAATAGACTTGTGTATATTCCCTTTCCAGGACGTAGAGTCCTATATCCACAGGTCGGGGCGAACAGGCAGGGCAGGCAGGACCGGACTGTGCATCTGTTTCTATCAGCGCAAGGAAGAGGAACAGCTCCGATACGTGGAGAACAAAGCTGTGAGTTTTCCCAGCATGCAATGTGACTTAACCCAAAGTGCGTCAGCCAGGATAGTGTATCGGCAAGATTACACACACAAGATTTGGCATTTTCCATGTTAACGTCCGTTTCCAAAGAGAACTAAAACCCCAATTTTACTTTTAAAGTTGAATAATAATGATTGGAAGCATGATTGTATGGATACTTCCATTTAATTTTGCACTTAAACATAGGCAATATTATAAGTAAATAGTAAAGAAAGTAATATGTCTGAGACATCCGTCGCTTACTTTTTTCCTACATCTGGACGGGTTTGTGTTTGGAGAAAGCCAAAGGAAGCCTTTAACCCACATTAGCTTGTTCCCAACTGGTAAACATGGTGATGGCTTTGTTATGGTATGGGGAGCCATCTCGTGGGAGTCATTTGGTCATATTATTACTCTGCATGGTAGAATTACGGGCAAGGAATACAAAGCCATTTTAGGTGACCAGGTGCACCTTACGGTGCAAAAAGTTTCCTAATATAATAATACATGCCATTTAGCAGACGCTTTTATCCAAAGCGACTTACAGTAGTGAATGAATACATTTTTCAGTATATGTGGTCCCAGTGGGAACCCAGTGGGGACCAGGGGTCCCATTCCTAAATATGTTCTCATGTTCCAAGACAACAACGCTCCCATACACATTGCTAAACTGATTCAAGAGTGGTTTCATAAACACTTTCTGTGGCCTCCTTAATCATCAGATCTAAACATCATTGAACCTTTATGGGAAGTTCTGGAATATAGTGTGGAGCATATTTCCACCGCCTTCGTCTCTCAAAGAACTGGAGGCTTTCCTTCTTGAAGAATGGTCCAGTATCCCACTAGAAACAGTTCAAAGCTTTCCAAGAAGGATTGAAGCTGTTCCGAAGGCAGCCCAACCTAATACTTAATATTATTGTGTTTAATTTGTTTTTCTTATTTTTTTCAGGGCATAACCTTTAAGCGAGTTGGTGTCCCATCAGCCAATGAGATAATCAAATCCTCCAGTAAAGATGCGGTCAAGTATGTATCTTGGAGCACAGCAGTACTTCAGTCACACATATTTTTGTGTATGTTATCTTTATTACACAAGGTCATCACATGTCCACCTGAACGAAATTAATTTAAGAACTGGATTTGTAGGTGAAGTTGAGTTTCTTGATCGGTGATGGGTCAGGATTTTATGCTTCTGACAGTCCACGAGTTTGTGTTACTTTGCACATCTGACAACGGCACAAAAATCTAGGCAAGAAGTATTTTAAGTATGTGCAAAGTAATGGGGCCTTTTACTTGCAGACAAAGAGAACCTATTTCCTGCATGCAGCAAAGTGTTTTTGCTAATGTTTCATTCTTGACCAAACCCAGGTATCTGGAGTCCGTAACCACGACAGCCATTGAGTACTTCCGCGAGGCCGCAGTTAAGATTATCGAGCAGCGGGGGGCGGTGGATGCCTTGGCCGCTGCCCTGGCCCATATATCCGGTGCTACCTCCATTGAACAGCGCTTCCTCCTCAACTCTGATGCAGTAAGTTCGGAGCACTTTTGAGAGGTGCTTAGTGCAATGGAACATTGTGGGTTTTAATCCAGGGTAACTTCTGCTTTAACCACGTGTAAAGAATGAGACGTTTTGTTTCAAAACGAGTGCATGTAAACGTGAATTTGAAAGTAGCAGTGGACAATAATTTGATGCTCTTAATGCAGAGTGGTGTGAAACTGAGCGTATTGTGCATCGGTGTAGAAGAGGTACATAATGACATGGATGAAAACAAAGTTCCATTTGTATTTTAGAGTGGACAATGCACCATCAGTCATTTTCACTGTATCTTCTCAGATATTGTACGGATATCTTTCAAATAAAATATGGGGTGAAAAAATCCGAAACGAATAATAAACAAATAAGAACTTTTACACAACTGAGGTTGACAAATCCAGCTTCTTTGAAGCTGTTCCATTGTTATCACATGCTGCACTATTGAAACTCACTTGCAGCAGAAAAGAGAGAGTAGCCCCCTAATATTTGCAGTCTTGTCCTTAACGCTCTGCTTGCATGCTTCCCCTGCTAAAAGTTGAATACTGGTAGTCTTGACGTTTATTCTTTGTTCCCAATCAGGGCTACACAACAATGCTGATGAAGTGCTCACAAGAGATGCATAGCATCAGTTATGCCTGGAAGAGTCTGAAGGAGCAGCTTGGGGAGGATGTAGATAATAAGATCCAGAGGATGACCTTCCTCAAGGGCAAGACTGTAAGTACCACACTATGAATGTACTTTAAGGGCAAGAATGTCACACTGTGGATTCACTTTGATTTAAGGAGAAGACCACATCACACTGAATTTGCTTTTCATTTAAGCGCATGACCTGTATGGCACACTGAAATTACTTCATGATTTTAGGGGTTTATATTTACTGGTATATTTCAGGATGAGCACTCGCGGGTCTGAGGGACTTGGGTCTATTAGTTATTCAAATGTAAAATGACCTTGGAAACATGGTAACAAGACTATTCATGTGTGAACATTATCAAAATGTTTACATGGAAAGTGTAAGGGGCAAGCCATGGCTGACCGCAGAACCACGGTCATTTGTACGTATAATTGTTTTATTCAACAGATCAACGAGTAGAGAATGTTTTTGGTAGTTATTCACTACCTCGGCATCCACAAGAAGTGGGACCAGAATGACTACAATTTACAATGCATGTCCTTACTCTTTGTCTTTTTTATTTTTTTTAAAGGGAGTTTGTTTTGATGTTCCATCAGCTAAGGTGAAAGAGATGCAGGTATGCAATGTCCATTTTGTCTAAAACTTGAATTCAAAACTATTTTTGTTTCCAGAACGTGGGTGGGTGAATTCTGTCTCGCTGCCCTCAGAGAATTAGCTTGCCTCGTAGAGACGAGCAGCGGAGTCATGTGGGGAGGGCAAATCAAAATAAATAGAGGGTATAACTGGCTACCAAATTGGGAGAAAAACAGGAAAAAATTGCGTGTGACAACTTAATGTTTTTTTGACGCACCCTAATGTTCATGTTAAATGTGAGCTGTGTCTCATGCGTGAGATGATCTGTACCCGCTGGTCCCCCTCCTCCGTAGGACGTGTGGCAGGACGGCCGCCGCTGGCAGTTGGCGGTTGCCACGGAGCTTCCGGAGCTGGAGGAGAGCAAGCGGTCTGGTGGCGACCGGGGCGGTGGCGGGTTCGGCGGTCGCGGGTTCGGCGGTCGCCGTGGTGGCGGAGGACGGGGCGGTGGCGGCGGCAGAGGCTTCCGGAGCAACAACAACAGGAGAGGGGGAGGCAGGGGAGGATCAGGAAGAGGCCAGAAACGCAGCTTCGGCCAGGCCTTCGATTATTAACTTGTGGCTCCTGGTTTAAACCTCGAGTTTACAGACTAAAGTCTGGGGAACTGGGACCGTGGTCCTCCACAGGTTGTGTTTCTTAAATGGTGCCACCACTGAACCTGTATGAAATGATTACTTGGCTATTATGTATTTATATATAATCTTATATGAAGCCGTTTCATAGGAATGAGTTGGATCTTATTAAAGGTGTTCCCAAAAAATACCTCTGTGGATTATACTCATTTTGTATTTTTTCCAGTCGTATTTGCTGAGCGCTACAACATTTACATTACATTTACATTTTAGGCATTTAGCAGACGCTCTTATCCAGAGCGACTTACACAATTGACATTTCTTTACATACAATCAATTTATATAGCTGGATATTTTTACTGAAGCAATTCAGGTTAAGTACCTTGCTCAAGGGTACAATGGCAGTGCCCCCACCTGGGAATTGAACCAGCAACCTCTGAGTTTCAAGCCCAGTTCTATCGATGTCGGCGTGCCCAGACAGCTACTCGCTCTCCTCTGAGGTTCTCATCAGCAGTCTACAGGCTGAGCTTGCGCAGACGTGATGTGCAGGCAAGATTGTTGGTGTGCGATGAAACGTTGCAATCCCCGCTGACAGAATCCCGCCCTGTGGGGCTTCCGGCCACAGTTGTCTCTGGCATGATCCGCATTCAATAGCAGGACGTGGGGTCCATCTACACATTAAAACAACAGTGCCTTAGCAGGGTGAGCCACCCAGGAGTGCATTGTATCAATGGCTTTGCATTGACTGCCTTACTGTCCTATTATGCTGCTAGATTATAAGTGTATAAAGACTCATTTGATTCAGCTGCAAAAACCAGTGGGTATACTTTTGATTTTTAAATGTTTTCAGCTTTGTCAAAAATATCCCATTATTTCCAGAAGTTTGTTATTTTGAAAATGAATATGAAGATTTGTGTTGCCTTTAGCTAACAGCATAAGCACCTTTAACTTAGAATTTTTTGTGACTAGAAATTCTTGACACTGTTTGCCAGGTGTGGTGTTTATAAGACATCAGTTGAAGGTAAATGCCAACGGATGTGTCAACTAGCAGAGCTATTACTGAGTCCCAGCAGAAGCGCATGCCACTTTGAAATGTAAATAAAATGTAAAAATGTACTTGCCTATTCAGAGTTATCAAAAACATGTCAATATGCCAATACACTACTGACCAGTATGTATATCAATGCTGCACATTGGTTCTGGGCATTCTGCACATTAGGTTGTGTGTTCGATTCCCACTGAGACCACATATACTGAAAAATGTATGCATTCACTACTGTAAATTGCTTTGGATAAAAGCATCTGCTAAATGGCATATATTATTATTATACTTTTTACTGTGTATCCCAGCATCCTGTTGGCATTTTCCTACTGCTGTAGCACACTGCTTAGATGCAGATATACTTTGATCAACTACAATTCCTAAGAGCCCCATTCATCCTAAAAATGTGTGTGAAACACCTCACAAACACCATGCCTTTTATATCAAGCCTAGGTGTAGTGGAGCCACTAGAGACAAGTGATCATAGTGCAGTCACTATTATTATGTTTGGCAAATAAAAAAAAAAAAAATTTTTTAGAAACTGAAAGATTTGAGTTTGCTTTACACAAACTATTTTCCACTGTAAAATGCTTTAAAAGAGGACTGTGAAATTGAGTAAATTTAATTATTTTTTTTCAATCACGGACTTCCACTGGGTACTTCTTGGTGATCGGACGTTCCAGCACCGCACTTACGCGCTATGGAAGGTGTTGGACAAAGTTTCTTATTTCTATGGTGTTAGTTGCAGGAACAAATGCTCCGGAAGCACAGGTGGCGTTAAATCGCTAATGTTGGGATGTACATCTCTTAAACACTCAACAGGAGAAGAAAGCTGTTTTTGTGAAAATGGAAACTTCTCAATGGCAGCCTCAGAAGTAACAAATTTGAAAGATAGGAGGTGCTCTCTTTGGAATGTTATAACTCGGTGTATAGAAATGATAACATCAGAGTTCCATTTTTTGGAGATCAGTGATTTCACCCCCGAGCAAATTTTGTCGCCACACCGGTATAACCTAACTGAACGCGGAAGAGTATCAGCATAGAGCGTAATCGCTCTGTGATATTCGTAAATACCAGAATAATAAAATAATACACAATAACATAGACGGGTGTGCGTTCGATGCCGCACACTAAAAACAAAATCTGGCCCGGTTTGGACAAAAATGACATTACATTACCGGAACTCTATTTCGGGATCTAACACGTGTGTCGGAACTTGCAATAGTCATGCCAGGAAGAGACGCATATTGCATACATTCCCTTAGAGATAAACTGTCTCGGTGCTGGCCCAAGCACAACTTTTTCAACATGGATTCCATGAGGTGTGTGTGACTTTGTAACACGGGTGTTCATAGGGCAGTTATAAAAAACAGAATCTGTGAAGTAGCCTACAAGCTGCCGAGCTAAATGTTAGCAGGAACCGTTCTGCTTTAAGCTAGCCAGACAGTTACAAAAATGCCATCATCCAGGTTTGTTCAAGATACTATTTAACGTAGGCTAGCCTGTAAGCAAGCTTGGATACAGTATTAGCCAGCTAACGTTACATTAGCTACATCGCTAGTTAGATTAGTAGCTTATCGTTTTTAGAGAAGTTGCAAGTTAGCACTAATGCTAACGCGGTAATGTTCCGGTATAGCCAACTTTGTACGATTAGTCAATAGTATTAGTTAATTTCCTAGGTTATATACACATTGACGTTAAATGTTTGAATAGCCATTCGATACACATGTGTTGTATGGAAATAGTTGTGAATTAGCTAACGTATGTAGCTAGCTTCCTAACGCTACAATTAGCTAATTTTGGCAGAGGCGTTTTAAGTTCTGTATTGCTAGCTAGTTATGCATGTACTAATTTAGCTACTAAAATGGATAGATATGTGTCGGCCATCAGCTGATTCCTGCAGATTAGGCAGCTATCTGCTAACGTTATGTAACTAAACTTTTCTGATCCATATGACAGTTAACCAAGCTACCTGGTTTTAAGAAGTGCTTACTATTCTACTAGCCAGTTTTTTTTTAACAGTATCCACCATAGTTTGAGGCTGTTATTTTGTGGTCTGAACACACCTGGAGATCATGAGGACAATTCTAATGAGATCCAATCAGAAGCCAAAATACGTTAACTGTACAACGCACCTCTGGTAAAGTTGACACATCGGAGCGCAAAAACGTGGTAGTTCGCTAGGGAAGCGAGTCTAGTTTAGATTGGTCGCGTGCAAGGGGAGCGTGTCGCTACACAAGAGCAGTGCACATTTTTGGATTTCTCAAAATGCTGCTATCATTGGTTGTACACACGTATTCGTTGCGGTACTGGCTTCCTGCCGCTGTAATGATCGGCACGGCGCCGGCATACGTACTGTCGTGGAGCGCTTGGAGACTGCTCTCTGCAATACTACCAGGCAGGCCGTTCCACGTAATGGATGACCTTTTCTACGCCGTTTATCAGAGTATGGTCCTGTTCTTCTTTGAGAATTACACTGGCGTCGAGGTGAGTATGACTGGCAGTCTATAACAGCTTGGCTTGCTAGCTAATGCAGCTACATTTGAGGCGAAGTCTGAGCGAGTGTTGTGCTCTGCAGCGCATCCTCTTTCTACCACTGTCCGCTTTGTAATCGAGAGGTCAAGGCATTGCAATGGAGAGAGACCCTCCCCACCCACCTTATTTACTTCAGAAGCAAATTTACCATGTGCCAGCAATTTTAAATTATTTGAAATGACGTGCCCTCATAATCCGATCATTGTTCCATGTTCTCGGTCCTAATCAACAAAAATAGTATACCTAGCAATCATTTATGTTCCAGCCAGTCCTGGTCCATGAGTTCATTAACTTTTTTTAACATGCATAGTCCTATAAATTAATTTAAGACTGGAGATGATTATACGGAGAATTATGCGGGAATTGCCCTGTAGTGTCATTATCACATTTTCAAGATGAGTTGATGTTAACTCCAAAATAAACTTGATAAGCTGAGCAAGAAAGGCTGTGTAAAATAAACAGTGCAAGTGATTAGATATATTGTGTGCTAAAAATGATATTATTTTATACTAATACATTTGCTCAGAGAAAAATATTTTGTTTAAAAAGTCGTATTTCCTCCCCCAAAAAAAAAAAAAAGAAAAGATGTCACAATTCACAGCCCTAATAATTATTTAACCATAAGCCAGTTAAGCCAGTTAACCATTTCTTCGTTGAGTTTGCTATGGTTCTTGTTGGGACTTGGTGTGTAGGTTCTGAAATGATAACTTAACAGTTTATATGGAGATTTAACTCGTGGCTACAAACCTGGTGCAGGAAAAGGGGTACAGGTTTATGGGGCACTGGGACTCCTTTTGGAACAGTGGTGACCTTTACAAGTGGGACGGGCTACACCTGAATCTGAGGGGTACAGCTGCATTGGGCCAGTGTATGCTTAGGGTAGTGGAGGAATATTTAAACTAGGGACTGGGGGTAATTGGTAGTTGTATTAAGGGTAGGGAGGCATAGACTGACTGGCTGGAAGATACCAGGGTGGAGTATAATACCTGTGAGGATATCATTAATAAAGACCTTTTAGAGCATCATGTTAATAGAGGTGTGGAAGGGACAGTTTGGCACCATTAGGTGTGGAGGGGAAGGACACTAAACGTATGAGTAATACTCTGAAGTTCCTTTGTTGGAAGCATACAAAATAAATTATTGGAACAGAAGGCTGTCATGTTTAATGGGGTTATGACATCGTTGTGATTACATAAATATGAACTATGGTGCAGTGGATGGGGATGAATATAATGTGGAGGGGTACAAATTGTTCAGGAAGGATAGAACAAATAAAAGAGGATGGCCCTTTATGTGAGAGGCCACTTTAATATGCAGGAAATTCCAGGAATGAACTAATCTGTTCCTTGTGAGGATGTCTGGATTAGACAACTGGGAGATCATGAGAAGGGCCTTAATATTGGAGTATGCTATAGACCTCCAGCTTCAGACAGCAACATAAGTATTATGCTCTTTGGTAACATAAAACAAGCCTGTGCGGAAGGAGAGATGTTAATAATGGGCTTCAATTACCCTCTATTAATTGGGAAGTAGTGTCAGTAGGGATGCCCACATTAACAAACAATCGATTAATCTTTCAAACAAAAACAAAAAAAACAGCAAAATGTGGCGTATGACTGAGAATACAAAATGCACATTTTTCCCACATTTTTACCGTTATCAAGCTTTATTTGGCCGTGATACCAAGCTGCTAGCTAGCTAACTAGATATCAATTTTGCTTAGCTAACGTTAACATAGATATTTTACCTGTCTCGCAACTGTTTCCACTTATATCTGCATTGCAGCTAGTCTCTGTTGAGATTCCTTAAAATCTCCCTCCATGAATTGGCTGTCTTTATGGCGCTCTTTATAATCATTTCTTGAGGAGTTATACATTTGAGGGTACCTCCTCACCTGCTCCACTAACAATTATTCAAAACCATACATTGCAATAACATGAAAACATCTAGTGTCTCGAAGCGCATTTTCCAAGTCATTTTACTAGTCCGTGAAAATAAGGCGACTGTCATTTTGTAGGCCAAAAATTCAGGGAAAAACCCCACCTTATATTCAGGTCAATACGGTAATATAGATTGGAAAAACCTTCTAGATTGCAAAACTGTGAATGAAAAATTGACTTAATTTAAAAGGGGTATTGTAGATGTACAGAAAGATATGTAAAATAGGATGAAAAAACTGTCTCCACAGTGGATGACTAAATCTTTATGGGAGATTTTGAGACCAAAGGAGCAATTGTACAGAGTATATAAAAAGGAAAATTCAGTGAGAAACAAGGTAGATTATTGTAATATGCAGGCTAAGGCTAAAAAGGAAATAAGGGCAGGTAAAAGGCAGTTTGGGCCTCCCGTGTGGTCTAGTGGTTTCAACGGGTTTGATTTCCCGTCGCACCAGAGTCGGCTCTGGCCGGGAGTGCCATCGGGGCGGCAATTGGGTGTCCGCCCCAGGGATGGGGGAGGGAAGTTCGACACAGTTTGCTGCTCACAGGAGTAGTTCTGGGGTACCGGAATTACAGTTGACAGCTCGGTGAATGCTGCCTCGGAGGAGGCAGTGCTTCAGCTTTCTCACTGCCGGTCACAGGACTACGACAACGAACTACGAGGGAGGGGATTGAACTAAGCACAGCGAGAGTAATTGGCTACCAAATTGGGAGAAAAACAGGGTAAAATCGAAAAAAAAAAAAAAAAAAAAAAAATTAGTTTGAAATTAATGAGGAGGCTACAAAGTGTTTTGACTTGAACCAGGCTTATGATATTATATATTTGGACTTTCAAAAAGCATTTGACAAGGTACCACACGAGAGGCGCATTGTTAAAATGAATTCAGTAGGATTTACAGGAGTTGTTTCAGAGTGGGTTTATAATTGGCTGCAAGGGCAAATACAAAGAGTAACATTAGGTGGGGTCGTATCTGACCTAGGTACTGTGGGCAGTGGAGTCCTGCAGGGATCGGTGCTGGTACCTCTGCTCTTCCTTATTTACATAAATGATCCTGATAGGAATATTAGTAGCAAAATAAACATTGAACAAAAAGTTTGGAAATTTGTGTTTGGTAGATTATTTCTCTGTTGTAACAATGCTTCTTGGCAATACATTGTATACCGTTGGAAAGCCTGTTTATTTCCCTTTTAAATGGTGCCCCATTTGTAAGGAACATACACAGGGTGTCCGCGGATCCTTAAAAAGTATTAAAAAGTATTACATTTGTTTATCAACAATAAAGGCCTTAATTGGTCTGAAAATGTCTTAAATCCATCTTTCAGAGGTCTTAAAAATGGCATAGACAGGAAAGATAAAAATGTGGATTTGTCATCGTATGTTTCATTGTGAAATCTGGGGGAAAACGGGTAACGGGAGATAAAGTCTGAGATTTTTATTTACCGTTTTGTAGCGTCACGCAGACCGGAATGAGCGGAACCAACAGAAGTCCTTATGTTTGCGGGGAACTATTTCAGCAATGGAGTCGACTCTCGAGAGCACAATATTCAAGTTCAACAAGCAAAGTTAGCTAACTTAACATCTAGCTAGCTAAAACATAGCCAACGTTAGCAATCGATAACGTTAGTTGAACTGCCCCAGGCATTTGCAGTCGTTATGGGAAAGTGCAAATTTAATGAGAACTGGCTCGATAACCCAGTGTTTGTGCCATGGTTGGTCCCAGTCAAAGACGATCATGAGGCCCGCTGCAAACTCTGCAAAAAGGATTTTAAACTTGGGACGATGGAGGTGAAAGCAGTCGAGTCGCACATGCAGAGCCCTAAGCATAAATCGGTTGATAAAACCTGCATTTCTGTATTTTCGTATTTCGCATTTCTGTTCGGCCCCTGCCTCCACTTCAGCTGCGCCATCTCAGGTAGGACTACCTGCAACAGCAACAGAAGTCCAGACAACATTCGGCTCCATGCCAACGCTTGATGCTGAGGTACTGTGGGTTCTGAACACTGTCACGAAGCACCAGCCCTACAATGGCAGGAGAGGTACTCCGTGCTATGTTCCCTGACTCGGAAATCACTAAGACATTCGCATGCACCAAAGACAAAACGGCCTACATAGCAAGGTTTGGATTGGCCCCTTATCTCCGAAATAATCTCATCGCGGATGTAAACATAATTTTTTGCAGGGGCAGCAGGCCAGACACTGGTGAAATTCCTGCCCTGGATGACACAATGTATTTGGATGTTTTTATTTATTATTTTCTATTTTTGCTATTTATGTTTGTGTCACCCCTTTGTTTAATCCAATCCAGTTACCCCTTTATGTTTCAATAAACATCTTTGGACAGATTTTTCCCTAAACTTAAATTAATTGGTGTCGTTGCGTGATTTTTGCCATTTGTTATCGTGAAATTGGTATTAAATTTCATTCTGAGTGGCATTAAAAAAGTATTAAAAAGCCTTAAATCTGGCTTTGCTAAACCTGCAGATACCCTGCATACATTTGTGGGATGAGCAGAACAGCTGAGTATGTGGGTTGCACCCATGAAAAATTTGCCAAATCTTCTCTGCCAATGCCAAACAGCTTATTCTGCTGTTGCTATTGACTCTTGTTTGGTGTTGTTTGGTGGATTGGATGATTGAAGTCTATCAGTAACAAGGAAGAAACAAGACATATTGGCAATTTTACAATTTATTCATTTAACAAATAGTCAGGAGCCTCAGTAGCGTGTGGAAGAACCATACACAGCCACAACAGCCTGGCACCTCCTCTTCATGCTGGTCACCAGCGTGGTCACACACTGCTGTGGGATGGCATTCCACTCCTCAACCAGGATTTGTCGCAAGTCAGCCAACGTGGTTGTGTTGGTCACTCTAGCACGAACAGCACACCCAAGCTGATCCCACAAGTGTTCAATTGGGTTGAGGTCAGGACTGTTGGCAGGCCATTCCATTCTCTGTACTCCCAAATTCTGGAGGTAGTCTCTGATAAACCCCGCTCTGTGGGGGCAAGCGTTGTCATCTTGGAGGATGGAGTTTGGTCCCAGACTGTGGAGATATGGGATTGCCACTGGTTGCAGAATCTCATCTCGGTATCTCTGCATTGAGATTGCCTCTAGTGATGACAAGCCTTGTTTTTCCAGTGATGGAGATGCCACCCCACACCATCACACTGCCTCCACCAAAAGGTGTTACTCTATCGGTGCAGCAATCAGCATAGTGTTCTCCCTGTCTTCTCCACACTTTGACCCTACGATCCAACTTCCGTAGGCAGAATCTGGACTCATCGCTGAACATAACGTTCCTCCACATGTTCAGGTTCCAGTGCAGGTGTTGCCGACACCAGCACAAACGGGCCTGATGGTGAAGGGCAGTCATGGCAGGCCTCCTGGCAGCACGATGAGCCCGGAGATTGGCTGTGTGCAATCTGTCCATATCGTCCTGCAAACCTTGACTGCAAATCTGTAGAAGACAGCCTACGGTTCCTAAGTGCTGAAAGGGTGAGGAACCGGTCTTCTTGGGGTGTCGTCTTCTTGGGACGCCCACTTCGCGGTCTGTCTCTGACATCCCCCGTTTCATGGAACTTGGCCTTCAGTTTGGAGATGGTACTAGGGCTCACTCCAAATAATGCCGCAACTTGCTTTTGTGGAACACCAGCTTGAAGTTGCCCTATCGCACGGGCCTTATCGAGATCAGACAAACATGGCATGCCGATTCTTGGAGCAGACACCAATTGATCACTGTAGCAGGGCCCATGCTCACAGGTGCTGCCAATCAGGTGCCAATCAGGCACCTTATTGTCAGCACCTGGGGGTACCGGAAGCTCAAAACAGTCAATAGTCAATAGCAACAGCAGAATAAGCTGTTTGGCATTGGCAGAGAAGATTTGGCAAATTTTTCATGGGCGCAACCCACATACTCCACTGTGCTGCTCATCCCACAAATGCATGTTCCTTACAAATGGGGCACCATTTAAAAGGGAAATAAACAGGCTTTCCAACGGTATACAATTTATTGCCAAGAAGCATTGTTACAACAGAGAAATAATCTACCAAACACAAATTTCCGAACTTTTTGTTCGATGTTTAGTTTACAGATGATACAAAAGTTGTGGGTTTAACAAACAATTTGGAATTGACTAAGGTAATCCAAGACTATTTAAACAAAATCCAAGAATGGGCAGTAACAGAATAGATGACATTCAATATTGCTAAATGTAACATTATGCATGTGGGAAATAAAAATATAAGACAGATGTATTTTATGGGAGGAGAAAAATGCAGTGTGCCATTGCAGTGAAAAAGGCCAACGGGATGAAATGTAGGCTATGTAATTGGCCGGTGTCTCATGGGTCAAGGCCCTGAGCGATTGCAGAGGTTGGATATGATTGCACAGGAGAGGAGGGACCTTACAATGAGGAAATGATAACAAGCAAAACATTGTTAATGGTTGAGCTGTGGGACAGGGGATCATATCCGTGTTTTATATTCATAAACATTTGTAAACTTTATTTAATTCACGCGGGGGCGATGACATTGTTGAGTGGGTGGAACGGATATTACTTAAAAATAACAATGGATATCTCTTATTTATTTTTTCTCTATTTGTGCTGAAATGTAAAAGCACTTTGAGCTGCATTCTGTATGAAAGGTGCTATATAAATAAAAGTTTATTATTATTATCTCTTATGTGGGACAATGAGTCAAGATGTGGGACATCTGGTCACCCAATGCGGAGCATCACAAGTGCATCAATGAAACATAGTTGATATTGTTAAACGCTTTTAAATATGTGGCTCTGATGAAAATGCTAAACTAACGTGCGCCACGCATCTTTTCCTCTTCCTCCTCACCTATTTCACACCTATGTCTGTGTCCTGCTGAGAAAAGTGCTTTATTAACTGTGAAAAGGAAAAACGTAACAATGTTCAAACAAACAATGGCCGTCAGTTATTTCTGAGCTTTCTTTTTTTGCAGCACAAAAATTGTGTGTTAAGGGAGAGAACCATCTGTCACTCCTAGTCCAGTTCAACCTGTCTGCTCTTTCACACATCCAGTCAGGCTGGTCAGGCACGTAGACTGAACAGTGCAAAGTGAACCCCAAAAAAGAATCAATATTTGACTAATTGAATATATGGTCTCATCCCTGGTTCATACAATTTGCTTTTTAAAATTTATTTATTTATTTTTTAACTCATTTACCAGGTTGTCTGTGACCACTTCTGTGGATAAAGAGCAACATTTCCATGAGCTTTTTTGAAGTGGCTACAGACACTGCATGATGCTAAGCACAGTGTTTGAGCTGCATAACTTCTAGTACTCTCTGCTTTGTCTGAATCATAAAGCTATATGAATTGATGTTTGTCCAGAATTCAGCCATGTGTGTGTTTTTTTAATATACATGTATTTTTCCCCCCTTTCTCCAGGTCCTCCTATATGGCGATATACCAAATAATAAAGAGAATGTGGTTTATCTTTCTAACCATCAATGCACAGGTGGGAATTGTTCCTTTTGCTTCTTCTGTGTTCCCATCTGGGCATTGGCTTACACCAAATGATAGTTCAGTGAATCTTGAATTCTAATTTGCAATTTGCCTTATTTATTCTCTTCATCCCGTGATTGCTCGTTCACTGGCAGTGGACTGGATCATCGCTGACATGCTGGCCATCAGACAGAATGCACTTGGCCACGTACGATACGTCTTAAAAGACGGATTGAAGTGGCTCCCTCTGTACGGATGGTATTTCTCTCAGGTAGCGCGTGATATCGTTGACGTAACTGAAGTCACTTCATACCACTTGAAATTGAAGTTGCATGTTTACTGATGTGCCATTTCTTAGCAGGTTTAAGATGGAAAAACTGTTACAAAATAACCTTTATATATTTATTCTATATGCTGTGATCGATTTGAAAAATTATTTTGTTACTGCAGTAGCATCTCTTGCTGGATGCCTCCACAACACATTCAACAAATCTTTTGATCATTTTAAACATTTCATCAAACTCCTTCACTAATAATTTAAACTATTACAATACTGAATAAGTGGGGGTTTTTTAGAGAAAGATGAATGTTTGACAGCTTTTACAAAAGCTTTCTATTTTTTAATTGGTTATGTAAAGCATGCTCCTAGATGGCTGCAGTAGTTTCATAGAGTTCTTATGAAATGTGCAGCGGATGCTGGAGTCTAACCTTCAGTTCTGAAATCCACTGACAAAAAGTTATGTACCCATTCTCTGCATTTTTGTTTGTGTGTCTGCAGTGAATTATTTGCTTGTCTTTACCGTTAATTATTTCCTTTTTTTCCCCAATCTGAAAGCATGGAGGGGTGTACGTGAAACGCAGTGCCAACTTTGATGAAAAAGCCATGAAAAGCAAACTCCTCTCTCAGACAAAGTGTGGAACACCGGTACGTGTAAAAGCTGTGCATCTTGAATATATTCTACTGCAGAGTCAGTCTTTAGGTTCTTATGGGTGACACTAATTTTAGTTTGTTAAAATGACAGAGCACATGCAATATTTTAATATTAGTGACGTGGTCAATATACAATCCGATTCAGTCTTTTGACCATTCTGCTGGTTAAGGTGTAGTGGCTTTTTTTACTTTTTTGAAAATGTTCTGTTTATTCTTTTATTCCCCATTTTTCTCCCTATTTTTAGTTGCCAATTATACCCTCTCTTTTTCATGTCAATTATCCCCACCCTCGTATAAGCGGTTGCTGCCGTAGTCCTGAGACTGGTAGTGGGTACTGTACCGCCTCCTCCGAGCCGGCACCCGCCACGGTCACCGTAACACACAGAACCACTCATATACGCAGTGAGCTCCCCCCTTCCTGGGGCAGACAGCCAATTGCTGCCCCCTAGTGGCACTCCTGGCCAGAGCCAAACTGGCGCGACCTAGATGGGACCTGGTCGCAGTGGGCAGCGTCGAACGTTCTTACCGCTACACCGCCCAGGAGGCCAGGTGTAGTGGCTTTTAAGTGCAGGAGGGGTCAGGCTCTGCTGTTTAAAGCTAGACTGTTTCACTAGCAGTGTGTCACCTAGGCAACTGCTGCGACCCCACGGTTTCGCAGTTGTTGTTTTTAGCTACCTAGCACTAGCTAACCACCATATATAGGGATATGAGCAGATTCCTGTCCTGGAGGACCGGTGTGTATGCAGGTTTTTGTTTTATCCAGTTACTGTGGCTCAGTTAGCTAATTAGTTGTATACACCACTATCGTTTCACTCATTGATTAGCCCACAGTAAAATATTTCATATTGGGACAAGAACCATCTTTAGCTGGCATTCATGAGCTTATCAATAAATGTAGCTAAATGTCAGTTTACGGAAATTATTGATCCAATTATATAATTAAGGGCAGAAGTATGCATGAAATCCATTAAAATCTGCTGTTTTTATCTCCTACCAGACCGTATGATGACTTTTGCATCTAAACAAGACTTTCGCCATTGTTGTAATGAATTGCTATAATTATCCCTAGGTGTCCTTTAAGTAACTGCTACTTGGCAGGAAATAAAATAATTGACCTTGGAGCATCAAGTCGAGCTTCACTACATGTTGCATTTATTTTTTGTCTTTCTTTTGTCTAGATGTATCTAGTCATTTTCCCGGAAGGAACTCGATACAACCCAGAGCTTCCCAAAGTGATTAGTGACAGCCAGGCTTTCGCTGTGAAAGAAGGTATGTCTCCAAAGTCTTTAAAGGAATTTTACCAACTCCAGTCTGGTACTGCTTCATTTGAATGCAAAAGTACTCGTGTTCTACTTCATGAGAGACGGACTGTAAATGCAGCCACAGGGTCAACATGTGGAAACATTTAATACCAAGGGCAATGAATGTTTTAATGTATGTTTATTGTGTACGAAACAAATTCACTAAGGGGCAATAAAGATTTAATTCAAGGGCAAGCCTTTTATTTGCATAACTACAAGGTCATACAGGTGGCACATCATTACTTTTGGTTTGGAGAAAAGTCTGGCATTGATGGACCATGTGGAAACTAGCCAGCACTGACGGCTGCATTTATTTACACAGCACTGTACTCTGTGGTACATTTACATTTACTCGCATGTACAGACGAGCAGCGCAGGTGGAATAACAAGGTTTATACAAATGATTTCAATTCATGACAAAGAACAATTCATCACATTTTCTTTTGCTATGTCTTTGCTATGTTCAACTTAGCTGGTCAAAGCCGATGTCTGCCTAGTCTGAGCCATAACCTCGCACCTGGTTAGCCTTCGCCTGTTCTTAACTGGTGGTCATTCATAGCCCAGGAATAACTCCGGATTCGGATGCAGCTCCGTTGGTTTGTGGTGAAATTTTTTTAAAGAACAAACATACACCTTCTTCGGTGGATGTTTTAACTTCAGTGCTGCAAACCATTCTCTTGTTTTCATCTCGTGCTTGGGCATTGAATGTAGCGCGTAGGGTGCCGGACATGTTTTGCGAGTCTGATTGTGTTAAAAACAGGCTCCATTCATTAAATGTAAGTTTTTGGGAGTTATTTGCGCACCCATGAATGGCACATGTTGAGCTCGATGACATTATCTATCTGGTGAGAATTCTAAACGTAAGCTATTTAGCTAGCAATTTGCCTTTGGGGCTAACAGAAGTTAGTAACTACCAGAAATGTGTTGAGTGTCATGGCAGTGCCCATGGTCTCTCTCAGGAAAGTGGTGGATAGAATCAGTGGTAGTGGAATCTTTGTTTCGCAGTGGTCATATACTCTATCTTCAGAGCTGTCAATATTGCCATTGCCCTGTGAGTTTGATGCTTATTTCTCTGTCTATGTTTTTTTTCCCCACAGGACTTGTGGTTCTGAAACACAATCTGACTCCTAGGATGAGAGCTTGTCATGTAGCCATAGAAACGATGAAGGACCACTTGGATTCTGTTTATGACATCACTGTGGCATATGAGGGCACTGTGGATGCTAAAGGTGATCGACGCTCTGCTCCCTCAATGCCAGGTAAACCTGAACCAGTTAGTACATCACTGTGTACTGTAGGGGTTCTGAACCCTGTTTCCTGTTGGACTGCCCGGTCTGCTGCTGTTTTTGTTTTCACCGTAAAGTGATAGTTCACCCAAAATGGATACAGTAATCTTTCCCTTTCAATAAGATGTACTACTCATTCAAAGAAGGGTTTTCATCAAAACCTAACTACCAGATCGGCCCTGGTGTGGAGCCCTGATTGGGGGCGGCGTTTGGTGTCTGCCCCAGGGGGAAGGGGGAGGGTGAGTCGGCATGAGTTCACTGAGAAGAGCGTAAGAGCGTCTCCAGAACGTGGGTGAGCGAATTCCGTCTCGAAGGAAGTGGAGTTCGCTGCCCTCAGAGAATTAGCTTGCCTCGTAGAGATGAGTGGCAAATTTGTGTGGGGAGGGCACATCGAAATAAATAAGGTATAAATTGGGAGAAAAAGGGAAAAAATCTGAAACAAATTATAGAAAAAAAGAAGTTTTTAGCTAACTCGCGGTCTATGGAACAGCGAATCCAAAAACTGTTTAGCATTGACGTCAAGAAAATGATGGGAGTCTACGTACCCACGTTACATAGTTGCATGAATTTTGGGTGAACTATCACTTTAAAAATTGGCAACCAATTTAGACCCAAGAAAGCCAGTGAGGTTAGTTAAGTTAATTAATTGATCAATTAAGTCCTGCGTAACAAAGGAAATCAGCATACCCTGTGACCGGGTTTGAGAACCTCTGCGGTCTCGTGCTCACAAAATGGAATTTCCGGTCCTATCTCATGCACATACCACTTCAGGGGTTCTGTGCCAAAGTATTGTGCATCGGTAAGGCCGATTAATACTCGATGTAAGCACCCATGCAAGATGGCAACAGAAGGTGGATGCCTGGCATACTTGCTTTCAGATTTGTGCAGCCTAAAATTTGTAATGCTACAAAGGTGCAGTACCTTATCCCTACAGTGTACAGAATTCAAGACGACTAATTTCAGAACAGTAGAAGTCTTTATTTAAAAAAAGTAAATTAAAAAAAATAAAAAGGGGGAGAGAATGTGTTCTTCCTGGGCGGAAGTATCCTAGATCCACAAGGTACTTCTTGGCTAACTTAATTACATTAGCTGACGTTAGCTAGCTAGCTAGCAGTTTGAATGATGGGGCTCGCCATGTGGTTTCCCATCTAATATAAACAAACCCACGAAAAGAGAGGGCTGTTTCCTGGGCTGACGAGATGACTTCTGACCCCTAGTGAATATGGGCACATCCCTCCATACACACGGGAGATGGCTACGTATGGACATGAGGTAGTATGCAGTATGTCCTGTTTTGCAGAATACTTAATATTTTAAGCTCTTATTGAGGTCCAATTAAATATTTGATAGCTTAATGGACATTTACATTTTAAGCATATTAGCAGACGCTCTTATCCAAGAGCAACTTATAAGATGTGCATTAATACATGGTAAGAACAATCATAGTTCGCGCAAGAGATTAGTGCAGTAATAGTGATAGACATTGTTGTAGGCAGCTGCATACCATACTTGTAACACTGGGAAGGAAAAGGTTGGTTTTTTTTGAGTAAGCAAGTGAACAAGTAGGCAGTGGTGATGGACTGCAGGATTTATTTGTCTAATGTATTGTGCTCCTGTGTGTTTGCTCTCTCTGACAGAATTCCTGTGTAAGGAGTGCCCCAGAGTTCATGTCCACTTCGAGCGAGTGGACATGAAGGAGATCCCGACGGAAGCAGTGTTCTTCCGCCGGTGGCTGCATGAAAGATTTGAAATCAAGGATAAGTGAGTCGTGAACTCCTTTACATAAATGCTTACCTTAAGTCATGAATGACTGGTACCTGCTCATTGCAAACATCAGAATTTTTTGTTTTTAATTTTCTTGGGGTTTCAAGTTATGCTCCATCGTTAACCAACAATACCAGGAGTGTAATTTGATCAAATTTGACCGTCCAAACTGAAATAACTTAATTATGTTTGATCTCCCCTCCCCTCACTGTTGTTAGGTTGCTGACCAGTTTTTATGAGTCGGAAGTGCCTGAAAAAAGATGCAAATTCCCTGGCGAAGGTCAAAGGTCACCACTGAGCCTCAAGAAGACGTTGCCATCGCTGTTGTTTTTGGGTGGCCTCACTTTGCCAATGTTGTTCACAGATTCTGGCAGGAAACTTTACCTAAGAACCTGGATTTACGGGACCTTGGCGGGGTGGTTGTGGGTGAATATTAGTCCCTAAGGAACAATTACACTCCTGTCCTGACATTACTTATCAGTTTTGAAAATCCCCTCTCTCTTCCTCCTAAGCTGAAAACTGAAATCACTTTTACAAAAATATAATTTACCTGAATAGATTGTAGGATAAGTGAGCCTCTAACTCATCATGCTCCACCTCTCGATCCAGAGAGTTATTGTAAAGCTGAGCCAGTTCTGTGAAGTTTCAGTACCTACAACTGAGCCAAATCTAAGATTTTTTTTTTTTTAAACGCCCTTGTGTGTTTGTCTTCAAGCATTCTCTCTCCTCAAGGAAATGGTTAAACCAACATTTACTGACGCAAAAGGTTTATTATTACCAGAGAGAGGAATGGAAAACCCAGTCTGTCCCTTTCATTATTCTGGCCTTTCCAGCATCCACATTACGCCATGATATAGGGGCGAGTCGGTCATGTGTCAAAAATAAGCATAAACCAGCTGTCTTTCCACAAGGGTTGTGGGTTATGATTGGGGTTTATATTCTGTGCTCACCAAAACCTGAATAATTATTCTTCATTGCATTTATTTGGTGCGTCTACATGTATTTGTGCTTCAGAAGTTTGTGTGCTTGCAAAAATGTGCCTGTGATTTTTTGCCAAACGATACCAAAACAGAAAGTTAAATAAAATTAATATCAACTACCGCACGTGTTTCTCTCTAGAAGCATCTCTTCAGTTCTCTCTTCAAACACTTTACTTTTAATTGCCTACAAGAGAAATATGAATCACTTCTGCATAGGGAAAATACATTTATTTACAACAGTGTTTTTAGGCTAAGAACCAGGTATTCACGAATGTATTTGTGCAAGTTGAATTTGTTAAGTTTGCAGATAACCATTCATCCCTAGTACTGTATGGTTATGTACACAAAATGGCAATTTACGCAAGTACAAGCAACTGCCAAAATAAAGGAAACGCCAATGTAGTGTCTTCATATAGGGCATTGGGCCACCAGATCAGTTTCAATGTGCCTGGCATAGATTCTGCAACTGTCTGGAACTCTACTGGAGGGATGCAACACCATTCTTCCACGAGAAATTCTATGATTTGGTGTTTTGTTGATGGCAGTGGAAAACGCAGCTCTAGAATCTCCCAAAAGTGTTCAATTGGGTTGAGATCTGGTGACAGATCTGGTGATCTGGACGAGACCACTCCCATCAGGACAGAAATGCTTCACCATAGGATGATCACTATGGCTTTGCATTTATTGGCCCTCTAAGGGTTTGAGTGGACCTAATCCATGTCTGGAAAATGCACCCCACACCATAACAGAGCCAAATGTTTCCATTATTTTGACAATTCCCTGTATATTGTTAATTTTACGGTCTTTTAGTAATGTGCATCAGTGTATTTCAGTGCATTGTTTATGATCATCTGTTCAGTTCACTTTTATTTTCACAGATACCTAAAGATACACTGATTGAAAAAATAAGTGAATCATATTCAGCATTATTCAAAATACTGTGGGGATTATGATCTATATTGCAAGAGTTAAAATGTGTGAATTTATCAGGAAACGCTGTGTCAACTCCAAAGTGTACCCAGTAAATTGTATATACAACACAAACAGAAAATTGAAAAATGTTAGTATTTTTTAAAAACACTCTTGTTTTGCTGCCTTAAATTATGCATCCTAACGAAAAATAGTAGCTATGTGCAGTTTATGTATTAACATTAGTGTGCATGATTTTGCTTTTAAAAATTCCTTTGTGACATGACATCTGAATACTGGAAGGCTGTAATCTTTGTTGAATCTGACCTAAAACATCCACCCTGTTTTATTTGCTCACACACAATTTTACCTTTATATTTTTTTAATCTTTGACTTTTCAATTAAGATGATTATGTTTTTTAAAGTGTTTAAATATTTGGCCAGTTGTATGCGCATGCGTAATCCTTTCAAAATGTGGCCATACTGTTTGCAAGAATCTGAATTCTACCTCTGCGCACATTTGGTTCTAGACTTTGTTCCAATATGTCTACAGACAATGGAATTAACTCTTAAAACTATGAAATGTAATAAACGGTTTCAGATGTTCCTGTGTTTTTGTTTACCATGGAATGTTAAATAAACATCGCGGGTCGATTGCAGTGTACCTTTAGTTGCTGACTACCAGTTTTTTCAGACTTTCCGTATTTCCCGGATGTAGAACAAGATCAAGACCAAATTGCCTTGGTCCCGATTGGTGTGCTGTAAACGCTATATATAGGATACGAAAGTTGCGTAAACCTTTTTCGAGACCTAAGCGCCTTTTATATAGGAAAATACATGACAACTTAGTATTAAATTGGTATGTTTAAAAATATACAATTGGCTGCTCAAACAGGAAAGGTTTAATCTTGATTTTATTTCACATTTATATTTCTAATGAATATGATTTTATATTCATTAATTCAAACGGTTGGCCGTGGGTTACACGCAGTGGTGCCACTACTTCAAAACTTACTCGCATATTTCATTTTAACAATATTGTAATTTAAGAGTTTGTATAATTTATGAATTACACAATTAGTCAAATTAACATTGCTAAACAGTTTATTAATTAGTCCATTGATTGGCGAACACGTTACACATTCTGGTTTGGATTACCGGTGGGACCGTTTCCATGTTCGCAGGTTTTTCCATCTTCACCGCCCCCATTTAATAATTATACATTTTATTTATAAAGCGCTTGTCAAACAAGTATCTCAAAGTGCTGCTTTTGACTGATATTGCAAATGTGATCCATAAAAGGACACTAACGCAGAAAATATCACCACAATTTCAGAAATTAAGGTACATATTTTAAATAAATGTAAAATAATTAAAAAAACGTCTAAGGATGTCACGCAAAATTGCCTATTGTTGGAGAGATTCCACAATCCAGTCTGTTTGCAAATACAACAGAAGATGCTCATGAGGAACGGAGGTTCTTTGAAAGTGACATCAAAATACACATTTTAAGAATTTGAATTATTGATTGATTTAATCTATAACAAATGACCAAATGTTTACAATTGTATTCATAGGCTACTAATCTATTTGCTATAAACCTTATTTTAGGTTAACCAACAATCAATCCGGTGGTAATTGGGATCTCATGAATTCATATTTTATTTGTATTATTTAGCAATAGCAAAGATATGCCCCTTGTCTTAATTTTGAAAGTATTTTTTGTAGTTTTTTTATACATGGAAAATTTACTCATTTTCGTTTAATGCTCACCTTTTTTCATCAATGATAATAAAGAGCTTGATAATTTCGTATGCCGCTTGCGGTTTCTTGCAGTCGGTTGACCAGAGGTTGGTATCGCTGAGGTTCTGCTGTAAAGCTAGTCCTAGGTGATCAGAATTACCTTGTGTCAGAAAATGAATGGCATTCTTCAGCAAAATGTCATTTCAGTTGTGTTATATGCTATTTATATTGTAAGAAAAGAGAACTATGGACAAAAGTAACAACAGTAAATACAAATATTGTAACAAGTGTGTCATGGAATTTGAACAATTTTACCATTTCCCATGACTGTTAACCTTCAAAGTCATTTTCTGGGCCAATTTCTTTACAAGAATTTCAATTGACTGTGGACCCTGAAAAATATATGTTTATGTATCTGAGGACAAAAGTAGTAGCATTAACATTCTTGACAACAGTGGTTAACAGAAATAGTGCAGAATGTTTAGTGCAGAAAAGTATTTTAATACTATATTTTTCCAAACATCAATTTAACAAATAATACAAATGTCTTACGATGTTCTATACTTGACTCCAGATTAATTCCAACCCATAGTGAACAAAATGACTTCTGTAATTTTTTTTTTCCTCCTCAAAATATCTGTAAATACAATATTCACAACAAAAGGTTCATTTTTCCAATCATCCAACTCTTTCTTACTATACTTTTTCATTTACTAGGTTTAACCATTCTATATGAAAACAACTTGGGATTTTGATGTTGATTCTAATGGAATCATTCTTGGATTATTTGTATTTAATACTGTACTGTGCATATTATCATGATTATTTTAATTTGGAGATCCGTTTAAAGCACAAATTCACATGCCAGCAGAGTTTGAATTACAGGAGGGCCAGGGGGAGCTCAACCCAACCGGATGACCCAACCCCTCAAGGCAACAAGTCAAACTTTGGGAGGGGTGTGATGCCTCTGAACAATAATTTAACCATTCCCCCGTTTGTTTAACAAAGCATTGTTGTACGGATTCAGTGGTAAATATGAAAATAAATAATGAACACCCCCCACCTCTCCATGGTTTAAACCATTTATTTCTATCATGGCTGCACTTGTCAGCCAACTGTTGCCTTGGTTGGTATTCAAATTTAAATGAATTGTGATGAACATTGCAGTGTAAATAGGGTAATAACTTTCACGTATGTGTGTGTGCACGCTGTATTGTATTCACTCAATCATGTGATGGTATAGGCTTGAATTTCCTCCGCTCAGATTTATGCATTTGAAATGTGTATCATCGGGAATTCCCCCTCCCCCGAATTTCAAGGTATAATCCAAAACCTTGCATGCAAGCACCATACAAATGTATTCAGGGTTTTCAAACAAACAAAAAATAACTTTTGATTCACATTGACATTTTGTAATTTTTATTTGTATGAACACCAACTGTTTACTTTAAAAAAAACCAAAAACAAAAGCACAACAAATGTTTCAGGGAAGTAGTCTGACAAATAGTTTATGACCTTCTCCAGTATGGTTCAAAGCCACAAGAAATTGCTAATTTTAATTAAATATACTCATTCAATAAGTCTATATGTATGTAGATTTGTAATGTTAGTATAACATTGCTTAAATTTTCAGTGTAGTAACTATTACCACTTCACAGTGTAATAATTTATGCAAACCAATGCAAGGCTTCTGATTTGAACAGCAGTAAATGCTAATGTACTAGTGTTACTTGTTATAAGTTCAAAGGGAGCCAGAAAGTTTGTTTTAACTTAATGTTTTTACTTAAATTAATTTTTAGGAATTAACTGTAAATTTAAAAGGCCCAGTTTTCTTCATATTTCTCTAAACCATGAAAATAATCAGTGAATCAAAAATCTTATGTATTCTATTGAATTGGTTGGGGATTTGCACAGGGATGTGTAAATCATGTACACTTCATGCCTGATTCATGAAAAATCTTGAAAGTATGTATGTATTAGGATGAATGTGTAAAAAACAAAACAATAGAGGGGCCCCAAATGGAAAATTAATTCCCATAGCACAGGCTAAGGAGTAGGCGTGATGGCAGTATTGATGATTTCAAAAGCACATGGCTTTTGGGGGCCTCCGATTGTCTGGTCCTTTACGAGCTGCCTATCACTGTACCAGACCGACCCGGGTGGGGAGCCCCAATTGGGGGCGGCGTTTGGGGCTACCTGTCTCAGGGGGGGCATGAACTCGCTGAGAAGCGCGTAAGGGAGTCTCCAGAACGTGGGTGGGCGAATTCCATCTCGAAGGAAGCAGAGTTGGCTGCCCTCTGAGGATTAGCTCACCTCGTAGAGATGAGTTCGTGTGGAGAAAATCTAAATAAATAGAGTATAATTGGCAACTAAACGGCGAAAAAAATCTGAAAAGAAAATACATGGATTTTCTAGGATAGCACATACTATGTCTAGAAATAAAACATTTACAAACATTTGTGTCATCCCTAGGCACTGCAGAATATGCGAGACACAGGCTAAAATATATGAGAGTATAGCATTCCTCTCCTGATGTTTCTGTGATTTTTGGTTGCACCTGGACTAACCTCGCTTCGTTCATGCGCGTGCTCAGTCCTTTATGGGTTAGACACATGTCAAAGTCACTGTAGCAGTTCTACACAAATATTGTCAAATCCTTCGAACAAAACAGTTTGAAAATTGAACGTTTAAAAACAGTTTATGAGTCAGGCCTTGTTTAGCCCATGGCTCGCATATTCTGCAGTGACACTAATGTTTGTGAATGATTTACTTTCAGACATTGGATGTACTAATATATTATTAAAATAGTCATGTCTTTTTTAATCATCAATGCTACATAAATCATACCTATTGCTTAGCCTGAATTTTCCATTTGGGGCAGCTCCTCATATTACGCATATATTAAAAGATATCAGGCTCATCCGCCTGTCAAGTGGACGTTGGATGCTGTTATAATTAGGTTTAATGGTCTTCAAATAAGTTGAAATCGGTTTTGCTTGCAAGAGGGCTAGGTGAAAGTGACCACGGGGCAGAGGTTGTGGCCCTCTGCTTGTGTCATAGGCTTCCATGCTTCAACTTTCTACACATTTACTGGGAAGTTTACAGATTTCCTGTTGCACCGGTGAATCTGCAGATTTTACACATTCACCGTAACACATGCGTAGTGTAAAGGCACATTTGTATAGGTGAGTTTGTGTCTGTGTGTACATACATGTGCAGTGTGTGTGTGTATTCACATATATATATATATTGACACAAATGCACACACATCAGCGAGCGCACACACGCACACATCTGTACAAACGGAGACCAGAACTACCTCAGCCTGTTCCCTTCTAATCATTGTTGTAGCAATAAAATTCAGCGAAATTGCCAATGGTTATTATTGCAGCCTAAATAATGCAGTATTTTCACTATCCAAAACCCCCCCGCAAAAAAAGAAAAGAAAAAAGCTTTATCATCAGAAAAGAAAACAAAAAGAAACAAATGAGAGACTGGTTTCTCCCAACTGGGGGCTTGCCAAGACAAAGGGTTGTTCATATGTGCATCCATCTACAATGAATCATGTTTGGTTTTGTGGACAGTGCCTTCCATCTTGCATGTGTATAATCTCAAATGGGTAGAATGAATGGGTAACTTACTTTCACGGACTGACTTTAATTTGTTCATTCAATTTTAACATTTCATGTTTTATAATATCTTTTATTTTTAGAAAATTAAGTATGTTTGCATTACAGGACAGGTGTATGGGTGTGTGAGTGTGTGTGAGAGAGTGCGTGAGTGTGTGTGTGTGTGTGTGTGTGTGTGTGAGTGTGTGTGTGTGTGTGTGTGTGTGTGTGTGTGTGTGTGTGTGTGTGGGGGGGGGGGCTGGGGTGTCAGGTAGAAGGGGTGCTTGGAGGTGCCTTGCGCAGTAGTAGGTACTGATGGATGTCGTCAGCATCGCGTTTCAGCCACGCAGAATTAAGGAGGATGTTCTCGCAGCACTGCTGGACGGTACGCTCTGCCGCTGGGGCGTGATGGCTCTCAAAGAAACTCTAAAACACAAAGAAATGGGAAACAGTGCTCACAGTCAACTGGACAAGTACAACAAATGGAAGCAAGGCAAACCAAATATAAAACATAGTATTCATTCCCAACAGGCATTGCTGGACAGACAATAGCTTTGAATAGATATTGCCCTTGAACATGACACAGGTAGAATTTTGAGACCTTAGAATTACAGGATTATAACTGCCATTTTGTACATCAGTTACTAACAAAGGAATGTTCTGTCAAATGTCCTTCACTTATACAATATGGTAAAGAACTGAAATTGGGATGCCAGCTATGCCATCTGCCAAATTATGGGATGGCAGGGCATACCTGATGCCTACACAGCACCGAGAGTTTAGCATTTTTCAGGGTCTCCCACAGAAATAACTACAATGGCCACAGACCTCTAAATACATAGATTTCAGAACTTCACACAGGCACACAATAAAGCCTCAGGTTTGGGTTATTTTGTGTTTATCACCTTCATCTTCTGCTTCTTCTTAATTTTCCTGCCAATTACATCATCAAAAATGCTCCATGCCCCGTATGATTAATTATCCCCATTCAACCAATAACACCATCTGTTCAGATCTACTTTAATCAAAAACACTTTCTGCAGGGCACAAAACAGGTAACATAATTTTAGACATATGTAGACATGACAAGCTTGATGTCATGTATCCTTAGGAAGTAACATTTTGAACCTGTTTCCCAAGTTTGAAGGTTATGAGAGCATCAGATGAGAAAAAATGGCTTGAAACAGAAATAACGCTCATTCGCCATATGCAAGATGGCCACCGAGTCATGTGACAAGTAGGGACTTGAAATTCTCACAGAAATAGAGCCCAAGGACTTTCAAGGGGTGTGGGAACCTTAATTGCTCAGAATCAGCACGCTGCAGACATGTTCCTCACCTTCACTTCAATGGCCATCTTGTCCACAGCAAACCCATCAACAGAAAGCTACAAGAGAATGAGCACGTCCATAGTTAATGCCCTATAATGACGCAAAACAGTGTTTTGTAAATATCGCCTGACAGCAAATTTGAAAATGCCCCAAGGGTACTGCATTTGGCTGTGTGTCTGGCCATGCGCATAGAAGATGCACAGTAACAACCTTTTACCACTAGAGATTTAGATTGAATCACAGGAGTGAAAGTCTCTAATTGGCTAAAATAAAAGACCAATCAGCTAATGAGCCAATCAGCTAGGCCAGTCATGGTTCTACGTACAGACAGATCAAAAATATGATTACAAGTTGGCGTGAAATTCTGTGCCTAAACCCAGATGCATACACTCGTAAAATGAGGTGCACAGACTGTTCCTTTGCATTTACAAAGATTACAAACTGCAATTTACGTTTATGAAATTAGCAAATTGCACATTTGCAAATATGTTTTTGCATATATCCATATTATTATTATTATATTTTACAATTACACACACTCTTCCCCCAACCCATGTCAATCCCCCTCCATCCACGTATTGTGAGTTCGCTGCCATCAGCCCGAGACTGGCCGTGACCAAGCGATGTACCGCCTCCTCCGAGTTGGTATTCGCAGAGCTGTCGACTGTTCCGGTACGTCGGAGCCACTGCTATACGCAACAAACTCATATCGGCTTCCCTCCCCCCTCCCTGTGGCGGACAGCCAATACGCCGCCGCCCCAGAGTGGCACTCTCCGAGACTGGCGCGGCCGGTGGAATCGAACCGCGGTCGCTGTGGCCAGCGTCGGACGTTGTAACCGCTGGACCACCCGGGAGGCCCTTTATATATACATATTTTTTACAGCAATTTCACTCCATACATGCCCTCCCACATGGTACACCTGGCTAAAGCATTAGCATGCCTTGGTGCAGTGATGAGCCTCCTGATCAAGCATTTAATCCAGCGCTCTGGCTTTGGCTTTAGAGCGGAATACAGCTTTAAGCGCTCTGGGGCAATGCTGAGTGAACGCCTGCAGCGCTGTCCTGCACCAGATGTGCGTGAAGCTCAGTCCTCCGATGCCACGAACGCATTGGCTCAGCTTGTGGACTGCAGCGTAAATCCAGGTGGCAGCTGTCAGCCCATACTTTGGGGAAAAGAGGATAGGAAGGACCATGCAGCAACTGTACAGGTCTACAAACACGACCAGGTACTTTTTGGTATATTGGGGTGAGGTAGGCATAATTGCAATGTGTCAACACATGCATCTTTTATTACATTTTTTATTTATTTAAAAAAATGTGTTTCTGATATTGCCAAATTTTCTCCCAACTGTCAATTTTCATGTCACCTATCCTCCCTCGTAGTGCAAGCTCGCCACAGTAGCTCTGGTACCAGCAGTGACAAAGGCGATGAACCACGTCCTCCGAGATGGAACCTGCCAAGCCGGTACACACAGAGCCACTCTTGTACGTGGCGTACTCAGAACGGCTTCCCTCCCACCCTGCCACAGGGCGGACAGCCAATCGCCGAACCTGGCCAGAGCCGGGCTGGCATAGCCGAGGCTTGAACCCTGACCGCAGTCTGCAACCTGCACTCCAGGCGAGTGCCTTTACCACTGTTCCACCTAGGGGCCCCCACATGCATCTCATCAATAAGATGATTTATATCGAGTCGAGGAGGTTAATATGTCGACATGATCATGACACGAGCACACATTAGTGCCCACTGGCACCCTGCCGCGTGCTGGGATCTTACTTTGATTAGTCGAGAGATGAGGAAGCCCCCCTGATAGCGGTTATGTAGCTCCTCCCAGTTGTCCTTGACAAACTTCCAGGCTGCTTTCCGACCCTGTTTACTACTTCCAGCCACGCCCCCAATCACCGACACTGTATCCTGGGGACGAACCTCTTCCTGTGGAGAAACAATGGAATGTTCATGACCCACGCAATTATACCCTCTATTTATTTGCCCTCCCCACACGACTTCGCCACTCGGCTCTACGAGGCAAGCTAATTCTCAGAGGGCAGCAAACTCCGCTTCCTTCGAGATGAAATTCGCCCATCCACGTTCTGGAGACACCCTTGCGCGCTTCTCAGCAAACTCGTGCCGGTTGACCCTTCCCCATCCCCCCTTCCCCTGGGGCGGGCAGACAGCCAAACGCCACCCCCGATCAGCTGGTAGGAGGCTTTACTCCTCTGTTTAGAGCCACGTGGAACTGCACGTACCGAAAGTGCGAATGTGAGGACCTTCTGGATGAGATCGAGGGCGGAGATGGCTCCCAGGACCCTCTCAATGCGATTCTTCTCCTCTTGCATGTCAGCCAGCTTGTGAAGCTGAGAGTGGAATTAATCACATTTTACATTTTTTCACAGCACAACAGTGTTTTACAATAAACAAAATAACTGTTCATCCATAAAGCATAGCATCACATGCCACATCTCCTTACATTTTTCAGGAACTCCAAACCACTCATAAAAGCTATGGTCAAGATAAAAACATGTTTTCCTATCTTAAGATTACCTACAAATAATATACAAGACTAAGAGTGTTTCCTTTTTGTTTGAAAATAGGGCTAGATTCAATCAAACATCCTTTGCAACTTCAAGGGAAAGTTTAAGTTCTTAAGTCAAAACAAGACTTAAGTTTTTCCCTGATTCAATGAAACAGTGTTATGCTCATGATGATTAGCTTTATACCGATGACAAAATCCAAGAAAAGTGTGGCTTGAAAATTGTGGTGCCAAGGCTGGAGGTGGCATATTTCTAAAAGTGATCTTTTCTGTCCAAAAGAAATGTTTACCTGTCTCCAACTTTACAATCTCCAAATTAAAATGAATAAAATATAACATGCTCAAAGAAAATTATTTAACGTAATACCGGTGAAAACATAACAGCCTATGCAGTTACTGTTTACATTCATTACGGATTCAGTACGGGTGGCTGTCAGTAAAGGTGCTCACCACAAACGCAGGTTGGGCTTGACATTTTCAGGTTGGAGCCTCAGCTATATCAACTGCCGACTGCGACATGGAGTCTTACAGGGGCAGGACTTGAGTCGGCCAGGGTTCGCTTGGGTTATCGCGATATTCGCTCCTCTCAAAGATGCACCGTGAGTCAACAGGCTACGAGCCATCAGTGAGAAATATATCACTCGTCCAACTGTCACAAGCTCTCCTTTTGTGTTGTGTGATCGGTAATGTGTAAAATGGTTATCGGCTCCAGGGTGACTGCCTCGGAAGAGCACCTACAGCTGCAACTTTAGAGGCACAACTGGAGGTTCCAAATTGGGGGAAAAAGAAAAAAAAAAAAGGGCTCAGTACCTTCAGCATGGTTTCCAACGTCGCACTATCTCCATGTTTCAGTACTGTTAGATAAACCTGAAACAAGAAAAACTTTCAATTACAGATGTTGTCTATTTTTGGTTCCAATTTTCCGGATTTAATGATTAATAATCTGAGACTTGTCAATTTTATGTTGCTATTCAAATGTGGTATCAGTCTGTGGAGAGCAGCCTGCAGTCAGTGTTAGAATACTAGAGGGTAGTTTACATTACTGTGATATCTAGCCTTCGGAACAAATTAAATACTGAGGGGAAGAATCTCAGAACATATAACAAATAGGCGGTTTGCAGGCCTGCATTCGCAATCGCATTAATAAATTCAAAGGACATGGACACAAATACGTAAAGTGTAATTGAGTATACCAAAAGATACAAAAGACAGGGGTTCCAATGCCGAACACATTATTACCAGGTGTTCTGGTCAGATGGGTCCTTTATGGCCATGCACACCAGCAGTGTGAAACTAACCTATACATACAGTGAAATACGGTGGCGGATCTTTGATGTTATGGGAATGTTTTGCATTTGCTGTTCCTGGGGCTCTTGTTAAAGTCAAAGGAGTCACGAACTCCAGCAAGAACCAATCCATATTGGTCAAAAATCTGGTTTCCTCTGCAAAAGAATCCCACAGCTTGCCACAATGTAACACCACGGGAATAGGAAGAGAGGCTACAACAAACACTCTTTCACGCACACACACCAGAGAGGGCCCTCTGAGATATCACACACTTCTCACAAACTAAGGCACTCCCTGTCCAATCACAACTATAGCGGGAGCCAAAGGCACCTGCTGGGTCCTCATGTTCATCCTGTTTATGATATCACCCATGTAATCAGACAGGAAAAGGCAAAAACCTTTTTCTAATTAACTATTGTGGGGGACGACGACGACACAATGATACTATTTTCAGGACTGTCCCCCGACATTACGTCTATGTAAAATGGACAATTAGGAGAGAAACAAGGTAGGTTATTGTAACATGTGAACTAATGCTAAAAGATGAAAGCTAATGATGAGGTTAAGTGAATTATGAATAAGGAACTTATTTTAAAATAATAAGGATATTGTTGACACTTTTTTTTTTTTTTGGTGAACACTTTTTATACCCACTGTAGAAGGAGAACAAAATTGGCTCTGGGATACCCGCTTGAGGAACAGCACATGTAATCATTGCTAATGAGGACACAATCACCAATAGAGACTGAGAATTTTCTGTTCGACAGTAAGAGGAAGAGCCAGTGAATGATCAATAGTTTGGGGCCTCCGATAGCGTAGCGGTCTAATGCTCCCGTATTGGCTGGTCATTTACAAGTATGACCTGTCCATCACAGTCGTGGTTCGAAACCTCACTGTATGAGACCAGCCCTGGTTGGGATTCCCAATCGGGGACAGCGTTTGGCTGTCCGCCCCAGCGTCAGCTGGCACGGGAAGCGCATAAGGGTGTCTCCAGAATGTGGGTGGGTGAATTCCGTCTCGAAGGAGGTGGAGTTCACACTGCACTCGGAGAATTAGCTTGCCTCATAAAGACAAGTGGCGAACTCGTGTGGGGAGGGCAAATCAAAATTAATAGAGGATATAACTGGCCAATAAATTGGGAGAAAAATGATTAAAATAATAAAAACATAAAAAATAAAAGATCTGCACTGAGCAGCCCATCTAAAGAGGACTAGGTCTGTCCCTGGCATTCACCAGTCAGCATCTATCAATAGATCATTTACAGGTACTACCTCGAGAAGGGCTGTCTCAGTGGGACCTGCAGGACCAAAAGCCATTTTTCAAAGAGATTATTTGCTATTCAATGCATACAAGAGTTGCTTAGAGACCAAGATTTTCTAAATAAAAGGCAACTTGAAATGGGTTTGTAATTATTCAGAATGGAATTATATAGATTTTATTTCTTAAGGAGGGACTAGACTACTGCACATTTAAAGTAGGCATGAACGTGCCCTGTGAAAAGTGAGCTATTAACAAGAGAGGGCAAGTCTGGGCCAACTGCTCCCATAACATCTTTAAGGAGTCTGGTTGGGTGTTTTCCATTCATTCTCGCCCGTCTCTTTCAGAGGATCTGTACGGCTTGTTTACAAGGTCTTCAGTTCACCTGTGCTGCTTCAATTGTTCCCAAATTCCATAGAAGGCAAATGCCACCTCAGGCTCCCTGAGTATAAAGAACGGAATCTCGCCAGACAGGTTTTCTTGACGTGGCAGCGCATGAACATGCACTGCAACGTGAGTGTGACTGTGTCTGCTGAAACAAACACAGGCAAATGACATACCATTTCAAAGGAGTAAGACTCAGGGATTCGTCTAACTACTTACAATTGACATGTACTTCAACCTATCATCTGTCAAGAGGACAAAATGCACACCCTTCTTCCTGGATCTGTGTAACGCGATTGGTACACGATATGCTCCAAGGAGAGATACAAGTTTGGCTGTCAACCAAAAAAACACGTTAGCAACAACTCCAATGGATTTCCATGTTTTGTTTTATGTGGATAATATGTATGTTTGTAAACACAATATCCATATGAATCTTGGTGTTTTGGACTTACCGGCTGAAACTGAGTACATTGAAGAACATTATACAATACTTTATCAGACGCTGTGAAGTGTTTGAATGCACTGTCCTGAAACGCCAAAGTTTATAGGATGCAGTGACTGTAAAAGTAAGTTTATGATGATGTGGCACAGGGTGTAACAGGGGGGGCGTGGCGCTGTGGAAGGGTCAAGTTTTTGTTTTTTTTTACATTTCCCTGAGCTTGTGGGGGATCTGACTGGTCTAAAACCAGAGGCATTCGCTGCCGAAAAGTGTAGTGCAGGTTTTGACCGCAGAATGGCGCTCATAGACCACTATATGAATTCATGCATTGCGGATTTGTGCGGAATCATATTCTTTGACCGGTGACCGATCAGAACGCTAGGGGGCAGAAATCCACAAAGAGATTAATTGAAGGGGCAGTATGTGTGTACATGTGTTAAGTGTCACTGTTTAGGCTTGTAATCCAAATATGCCCAAATGCCTTTATAATTCTGTGTTGATTCATTATACTTTTCCTTCTTTTGTTTAATCTGCAAATTGTATTCCTTGTTAACCTTTTGCAAAACGGAAAAAAATGAGGAGATAAAAGAAGAAGAACATACTGGACTCCGTAGGTCTGCGGAGAGAATCTGCTTGCCATCCACGTGGTCCTGGAAGCGTCTCCGTGCCTCCTCCAGCGTGGGCTTGTGACCAGCTTTACCCAGTTTGCCCAAGACAAGGCCTCTCAGCAGCGCATCCAAATGGCCTGGGATGGAGAGCAGAGAGCACCACAGTCACAATAGGCAAACAGGAATACAATTCTTCAACCTGACCTGCCTGGTCTTAAAAGAAACTGACCTGCATACTCGCTGAAGTTAGGAAGGGGCCTAAAAGCACCATATATAAATGGGTACATTTTCCATGGTCATTAATGGCCCTAAAAATGTGGCATAAAACATTATAAAAAAATATATGACAATATTCAGCACATCATTGTGGGTATTTCTGCATAGGGTAGCTAAGGAGAGCTAATGACGGCTCTACAGGCCAGTGTGGAACCCCAAAAAGCAAAAAATTGCATTTGAACCAGTATAGAGGAATTTGGTGGTCTCGTGAATTAAGACAGAATCATTGCTATAAGTTAGATATAAATTAGATACCAGATTAGATACCTTTTAAAATGACATACCTTTTGTGGATATGCAACCTATCCCATATGCAAAAATGGACCCCCAAACAAGCCCACATTTAAAATGTTCTCACCTTTGTTCATACATTTGTCCTCTTTTTAAAATCAGAAAAAAAGAAAGTCATAGCTATGAGCAATGTCAGGTATCACATAGATGAAGAGCAGCCCTTTTATTATGTTTAAAAAAAAAAAAAATTGTTATTCTTTCCGATTTCTGATCAGTAGGCTTATATTTGGTGGCCTTGTTCAAATGCAGAAGGAATTCTGTCTGGGTGTTGAATCGGGTATTAAAATTGAGAGAAAAGGAAGCCCTTTCATATGATAAGCTTTGCACACCCTTGATGAAGATGAGCCAAAAATGCTTCATCAAATAAACAATACAGATAATGAGCTGACTGTCTGATCTAAGCAGTGATCCGTGTGGCACAATTTCCTCATGATTGTCTTGACCATACTTAAAGGGATATTCAGTGACTTTTATATTTTTACAAACATTCAAAATGACCCGTGACTGAGTTTGGTGGCCAATTTGCCACAAGATGGCACAATACCAGTCAATTTAAACTGCAATCTTTGAACAATCGTAACCACTTCCCCGTTTGACCTAGAGACTCAAGACCAACATCACAAGATCCACAAGATATTCTAATATTGCTAATGGACCCACAATTAGCATTCATTTCAAATTCTTTTTAAAACACACCCTCCAAAACCACCATATGGACATTCAACTTTCACTCATTTGTTTCTTGGCATTTCCCATTTAAACATTATATAAATAAAGTTACCTGAAAAAATGTTAACGTTGTGTTTTTCTAATCTTATTCATTCCAATTTGTCTTTTAAAAAGCATGCTTGCCCCTCTCCCACTGTGTCAGTTCAAAAGGCAAAAGGAAAGTGATACTAGGGCGACAAGGCCAGCTACCAGAGGCGATTGTGTAGTACCATTCGATATAGCAAATGTGGGCAATCAGCTTTCTCATTCAGGGCCACTCAAAACATATTTATTGAATATTTTCTCTATATAGTGGTGTAGATTGGTCATGTATTGGAATCACTGTACTGCACTATGCACATTGTATCTGGAGGCCACGGCATTAATGTCCAATGTCTAAGGTGGTCCTGCATGTGTGCCTCTGTGGCAGGTGACAATATGAATTTCCCCTCTGGAGATTAATAAAGTACATTTACTTAAGTAGTAAAATTAGTATGAGACAATACACTGACACCGATAACCAAAATATAACCACCACTGGGGCTCACACTAGCTTTTGCAAACCATAAAACTATGTTACCACCATCAGGCATGCAAGATTCGGGGTTGAGTTAACCAAAATGCCAAGGTTTTAGGTCAAACAAAACCTCTCAAACTAAAGGGAGGTATTCAGCCTCAGTTACAACATCCCCCCCCCCCCCCACACACAGATATGTTTTATATTTAGGGCTGAGAGCGGCTCACCTTCTCCTTCCTTGCTGTCCCAGCCCAGCTTCTCTCCGATGGGTGTGAACAGATCGCGTATGAACTCCTGGATCTCCTCGTGGAAGTCCGTGTGCGACAGCAGCGAGGACAGCACGCCGAGGTTGCAGCTCAGGTCACTCCACACCGTGTAGTTAGGCTCATTGACGAAGGCCTCCATCACTTTCAGTACCTCTACTGTGCTGATCATACCAGCACGGGACTGTGGGAAATGGTGTTTGCATCATTGAAAATCAGACACCAGTCAAGGAGCTTCGGTAAGTCACAGCCTTAAAAGCCTAAAGGACCGGGGTTAGATTCCACCAGGTCATGCAGGTTTCGGCTCTGGCTGGGAGTGCCACAATGAGCTCGCTGCATATATGAGTGGTCCTATGTGTTATGGCGACAGGTGGGGGCCAGCTCGGAGGAGGCGGTGCAGCGCTCACTACCGGTCTCGGGACTATGGCAGTGACTTCTCATACGAGGGAGGGGATAATTGGCATGAAAAAGAGGGGGTACAATTGGATACTAAATTGGGGGGAAAATCTGGCCCACAAATCCAAATTCAGTCCTGGTTTTCTTTTCTCTCAGGTAGTTAATTGAACGATTGGTACAATTGATTGGCCAGAGTGGTGTCTTCAGAGCTGCTTCCCAGGTAAAGGAAGGGTGGAAAAACAGCAGTGCTCGGCCCACGAGGACTGTGATTTGAGCAACCCTGGCCTAAGGTATGCCAGTTGCTAAACTATAATTTAACACTTTTGTTTGACTTTTTTTCCCCCGCTGTTAAACTACAATGAGTTACGTGGCTTAGCATACGGGAAGGGAATGGCGGTAACGGAACGGCAGCCATAGATTTCCTATGCGGGACAAGCAAATAGTGCGTGGTTATGGATTTCAATTTCATAGTTCACTTAGCCATAGTTTCTACATTTTCAAAGACATCATATCGTGTTAACATATTGTCGAGCAGATCTTGGTCAAGCAACATCTGACGAACGGAAGTGTCATCAGAAAATTTCTGTAGATGGCAAGTGGGATGGTCAATACAACCATCCCACTTGCCATCTACAGACATTTTCTGACGACACTTCTGTGGTTGGATGCATCACAGCAGGAGCTGACCAGGAATACAGGAGAGTGATCAGGAGAGCTGACTTTGTGTCATGGAGTGAGAGAAACTCCTTGATTTTAAATGTTCATTCATTAATTAATTCACATCTGTGATGACTTGATGAGCTTCATCCAGCATTCCCTGTTAAGCATTGCATTGCAAAGAGACGATCCACACAGTCCTGTCTCCAGTTCGATGGACGATTTAAGGGTGATGTTAGGTCGACCTCTACGACGGGGAGAGTCTGGCGTCCGAAGGAGGACACGTTAAATGTTAGCAAAACTAAATAACTTGTGGTAGATTTTCGTAAGAGGAGGGAACCAGTTGTCCCTATCAGTATTAATGGAACTGATGTACCTTGGGGTACATTTGGACCATAAGCTGGGCTGGAGAAAGAACACTGATGCCATCTATGGAAAATGCCAGTCCAGGCTTTTCTTTTTAAGAAAACTAAGAGCATTTAATGTTTGCAGCAAGATGCAATTTATGTTTTATCACAGTGTTGTTGCCAGTGTGGTGTTTTATGCTTCTGTATGCTGGGGGGGCAATGTACAAAAGGGTGACCTTAAGAAGCTGGATAAGGTAATCAAAAAGGCTAGCTCCACCATAGGAATGGCTCTGGTGCCCCTTGATGTTGTGGTTCAGAGCAGGGTGGAGAAGACGACCAGGGCCATCATGCAGAATAGTCTGCACCCTCAACACCCTGTCCTGATGAGCCACATGTCCTCTTTTAGTGGTCGTCTCACTGCTCCCAAGTGCTCCACTGAGCGGTTTAGGCACTCTTTCTTACCTGCTGCAATTCCCACTTTTAATAACATAAGGACAAAGCCTACCGATTTATCGTGCTGATCGATTGACTGACTGATTGTTTTAATGAGATGTTGTGCTGGTCTGGTGTATCTATTCATTTATTTATCTTTTTGTGATGTCTATTGTTTTTATGTTGCTGTAAGACAACCTAATTTCCCCCTGGGGATCAATATCTATCTATCTTAACAAAATAACAGAAATGTGCAGGATTTTCTTTCACAACTGGGGGGTGAAATCTCTTACCAGAGAGAAGAGATCATTCTGAAGTCCTAGTCGGTCCACAGGCTGCAAGGACAGGTCCCGAATGCCTGGCAGTAGGCTGTCCAGCATGGTGGAGCTGTACTGAATCCGGTAAAAGCCCACCGTGCCTGGGTTAATCTAGAAAAGTGAATCCGACCAACCATAAGCTTCATAGTAGTAGAACATTTTCCAAAAATGTTATAAGGAAAAGTACGCCATTTTATTCATATTATTGGGTCACTCGTTGAACCCTGGCTACAGTTTTGACATCGAAATTAATACCCCCCTCACTGTTAGAGTAACACAATTCAAGCCTTATTTTTGACCTCTCTCTATTGGCTTTGATCCACTGACTGAAGACTGACTGTCCTCTCTTCCCCCTCACCTTGATCCACTGCACATGGCCTACGTTGCTGATGGTGACCGTGGTCTCAGGGTTGTCCAGTAATATATTGAGCTTAATGCAGCTTGGATCCTCACTGGTGCAGATGCTGATGGGAACCATCCAGTTGGGACAGCTCTCACCTAGGGAAAAAAAAGGCACAAGCAAAGTAGTGACACCTATCATACAGTATGTGCAGCTCCTGGACTCAAATCCACTGCCCTACGCCATCTGTCAGAAGGTCGACAAACTTGTACTAGAATGGCTGAGCCAAGTGACAGCTGACATTAACATACAGCTGTGCTTCACACAAAATTCACAACAACTTTTGTTCGATCCATTATTTGTTTCATCTGTACTCTACTCCGGGTGTCTGTGAAGCACTTTAGGACGCACATTTTGTACAAAAGGGGCCATACAAATAAAGTTATTAATTATTAACATAACACAACATAAGCAACTGACAGTAATGAATGAATACATTTTTCAGTATATGTGATCCCAATGGGAATCGAATCGTTGTGAGCGCCATGTTCTACCTACTGAGGCACACTGAACAACATTTGATTATTATAAACTCTAAGCTTCATATCACTGAGGTTCTACTGTAATATTGACATGTTTCAAATGCAGACTAATTAACTCCGGTAGTTCATCTCTCTTTGAATGAAAGCACGTAGCATGCAGCCAAGCTATTGGAGGCTCCCTTACCACTGTGGGGCCCACTGGCACAAAACTTCTTCTGAGAGATTTTAAGCACACGATCTTCTCCTTGCTGGGAAAACACAATATATTGCATCACTGTAATGAGGAAGTACAACAAGTGGAATATCTCTACTGTTGGAAGAATAAACAAACGCATAATGCAAGACAGCGCACGTCGCCCCTGTTCTTACACCCCTTTGTGATGCCTGGAGGGATGGGAGAGAAGCAATCTTTGGGTAGCTGTCAGATTCATGCTTTCTCTCAAGGGGTTTTGTGTTTTGATTTATTTGTGACATAGCTGCTCAGTCCCAGAAGGGTTAAATAAAATTGGCAATGGCCCATTCAGTGGTTTGTTTTCCTTCCATCCACTTGCCTTCCACCTGGCATATATATATATAAACATCGAACAAAAAGTTTGTAAATTTGTGTTTGGTAGATTATTTCTCTGTTGTAACAATGCTTCTTGGCAATAAATTGTATACCGTTAGAAAGCCTGTTTATTTCCTTTTTAAATGGTGTCCCATTTGTAAGGAACATGCATTTGTGGGATGAGTATGTGGGTTGCGCCCATGAAAAATTTGCCAAATCTTCTCTGCTAATGCCAAACAGCTTATTCTGCTGTTGCTATTGACTCTTGTTTGGTGTTGTTTGGTGGATTAGATGATTGAAGTCTATCAGTAACAAGGAAGAAACAAGACAAATTTTACAATTTATTCATTTAACAAACAGTCAGGAGCCTCAGTAGCGTGTGGCACCTCCTCCTCATGCTGGCCACCAGCGTGGTCACACACTGCAGTGGGATGGCATTCCACTCCTCAACCAGGATTTGTCGCAAGTCAGCCAACGTGGTTGTGTTGGTCAATCTAGCATGAACAGCACGCCCAATCTGATCCCACAAGTGTTCAATTGGGTTGAGGTCAGGACTGTTGGCAGGCCATTCCATTCTCTCTACTCCCAAATTCTGGAGGTAGTTTCTGATAAACCCCGCTCTGTGGGGGCGAGTGTTGTCATCTTGGAGGATGGAGTTCGTTCCCAGACTGTAGAGATATGGGATTGCCACTGGTTGCAGAATCTCATCTCGATATCTTTCTGCATTAAGATTGCCTCCTTCTTCTTGTTGGGGATCTTAATTGGGATTGGTTATCCTCAGCGTCAGACAGCTTTAAATCTGTCTGTGACTCTTTTAATCTTACTCAATTGATTGATGGTCCAACGCGTCCAAACATTAAATGTCCTGATAAATCTTCTTTACTCGATTTAATCCTAACCAACGCCCCTCATAAATACTCAGACACAGGTATCTTTGCAAATGATCTGAGTGACCACTGTGTAGTAGCAGCAGTTAGAAATGCTAAACTACCAAAGACTAGGCCTCGACTTCTCCTTAAGAGATTTTAAATATTTCTGTGAACAAGCCTTTTTTCATGATCTGTCTCACTGTAACTGGAATAGAATTTTTCTTATTGGTGAAGTAGAACTGGCTTGGAAATTATTTTATGATTGTTTTTTAAGTATTGTGAACAAACATGCTCCTTTCCGTAAATTTAGGGTAAAAGATCGAAACAACCCCTGGTTTTCTGCAGAGTTGTCCAGTCTTCTTTAAGAAAGGGATGCTGCCTGGGCTAGGGCAAGAAAATTTAAAACTGAGGCTAGCTGGCTCTGTTTTAGACAGCTCCGGAATAAATGTACGTCTTTAATCAAGAGAGCTAAATCTGAATATTACTTAACTGAAACCACAAAAAACCTAAATGATCCAAAGAAGTTCTGGAAAGTAATTAAATCCTCTTCTGGCCATGTACCCTCTAGTGAACTCCCAATCAACATTGTCAAAAATTCCTGCATAATTGTTTTAATGAGCATTTTATTTCTGCTGGATTTTTATTTGAGTCCTTATGTCCCAATCTGACTAACTGCAATGTGCATGTCGAAAACGCTTTCCCTGTATCACGTGGGCCTATTGGCTGCCCATTTCACCTTACGCCTCTATCTGTGTTAAAGGTCCATAAAGCGTTAAAGCAGCTGGACTCTAATAAATCAGCAGATCCTGATAAGCTTGACCCTTATTTTCTTAAGTTAGCTGCTGATTTTATTGCTGAGCCCCTCTCATTTATTTTTAATCTTAGTCTTACTAACAATGAGATTCCTAAAATCTGGAAATCTGCCTTTGTTCTTCCCCTGCTGAAAGGGGGGGATCCCTCAAATGTAAATAACTACAGGCCGATCTCTAAATTGTGTATTTTAGCAAAAGTCCTGGAAAAGCTTGTCAGTGATCAATTAAAAGACTTTTTAGAATCCAATAACATTTTATCCAAATATCAATCCGGTTTTAGGAAACACAGTACTGTGACTGCTGCCCTCAAAGTAGTTAACGACATAATTGAGGCAATGGACTGCAAAAGAATTTGTGCAGCGCTTTTTATTGATTTGTCAAAGGCATTTGACACGGTTGACCACAGCATTTTGGTCAACATGCTCCTTCACATTGGTCTGTTTAAGCAAGCGGTAGCCTGGTTTGCCAACTATCAGTCTGCTAGAACGCAAAGTGTTCAGATGGGAGGGTATACCTCCTCTTTTTTGACGTTATCAAAGGGGGTGCCCCAAGGTTCTGTGTTAGGACCTATACTATTCTCCATTTATGTAAATACCCTATGCGACAACTTGTCTAATGCTATGTACCATTTTTATGCTGACGACACTATTATTTATTGTTCCTCATCTTCTGCTGTACAGGCCCTTGACTTTCTGCAGTCTGCATTTGATGTTGTTCAGTCCCGCATGCGGCAACTTAAGTTGGTATTAAACGCTGACAAAACTAAATTCATGCTTTTTACCAAGGCTAGAGAGTTACCGCCTGATCTTCCAAGTATTTTAACTTCACAGGGAAAATAAATTGAGTTAGTTTCAAGTTATAAGTACTTGGGTATTCACATTGATCACAAATTATCTTTTAAATTACACATTTCAAACCTTGTCTCTAAGCTCAAAATGAAGCTAGGCTTTTACTTTAGAAATAGATCCTGCTTTTCCTTAAAAACTAGGAAATACCTTGTGTCGGCAACCTTCTTGCCTCTGCTAGATTATGGTGACTTGTTATACATAAATGCATCTGCCCAATGTCTGCAGTCGCTAGACACTGTATATCACTGTGCTTTACGATTTATCACTGGTTGTAAATATCTTACTCACCACTGTACTTTGTATGCAAAAGCTGAGTGGCCATCTCTGTATGTACGCAGGCGTACCCACTGGTTGAGTTTCATTTATAAAACTCTCCTTGGACTGGTTCCCACTTACTTGTGTACATATCTCTCCAAAAGTCAAGGCCATTATAGCCTGCGCTCCCAAGATGCTTTGCAGTTGTCTGTTCCTCGTGCTCGCACTGAGCTGGGCAAAAAAGCATTTAAGTACGCTGCCCCCTCTACCTGGAACATCTTTCAGAAAGACTTCAAACTGACAGAATTTATTTCGTTTGGTAAATTTGTTTCAGTCTTAAAGGACTTAGAATGTGGCACTATTGGAGTTTGTCGTTGTGCACTAAATTTGAAAACTGTGGAATCCTGAAACTGTCATTTTTAGCTGGATGTTTTGAGAAATTGTTATTGTATGTAACCTTATTTTTTATTTGTTTTATGCTGCCCTCTTGGCCAGGTCTCTCTTGTAAAAGAGATTTTTAAATCTCAATGTGACTACCTGGTTAAATAAAGGTGAAAAAAAGCCTCGTTTTTCCAGTGATGGAGATGCCACCCCACACCATCACACTGCCTCCACCAAAAGGTGTTACTCTATCGGTGCAGCAATCAGCATAGCGTTCTCCCCGTCTTCTCCATACTTTGACCCTACAATCCAACTTCCGTAGGCAGAATCTGGACTCATCGCTGAACATAACGTTCCTCCACATGTTCAGGTGGAGGTGTTGCCGACACCAGCGCAAACGGGCCTGATGGTGAAGGGCAGTCCTGGCAGCCCTATGAGGCCAGAGATTGGCTGCGTGCAGTCTGTTCCAGACTGTCTGGGCCGAGAGCCGTGTGCCATATCGTCCTGCAAACCTTGACTGCAAATCTGTAGAAGACAGCCTACGGTCCTAAGTGCAGAAAGGGTGAGGAACCAGTCTTCTAGGGGTGTCGTCTTCTTGGGACACCCACTTCGCGGTCTGTCTCTGACATCCCCCGTTTCATGGAACTTGGCCTTCAGTTTGGAGATGGTACTAGGGCTCACTCAAAATAATGCCGCAACTTGCTTTTTTGGAACACCAGCTTGAAGTTGCCCTATCGCACAGGCCTTATCGAGATCAGACAAACGTGGCATGCCGATTCTTGGAGCAGACACCAATTGACCACTGTAGCAGGGCCCATGCTCACAGGTGCTGCCAATCAGGTGCCAATCAGACACCTGATTGTCAGCACCTGGGGGTTCCAGAAGCTCAAAACAAGAGTCAATAGCAACAGCAGAATAAGCTGTTTGGCATTGGCAAAGAAGATTTGGCAAATTTTTCATGGGTGCAACCCACATACTCAGCTGTGCTGCTCATCTCACAAATGCATGTTCCTTACAAATGGGGCACCATTTAAAAGGGAAATAAACAGGCTTTCCAATGGTATACAATTTATTGCCAAGAAGCATTGTTACAACAGAGAAAGAATCTACCAAACACAAATTTCCAAACTTTTTGTTCGATGTTTATATATATTTTCCTTTTTCTCCCAATTTAGTCGGCAATTTCCCCCTTTCTATGTTAACAATCCCCCCCACATATTACGAGCTCACCGCCACAGCTCTGGGACCGGCAGTGACAAAGGCGATGTACCATCCCCTCCATCGACCGTAACTCCAGTACGCACAGAGCCACTCTTATACGTGGCAAGATTTTGCCGGCTTCCCTCCCCCCTCCACTGGGGTGGACAGCCAATCACCGCCCTCGAACGGGACTCCCGGCCAAAGTCGGGATGGCACAGCCGGGGTTCAAATACATTTTGTGGTTTTATTTTTTTGTGGTTTGATGGTTGGGCAAATAGCAGGGGCAGAAATAGCTAAAGGTCAAATGTAATTGTTCTCTTTCAGACATCTGTAAACAGACAATTACAAGTGAGGATGTTGGCATAATGAGGCATGGTATAGCACAGTAAATGTATTGTCGGTTTTTTTCCTCATTCTTGTTTTTTGAGAATTGTAACAGAAATGATAAATGAACCGGCCCCGGTGGGGATCACCGATTGGTAGCCCCGATCAGGGGGGGCGTTTGGCTGTCCGCCCCAGGGGGAGGGGGAGGGTGATCTGGTACGAGTTATCTGAGAAGCGCATATGGTGTCTCCAGAAAACGGGTGGGCGAATTCCATCTCAAAGAATGCGGAGTTCGCTGCGCTCGGATTACCTTACCTCATAGAGACTAATGGCAAATTGGCTGTGTGTCCGCCGAGGGGGTTAATGGACATCGAAATAAATAGAGGGTATAATTTGGTCACTACATTGGGAGAAAAACTGGATTAAAAAATAAAAAAATAAAAATTTAAAAAACTAAATGATATGCAAGTGACAAGAACTGGAAAGACAGGGAAGCTCCAGTTTACCTGCTCCTGATCCACAACGATGATGGGAAAGCCCATCTGTGTCGTCCAGGATCTCATCACAAGTCCAACGGGCTTCCCACTGGTCTGTTCCAGACAGTCCCACAAGTCTTCTGTGATGAGGGGGATGAGAGCAACATGTCATACCACATTCAATGACAAGCTCAGGTCAAAAAATGCAAACACAACAGTGTAACAGTTGGAAATTCATACACTTAAATCTGCTTAACCAAAATGGTAAATGGATTTTCAAAGAACTGGACAGCTGCACATATATTTCTAATTGAAGATTACTTTTAAAATGTAAAAGATTACAATGCATTTGAATGCCTCTTTAGAATCTCTAAAACCACCAGAAATGTTACCTCAGAGATTTTTTTGAAAACAAGATTTTTGCCAAATCTTGGCTTTTAGGATTGCCTTACAAACACAATCAGAGAATCAAATGCAAATAGGGAGATGATTATATATTTTTTTATTTGTTTCAGATTTTTCCCCCCCTGTTTTTTCTCCCAATTTAGTGGCCAATTATACCCTCTATTTATTTTGTTTTGCCCTCCCCACACGAGTTTCCTGTAGTCTCTACGAGGCAAGCTAATTCTCAGTGGGTAGCGAACTCCGCTTCCTTTGAGATGGAATTCACCCCCCACGTTCTGGAGTCACCATTACGCGCTTCTCAGCGAACTCGTGCCGGCTAACCCTCCCCCCTTCCCCCAGGGCTCCCCACCAGGGCCGGTCTGGTAGTCGGGTTTCCAATAAGCAGATTATCACACGTGCGGGGAAGAAAAATGGGGAAAATGGACACAGGGAACAAGTTTGCTTCATTACCTGTTGATGCATTTTTATGTTGAAACTTCATAAGGTAACTGTTCATTCCTTTCCTAAAGTCCTGAAGAGGACACAAGAGAGAGTAAGTAACACAGGTTCGTAAACGCAGGCTGTGGGGCATTTGTGTGATATGGTGCCAATATGTTGAAACTGTGGTGACATTATATTGACCTAGAATTACCTTAAATTCCTCAGCAGTGTGTATTGTAACATGGACAAAAAGACTAAAGTAGTAATTGCACTCAAATGACAGTAGTGTTCCAGATATGCCAAATAGACATATACTGATAATTGCCAAAAGAAAGGAAACACCAATATAAAGTGTCTTTATAGGGCATTGGGCCACCACATAGATTCTACAAGTGTCTGGAACTCTTGGAGGATGCAAAACCATTCTTCCATGAGAGACTCCACCATTTGGTGTTTTCTTGATGGTAGTGGAAAAGGCACCGCTCAAGAATCATAAATGTTCAATTGGGTTGAGATCTGGTGAATGAGAGCTTTGTATTTATTGGTGCTTACTGTGCCATCTAAGGTGTTGAATGGACCAAAACCATGCCAGGAAAGTGCACCCCACACCATAACAGAGCCGCCAGAATACTTTATTTTGGCAGTTACCTGTACGACCGTGTCTGATAACAGCTAGCTAAGTTAGCTAGTTACATAACTTGTACTGAAGGTGTTTAAAATGAAAGTGTAAAGTATATCGTCTCTGTGAAATATAAATATATTGGTAGCTTGAGAGCTAATAAGCGGCCTTTTTAACACAATTTTTAAAATAAAGGTGACACCATATCGTTCTTACAGCTGTGACAGTTTGAAAGGATATCTACCTACAGTGCAGTCCGTGAGTATTTGGACAGTGACACATTTTTTGTTGTTGTGGCTCTGTACTCCAGCACATTGGATGTGAAATGAAACAATGGCTATGAGATATTTACATCCATATCATGTGAACCGTGTAGGAATTGCAGCCCTTTTTATACATTATAAAAATATACATTATATTATATACAGTAATTGGACAAATTAACAAACTTCATAAAGTCATCATATTTAATATTTGGTTGCAAATTCTTTGCAATCAATGACTGCCTGAAGTCTGCGACCCATAGACATCACCAGATGCTGGGTATCTTCCCTGGTGATGCTCTGCCAGGCCTGTACTGCAGCCATCTTCAGTTCTTACTTGTTTAGGTTTTTTTTGCCTTCAATCTGGTCTTCTGCAAATGAAACGCATGCTCAATTGGATTGAGGTCGGGTGATTGACTTGGTCAGTCAAGAACATTCCCCTTTTGAGCCTTAAAAAACTCCTTGGTTGCTTTGGCTGCATGTTTGGGATCATTGTACTGCTGCATGGTGAAGCTCCGTCCAATGAGTTTTGATGCATTTGCTTGGATCTGAGCAGACAAGATATTTCAGCATACTTCCGCATTCATCCTGCTGCTGCCGTCAGCAGTGGCATCATCAATAAACACAAGTGAGACAATTCCAGTGGCAGCCATACATGCCCAAGTCATAACACCATCTCCACCATGTTTGACAGATGAGGTGGTATGCTTTGGATCATGAGCTGATCCTTTCTCTCAACACTTTCCTCTTTCCATCACTCTGGTACAGGCTGATCTTTGTCTCATCTTTGTTCCAGAACTCTACAGGTTTTTTAATGTGCTTTTTTGCTAACTGTAACCTGGCTGTTCTATTCTTGAAGGTGACAGTCTGCACTTTAACTTCATAATCATTGTTTCATTTCAAATCCAATGTGCTGGAGAACAGACGCACAAAAAAAATGTGTCACTGTCCAAATACAACCGTCTTAGGTCATATGCCTCTGCTATGAAAGCAGTTTTAAAATCAACTCTTTAACATGCAAGTTTCTAAAGCAATATAAGAGATCTAACAGATTTTGAGGTCAAACAGTTGGTTCCATCATGACTGATGGCTGGATGTTCTGCTCAACAGAACGGTATGAAAATGACCTCCTATCACATTACTGCTGAGTGGAATATGCAAAACGTATATGTCCAAAACAATAGTATTGACCAAAGTGCATACCGGGAAAAACATTGGAAGCTTTACTATGTGAAGCCTATACAGAATGGAACATCTCTGACCAGAATCCAGGCCTAGTCTCAGAAGCTAGAAAAAGATTGTAGCCGGTGTGTAGGCTCAGCTCAACATTATGTGCTCCGCACGTACATTCAACCTAGCCTCACAGAAGGGCTTGTACATAAATAATGCTTTGTGGTTGTTGGGCAGAGAGACTAACTGACTAATCGCCCCTGGTGAAACGAATGAAGAACACGATGGCAGATGACCTCTCTGAACATTCAGAATAAAGGTAGGTTTGTTTGCTTGTTAGGTTTTTTGGTACCAATTTAATAATATTCTTTTTTTTAAATTTTTTTTTTTAAACAGCATCAGCTTTGGATCCACGCTTTAAAGAATTAGCCTTCCTGGAAATGAGAACTGTGCATGTGTATACATGACACTTGTTGTCTAGGCCCAGTTTCTCCCATATCACCAACTGGATTATCACGTCCATTTATATTAATTTGCTACCAGTAGCTGATTTCCATAATGAGGTGGTATAGACCCTATGTAGTTTTGTTTGTTCCACCTTTTATGGTTTTATGACCACCTACTAGCGCAACAATGTACACTGTAATGTGCTAGATCGGAACCCTAGAATTGTGCTAGAATAGAATTGATGTGTAAATGTGCATTTCCCATAATTCCTTTTTGATTTTGCCAAATGTAAGTTCCATCTGGACACTGCATATCTAGTTGTATAGTTATGGCTTGGGGTTGGTGGCTTGTTGTGTAAATTTGTGGGTTCCTTGGACTCAATGATTTCATTAAGACACCAAGTGGCCTTACTTCCAACACTGTTAGACCCTTGTGCATACGTAATGCTGTGGTATCATGATGGGATGTCCTAAGACAAGCCAGCAGTTTCGATTTTGGATAATTTGGAGCTTCCTAATATTGGACTCAGAAGTGTTTGACCAGATCAGTGGGTAATTCTCTGTTGCAAATTTATTATTATTATTTTATTTTTTTCTATGTTCTCTTTCTTTCCCCATTTCCGTAGCCAATTATACCCTCTTCTTTCATGTCAGTTATACCCTCCCTGGTATTTTTGAGAACTCGCTGCCGTAGTCCTGAAACCAGTAGTGACATGCAGCTGAGCACCACCTCCTCCAAGCTGGAACCCGCCAAGCCATCACCAAAACTCTGGTATGCACACAGGCCCACTCCTATATGCAGCGATCTCATATCGGCTTCCCTCCCCCCCTCCCTGGGGCAGACAGCCAATTGCAGCCCCCTAGTGGCAATTCCAGCCAGAGCCGAAACTGCTGCGACCTGGTGGAATTGAACCTCGGTCACAGTGGGCAGCATCAGACGTTCCACCCCTACACCACCTGGGAGGCCCCCTAGTATTTTATTTTTATTAGCGTTCACAACCTAAATTAGCTCTACCGAATAGGGATTAAGGTTCCCAAACAGAATCCATTTAACATGGCTGCCTTTTTCCTTCACGTTTGGACTGAGCATAAGTTCGCTGACCATGCATACCACAGTGGCAAGAAATCCCAATTAAATCCATTTTTATTCCAGGAAGTAAGAAAATAAAATCTGAAAAAGGGGAGTGAATCCTTTTTATGGTGTTTCGGGTGTAGGGAAAATAACCGGAGCTGGTGTAGTGGGGATTCTACCGATCTGGCCAAAGTTTCCATCCCCTTCTCCTCAACCTGTAGTAAACAGCCTTCACCCAGGGCCAATGTGGGCCAATGTGAGATGGGAAGCAGCCTATCAGGGCTATCTCTGCATGGTCAGGAAAGGTGTCACAGGTCAGTCCCATTGGATGGGGGTGAATATTCTACCCTCCCAGACCAGGAGGCCCAGACTGCGTGTGATGCACTGGTGGAGGGGCCGGATTTTGAATCCCGGATCTTGTGAAATGTGCACGCAGTTAGGAATACACACATCTCAAACACCCCTTTGCCCCAAAAAAGCAACGGATTTGTTGATAAGGTTTCATTGTATTCTAGGTGTCAAACTAGGCTCTCGTCGAAATGAACTTGAATGTAAAGTTACCCATTGTGCGGAACACCACCGGGATACGCTCCTGCCGTGCTGAAGTTGGGAAGTGGAGCCGAGGACTCCACATGAGCTTCTTTACAGATTCCCACGGTGAACCTGAGGACCTGGCAAGCCTTGAATATGCATGTCAGCTACAGGACTTTGACGACCCAAAAAGCAGGCTGCGGCGAGTCGACAAGAAGCACTTCTGCGAAACAACCTCCAAACGGGACACCTTCCCTAAGGGACAGGACTATATCGTTGGGAGAGTTATTCTGGTTCTATGGGCCCCGAGGGGTGAAGTCGTAGTCCTAAACTCTATTGTTAACAGGGTGGGGGCCATGGTTGTGTGATGAAGATGATTAGAGAAGGTGGTCTACCGGGTATGATTATGGCAGACTAGTTGTGCTCCACCTTGAACCCATTTTTATCCTCCTTATTCTGTGTGTTTAAGAGGTGTGTTGTCGCTGGTGGTCAGGTAAGGGTTTTAGAGTAGTGTTCCTAGGCACAAAAAACAAAAAAAAGGGGGGTAAAAGTTTACTATGGTGAGGGTTGGAGCCTTACGTCCTTACAGTACAGACCTATGCCTATTATTAATTCGTTTGTTTCAGATTTTTTCCCGTTTTTCTGCCAATTTAGTGGCCAATTATACCCTCTACTTATTTCAATTTGCCCTCCCCACATAAATTTGCCGCTCGTCTCTATGAGGCAAGCCAATTCTCAGAGGGCAGCGAATCCGGAATTCGCCCACCGATGTTCTGGTGTCACCCTTATGCACTTCTTGACTAATTAGTACCGGCTTTGGCTATCTGCCCTCCCCCCTCCCCCCTTCCCCTGGGGCAGACAGCCAAACGGCACCCCCGCTTGGGGCTCCGCATCAGGGCTGGTCTGGTACAGTCGGGTTTCGAACCGCGAACGTGATAGACAGCTCACACTCAAAGGATCAGCCAATACGGGTGCTGCTAACCTATCGAAGCCCCCATCAGTTTTATATTAAAAAATGTATGCATATATGGCCCTTGATGGCAGACGTAGGCTTTTTTATTTTTATTTTCATTTTTATTAGCATGCACAACTCAAATTAGAGATTAAAATTCCCAAATATAATTTAGAAATGTGGAATTTCCTATTTTAGGTGTCCACACGTTTCATTCATGTTTGGACTGAGCCAGTCTGCCGGACCGTGCACACCATAAAAACTTTAAATAAGTATTACTCCCAAATCAAAAGGCTAGCTCCCCACCTCATCTCCAATGTAGTGATGCAGCATACGGATCACAGACGCTCCTTTGCTATATGATATGGCGTCAAAGATTTCATCCACTTCGGACGGGTGTCCCACGTTCACCTGCGTTCCAAGAAAAATAAATGTCAAGTGATGAACACAAATGACATTCAATGCCTTAAAAAAACAAGCCAAATGCTACAATATTTACTTAAACTAAATATCTAGATGAGTAGTATTCACTCTTGCCCTTGGACAGTCACAGTGTGTGCAGATTTCCGTAGTTACTGATACATTTTTGGGTCTGAATTGGTTGCCGATTTTAAGGTGAAAGCCACTTCATGGCTCTCCACATTTACATTTAGTTATTTAGCAAACACTCTTATCCAGAGCAACTTACACAAGTGCATGAAAAAAGGTTATGGAACGAGCAGTAATGATTCAAAGACAACTGACAGCACCTGTCATTATACAACTTACCACATTGCAAGATTAAGAGTAAATACCACTAATGAACTAAAGAAACGTTTCACTGTGATACACATTGAATATTTTAGTTAGCTAGTTTATATAAGCATATGCTCAGCCTATGCAACATGGTGTCCTTACACTTCTGTACACTAGTAGGTGCCAATGTATTGAACAAGGTCAATAACATTTTCATGAAAGTACCTTCAAACTCCTGTACCTTCGAACTTCTTAAGCCAATCTTTCCTGAAGCTGGTTCATTTTATACCCTGTCGAACAAACGATGCTAGCTATCTATATCATTAGCTAGTAGCTTGATGAACTATGACTATGACAGCTCCACCTCCATTCGCTAACCAACCAATCAATGATGCGCAACATCTACGTGAACAGTTGTTGCGAGTTCAATTTTTGTGCTAGGTACGCGACACCCTCTGCAACCCCCTCTGCGTCGGTCGCAAAGGTTGCGTTGATGTTGCAGAGCCCTGGTTGTGTTGCTGTCGCATTGTTGTCATTCGAGCAAGTAGAGGCCTTAACTCTAATAAAAAATGTTTTAAAGTAAACGTTGACGCGTTTACTCCGGCAACCCAGTCAAAAAATCACCACATCTGCCACGGGATCAGTTTCATTGCCTACACTTCACTATCGTTCTGCAAGTGAACGTCAAGACGTACGCAAGCTGCCATCCATTGAGTCGAAATCCATCAACAAGCTGCAGGAACGACTCACCGAAGAGGAGAGACGAATCGCTCCCGCGAGCAATGGAAAGAAATCGCTACAGATTCCTCACTTTGGACATCAACCCACTTCAACTTCAGTGACTCAACCTGGCTCAACCAGTCACAAGGACCTGCCTACCCATTCTGTTGACCGAGATCTCTGCATGCAATCTTATTAACCATTCCACTATTCAATACTTAAGTGTTTACATAAAGTGTTGTTCAAAAAGTGTGACCTCGTACAATTTCCAAGAGACTTGAAATCAGACTGTTTCAAACAGCTTTTTTTAAGATACATGGCATAATGGGGTAAGAAACACATGATGGCATTTTCACTTTTTAGAGGGTTTAACTCAATTGCTAGCGATGGTACGTAGGGTGTTCAGTGGCAGGAGTACCTCGATGGGGTGGCTGTTGTCCAGAGCATCCAGATCCAGCGCTCGGGTGTAGTCAGCAGACACAAACTGTGTCCAGATATCGTACTCGGGGAAGCAGTGGTCCACACATAGGTACTCAATCCAGGACGCGAAGCCCTCGTTCAGCCACAGGTGGGTCCACCATTCCTGCAGTCAGGGTACACCACTCAGGTGAGTGAACATCTCCATACATACGAACTTCAGAACCACATAGCAACATATTCATGCATGTTATTCTGAGGAAAAATAAATGTGCAAAAAATTCAACCCTCTAAAAAATATTCTCCTGACGATATTTCCCAACCCTTCTCTAATAAGGCAAAGATAGGAATTCAAATTTACAAATGGTACATATTTCAGATAGGTACACTTTATACATCAGCCAATAAAGAAATGCACCAAAAAAAAACACTTCATTACACAAATAACTGTGACAAGGATATTTGTCATAGCTCACCAAAATCAAGGGCCGTTTCTAAAATGGATCACTCGTTTGCTCGCTGTAGCTACTGTAAACCTCAATTATTCACACTCTTCATAAAAAATAGCAAAGACTGTATAAAATAAATAATGCATTATATTGTATGCTCAAAAAATGTTTTTGGGGTAAAAAAAAAAAAAAAAAGGAAAAAAAGTTGCTCATAGAAAAAGATTTTAACAAGTCATATTTTTTCCCCTAAAAGAGATGACCCCCTTGTTCTCAGTAGTTTGTGCACCCTCCCCTTGCAATAATAAGTTGTCCCAGCCAAGTTTCCGTTTCCTGGCAGAGGGAACCAGGTTTTTCGAAAAAAAGTCTTGCTGGAGATTGACCATTGACCTTCACAGGACCAGTAGATGCAAAATAACCTCATAACATCAAGGATCCACCAGATTTCAACATAACCGTTCCTTCTTCCAACACCAAACCCACCACTGGTGTGCATGGCCAAATGGCTACATTTTGGTCTCATCTGACCATAATATCTGCTTCCAATCAGAGTTACAATGCCGTTTAGCAAACACCAGATGCTTATTTTTGTTGATTTCACTAGATTTTTTTATAAGACTTTTTTCTGGCAGGCCTTCCAAAAAGCCTATTGGCATGGAGGTGGTGCCTGGTGCAGACCGTGTTCCCAAGTGCACCCAAGTTCTGTAGATCTCCAACTGAGGACTCCCCTGCCATCTGTCACATGGGTCCTTGCATCCTCTATCAGGCAGGTTTACCACTGTTCGTGGTTTTTAACTTCTTAATTATGAACCCAATAGTGGAAAGTGGCATCTTCATTTTTTTAATTTGTTTCTTGTTTCTTCTGAGTTATTTGCTTTTCCACCACGATGATGGATGACAAAGTTTTACCCCATGGAAAGCACATTTTGTTGGATTTTACAAAATTATTATTTATATTTATATATATATATACACACACACACACATTAGGGGTGTGAATAATTGTGACATCTTTTTGGGAAATAATCTTACTGGTCAGGGTCATATCCCAAGAGCTCCTCCTTTGCTTGTTTTATTTGACAATTAAAAAAAATAGATATACACAATGCGAACACACATACCCTTGATACTTGACATCACATTAATGCACACCTCTTTGTTGCCGAGGATAACACAAAAAAGTAGGCAAAAAGCCAACTTATTTCCATTGTGCTAGGCCAGTACATGCTCAAGATCGTTAAAACTAGGAGCACAGGGTTTCCAGGCATACAAGACGACGCCAAACCAACACTTTTCGGCCGTTGACATTTTAAAGTAGTAATAATTCCAGTTTGTACATAACATCTCAAAAGTAAGGATTTGGGCCCTCCAGCGTGGTCCAGTGGTTACAACGTTCGACGCTGGCCACGGCGACCGGGGTTCGATCCCACCGGCCGTGCCAGAGTCGGCTCTGGCCAGGAGTGACGTTTATTGGACTTTAGGAATTGACTTTAAATTAAAATATATCAATTGATGCTCTATAATAAAGTTCTAATAAATAAAAAATAATAAACCAGATGCATGAGTATCTGTTAGTACATCATTAACACGCTGTCACAATAAATTGGTTGTTAAATGAGTCTCATATCTGTCAATAATACATTTAAGAAAAGGGGATGTTTCTTAAAAAATATTACAAGCAAGTCAACTTAGTAAACATTGCATAAATATACATTGTAAATCAAATAAATTCAATAAGCACATGTTATGACTATATGCAATCCTATTTGATGCCAGTGAGGAATAGCAAAAGTTGATACTCCAGGGTGGGCCGTTCCTGGATCCATGTTGCAGCTCCTCAGCTGGGGTTGAACGCGGCGAAATTCAAACTCTTTACACAACGATGGAGGTTCACATGAGACCGGGGTGCAGAGGGACTCAAATCCAGCAGGTGGCCTTTAAGAACCGGGCTTGCAGTTGTAACTTCTTGGGCACGTTGATCTGCTGTTAAGTGGCTGGCGCAGCGGGGCGCTCTTGGGACACGCGAGGGAAGTCCTTTTCACGGGGGCTAACCGCCGGCGCAGCAGACCTTTCTCGGAACACGAGAGTCCTTTCCATGTCTACGGCTGCAAGACTCAACACTGTGGTCGTGGAGTAGCTGGAATAGCTAAACTTTTCCGGAGCACACGAGAGAAGATCAAGAACTCCAAGATCGAAAGGGGACCGGCATCCACTTCCACCAGTTTGGCCATCAGGTGAGCAAATAGTAATCTCCAGCATTGTCCCAGAACAGAACATCACACGTATGCATGAGCCTGGAGATTGTGGTTGAGGGTTTACAACCGCCCCCCTTCCCCCTCTCTTGATGTCCATCTCTGGGCAGTTTGAGGCACCAGAGTGGCATCTGAAGCATTGTTCTTGTTATTCTGTGGTCATTAGGTCTCTGTCCCCAAGAGATAATAGCCATAGTACAACAGGGCCCTGCATGTGCTACAACATATGAATGTATGAATGTAAAGCGAGAATAAGTGAAGTTAATATAAGTGTCGACATAAAATAGTCCAAAAGTCTAGTTTAGTCTCTCCCCAACTAAAAACGTTTTTTCCAATTGGTTGAAACTTTTTTTTAAATATATGACACACCCTATTTGTTTAAATAAATACAACTATATGCGCACTGCGCTTGTCTCGTGTTTTATAACTTTCTTAAGTGAATGACACAAATGAGTAACAATAGGCTAAAGACTTTATGGAGCCGGAGTTCAAGATTATCTGAAAGAAAAAAAAGGAAAAACTTCTCCATTCTGAGGCTCCTCTCCATGCTGCCCTTGCAAATTCTGCCGTTGCACTTGTGAAGTTGCGGTATGGCCACATAAGGCTGATGCTTTTATTTGATCACAACCATAACACATTCTAACGCGTAGGCTATGTTTTATTTCATTAACCAGGTTGGTCTCATTGGGATTTAAAATCTCTTTTGCAAAGAAATAGGCTAACAAACGAATGATCACACATAGCCTAATGTCTTAAATTGTAGGCTAAAGCTGAACATAAAGTGGCTATAGCTTATCGAAAATAACTTACTCAAGTCGGAGACCATCCGATGGCCTACTTCCCCAGTCGTTTCATGTTATGGCACAGGAACACTAGCTTGTCCAAATTTTTTGGCAAAAGGCTGCTCCTCATTTTATTAACGATCAACCCTGCCTTGGAAAACGTGCTTACAAAGTTTACATTCCACTTTTTTTGGATCATCCGCGACTAAAATGAAATGCTGCCATACTCCAGATTTTTTCTTTTACATTATGTTCTTAGGTTATATCAAAATGAGTCATTAAAGTATGCCTATATCACTAATCTTAACTGTAGGCAAATCCTAGGCTACAATTAAAATGCACATTCGCGTGCCTAAAACAAGGATACAATATAGGGGGTGTTACGCATGTTAGTTATAAATATATAAACAAAAACACATTTATTATAAAATGTTACTTTTATTAGTTTTGCAGAATTATTCACAACATTACTATTACCTTAAGAGTGAAGGACTGTCACTGCCATACCCGCAGCATCCAGAATGGATTATTCTACTGACAAGCGCGGCGAAATGCGTCGCAAATCTAGGTGTCTCATGCTGCGTGGTGAATTTTCTTTATTATTTCTTTTTTTCGCGCGACTGCTCGACCAAAACAAATCTCGGTCGACCAACAGCCCATCGACCACACAATCGACCAGTCGACTAAATAGGGTCAGCCCTACAAGAATCAGTGGTAAAGGCACCAACACCCTTTAACAGCAAACTTATATTAATTTTTAATTGCATATTCTGCCATTCTGGGCTACTATTCCCAAACATAGTGTAAACATGGTATACATGTTTTGTTTTCGTTTTTTTTACGTAAGCCTCCCACAGCAAACATCTCAGAGTAATCCTTACGCAGTGGGGTACTGGAATTGCGAAGGAATAATCGTTATCGCATACGCTTTGCTGGCCATGCCCCTAATGTTCGCCATCCACTAAAATGAATATTTTCCTTTGATTATTTTGTGATACTCTCTATCCAAAAGTTTAATATGCACAAGCTTTATACAGCTTGTGTGTATGTCGCCTATAATGAACTCGTGGATTTCCGAATGAATAGTTTCCCACAGCTTAAAAAATTGTGATTCGGGCCTGTGGACAGCGCAGCGGGTTAACGCACCCATACTTTGGTTGGTCCGGTACGAGTGTGAGCTGCCTATCACGGACGCAGTTCGAAACCTGTCTCTGCCAAACCGACCCTGGCCATTAACCCCAATCGGGGGCGGCATTTGGCTATTCGCCCCAGGTGGAGTGGGGAGGGTGAGCCGGGACAAGTCTTTCAAGGAGCGGAAATGCGTCCCTGTAAAAATAATAGGTGGCCGGGTTTTGTCTCGGAGGAGGCGGATATGCCAGCCTCGGGAAATTGGACTCGTGGGGGAGGGTGAATTGAAATAAATAGAGGGTATAATTGGCAACCAAATTGGGAGAAAAAAGGGAACATTTTCCCTTGTAGGGTTCACATTTAAAAAATATATATTATAATAATTGTGCATTCCATACGTCCCTGGTACATGTAAGCCTCCCGTATCTTGTCTGATTAAAAGATATGAAACAAACCACTGTGTCAAGTGCCAGTCAGAATGTGCTATGCGTGCATCGAAGCAAAGTAGCTTGGAGCGTATGAAAGAACACACTCAGGCTGATCAATTATATCATGATGTAAAATACAAGTATTCTGACATTCTTTCAGGGGAGTCCCAGCGTAAATATCCAGACATTGCATTGCCTCAAATTCCCATATAAGTTAGACCGTAAATATTTAGCATGCATATATTAAAATATTATTTTCCAGTGTTTATAATTCGGTCAGGTTAACAAACACTAAAGATTGGGTTTGTTAGCTATCCTTGAAACATTAACACAATGTAATTAACAGAATTAAATCCATATTGTCCATATAAAATAGGCTTTATGCGTTTTTGGGCATATACTGTTTTTGGTCAATTAAAATTATAGTCTAAATTATAGAATTTCTAAATTGTATAAATTGCACCGGTACAATATTCAGACACCACAAAACTATACGGAGCTTTCCTTGTAGGGTTCACATTTTGGGGACAGTGTATTCACAGACAGAATTAAACTATAAAGCAACATGGGGGGAGGAGCCTCATAAGGAAGAACCAGCAGAACGTTACGTTGCATTGCACTGACACTCCACTACATAGATCTAGACTATTCTGTTAATTCAACGCTCTCAATGCAAACTAGCTGCTCGGTATTATTTTAAGTTTAGTGGTTTGACTGGTACCAGTCAAAGATTTATGACTAGTCACAAATCCATAACGCACAAAAACATAAAACCTGCCGCAATTTCAGTCACAGCCTTCATTCGACTAGACCTCAGCTCTTCCTTGAGTTTCCTAATGTCTAGTCCCTGCATCTTGCCGTCCAAAATCAGATACCAGTTTCAGCTTTCAGGACAGCAAGTTCAAATCCGTCAGAGCGTCCAATAAAGCATTTTACAACCATGTTCTTCAATATACTCACTTTTCAGCCACTTGCGGTATATCAAAAACATCAAGCTTATAAGGGGGTTATAAATATGATTACCAATTAAACTTTTTACATTTTTTTTGACTTTTGACATTTTTCCCACTGACCTGCTTGGTGGGAAGCAAACTTTGTCTGAAATAAAGCCACATGCAGTCAGTACCAGTGAAAAGCAGTGTGTTAGCATTATGAAAGCATTATGACATGGGTCTAGTAAGAGTGCTGGGGCGTTATTAGTCAATTTTCCCGCTTTTAGGGAAATGTAACATAAAATCTTGATCTCCTGATTACAAAGCAATGGCACTGCCACAGTTTGAGGCCACAACCATCTAGTCAGGAGACTCAGTGTCACTTTTGCACCTCAAGTGTAGCCCACAGGCTTATACAGTGTCGTGAAAAAGTATTTGCCCCCTTCCTGATTTCTTCTTTTTTTGCATATTTGTCACACTTAAATGTTTCAGATCATCAAACAAATTTTAATATTAGACAAAGATAACCTGAGTGAAAACAAAATGCAGTTTTTAAATGATGATTTCATTTATTAAGGGAAAAAAGCTATCCAACCCTACCTGTCCCTATGTGAAAAAGTAATTGCCCCCCCCTTAATAAATCAACCGATGAACCACATTTTTTTGAAAGCTGAGTTCAATTTCACAAGCCGCACCCAGGCCTGATTACTGCCAGACCTGTTGAATCTAGAAATCACTAAAATAGAACCTGTCTGACAAAGTGAAGTAGGCAAAAGATCTCAAAAAGCAGCACATGATGCCGTGATCTAAAGAAATTCAAGAATAGATGAAAAACAAAGTCATTGACATCTATCAGTCTGGAAAAGGTTACAAAGCCATTTCTAAGGCTTTGGGACTCCAGCGAACCACGGTGAGAGCCATTATCTACAAATGGAGAAAACTTGGAACAGTGGTGAACCTTCCTAGGAGTGGCCGGCCTACCAAAATTACTCCAAGAGCGCATCGATGACTCATCCAGGAGGTCACAAAAGACCCCAGACGAACATCTAAAGAACTGCAGGCCTCACTTGCCTCAGTTTATGTCAGTGTTCATGATTCCACAATAAGACAGATACTGGGCAAAAATGGCATCCATGGGAGAGTTCCAAGGCGAAAACCACTGCTGACCAAAAAGAACACAAAGGCTCGTCTCACATTTGCCAAAAAACATCTTGATGACCCCCAAAACTTTGGGGAAAATATTCTGTGGACTGAGTCAAAAGTCAAAATTAAAACTAACACAGCATTCTATAATAAAAACATCATACCAACAGTCAAACATGGAGGTGGTAGTGTGATGGTCTGGGGCTGCTTTGCTGCTTCAGGACCTGGACGACTTGCCGTAATTGATGGAACCATGAATTCTGCTCTCTACCAGAAAATCCTGAAGGAGAATGTCCGGCCATCAGTTCGTGACCTCAAGCTCAAGCGCACTTGGGCAGCAGGACAATGATCCGAAACACACCAGCAAGTCCACCTCTGAATGGCTCAAGAAAAACTAAATGAAGGTTTTGGAGTGGCCTAGTCAAAGCCCGGACTTAAATCCGATTGAGATGCTGTGGCATGACCTTAAACAGGCAGTTCATGCTCGAAAACCCTCCAATGTGGCTGAATTAAAACAATTCTGCAAAGAAGAGTGGGCCAAAATTCCTCCACAGCGATGTAAAAGACTCATTGCCAGTTATTGCAAACGTTTGATTGCAGTTGTTGCCGGCAAGGGTGGCACAACCAGTTATTAAGTTCAGGGGGGCAATTACTTTTTCACATGGGTGATATGGGTGTTGGATAACTTTTTTCCTTCAATAAATGAAATAATCATTTAAAAACTGTATTTTGTGTTTACTCGGGTCCTCCTTGTCTTATATTCAATTTTATATGAAGATCTGAAACCATTCAGTTTGACAAATATGCAAAAATAGAGGAAATCAGGAGGGGGGCAAATACTTTTACACAGCACTGTATAGCAGGCATGCATCCTCTCAGACGTGTGTACTGCAGGAATGTTTGCTTCTGTTATAAGGACATTCATGTGAGGTAATTACCATGGTGACCAGATTGCCAAACCACTGATGTGCTAGCTCATGGCCCACCACCAGGGCGACCCACTGCCGTGAGGAAGAGCAGGAGTTTTTGGGGTCAATGAGCAGGGCCGTCTCCCTGGAGAGAAACACACGTCATAGATGCTGATGTAAGCAATGATACACTTCTGCACTTTGCACTGTTAACAGCTTTCTCTCACAAACATACAACAGGCACGCAGGCACGCACGCATGCTAGTCTAACACTATTGAATTCACTGATAAAAATTTGGTTTTTCACCATAATTCTTAAGTAAGTTATTAGTAAATACATGGCAACAAACAAGACTGGCAGGAACAAACCAATAAGAATCCTTATACCATTTAGCAACACATACAGGGTCTTCTAAAGGCTTGTATATATACAATATAGGGGAAATGGCCCAATTAAGCCACAAAAATCTAAGTTTTAAATGTTTTCAAATAATTTGGGTATCAAATTGAAGATTAATCTCTCATCTAAACACACCCGGCAGATTTAGTCAAATATATAAATGAAACTACTTTTTCTTTAGCAGCAAGTGTGAAACATCTGGACTAGGCTTACAAGGTACATTTGTACCCTTTAAGCCCACAACATTATATAGACATTTTATTTTATTAAATATTTTATATTTTATTGATTTTAAAATTCAGACTTAATCAATTAACATTCATGTTAAATGCAATATAGATCTACACCCTCAAAATACTATATTATAGCCTGAAATGTCTCCAGCGTTGATGTACATTTTACCTTTGAGGTAAGTAGCTATAGGCTTGTTTCTCAGTGCGCTATTGTTGTGTTAACGTATTTCCAGCCGAGTTCACTCGTGTAAACAGTGCATGCACTCCTGCCACAGCTGTTTTGTCCCCAGGAAAGCACTCCTCCGAGTATGTTACAAAGTATTTTACAGTCACTCATTCCACACTACAAATGCTATGAAGTCATTAGTCAGCTGGCGATAAAACAGAATTTTGACAGAAGCATGTGCCTCGTAAGAAACAAGCCCCACGCCTATAATGGGAAGCACTTCAACCACTGCTACAAGGTTACAATAACTAACAGTGTAAACAACCATACAACACGTATACTATACATAAGAACAGTTCTTTCACATTCTTTTTCACGTCTATTTTTTATATTTTCCTTAATTAACTTAGTCTATCTGGAGGGTTTCTGACTCAACACTGTCCCTCTAACTTGCTATGATGCTAGGCCTACCCTAGCATGGGATCAGCTACCACACCTTACCTTAAGATAGTCTACAATCTCTCTCTCTCTGTTTCTGCATCAAGGTACTGTCTTTTCTGGCTGTGCATCAACCTAGTCACTGTCCATCACTCTCTGTCTCAGGGCCTCCTATCAACTATCTCTTTGCTAATACAGCCAGATTGACACTTTCCATTGTGAAATTCACGGCAGGCTTCTGTCATCTATGAGACAGTCCCTATAATTTTTCCTCTGCCAACCCATTGTGTGAAAATAAGGTACATAGCTAATTTCCTGAATGAAAAAAAAATTTCTGAGTACAAGTAATTAATTCAAGGCTTTTTAATATTAGGTACAATGGGTTTTGGCCTTAGTGGGCTTATTAAGAACAACAATGGTCAATAGAAAGTTAACCTCAATAACTTATTTTGTAAATAATAAAAACAAAATAAAAAAAGATAACATTTAAATATCTTTCAAAATATTTCAAATAAAATAAATATTGTGAAATGCATAACTCAAAAAGGAAACATCTGTTTGGCTCCAAACAAAAAGTAACATCACAATAACAACTTTGTGCATTGGCTGTGAAACATTATCTGTCTAATAGTTCCTGTCTTTTTAGCATTTCAAAATAAATGAGCAAGTGGGCTTATATGGTACATGGGCTTAATTGGGCCACTTCCCCTATGCTTTAATTTAGTAATTTTGTTATTCAGACTCATGACAAAGTTTAATAATATTTGAATGAATAATTTAATATTCTCACTCTAAAACTGTAAAAATGAAACTTTCAAATTCCCGTTCTTACCTAAAAAAAACCCCACTTTCATTTGACGTTGTCAACAGCATCTAGTTGCAGCTACAAGGCTGCTATCTACAGGCCTGCCATCTACAATGAAAGGAAATCAATAGAGGAAATGTAACCATCGAAGTATCTACATAAATTTCTCCATGAAATATAAAAAATTATAAATATGAATGATGGTTGTTAGCAACAGTGAACTATTTGGAGGCTGTACATATGCAGCCTCCAATGATGCATGCATGGATGATGAACCATATCCATAACAAAGTTACCCCATAAAATGTTTCATTATCGTTATAAACTTGCTATATTGCTAATGCAGCTAATGTTGCTAACATCATGACATACACAAGCAACAACACTACGGTCATTCCTTAGGGCATATACCTCCACTTTTGCTTAACAGTATTCAAATGATTTAGGCAGGAATGCATGCTGCTATAAGATGGCTGGGGGCCCCAACTCCTGCCAAAGTATGCTCGATTAATCTACAGTGGTAATGCGGTTTTCAAAAAAAGCAGTCCTCTAATTCCCGAGTGTTTGTGATATTGCCTGTGTGCCAAGGAGTTTGATGAAAATGAAACATTTTAATGGGTTATATCGCATCACGCGTATGAAGCCTCCAAATGGATCAATGTCGCCAAGACTGCAGTCATATGACTTATGATTTTTGATATAATCAAAGTAGAAAGACATTAAAGTAGAAACTGAGATGGTTTCACTTCCTCCACTGACTCGCATACCCTATAGACTGTAGCCTGGAAGCTTACAATTTTGCGTCAAATGAAAGTTTGAGGGTTGAAGGGTAATTTAACATTTGAATTTTGGGGTGAACTACAGCTTAAAGGTACTCCATTTCATAAGGCTGCTTGTCTCTTTATTTTTTGGCATTACCATTCTGTCACTTGTCAAACAGCGTATACCTCTCCACCATTTATATAGCATCACTGATTTCTTCTCCCCAAAAAAGACTTCAGACATACTTCTGAATATATATTTACCTGTAAGTCACAAGGCCCCAGTTTTCCATGGCACCTACAGAGGTCATAAAATGCATGTCAGAAATGAGTACATTACCTTAACTTTGTTCTTATAATAATTCAATTTGGTTCGTATACTGACCGGCAGCAAAATCAGCAATTGCTATGAGATCAATTTTCGGCAGTGGATACGGAACATTGAAATAGTCTTTGTAGAAAGGTAAAGTCTTTGTTGCAACCTGGAGGGGGAGAGGAAATTAGCAGTTAACAACCGATTTCAAGTTCTGTGCATGGACACCAATCAAATTTCCGCATAACAAGTCCACGACTACATTAGTTTATTTCGCCTCTGAGAACAGCCAACCATAGGCGCTTTCAAGAAAAAAGGCCAAAAAGATATGCTGAAAGATCTGGACAAATTCAAACATTGAACATTTCTTTCCTATTGAAAAACCATAACACAAACGCCCAGAGCACAACACATGTAATACACTGCTCCTATAATTATGAGAAACCACACAGGACGACACGCATGAAGAACCCCGGGCCAATGTGATACCCAAAGTGCATGTACATCAGCATTCTGTGGTTCTGCGTGGCTCAGTAGGTACAGCATGGCACTGACAAAACTTTGTGGGTTTGATTCCCATTGGGACAACAAATACTGAAAAAATGTATGCATTTCCTACTGTAAGTCGCTGTGGATGAAAGCGTCTGCTAAACGGCATATGTTATTATTATGATTATTATTATTTATGATTTTAAAATCAATAATCTATACATTTGAAGGTACTTGTCAATAGAGCAATTTGGTGTGTGAATACGATGTTGCCATCTTTCGCCATGGATGTTCCCACAGCCACATTTTGTTTCCCTTGCCTCAAGTGATTGACTATAATTAGGGCTCGGAAGAAAATCTTCATTTGCAACAATGGTGTTCTGATGTCATTCATAAATAGTCACCTATAACTGTGGGCAGATAACAGAACAGCTCAATTATGATTCCATGCATTTATTTAGCAATAAATAAAAAGGTCCGCTAGCAACAAGCGGTTTGTTAACAGCATGTTTGATGCCATTCGCGAATTGTCACCTGAAACACTGACCAGACAAAATAATTGACAGGTAAGGTCAACAACACTGGCAAAATAACAAATGTGTATAATAGTGTATATTGCTCCGGTAATTTAGTCATAACATGCGTTCACTGTGTGGCAGTGTTGGACACAGAGCATTTTTTGTTTGCTACTGATTTCACAGTCTGAAGATGTGTGACAGTTAGCACATACAGTTATATATTGGCACAGATGATCAAACTTTAACTAATTTACTATAGTAATGTTTAGGGCCCGGAGAAAATCTTTGGTCGAAAATCTCACATGCATTTCAGTCCTCCACCACCAAGGGGTCGATGGAGCCCCTACCTCAACAATCCTTCAATTTATTGTGACAACCACCCGGTTCCAATCGGAATATGGATATGTAATGAGCATCAGATACACACTCCGGACTCCACATTCCATAAGCCCCATTTGCACGCTCCTATGACACTGTACGACATCTGGAGTTTATTTTTTCCCAAAATTTTATGAATGTAATACAGCTCTTTGGGGGTGTCTACTCCAAGCACAATTAAAAAAAAAATACTTGCCAGCGTGGTGGACTGAGTTAACGGTGTAACATTCTAAAGCTACTTTCTGACAGTATGACTTGGCGTCAGGAGGTGTAATGCGCTGGCGGTCTTGCAGCCTGTCGTCTCCAGATTCACGTGCTGACATTGAGACGTTTCTCAGGTTAGACTCAGAAATCTTCAGGTTTACAAGTGGCATCAGATGACACGCAAAGCTCTGACTCGTGTAATCAAAGTTTGTGCCAGTGAGCCAGGTGTGAGTGTTTCAGACTCGTATGTTGTGACTGGGTTTGCTTCCTTTAAAAAAAGTAGCTAAAACCTTTGCCGCAGTAGCTATTTTTTACTATATTTAAAGTATAGTTGACGTGAAAAGAAAACTATTTTGAATTTATTTGAATTAGCATTTTATGCTCGCATTTAGAATTGTTCAGGTGTCAGAGGCGTCTGTTAATATCAGTGGCTCCTTGTCTTCTGCACCACCATCTTCTTGCCCTACTGAACTAATAAAATGTATGTTGTTTATGCTTACGTTTCAGCACTACCTTTGTGCTCAATCACAGCGCTCTTGAGTTTTTCTGAGCCTCCTTAAGTTATCCTGCATGAGAATATTTACGAAATAAACAGTGGAGGTTCAACTTGACAAACGCATTCAAACAAACTGCATTACTAGCAATACAAGGACCAGCTGCAGAATGATATGGCCACACTCACCTCCAAGGCAAATTTCCCTTGTTCTGCTTTTCCAACTGGGGTGTAAACACGTACTGTCACGCCATCTGACGACTGGCTTTCCACAAAGTCGTATTCGCCGATGACAAATGCTACGAGGTATGTGGACATGATGGGCGTTGTAGCGAACTTCACCTCTACAAGGCTGTCCTCCTCTGGATATGGCTTTCGATCAATGATATTCTGCAGAAGGTAGAGGGACAGGATAACTTCTAAGCAAAATTGAGACAACACAAACAAGTTAAACAGACCTTTTTGGCAGTGGCATATGGAAGGCAAAATCTTAAATTCAACAATGATATACAATGTGTAACACTTAAGATTACCAATTAAGATTGTTTGTTACAAACAGTTTTTCACTCTGATAAGCACTTTGTCAAGCCTGGTCTTCCAATAGCTTCATTTTCCAATCCTGGAAAGCAATTCCATACCTTAACTCTCAGGACTCTATTTTAAGGAGGCAAATGCATACATTGTAAATAAAATTAATTAATTATAATGAAAGTCAGTGTCAGTTGGTTCTTGAAGCTCTGATCACCTCCCCCTCACTTTATTGGCCGTTGGTGGACAGCTGGTTGAAAACAAAGCCTCAAACTAGCACATAACATCCAAAGTGTTTGATAAACTCCCAGCAGTATCATCTGCAAATATAGCCATTTTGCTACTAACGTTCCTTTCAAGATAATTTATGTACATAAGGAAAAAACAGAGGTCCCAGTACAGATCCCTGAGGAATTCCACTGCCCACAACCACCTAGGTCAAATACGACCCCACCTACCATTACTCTTTGTATTCAATCATTGGGCTTCTTGTAAGCATTGTGGAACGTCTGTTTCTGGCTCAAAGGAGGCAAGCTCAAGCTTAATAAGGCACCTCAAAGTAAGTAGGCTAATGTACCTGACCAATTAGTGTTAATCTAGCTATTTATAAAAACTGTCTGTGCTTTTCACTCATGCCCAATAATGCTAGAATGTGCCTTTCTGACACGAGCCAAACGTGTATGAAATAGAGTATATGAATGTCCCCCATACTCCCTTGATGTCTTACCCATTTACCTACATTTCTAATAATGGAGCGAAGGAGGAGACGAGAGGTATGAATTGAGGAGTTTTGGGTTAGAAATGATCATTCATGCATTTCAAAAGTTTAAAATATGAACTTGATGTCCAATCGAATGCCACGAAATTGCAATAGTTTTTTTCAATGACCTCCCTTACCTTTCCAACTATGTTACTGGTGTGTTACAGATTGCTGGGTGGCTACACAGACTAGAAAATATGTATTAAGGTAAACTAATGAAATGTAATAAACCCAACTATCCATTTTATGACCCAAAAACATGTAAACCTTTCGCATTCCATAATTGTACATGAAAAATCTATCATTTACGCCCCTTTAAGAAAAATAAATGTATATTGAATGTGTAGTATGATAGATTTTTAATTAATTAATTTTCTGTGTTCTTTCAGAGAAAGCATCCTGATATTGTTGGCAGGGTCAGAGGCCTCTCCATAAACAAAAAGGGGTCCCAAGAATCCCAGCCAAATTAAAACTAGTTAAGTTCATTACCAATGATCTAATGCCCATCTGTGGTAGATAGCACAGCCTTTAGGAACATCGTGTGGCTGAACCACGATTCACCATGCCAACGGAATACATGTCAGCCAGACACTAGTTACTCAACAAGTGGTAGTTATCTCCTGACCTTTATTCTGGATTACACTCTAAAGAGTATCATGTTGGCTTGCAGACATTCCAGGGGTGTACACACAGCAGAAAATCTCCCCCCACACATACTGTATGAAGAAGCCATTGACGACTACAATATGGCTGAAAAGGTTATTGACAATGCTGTCAACATGGTAAAAGCCTTTGTACCCATTCAATCAAACAGTGTCCCACTGCCACAGAACCACCAAGACAGTAGAGCTACTGGAGGGCCACTGGAAACTGCAGATTTCAAACTGCAATAAAGCCACTGCAATCTCTTTATAAATGTACCTTGAAAAATTCTAGATCAAACCCTACTCAACAGGGGCCACGGGTCGCGCGACAGATAAAGGCCCTTGTTCTGTGCAGGTTGCCCACTGTGGCCTGGGTTCAATGCCTGAAGGTAAAATATAATGAATAAAGTAAAATGAAGCAAGCAACACGTACCATATTTGACAAGGCCACTCGGTCCTTTGGAACGATAAGGCTGATGTCAAACGTGGCTTTGATCGCCGGTTCATCCCAGCAGGGGAAGGCGCGGCGAGCATCAGTAGCCTGCAAAGACAGTTCATCAGCTGAAGAGGCTGAATACATTTCACACAACAGATGTTTAATGACTAAATCAGATCAGTGTCATTATCAAACTCAGTTCTCATCTTGAACACAAATTAATACTGGAGGCATTTTCGTGATTATTTTGTCAAGACAAATTTCAGTAATTTCTCTTGCATTTGGGCACCAAACAAATCATAAATGCAACTGGCTGGAAACTAGTCAGAGAGAAATTTGTGATTGTCAAGTTTAACAGGGGGGTAGACAACATTACGCCAAGGCCAAACAATTAATTCAATAAGGAGTTGGGCTGTCCTTTGTCTTCAGAACAGCTGCAGTCCTTATAGGAATGCAGTTATACAAGTTGATCAGTTTCCGGATACAGTTCTCCTTGTTTGGCGTACGCGGTCAAGATTTCCAACATCTTTTCCCTTGACACAGAAAATAATTTAGCTGTCTCTGTGACTGATGTACCTGAAATTCAGGCACCAACCATTTGACCTCTTCCTAAATCTGTCATGTTGAGATATAAACTGAATTGAATCAATAGAGCTTACAATTGGCCACCAAATTGGGGGGAAAATCGGGGGGAAAAGTCATTTTTCATTGGGTGTTTCCATTATTTTGTCTACCCCTTGTAAATGTCAATATAAAGTAGTCAGTCATTCATTAATAATACTGAACAGGTTACCTGTGCCCACGGCAATATGCGCCTGTAAGTGTGTAAGGAGAGGGAAAAAACAAAAAAACATTCCGGGAAAATTCACTGACTGGTGGTGATGTGAATTTCCCAATGGCAAAGTTATTTTAATGGCTCAGGTGAGTATTTGTACCTAGGTGGCACATGCTACATTGATAAAAATGTAGCAGTCGGGAACAAGGAGACAAATGGAGCTATAAAATGTAGAGTTTCTGAATAGTTGTTAAAATGTATGCTTCTGTTTTTTTGTTTTTTGTTACCAACTGGTAACGTTACATTTACTCAGACTTAACGGATGAAATTTGTTACTTTATTAAAGATAGTTACAAGAAACATTTGTTTGATGAAACATATTCCCCTCCTTCCATATCATTTTTAACATTTGTTTGATGCTTTTAATACATATTCCCAATGCAGTACATCACTTTCACATATCAAGGAGAATTTAACAAAATATGTAAATAGCTGAAAAAATAAGTAATCCGGTCTCCGTGGAACGGACTAACCACTGGACCAATCAGGAGAATTTAACAAAAGATGTAAAACAAAGAGCCAGCAGTAACGAGATCAGCTAACTTCATCACAGTACCTTCTTACGTGAAAGAATAACTTAACCATTTCAAATAAACTTAAGTGTTACCTGCCTACACCTGACCATTTCCATTTAATTTCTTTCACTACAAGCCCTTAGTTTACAAACTGGTGCAGCGACTCCAAGGCATGTTAGCTAGCTATCTAACTTTAGCTAGCTATCTGCTACATCTTAGCTGTTCTGTATAGAAGTTGTGACCACAGCATAGGCTAAAACAGCTAGCATAATTCACTGCACTTGACAGACTTTCCATAAATCTCACAAAACATGGCAGGTCACATGACTCGGTGGCCATCTTGTGTATGGCGAATGCGCATTATATCTGTTTCAAGCCATTTCTCCTCATCTGATGCTCCCATAACCTTCAAACTTGGAAAACAGTTTCAAAATGTTACCTCCAAGGGTTACGTGACATCAAACTTGTCATGTAACATGGTATGGTGGCCACATTGCGTGCAGCGAATAAGTGCTAACGTGCGGTCAGCCATTTCTCTTCTTGTAAATTCCACACTTTTTAAGTGTGCAATGTCCTTTTGAACTGTCAAGTTAGACACGCTTTATGGAAAGTTTTTACAGAAAGGGCTTGGAAGACTCTGAGGTTGCCTGCAGCTTCTTTTGCTCACCTCTAATCTGCCAGGCCCCAGTCAGCTCCCACAATTCAAATACACAGACAATCGGTTTTTAAAGTCAAATAAGGGTTCTCTTGAACCTTTTTTTGAGGAGGAAGTTTGCAACATTTGTCCAGTACTGGTGCAACAAAGATTTTCATGAAATAAACACCAACTAAAGAAATCATCATTGATTCTGAGACAGACAGCTGTACGTCCCCTTGAGTATCAAAGGAGAAATCACTGAAAGGGTCCAAAGAAAGTATCTGGGGATCAGAATTGACAACAGACGAAAATACTTGGGACTGTGCTCAAGCAAAAAAGCACAAAACTTTGACAATGCACGTTCTCCCTCAAAAAAACCTAACTCCTTTAAACTTCATTCTTAAAATGCTTTACAAATCCGTCCTGCATTCTGTACTTCTCCTCCGAGACTAGCGTGCGGCCTTGGGCGGCGTGTGTGCTACAAGACCGTGCTAAACAGAATAAGGCAAGACAGGCCTGGAGCAGGGTCCTGTGGTGGATCTGTATGCTGACATGGTTTCAGCCAAAGCAGATGGCATCATTAAGGACAGCTCCCATCCGCTCAAAAGTTCAGCTCCAGTCATCAGGGTTCACACTGCATCCTACAGTGCAATCGCAAAACAAACCGGAAGAGAGGCTCCTTCATACACACACCCTCCTATTTTAAACACTTTAGCACTTAACTTTTTTAGTCTTGGCACTATGCTGCTTTAAATAATGTTTTTAAGAATCTAACCTGTGTGTGTTATCTGTGATTAGTGTTTTGTATATATCCTTTTTCATGCATATTTGCGCAGAGGCAGTCTGAATTTCCCTTTGAGGGATGAAAAACAAGTTGAATTGAATTGAGAAAAGAGACCAGGTTAAGTAATTAAGTGATTGTCGCCCCCCCCAAAAAAAAAAAAAAAATCTTCAATATAAATTAGACTGAAGGCAAGAACATTTAATTATTCCTGAATTTAAGTATTTGCTTGTCAAATGCAACAATAGCATACATCGTTGAAAACTTTGAAACCCATTTACACAGCTAAGAATGTACTTGATCTCAAGTGCAATAACCTGGCCCACATATGCAAGTGTCACCACCCACAATACACTGCCTTGTGCTATGTCTAATGCTAAGCACTGCTGACAATTGTGAAATTGACTCAGAACAAACAAAGCAGCATAGCTGTGTGAAGAGAAAGAACAGAAAGACAAATTCTTCTCTCATTACCCTGCACAGACACATGGCAGGAATTGAAGGGGACAGTCAGGATGCTCTACCCATTCTCTCCCTTACTCACTGAATGCACAGAATAACTGCATCATCAAAAGATAAAATGGCTTCTGCAATCTCTGCAAAACAACCAAAGGGAACAATATATAGACGTTTACCTCAAACTGTGTGACAGCAGCAAAGCGGATTTCTCCTGAAGGAGTTGCATATTTACTTCTGTAGAAGCCTTTCATTTTGTCATTCAGTTCTCCGACAAAGTCAATCTTCAACACACCGGAACCTGCAACAAGAGTAGAAGTGTGCTTTTTTTGTACAATAGGATACAAGGATACAAAGGAATCTTTTTTTTTTTTTTCTACATTTTTTCAGATTTTTTCCCAGTTTTTCCTCTCAATTTAATATCCAATTATACCCACTATTTATTTCAATTTGCCCTCCCCACACGAGTTCACCGCTCATCTCTACAAGGCAAGCTAATTCTTCAAGCCTTCCGCCTTTGAGCTATCCGCTTGCCTTGGAGACGGAATTCGCCCACCCACGTTCTGGAGTCAGCCTTGTTTAGCAGTTTTAATAACTGCTAAACTGTAAGCAAGTTTCTGTAGGAAATAATGGGGTTTTACAAGAAGAATTACTGATTATTTTTATTGCTGTGGCATGGCAATATCCTGCATGGATACAGTGTTATCGGACTGGCTGGACTGAATTTTCTATACGGGGGAAAAGGGTGTAATATGGTGGCAGGGGTTACTCCCTGTTAGGGATGTCACAGTAGCCAAAAACAGGGGAGCGGCGTTCCCCTTGTCAAGCCAATCAGAGAAAAGGGTTCCCCTTGTTACTACAGGTAATTCTAAGTAAGTCTAGAACACCTACATTTGCATAAAGTGTGTCTTAGGAGAACAACAGAAGTGTTCTTGCCCAAAACATCCCTGCTCTAATAAAAGTGCAATGTGGGAGCTGTGTGGAAAAGGCTGCTTGTTCTTACAGTATGCTTCAAGTTCAGTGCATGCTTTTGATTTGCAAGGATGAGTTTCACAGGCAGGACTACGATCGAGTATAAATAGACCCTGACCATGTAACATCAACAAAAGCTTGGCAGACATGCTGGGAGACTGGGCAGGGGTATGTTGTTTGAAGCTTTGGGAAATAGCCTACTTAGTTCTCACAAGAGTGCAGTTATATCATATTTAACAGACAAAAATACTTCAATGGTATTATTATTATTATTATTAATGGTATTATTATTATTAATAATAATAATAATATAGTTTGCAGCAGGGGTAGGCTATTACAAAACGACAAATTCAATGAAATGGTGAATGTCGTAAAGGCTACACAGATCAAATAAAAATGTAAGGTTCTAAACTCTGATTAAATTTGTTTGCGGTCAGTTGTTTGACTGTCTCTTCTGTCATTGACGACGCTTGGTGAAAATGTGTACATATTAATTCAACACATCTTTCTGCATCGACAGAATTGGTTACAACTGACGAGTATCTTTTTACCTTCTGGGAAGATTTGGAAATGTTTTTATTCAGCTCTATCCCAGAAATCCCCCGGTGACATTTTCTTGTGCAAATCATTAGTCAGCTTGGATCTACAACTCTCATCAAAACCTGGAATTGAGTCGAGTGGGAGGGTTGTCATATCAAGGCAACAAACTTGCTTGGGGTCAAAAATCCTGACAGCCCTTAAACAATTGTGAGCTGGTTGAAAGAAAAAGTGCTTTTTTTTTTATATAGCTGAGGGTTGTAATGTTGCAAGTTTTTTTAACTTATGAATACTTTGGTGGTTTATAGTTGGGTCTGTGCTGTGTGCCCACTGAGCCTGTGTTCTTTATTCAATTACAACAGGTTTAATTTTATTGTAGGTTTCGTGGATTCTGACGTCAACTTTCAAAACACTGGATCACAGTAACAATGCTCTTGCCACATCGTGCGATTAACGTGACCTGCGTCTCCAAACTTTCACCCTTCAACAAAGCCTTGATCTGCCAGAACAGTGGTGTTCAGTGTGATGTCCATCTCCAGGTAAACACATCTTGGATAGAAACAGAAGTATTTAGAGTGGTACGATACAGGAGAACATCAACTGCCCCATCTTGTTTTGCATGGCTCAGGAGGGAGTTTTATTAATAGGGTTGGAACCTTGCTCTGTAATCGCGTTCCTCAGATTCTCCATGTGGCACATTTTCCAGCTTGGGCAATGTTTATTTTATTTAAAAATTTTGTTTCTGATTTTATCCCATTTTATCCCAATTTGGTAGCCAATTAGACCCGCTATTTTTACGTCAATCCCCCCCTAGTAATGTGAGTTCGCTGCCGTAGTCCTGCGACCGGTAGTGACAAGGCGAAGTGACGCCTCTTCCGAGACGTCACTCGCCAGCCGTCGACCGAACCCCGGTACTTACAGGGCCACTCTTATACGCAGCGAACGTCACGTCGGCTTCCCTCCCCCCTCCCTGGGGCGGACAGCCAATCGCCGCCCCCTGGTGGCACTCCCGGCCAAAGCCGACACTTGGCGAGACGGGGAATTGAACCCCGGTCTCCGTGGCCAGCGTCGGACGTTGTAACCACTGGACCACGCGGGAGGCCCCAGCTTGGGCAATGTTTAAAAACTTAAACATTGTTTTGAGTTGTCAACTTTCAGTAAATTACTTTCCCCAAATATTACTCACTAGTCCCACAAGGCAGGCATTGCAAGTTAAATGAACTGAATTTGGAAGCAAGCTTTTGAAGATATGTTTTATCAAATAAAAATAAAATATGCAAAACATAATTGTCTGTCCCATCTGTTGATTTGTCTGTGACCACAGATATGTTGTCATTTGTTTTCATTTTATGAAATTTTTTTATAGTGAGTTATACTATGAAGAATGAATTATAAAAAACTTGTCAGCACAAGTCAACATTTTAATGCTGTTAAAGGTACAACAACAAATATCAAAGAGTGAAACAACAAACACAATGGTTCACTGCACACCGACTGATGTTCTGCACAACGCTTAGAGAGCTGGTCCAATGTTACTTCCTTAGATTTTGATTCATCAGTGTAAATATTTATTTGGCACAATGAGTAACGGCTTATTTTGAATTCCTTTTTATTAATCATGAATTCACTTCAAAAAGGCATTGTAATCCATATATGCTAAACACAATCACACAATACACAATCATCTTGTCTTGGTTGCAGGAACTGAATATAGAAAATATTGGGACAATTAAACTGAATCGGAAATTCGAAAGCAAACGACTCCAGACTCCATCGTTTACAATTCTGTTTCCATGGTACCGAGTTTAGGGCATTAACTACCATAACTCAAAACTGAGAAAGCTAAGACACATTCGTTTAACCCGGTTCCTCAATCAAGGTATTAAAATCTTCAGCTCACCTTAGCTGAACACTAACAATATACCCTCCAGTTAACAAAAAGTTACATTAAGTCCTCTTTTGGATTAAAATAGTCTTCCCATACAGATAATTCTTCCTGGTCTTGTAACAAGGATGAAGTTATGCTGTAAATATTTGCACACTGACGTTGCTAGAACACACTTTCTATGCTAGAAATTTGTACAAGAATGTATTGTGCTGCAGCAGTACCCTGATCAGATCAAAACTAATTATTCTTCTTTCTGTCACAAATTTCTCAAGGCAGTGAGGAGTTTTGACCCTAAGCAAGTAATCTATGCAATATTTCACCTGTTAATTTTCCACGCACTGTCTAAACTGATGAGTAGAAGAGAAGACAATAGTGTCGTTACACATTTACAGTGGGTATGAAAAGTAGGCACCCGCTTAGGCATTTTTCACATTTTATTTTCTCACTTCCTGGAATCAAAATGGATTTAATTGGGATTACTTGCCACTGATCAAAACAAAATACTTCATAATGTTTATAAAAATTAAAAAATTTAAATTTAAAAGACTAACGCCTTTTGTTAATTAATTACACATTTAAAAAATTGACAATAATTGCAGTCAATTAAGGCATTTGAAATGATTTCAAATGAAATACACCTGTCTGTGAGAGGTCCCAGATTTAGAGCATTTCAAAACAAGAGCTTTATCATGAAGATCAAAGAACATTCAAAACAAATTCAAGAACAGGTTTTACAATCGGGAAAGATAAGACTTTGAATATCCCCTGTAGCACCATTAAATCTATCACAAAGAAACAGACAGAATATGGCACTGTGAATCTGCCTAGAACAGGCCGTAATACAAACAACCTCTTTTATCACCTTAAAACAAAACATGTACGTGAAACACACATATCCAATAAGCTTAAAGTAAAGTGATTTACAACCAATGTGTAACTTTCCACAACCAGAGTTTATAAATGTATATGCATTTCCTTAGCTCGGGGAGATTATACTGGAATTGAGTTCAGAGAAGTCTCCCGGCACATTGTGATTAAACTCGCATCAAACCACAACAGCCAGCGTCTGTCTGTCATCCGTGAGTCCGAGTTTCTTCTGGGTGTGGTGCACTGCCAAAGATCATTTCATCCTCCCTACAGCTCTGATGTTTGCAATCTTCTCAACAAAATAATGACATTTACTAGATTACTAGGGGAGTACTAGAGGACATAGCTATAGAAATTGGAGAAAGATTTATGATCTCATCTAATGCTTTAAATAGAAATCTAGAATTGTGACAGTTCACAGAGATGGGAGTGGAGAAGTATTTAGCTTTCGAATCTTTAAAAGCCTTCCAAGGAAGATGTGAATGAAAGTAGGTAGGGCATATCAATAGAAGCAACTGTTGTTCTCTATATTTTGTTATCAAGCTGCTGATATTTTATTTTTCACAGTTTATTTTCACAAACACAAACACAAACAAACACAAACTTAACAGCCTTTATTTGGTTGACTCACCTTTCTGAAGAGCACTAGGAAAAGATAAAGTGACTTTTTCATCCTCGTTTTGATAGTTGAATCCTGTTGCATTTATTTCTGGTAAAGAAAAGAGATTGATTTTGTTTTAGTTGATTGTAGTTTCTTAATTTCATTCTTTAAATGTATAACCTCCAACCATTTAACCACAACCTACATTTTGTGGTTAGCAACACTGTTTCAGCTTGTTTACCGATAAATTATTCAGACAGTTGAAACGCTTGTTAATGTTGAAATTGAAAACACAGAATCAAAGCAAAATTTCCTTCATATGGATGGAGACAGCCCGCAATAGAATGTTTGCAATAGAAGACAGTAAAGTTTGATTACACAGCTGGCCACAGGAACACAATGTTCAACAAACACTAGTTTTAGCTCTGTTTTTATACAGTCTGAGGTGCATTCACACTGATCACACTGGGGGGTGAGACACAGGCCCCTCATCTCTCAGCCAAACATTAGGGCATCCATGCAGTGTCTCATACACAAATACAAACATCTGGTCTTCAGAACAAGTGCCTTGTGTTCTTATACGTACTATAAATTGCATGCTCACAAAGTAAAATAAATGAAGCTGAATAAAAGCAGAATGAGCTTGCTGCATATACGAGTGGTCCTGTGTGTTACGGTGACAGGCTTCGGCTTAGGCGGGTGCCGGCTCGGAGGAGGCAGAAAAGCGCTCACTACCCGTCTCAGGACTATGGCAGCGAGTTCTCATACGAGGGAGGGGATAATTGACATGAAAAAGAGAGGGTAAAATTGGATACTAAATTGGAGGAAAAAAAGACAATTTAAAAAAAGAAAGTGCTGTATGAAAGGAAGGCTCCTCGGAGTCTCGAGTAAACCAAATGGGCAAGGCAACGGCTTCTCTCCCTCTCGGTCCTCTCTACAAATTCGGACACCAGTGCCGCGTAGACTGCCAAATTGTGGTGGGACACCTGGCCATAGGACATCAGTGCACTGCTCCTCGACCTGCTCCGGCCAATGACAGGGACCAGACCCGATTTCACCAAACCACAACAACCACTTCCTTAAAAAGCTTGGGCGAAGATAATTTTTGTTAAGAATATTTTCAGTTCGTGTTTAGATTTTTTAATGTGTTATTACATTTGATTTAATAACCTGTGCTATTTTTCTCAAACCTCTCCTGTCAGGGCGTTTTGTCTCGCTCAAAGGTTTTGTGACACATGCCCTTCCTCTGGATGTGTGACAGTGAATAAACAACATTTAAAACAATTCAAAGAAAAACAAAAGTTTATCCTAACCACTACGGTTTACAGTAGATGCCATGCAAGGATGAATTCAATCTTTGTTTTCTTTGCATATCCAACAAGGGGCCAGTCCAAGGTACAACTTCTCAGCTGTAATGCAGCGGAAGGGAAGGTGCACAAAGTTGATCGTCTACCATCTAAATCTGTTTAATTAGAGTTTTGCCAGTATTTCAGGTTTTGAGAATGGCTCCCAATCAAAACCATAAAAATATACAATCATCATCTTATCGGTTTCATTGCCTATTTAGCACATCTCCCCGGATAACCCTGCACAATATATTCCATGACTCTCAAACCAATCTGATTAGACTTCTTGAACCAAACCACAAGTAAAATTGGCAAAACATTGAAAGACAATACTTTTGTCAAGGCTACATAAATATCAACAACACTGACACAAAATATGCTGCATAAAAACATTGGTGCGGAGATCCTGCCTCAACCTTAGGGTGACTCAACTTTGTAGGTGTTTTACGCGCCCATTGACTTTGAATGTTGAGCTACAAAAGTTAGTATTTTGACAATGCTAGCAAACTTTGGCCCCCACACCCAACATTCAAAATAAAAAAAATAAAAAAACAAAGCCACAACACTGTCAAAAGCACTTGTCGCTAGGCAACTGGCAACTACTATGAAGGGGATGGACAGACAACAAGCTAGAATTACCTTCACTAATACTCTCTAGTAGTCTGTAGAACCACATATATAATGCTGGCCAGGACAAAATGTAATTGAATGAAAAAAGTAACAACGGTGCTAGCTGACCCGGTTATGGTGCTCTTGGACATGTCTTGAATTGATCGAGGCTGATCATTTAAATAGTTGGCTAGCTACAAGCTACCTCTGTCGGGCATTATCATGTATAATGTTACTTGCTGAATTATAGATAGCTGCTGTTGTACTGACTTAGCTGGCTAGCTACTGCACCAATGGTTTCTAATAACTATCGAATGTTGGGCATTTCCATGTATGTATGTACTTAGCTAGCTAGGTAAGTAGCTATTGATTTCATCGCTGAAATAATCTTTTGTGCTCTCTAACCAAGTTACGCTAGAGCAAAATGTAGTATCCACTAGACGGCGATGACATCTGGCTGATGGGAAAACTAGCTAGCCAGATAGCTATACAGGTCGGGGGTGGCATCTGACTGGTTGGGAATTGCATGCACCGTCAGCTGAAGAGAAACTTGTCATGAACTCACCTTCGCCTCCCTCTGGCACAAAAGATGCGGTAATGATATCGATGTCAGCGCAGTTCATCACAATCTGATTTGTAGCTTGTGTCACCTGCAGCCAAAAACAAAAATAGAGGTTAAGAAAATATAAATCCTCAAGAATTATAATCCAGGAACAGTGAACAGGACTTGCATATCTATACCCTACCACAGGTGTTAATATTAGGGATGTTAATGATTAATCGATGATCGATTAATCGCCATTAAGAATTTGACCGATCAAGCATATCCAATAAAACAAACGCTAGTGAGTGTAATAATATTGCTTTGAAACAACAGTTCAAACCTTGTTGATTTTATCAAATATATCTAACAATATTTCACAAAAGAAACCATTTATAACAACAAAACATTTTTATTATATTTTGTATAGCCTTACGTTACCTCAGCCGACAATAGCGTGGTCTCTTGAATTCACTAAGCACGCCTAACGTCACTTCCGCATTTCTCTGAGTTTTTGCTGAAATCATGCATCACCGGGACATCGGTTCCGTCGGAACAGGTGTTCTCAGTGCCTGGTCTTACTGTAAACAAGCTGCGCACACGACTCTTCCCGTCGCAAGTACGGTGTTTGTGTTGTTCTGATGGGAGTATGAGAGCTATTAACTCCTTGCAAGAATGGTTCACATGTCATGGGTGTTGATCATTTTCTTTAAAAAGTGTTATTTGTTGGAAACTGCATGCACAGCTCAGTGCATTGCGGCAGGGTAATAAAAGACATACGTTTATCCAAAAGTGGATGCTTTACTTCTCTTCAACGTTCAACATTTACAGAAGGATTTGCTGCTTAGTGACAGTATCAATGTGCTAGCAGTCGAGAAGCTCCCCCAAACTACTATAGTATGGGGGGGTTGCTAAAAATAATTGATCCAAGGAGGCAAGGATACACCAAATCCTACATCTCACTGACACTCCTAGGCTAGTGACCCACTGGAATTCCTAGGCCAGTCTCTCATGCCTGTGCAGGTGACTGAGAGAAGCAAAGTCGAGGTGACAATCCGCACCCCATACAAGAAAGGCTACTGGCATGGTGAAGTCACCCACCGTAGTTTCTGCAAGCTTGGTAGCTGGAATTGATTTCATACTGCAGCTGCCAACCTTGTATAAAAGAAAGACTTAGCTAGTCAGCCAGCTCTGCTGTTAAAATATTGTTAATTTTAGTTTAGTTTAGTTTATTAGCACAAAAAAAATATATATAATACAACAAAGTATACGAAACAAATAAACATAACAAATTTGTGCAGGAGAGGTAAGAAACCCCAAAGGGCTTATAATAAAACTCCCTCTAGGATTTACTATTTATCCTGTTCTTTAACATAAAATGAAATTAAAAACAAGTAAAAAAAAGCAAATAAATTCATAACAGTAATAATAAAAAATAAATAAAAGAGTAAACACAGACACATAGCACATACATCCATGTACAGAGCACCTTAATTATGACACAGGTGTTTTTTCATGTTGGACTTGAATACAGACAATGATGGACAGGTTTTGATAGAGAGGGGACAGGTATTCCAGAGTGATGGACCTCTGTATTTAAAGGAGTGTTGACCAAGAGTTGTATGACAATAAGGAATATGAATGTCCTTTGCTCGTCTAGTTGGATATGAATGGATATCTGAGTTCATTAAAAAGAAGTTGTTGAATACACTTGGTAGGCTGTGATGATCTTGAGACATACATTTATACATAAAAATACATGTTTGATAGACATTGATGTTGAAGATGGTTAACAGATTTAGTTTCTTGAACAGTGGAGCTGATGGTTCATAACGATTTGACAGTTGCCAATCGTAAAAATTTCTTTTTGATTAAAGTAATTTTTTGAAGGGCAGAAGGATATGTACTGGCCCATACGATGTTACAGTATGATATGTATGGGTACATTAAACTATAGTAGAGTGTTAAAAGACAAGATTGATTTACCAATGAACAAACTTTTCTAATGATGCCAAAAGATTTCATTGTTTTTTTACACACATAATCGATGTGATCTTTCCAGGACAGTTTTTCATCAACTAGTACACCTAAAAATTTTGCAGAAGTGACTTGATTAATTTCTATATTATTCACAAACAATTTTGCATCTTCCTTTGCGTAATTTTTATTTTTGTTTCTGAAAATGATGAAATTTGATTTTTTGCATTTAGAGAAAGTTTGTTCATCTGGAACCACTTTGCAGTATATGATAGAATATCATTGGCTTCTCTGATCAATGACCTAAAGTTTGTTTGTGATATGACAATATTGGTATCATCAGCAAATAGAATGGGCAATGCAGAATCAGACATCCTAGCAAAAGTCGTTTATATAGATTAGAAATAGAAGTGGCCCAAGAATAGACCCTTGAGGCACTCCGCAGTATAGCTTGATTCTGTTTGAAATACAACCATTTATAGATACATATTGATCTCTATTATTAAGGTAGTCACTAAGCCAATTGATAACAACATCCTGAAAACCATAACGATGAAGTTTAGAAATGAGAATTTTATGATCGACTGTGTCAAAAGCCTTAGATAAATCCAAAAATATACCAATTGCAAACATATTATTGTCTAAAGCTGTGGAGATTTTGTCTATAAGTTGTAAAGAGGGCCATGTATGTTGAGTGGTTTTTTTAAATCCATATTGGTGTTTATACAGGATATTGTTATCATTCAGGTGTTTTAGCATTCGTGCATTGACTAGCTTTTCCAAAATTTTGGAGAAGCAAGGTAAAATAGAGATTGGTCGATAATTAGTAAAAATGCTAGGATCCCCTTCCTTGAATAACGGTATAACCTTTGCAACTTTCAGGTCCTTTGGGACAACCCCGGTTTTTAAAGAGACAGAGAGAACATGGGTTAGTGGTTCACAAATTGCAGACGCCACTTCTTTTAAAATCTTGGCCTTGATTTCATCGTGACCAGCAGCAGAGTTATTGAGGTTGACAATGATGTCAAGCACTTCTCTGGATGTAGGGGGTTCAAATTTACACAAGGTGGGAAAATGACCAGTAATATTATCTATTGGACATTCGTCTGTATGAGCTATTTTTTTTTGCAAGAGTGCCACCCACATTGACAAAGAAGTTATTGAATCCATTTGCTATATCAGAAGGGTTATTAAATGAGATGTCGCCATCAGTAAATTGAGACGGGATTTTCACAGGAGCTTTTTTCTTATTTAGTAATTGATTGATGATGTTCCACGTGGATTTAATGTTACTAGCAGACTCTTTAAACTTGTCTGAGTAATATTTCTTTTTTATATGAAGTAGATGTGAAAATTATTTTTATATTTTTTGTATGTATCAAGATTATGGGGGTTGGGCTTTGCAGAAATCTTTTATATAGTTTATTTTTCTTTATAGAGGATTTTAATAATCCCAAAGAGAACCATGGTTTACTAGCTACTTGGCCTGACTTGATCTTATACTTAACTAAAGGAAAACATTTATTAAACGTGAGAGTTGAATATTTGAGAAAATGATTGGTATGCCAATTCAGCATCATGCTGTGTATAGATATGATCCCATGGAACATCCTCAATCATGGACTTAAAACATTTTAAGTTCGCTTCATTGAACTTGCGATAGCTTGCTTTATCTCTATTCATTCTTTGTAAACCACCAGTTGCTGAAGTCAGTTGAAATATTGAAAGTGATCTGAAATGTCACTATACAATATCCCTGAATTGATACATAATCAAAAGAATTAGTTAGAATATTATCAATTAGGTGGCAGTTTTATTTGTTACTCTAGTTGGTTTATATATGAGAGGATAGAAATAAGATGAATACAATACATTTAAAAAAATCAGCTGTAGGAGAATGATTTTCACTTTTGAAAAGGTTGATATTGAAATCGCCAAGTAGAAAACACAGTTTTCCTTCATCATTAATAACATCCAGAGCAGCAGCAAGCACATCATTGAAGCAATTGATATTACTATCAGGTGGGCGGTAAATGGCTCCAATTATAATAGTTTTTCCACCAAAATGCGAACACGAAGGTATTTCCAGAAATACAGATTCAACATCAATTTCATCAGAAATTAAAGTAAGGTCTTTTCTTATTCTAAACTGAAAATCATTGTGCACAAAAATAGAAACTCCACCTCCTAACTTGTCCTTTCTACATGCATGAACAGAACTGTATTGAGACATGTTGTAAACATCTGCTGTTTCCTCAGTGAGCCATGTTTCCGATAAAGCAATAACAGAAAATTCATGATTTAGAGTTGACATAAAATGAGTTAGTTGATCATTCTTTTTGGTAAACTGCGTATGTTTAAGTGAAATGTAGAGAAAATGTCCGACATTTTGATAAATTACCAATATAAGTGCTGAACTCACATTCATTATAATAATTACAGGGGCGAGACTCACTGTTTGCATAATTGAAAAAAATGTGCATCTGGGTCATATGAGTCAATATTGTCCGTGTATTTACAATCATTTAACTTGTATGGATTGAAAACCTGTTTCAAATAATTCGGTTCAGCATCTGTATCACTTCTATCTATTGTTTTGTGTTGTTCAGTCATTATGTGAACTTGAAATTGTAATAGTCAGTGGGTGCACGAGTAGATCTATGCAGTGGATTACTGACCCCTCCTCGGACTTATGTATCACTCTTCTGGCTCCTTGGGCGTTGGGAGGCAGGGTGGACAATAAGTTTGTCGTGTCGCAGGAATGCTATGTCCCCTCGCTCTCGGGCGGCCTTCATAGCTGGTATGAGTTCTTTCCGTTTTTGGCGAACAACAACGTCCGTATAGTCCTCGTTGATGTACACGTTGGTTCCTTTTAAATCCTTTGCTTTCTCCATAACCCTGACTTTATCTTTATATCTAAAGAATTTCATGACTATCGGCCTGGTTCTCTCTCCAGTTGATCGTCCGGTTCGATGCACTCTTTCAAATTCAATCCCCGTGAGTTTGAGCTTGTCAGAAAGGAGTTTCGTACCTTCTCCTCTGATTGAGCCCAGCTCATTTCCAGACTCTTGGATCCCGTCAATCACAATGTTGTTTCGTCGCGACTGACCCTCCAAGTAGTCTAGCTTTGGCAGGAATGAACGGATGTTTGCAGCAACAATGGAAACTTCTGAATCAATTTCAGAAAGCTTCGAGGAAGATCGCTTATCCTTGGCTATGAGCTCTTCCACGTCTTTCTGGGTGTAGTGGAGGCTTTCACGCAATCCACTTATTTCCTTAACGAGTTCATCCAGTCTCTTATTGTTTGTCTCGTAATGATTGTCACAAAGTTCTTATAGCTCCGTTCCTGTTGCTCCAACAACTCTATAAAACAGTTTCTGCTGTTCCATTAAATCACGCACTTGGGTTAAAGATACAAAGTCCTCATCGTTTTTCGCTCTCGGTGGCATGACGGCGCTGCGTTAGCACGTCACAATCGACCCACAATTCAGTTCACCAAAACACACCATGAAGTTAACAATGAAGTTATGCTAATTATCAATCAGGCAGTAGAATAATGCATCATTCATTTGGTATACAATCTATGGCTATAAAACATAAAGACATCGGTGTTGACGACAGCAGAAATGTAGACAACACCATTGCTTTCCTTTTTACTGAGATTACCTACTGTTGAGCCAGCAACAGTTCAAATCACTGGATGTGCATATTAGCCCTTCTATATCTAGCATTTGGCCATATTTTGTTTGTTCTGTGGCCCTGGACAAGTGACCAAAAAAGCGTATGTCATGCAACCCCAATATCGTTCAAACTCATTTTTGAGCCACTGTCTGTGCCCCCAAGTGAGAATTATTCATTAAAATGATAATGAAATTTCCTGCTCATTTTCATTACAATATGCAAATTACAAGCAAATTAATTGGGTCAAGTTGTTGCACCCAAGAATCAGAATTTTGCTGATCTGACGACACATTTCCTAGTCCATTGATTATACGTACCAAGTTTTTTACCAAGAAAATCAAATATGCCAACTTTTAATGTGTCAATTGCGGACATGGGGCATGGAGGTACATGTATGTCCCAAATTTCAGACCACTGAAAAGTATTTGCAAAATACTAAAAAGTTTCAAAAGTGTACATATACCTTCAGTGCTTGGCCCCTAATAATAATATAATAATAACAATAATTACTGACAAAAAAACAGGGTTCAATAGGCACTGCTGGATCGCCCTCAAGATCGCATTATTAGCAAACCAACACAACATTGCAGTTTTGCCAAATCTTTACACCTCGCATTTGTAAGATGGTGGACATTATTCAAGTAAAAGTTTAGCCACTTCTGTCAACAATGCTACTGTGAAGTGCTGATTGGAAGCAGTTAAACCCATTTTAACACAATGCTAAAGTCATTGGTGCAAGTAGCCCATTTGTGTACATTGTAGTGGTGTAGTGCTCAAAATCATAGAAACTATGCCAAAATAACAGCCTGTATGGGCCTGACAAGTGAGGCTAATATAGGAGTGAACCAGCACAGGTGAATGACGAAAGCGATATGTAATGAGAAGCCATTTTATGTCATGAATATCAGCACAGCTCAGGGGCACGTGAGGTGAAGAGAAGATATTCACAATCGAAAATGGGTTCAAGTTCTGTATTGTTTTGAAAAATTGATTAAAATGAACCCATCCACAAATATTCTGTAGACTCCAAAATGAAAGACAAGTCTATTTTAAATAGAAGACTTTAAAGTTGAAAAGGTTAACTGTATATATTGAGCCAGTACAGAGCCAAAGTTTCAAGTGAAGCCTTGCTCAAGGGAGTGTTGGCAAGGAGTACATAGTGCACAGCGGTTTAAACAAAAAACTATTAAGTTGATTCATCACAGGTGAAAAAGTTTTTCATAAAGCCATTTGAAAAATTAAGCTACAATAATTCAGTTATTGCCCTTCAGGAATTTCGTTGTGCACACTTCCATCCAGTAAGTTTGCAATCTGCTAGCTATACACCTCATATGAAGTTGGCAGGCCAACACCACGAGCCAAAGAGTTCACACCCTTGCGATCTGATTGGCTCACTGTTTGGAGAGCCTTGGCACACTGCTGTCCTGGATTCGACGCGCTGACTCAGCGGAAAGGTCTCCTGACCAGGTCCCGACTGCACACAACCACACCCGACTTCCGTATCACACTAAACCAATGCCACTGCTGGCACAATTTGAGCAAGCACACTGCCAAAACTGGATGAGGAAATAATGGACATTTTCACAGCTAACACAACAAAATGTGGGTTATGAAACCGAGAAACAAAAAAATGAAGAGCCAAAGCAAACCATTTCTTAAAAAACACACTACTACACTAATACACATGTCCAGATGAAATTTCCCAAATGCAGTTGATCACATGCCAACAGTGCAGGGGTGGGAAATCAAGGAGAGGTACTCATCATTCAAACTGCACTCCTTTAAACAGATTTCTCTCTTTTATTAGTACACTGGCTGTATTTGTCTAAGTGGACATTTAAAAAACATGGACATTTAAAACATTGTAAGGTTGTCAATCTATTTAAATTTATAAGTAAATATGTTGATAACAGAACCATTAAAAAAACGTGCAGAAATGTGACCTACTTCTCATTGGTGGTGTTTTCTTGACATATCTTTTATCTAGAATGCGATCATATTTAACAGTTTCGTCATTTGGAGATATTGCAGACTCCGTTATAGTTAATTTGCACACAACAAAAAAAGGGAATACACGGTGCAATGGTTTGCAAATATTTGGGGAAAAAATACAACAGTCATTTATTCAGAGTGAAAGCTTGTACATTTATGCCATTGTTCATTCTTACTCCAGAATGTCTGTCGTTATTTTTATACTGCTAACGTTAGCAGGGCTAGATTTAAATCAGTTCCTGTATGACAGATTAACATTGCAGAAGAGGCTAGCGACCTATCATTAATGTTAATAAAGGCAGAATGGAGAACAGATTCCTTGAAAGGTGGAATGTGGGAAAATTAGCAGGTCATTTATAGGTAACTTTAGCTAACCTTAGTTTGCGATTTGTCCTACTGGGTGACAGCTTAACATTGACTTGTTTCGTTAGCACTAGCTAGTTAGCAAACCAATCACATTGGATAAGTATCGAACACTTTATTAGTTTGAATACGGTCTAGTGAACGTCGCCTAGTTAGCGAACTAACGTCATTGCCTTTGTAAAACTGACTAACGTTATGCCTTTAATAGCCAATATCTACAAAGTGGCTACTTAGCCATCTAGCCCGCTAGCATAATTGACGTTAGCTACATGATCATGAACATGAACATTCAGCTAAAGTTAGCGTATTAAAGAGTACGTAGATAGCTAGGAGGTGAGTCAAATGTAGGAAATCGTAGCTAGTTCGCTAACGTTAGGTAGTGTGCATGTCATTAACTCGGACATAGTAACTTAGCTAACGTTAGCTAGCTAGCTACCAAACACAACATTACATAAGTCCCCGCCATGCAGGCGGCTACTCAAACGCTGCTGTGTCGTCTTATCGCATGAACCAGGTACCTCCACTGCGGCCTCCAGCTTGCCCTCGAAGGTGAAGTCGATTAGGTCCGGCTTTAAACACAATCCGTAGTTGACGGGGTAGACGTCAGCGGGCAGCCGCACAAAGGGCCTCCTCTCCGGCATGGTGTCTGAATTTGCACTGGCAGCGTCTACGAATACGATGTTGTATGGCTAACGCTAGATTTGAGTGTTAGCGAAGTTAGCTAGCTAGCAAGACAAGTTAGCGGTGCACCAAAGTTGCGCAAATTGAGCTTGGACAACAAAACTTTGTCTCGGGGGATTAAGTCTTTGATGGATGATTGCCGAAGTTCACGACCCAAATTCAGAAACATAAACGTCTAAGAATTGCAGCTAGATAGCCTAGCTACCTCTCCTCCTCCTCCCCTCTCTCTAGAAATACACAGAAACACGTAGCTAACCAGCTAGCTAGCTAACGTTACGTGCGCTATCCTCTGGGAAAGCGGAAACTGAAGTTGCGTAACTTCCGGGACGATACTCGAAGCCATTCATTTTCAATGGGACGCAAAATTTAATTTCATCATATTGAAGAAAATATACAATTACAACTATTATAACGCAGAAAAATAGGCGATGTTCTTTGAACTATCTGCTGTTAATGAACCCCTTTTATCAAGGCATCGAGCGATTAACCTAAAGGTAAAACGCCTAAATTAATATCTTGGGACTTGCAGATGCAGTTAAATGTAGTACTTTTTACGTTGATCTACCGATTCCTTAGTAAAAGCGTTTGTTTATCAGCAGATAATTCAAGGAATAACCCCCAGAGATTTCTCAACGTTTCGATTGTTCCATCCATCCATCCATTGTCTAAGCCGCTTATTCCTGGTCAGGGTCGCGGGGGTTGGAAATGAATGGCTTCCGGGCGAGAGGATGGATGGATGGATGGATGGAAAATCCCGTTACTAGGGCGCTCAAGGGAGAAGTTGCCCCAAAGCACTGGACCAGGACCGGCTCACTCTACCCAACTACTCACCTTAACCATTTGGAAGAAAATAGTAAAAATGACCAGACCAGCTTTCACGGGCAACCAGCGACTGTTGATAAGGAAGTGCCAACTCGATTTTGCCTGTGTATTGATGTAGAGAGGTGAAGCCGCGCCAACCGTTTAAATTAGTTCAAGTACCCTGGTACAGGATGGAACACATGGTTGACTCATTTGATTGACTCAATGTCCAGGTCCTGAACTGTCAAAGCAGGGAAAAAACGCCACCCTTCTTCCACCACGCTTCACAATATAAAGGGGTACTTTAGGGATGGGGTTCCTCCAAGCTAATTCTCCTCTTGGACTCAATAAGAAAATTAGCATTCATGAACCCCACAGCTTAAGTACTGGAAAGTTGAAACGTTTTGTGTTGTTTCCTATATCACCTTATATATATTAGGAATTATGTGATGGTCAAATATCCGTTTCATTCAAAAGTTTTCCAGTTCCTGAAGCAGAGCAGCATCCGCATTGCATTAGGCTCCCGCCACCATGTTTCATTGTAGGCATAGTGTTCTTGGAATGATGCACAGTGTTAAGGCCTTGGTACACTTCAAATGAAAACAAATTTGTCATCTTCGCACAGGCTCTTGACTGCTGTTGAATATGGCGTTGTGAGCAAATGTCAGTATACTCGCTGCGACTTGAGGTCTGTTCATTTAATGACACTCCATGCCAGATGGGGGAGCTTGCTAGTCGCTAGACAATGGAACCGGAAATATAAATACCAACGGTGAAATCCAAAACAAAGCAAACATCAACAATGGCCGAATGTGCAACACAGTCATGCTTGATGTACAAAATAACCCTATGTTTAAACCATCATAGGATCCTGTTACAGACATAAGAAAGTGTGCTCCAGAAACTGCAAAATGTAATTTCTTATTGTATGTTGTATATAGCATCAAGTGACTGTGTGAATTTTATTTTTTGATGTAGTAGACCATGGCCTAGTTAGCCTGGCCTATATTACATTTAGACCACTGTGCATCAGAAATTGTGATTACTAAGCAGGGTTCATTTTCTTTTGATAACTGAATAAATGCCATCTGACTATCCGTATTAATATATTGTAGCTAATTAGCAAGCTGGTTAACTTGATTAGCAACTAGCCTATGTCAAACAATTGAACTGAGGCCAAATAGGTAACGTCAACTAATGTGCATTTCCCCAAGAGCAAAGTTTCCAACAGAATTTGCAGAAAAGAAATCGCTTATCAACACAAAATTTAGCTAGCTAGAGCTAATGACGAAAGTAGAAGAACAGCTGAACGCTGGATAACAAGATGTAAACTGGAAAAAGACGGTCCAAATGACATATGTAAAAAATGCAACCAATCACGTGACATTGTTGGCCGATTGCAGGTGTATTGGGAGGCGGGTGAACGAGGCTGTGCGAAAATTTGACAAGTTCGCCTAGCCAGCCTGCACATACTGCGGGCGATGAAAGCCAAATGCAGCGTTTCGTTTTGGTTGCAAAAACACCACCTTGCCTGTGCGAACACGCCAAATTCGATTTCATTTTCGGTATATCGAGGCCTTTAGGCTTGCACTTTAAACATAGCACCTAAGGTTGAGTCCAAAAAGTTCAATCTTGATCTCATCAGACCATAGAATCTTTCTCCACTTGGTTTGAGAGTCTCCCACATCAATCACAAAAAATGGTTGAAGAAACCATCCTCCCATAAAATGCTGATTTGTGAAGCGCTCAGGTTATTGTTGTCCCATGGACAATTTCCCCCATCTCTGCCATGGGAGACTGTAACTCCATCAGAGTTGCCATAGGCCTCCTGATGGCCTCCCTAACAAGTGCCCTTCCCGCATGGATGCTCAGTTTTGGAGGACGGCCTGCCTCTAGGGAAAATTCACAATTGTCCCATATTCTCTGCATTTCATTATGAGTGACTTAACGGTGCTCCGGTGGAAATTCAAAGTCTTTGAAATCTTCTTATATCCTTCCCGATTGGTGCTTTTGAAGAACCTTTTCTAGGATTTGCTTTGAATGTTCTTTGGTCTTCATGATGAAGCTTTTGTTTGGAAATGCACTAACCAACCGTGGGACCTTTCACAGACAGGTGTATTTAATTTGAAATCATTTGAAACACCTTAATTTTACACAGGTGGACAACCTTTGGTGGATTGCACCAAAGTTTATTTAGGTGTGTCTTAACAAAAAGGGTGAATACATATGCAATCAATTTTTGTTAGTTTTTTTGTAATTAATTAAGAAAAAGCTTTTCTGTGTGTATCAGTGGCTGCATGGCAACCTTGGAGGCTTCCAAGCCCTGTACAATGATAAAAACATCAAAATACAAATGAAGAGGACATCACACTCAAAATGTGTTAGCAAGAGTATTCATGCCTTATGAACAGTACAGAAAATGCGTAGCTAGCCAGCTCAATGTTAGTTCTAACAGAAGTTCACGTTAATTTTAATTAAACAGTAACACTAAACGTTTAGTAATATAAATATAATCTAAATAATATAGTAATATAAATTATATATACACTACCGGTCAAAAGTTTTAGAACACCCCCATTTTCCAGTTTTTACTGAAATTTAAGCAGTTCAAGTCCAGTGAATAACCTGAAATGGTACAAAGGTAAGCGGTAAACTGTCAGAGGTTGCCTTAGTTACCAAGTTTAGGTTACCAAAAACTGAAAAAAATTGTTTTGGCAGTGAGTAGTTTCCTACACCATAAAAAGGCACTTGGAAACTAGAGTAAACTCTTGACAGGAAGAGGTCTGGCAGACCCAAAGCCACAACAAAATCAGAAGACAAGTTTCTGAGAGTCAACAGCTTGCATGATAGGCGGCTCACACAACAGCTTCACACTGGTCGAAGTAAGGAAGTCTCAGTTTCAACTGTGAAGAGAAGACTTCGAGCTGCAGGTTTGACAGGTCGAGTGGCAGTAAGAAAGCCATTGCTAAGATGACAAAATAAGAAAAAGGCTTGCCTGGGCCATGAAGCACCGCCAGTGGACTACTGAAGACTGGAAGAAGGTCTTGAAATCTTGAAATTTCAAATTTACATTATTTTTCAGTTTTTGGTAACCTAAACTTTTTTTTTTTTTTTTTTATAAACCTCTGGTAGTTTACCACTTACCTTTGTACCATTTCAGGTTATTCACTGGATTGAACTGCTTACATTTCAGTAAAAACTGGAAAATGGGGGTGTTCTAAAACCTTTGACCGGAAGTGTACATATGAATAAATATAATCTAAATATCTATTTTATAATATTATATATATTTAAATATTTCTAAAAATGATTAGAGCTGTATTTTATAAATAATTATAAAATAAATAATTATTTAAAATAATTATTAGGGGTGTATTATAATAATTGTGACACATCGTTTGAGGGTAAAACATTAAACAAAATATCTTTTTCTCTGAGCAATTGTATTACGTAGTATAAAATAATAAAATTGTTCCTTTTTTATGAGCCTACAGGATAGCTCATTACCTATATTGTTTATTTTATACAGCACATATTTACTTTCTTGCTCATCTTTAACAAGTGTGTGAATCATTTTGGAGTTGACTGTTTATGCCAGAAAGGTAACTGAAAATTTTTGTTTGTTTAATATTTGCTTAAGGAGACACACCAAGCAAACCTGAGGGGAAAATGAAAAAACAGACATGCAGTAGGCTGCTACCTACCTTTATTCACAATTAACCATTCATACAATAACATGCAAGGTTTTATTAAATGTGTATTTTATTGTGTTTCCTCTTTTGTACAACCTTAGGTGTCACCTTAGACCTTCAGAAAATAAATAAGAATATCATAAAACGTGAGGACATTTCCTAAACACAACAAAGTAAACTTACTTACTTACTTACTTACGCAGTCTTACTTGCTGCCTTCCAACTGCGCTTTCACGACACGCCACTGTCAGGATGAGCACAATGTTTTCACATCCTAAATAAATGAATTTATTAGGGAATGTAATCTGTGCATGAGATTTAAGGCATACATTATTTCCAATGCAGCTTTTGCATATTTGTTCTCACTATTTTAAAGAAACATCTTCAAACAAGCAAAACTGTTGAGGGGTTTTTGACAGGCTACATTTTGTATTGACTATAGTACATGTGTCACAAAACGAAGGCTTTTTTTTCCATTGTTGAATCTTAGGCATACTTTTTTATTTTACAGAACATTCTATCGTTGTGGGGTTTCTAAAGACTGGGGGGAGCTCAATAACAGAATACAAAAAAAGATTTCAAAAATAAACAAAAACATGTGGAAAACCCAGTTTAAATAACTAATCTTGCCCTTTTGGTAAAGAAACAGGCTGTTAGCATTGTGTTGGTAAAAGTCTTCTATTGTCATTAGTCTCTCAGTTCTTTGTGCCCTGGGTTCTCCCGGGTTCAGTGCTGGGCTCTGGAGCGTGCTCACGGCCCCCCTGGCCCTTTCATACTAGTGTCCTTTGCAGACTGTGGGGCTGCGACTGCCTGTAAATTGCACGCTGAGGATTCACAGTAGCCATTGAGGCCAGATGGACCTGGAGGCCCAGGGACACCGGGCATCCCGGGGGCACCAGCCGGGCCCCTCTCCCCATCGCGCCCATCGGTCCCATAGCCAGGTCTCCCGGGCTCACCTGCAATCAGGGACGTTGGATCAGACCACCAGCACAAATGAACATCTTGGCTTAGAGAATGAAACTGGGCTATTCTAAAACAAAAACTGTATTTGTGCACCCAGATAAACGGGCATAGCCTCAGGTATAGCCTTGACCGTTGTTGAATAGCCAATCACCACCCTCTGAGCGGGACTTCCGGTCAGAGCCGGGCTGGCGCAGCCGAGGAATTGAACCCCTGGCTGCAGTGGGCAACTTGCACTCTGGGCAGGTGCCTTTACTGTTACACCAATCGGGGGTCCCTTGGCAAGCACCTTAATGACTGATTTCCATTGTCAATTTGTCCATTGTCCACTCCGAACATAAAAATACCATGGTTGCTCTGGATATTCACAAACACACCTTGAAAAACGGCCAATCCCCTCTGCTATGCTGGGCAACATGCCAGTGCCATCGCAACAAAACCTGCATTCCAGGTGCTGTCTGCACTAACTGCACTGTTGGCATGGCATAAATGACAGCGTGTTCATTTGTGCTCAATATTTGTACAATGATATACCCATGAACCCATATAGTTTTTTTTTTGTTTGTTTCACATTTTTTCACATTTTTCACCCAATTTAGTGGCCAATTATACCCTCTATTTATTTCGATTTGCCCTCCCCAAACAAATTTGCCACTCATCCCTATGAGGCAAGCTAATTCTCTGAGGGCAGCGAACCTAAGAGTCTTCCGCCTCCTTCGAGACATAATTCGCCCACCCACATTCTGGAGTCACCCGTACATGCTTCTCAGTGAATTTGTGCCGGTTCACCCTCCCCCCTCCCCCTGGGGTGGACAGCCAAACGCCGCCCACGATCGGGGCTCCCCACCAGGGCCGGTCTGGTACAGTCGGGGATATAGTCTCCCATATAGTTTTGTAAGAAACAAATGACTAACCTGTGCTTAAATATGTTACTCAATTTAGTACGACATCGGTTCATTTGAATCAAACTGAGCCTGGACCATTGTCTCAAAGACGCAGGTGGCCCTAGACTGTTACTCTCCTGAGAGACACACTCACCTGGCAGACCAGGTGCCCCAGGCATGCCTTTAGCTCCTCGTGCAGTGGGTCCTCTGTCTCCTTGGTCTCCCATGTCACCTGTAAAAAACAAGCACTGAATTCGTTGATACCATCTTCAGTGCAGCAGTTTTAAATAGGTAGATATTTAATATGATCAGTGTCAAACAGATGTGTTGAAGTAGCACAGAATGCCTTTACAAACAGCTTTCAAAGAACATTTTGTGTCTCTCTTGTACTAGAATGGATTACAGTGAACGCATGACCTGGAAACCACGCTGCATAGCTCAGTCTTACGTACACATTCATTTAAAAGTATTTTTGGCCCAGTTTCATATTCTGAGTGTGACTCACATAATAAAAAAAGGGCTGGGCAGAAATTGTGTGTAGACAGTATGAGCCAACCTTACACTGTAAAATCTATAATAATAAAATAGACTTCTGACGTGGCTGCCCTTGCCATGTCAGTATTCAGTGCAATTGATACCTGTGAACTGGATACCTCCTCACCTTTCTGTCCTTTGAGCCCAATGAAACCTGGTGGCCCTTTGAGGCCAGGCAGCCCTCTTGCACCAGCGTGCCCAGGGAAGCCGTTATCTCCAGGGTTCCCCGGGGGACCAGGAGGCCCAGGTCGACCAGGCAGACCCGAAACACCAGACTCTGGCCTCCTCAGACTGGCTGCCAACTGGGCCAGCTGCTCTGTGACACAAAAAATAAGTACATGAGGCCCCCTGGATGGTGTATCGGTGGAACGTCCAATGCTACCCACTGTGACCGGGGTTCGATTCCGCTGGTCGCACCAGCACCAGGGTGGGGGGAGGTCGTGTGGCTAGATAGTAACCCTATTTTTTCCCAAATCTCGCACATGTGCATTTGTCGCTAAATTTGTAGGTTTCAAAGACGAGCTGGTAACCCTAACTCTAACCCTAAGTGTAAGACAGCTGGAATGAGGGTTGGACACTTTCCATCATTACAATGGTGACTCAGTTAAACCTCGCGGGAGTTCGACAAAATAGGGAAAAATAGGGTTACTATCTAGCCATGACCGGTGGGGAGAGGGAAGCTGATACAAGCTTGCTGCGTATAGGAGTGGCCCTGTGTGTATACCGGAGTTACAGTGACGGCTTGGTGGGGTCCGGCTCAGAGGAGGCAGTGCTCCGCCGCATGTCACTGCCGGTTTCAGGACTACGGCTGCGAGCTCTCAATATGAGGGAGGGGATAAATTGACATGAAAAAGAGGGTATAATTGGCTACTAAATTGGGAGAAAAATGGGGAAAAATTATCTGAAAACAATCGATCTGTCCCACCCAATATATCATAAATAAAAAATAAATGCTTTTTAGTGTGTACTAGGCTGTACACACGGAAACAGTAGCTTGTACATACTGGCGCTTAATATTTTTCCATAACATTAGAGCAGTTATTAATATCAGAATGAGAATTACTCATAGGTAGGCACTGCTCTGGGTGCAGTCTGGGGTCCTAATCAGTCCTAAAACTTGAAATTGCCACTAGCAGAGAGGATACTATACCTCTTCCGCTAGCCACTGATCCAGGGTCAGTTTTTTTCCCTCTACTAATGAAGCAAGTGATGGTAAGTAAAATGAAAACGGCATTGTAAGTCAATGGATTGTGATAACTATGTGCTATACTATAGCTATACTAGCAGCAGAACAATATCAATGTGCAGTGGCATCATGCCCATTCAAAATGAGGGGCTACTTCCCACACTTTTATGCAATTCATATTTTTTTTAAGCTTTTAAAATATGCATGTTTTATATACATTTGATAAATAAAAGGGTTAAAACAGCAGACTACATATATTACAATGGTGTTGTAACTTGTATCTGAGGGAGCACGGACTGAGTAGTCTAAAATTGCTGTGGTCCCGAAAATGTGTGAAATTCAATGGTTAGCACTCTTCATCTCCTGTTTGGCCACGGTATCTGTCATTGTGAATCACTTCTCTCCAAAGTCCATTTTGCAATCCTCTCACTTGTTGAACTTAAGTGCCTTAAGTCAACGAGCAGGTCAGCGAGTCAAGAAACACCCTGAAGTAATTTCATGTTTTGTGCCATTATTTATTTTAAGTATTGACAGTCTGTACCATTATTGATACTGACATCGCCATAAGAACAGCACTAAATGTGAAAGGGGATGTTTCTACATAGTTAACATTGGTAATGAATGACATGTATATATGCTATCTTATTTTTTGAGATTCATACAAGAATTCAATTCAAATTCAAATTCAAAAATAAAGTCTAAAAACCATACACTTTTTGCAAGTTCTTACAATGAGCCATGAAATGAAGTACAGTACAAATAAATGTATACAATTCCACTAACATTAGACTTGAAATACTTACCCTGCATCACTCTCATACAAACTTGCCTGATGTGCTGATCATTCGGCTGTTTGCCCTGAGAAAACAATGACATTTTGTAAAGATTACAAACCTACAATAAAGTGCCATGACACTGTCAGGAATCAAAACCAGAATTCAATACCAGTCCTGTAGGGGTACATCCATAATCCATAACCCAGTGTCTTAGCAGGCTGAGCCCCCAGAAATGTTTTTTTTACCTATATAGCATAGTAGTATATATAGCTTGCTAACGTCCAATTTCAGCCAGGTCAGCTACACCAAGTCCCAACAACTTGGATACCTAGATATGAAATAGAAGCTAAACCCTTTAAAGCTAGCAAGGTAGCTAGCTTCTAATTTAAGCTAGCTAGCTAACATTAGCAAAGTATCTACCTATCTGGCTAGCTGATTACATGAATGTAATTAGCTTGTACTCAATTGCTATGGTATTTTTAACTCCTCTAGTCAGACCCAAGCTAACTGGTACTATATGTTTTATACTATAAACTACTATGCAAAATGCTTTGCTGTGATTCAGGAGGTTATCATTCCCAGAAGGTAAAGTAATCATACTTATATAATGATATTACCATAATTGTGTATATAACCAACAAATACAGTGTGTTAAACTTAATTTATGTATGGAAGCATGTTGTACACAAACATAAAGTGTCTTTAGGACGTTGTCTCAGGCACCATTCCAGAATCTCCCATAAATATTCAGTTGGGTTGAGGTCTGGTGAATAAGACGGCCATGGCATATGGTTTACATTGTTTTCATGCTCATCAAACCAGTCAGTGACTACTCCTGCCCTGTGGATGGGGCATCCTGGAAGATACCACTCCCATCACGAGAGAAATGCTTCACCATAGGATGAAGGTGATCACTCAGAATGGCTTTGTATTTATTGCCATTTACCTTGCCCTCTAAGAGGTTTAGCTATTGAGCTGTTGAGGTCAACCCAGCCAGAGGGCCTACAAGGGATGACGGAGAAAAAAGGCTGGGAGAATCCCAAAGACAAAGAAAAAACAAGAGGGCCAGGAACCCCCTCTTTTAGAATGACATCCGAGTGTGTTGAGTGGGATCATCTCTCCTGGAGCTGTCCCCCAATTTGGTAGCCAATTGTACCCTATTTCTAATTAAACTGTCCCGTCCTTCATAATTCAAGCTTGCCGCTGCAGCCTTGGGACCGGCATTGACAAAGGCACCGAACTGCTTCTTCTGAGACAGAACGCGTCAAGCTGTTGACCGTAACCCTGATAAACACAGAGCCACTTTGCGTGTGGGGAGCTCCTGCCAGCTTCCCCCTGTCCCTCTGGGGCAGACAGCCAATCACCAGTCGCAGTGGGCAACTTGCACTCTGGGCAAGTGCCTTTACCATTACGCCACCCGGGGGCATAAGTATGCGTTCTTCAATACACATGATGCCAACCGTTGCTTTATTTCATTCCGTAGTCCTTCAGTTCAGCTTATAGAGATGTTGAGCCAGCCAGAGGAAGACACTTCATGTGCAGCTTGGCAGACTGTGGGTGCCCGACTGACCTGATAGGGTTGCTAGTGTGCAGTAAGACACAGTGTGACCCTGCCAACTGTACCCCTCCCTCCCTGGACAACACTACGGCCAACTATGTGCTGCCCCACAGCGCTGCTGGCCACGTTCAGCACTGGCACAGCCCAGATTCAAAGCAGACTGTGGGGCCCATCAGAACACTGGACAATTTTCTTGACTGGATGAGCCACACAGCAACCCCTGGCTTTGCATGTATTTTATCCCTCAAATATAGTGACATTTTTATTTTTTAGTTGACAATTATACCCTCTCTTTTTCATGTAAATTATCCCCTCCCTCGAGAAGTCACTGCCATGGTCCTGAGGCTGGCAGTGGGTGCTGTATCACCTCCTCCAAGCTGGCACCCGCCATGGTCACCGTAACACACAGGATCACTCACATATGCAGCGAGCTTGTATCGGCTTGCCTCTTGCCGCCCCCTAGTGGCACTCCCGGCCAATGCTGAAACTGGCGAGACCTGGTGGAATCGAACCCCGGTCGCAGTGGGCAGCATCAAACGTTCTTACCGCTACACCACCACGGGGGCCCCACAAGTGTGTTTTTGCTGGATGATTCATGATTTTCACTTCTTTCATTCCCAAATGTGCGCTTAAAGAGAGGTATGCCATTAGGGCTGTATTGTCAGCCTCTCACACTTCACCCTCTTGGGGGACCTACCGCTGGCCCCTGTGACCCTGGTAACCCTGGCACGCCCCTGTCTCCCTGCATCCCCCGGGGCCCCGAAGTTCCAGGAGGGCCCTCGGGTCCAGGTTGGCCACGACTTCCCTCTGGCCCTCTGCTTCCAGTTTCTCCTGGGTTGCCAGTCTAGAAACAGAAAAAACAACAAGTGCTGGCATTACAGTGCGTTCTCCTTTAACACAGACCTGAGCTATAGTTTTAAATATTCTTTGTGTAAAGTCATTCTTATTTAATAAATAATTCAATACATATATCAGAAAGCAATTATTTAAAAAATAATTTAATGCTATTTGTAAGTAGCTAAAAAATATTTGAATGCTGATTATACAGATATTTAAATATGTATTAAGTAATTGTAATATATTGGACTACTATAAACTGAATTCTAGCTGAAGGTTTAAATTTGTCCTTGTTTATCTTTCTGGTCCTAATTTGGAATACTCCTCCATCATGTACATGTACTAATTCAACATATCTGTTTGGGAAGCACTGAGTATATTTACATTTTAAATATATTAGTAAATTTCACATAATTAATATTTAAATACGTTAAAATAATATTTGACTTTTGCAGGACCAATATTTGAATACTAAAACAAATATTTGCTTTAGTTCAGCGTATTTATTTGAATACTTCAACTATTTGGAATACAATAAATTTGCTCCATATTTCCTCACCTCCGCCTTGATTAATATAATTTGTAGCATATTTGGAATAGGGATGCTAATTTTAAGAAATTTCCTTGATCGATCGTCACCCATGTTAAAATGTATCGATTAATCTTTAAACAAAAAAATATTTTTGCATATGGCAGAGAATACAAAATGCATGTTTTTATTCCAACTTTTGAGACACGGGCCTATTTTAACAGCATAAAACAATAAGAATTATGAAGGAAATGAAACACAATTCAGTAAGCCTAACAACGAAAACAATATTCCTTTTTAAATGAAAAGGGCTGTCTAACAGAAAAAACAGGCTTGGCAACTTGAAAAAAAACTCCTAACTTTCCAGACTCCCGACCCTTACTGTTTTTTATTTAAGAATATAAGCATATCCATATGTTCAGGGGTGAGCCGTGTGCTCAGCTGGTTTATAGTAAGACCAGCCGCTGAGAACACCCGTTCCGACGGAACCGATGTCCTGGGGATGCATAAATACTGTCGTGCCAAGAAAAATGATTTCACCAAAAACTCAGAGAAATGCGGAAGTAACGTTGTGCTTATATATTGTCGGCTGTTAGGCTATACAAAATATGCTGTGATACATAATCGTTAATTTGATATGCTTGATCAAATTCTTAATGACGATTAATCGATCATCGATTAATCATGAACATCCCTAATTTGGAAAATAATATTGCTTTGTGACAATTTATTGTAAAACTCTATAACAAATACTTTAGAACCTCTGTAACTCTGAGGTTCGCATCTCTGACTGGTCACAGTGTGAAACTAGCATATGCAACTAAAACCTCATCAAGTTTATTTTTATTTATTTTATTTTGTCATTATTTGTCCGGTACAATGTAAACATTGTTACAAGTTAAAAACATGAATGAGATGCACTGCATATAGGGTTTCTAGCCAGAGCTAATTTGCGACCTCTGTCCCCAGTTAGGCTGTTCTCAGCAAACTCGTGCCGGCTAACCCTCCCCTCTCCCCCTGGGGCAAATAGCCAAATGCCGCTCCTGATCAGGGCTCCCACCAGGGATTATGGCACAGTCGGGTTTTGAACCGCGACCGCGATAGGCAGCTCACGCTCATAAAGGACCAGCCAATATGGGTGCGTTAGACCGCTACGCTATCAGATCAATACAGAGTTCCTTATTATTACTGAAACAAAAAAAACCTTTCCATGAATGAATCACTCTAAATGCTATCACAATTAGACACAGGGGCTTGTGTTAATACCACTGCTAAAGAACAGAGTGTGGGAAAGTGTTTGATAGAAAGAAGGGCATGAACAATATCAAACAGTTGAGAAAAGGCAGTGGCTCACTGAATAAGAGATGCATCATTCGGAATGCTAACGTAGACAAAGCAATAATGAATGTTGAGATCCACATTACAGCTGGTTCATCAATTTAAGCTAAGGTTTAAATAGGTAGGAGTAGCCAATTAAAAATAAATAGACTCCAATCAATGAAGGATTCAGATGTAAAAAAAATTATGTTTGTATTTTCATGTCTTACGAACATTTCAGAATTCAGAACAATCTCCATTCCTGATGCGCTCATATTCCAGAGGCTCTGTTGTGTTTTTAGTAATCAGTCATTGAAAAACATATCTATGATCCTTTGATGAATAAGTTTATTGTACAGATTTTAATTTTTTTTGTTATGTGTACATAAATTACGAACTAAACTTACCGCTCCTTTTACTCCAGGCTCTCCTTGGTCACCCTGTAAAAACATTAAACTTTATTTACACCAAAATCTGAGATTTCAAATTAAATAAACATCATGGATGCACATACAGGTAACTGCAAAAATAAAAGAAACAGCAACATAAAGAATCTGGCTGGCGCAGAACCCAGGCTGCAGTGGTCAACCTGCACTCAGAATGAATGCCTTCACCGACTGCGCCTCCCGGGGCCCCTTTGCCCAGTATTTTTATATAGGACATACACTATATGGCCAAAAGTCAGTGGACACCTGACCATCACACCTACATGAGCTTGTTGGACATCCCATTCTAAACCAAGGGCATTATATGGAGTTGGACCCCCCTTTGCAGCTATGACAGCTGCCACTCTTCTGGGAAGGCTTTCCACAAGATTTTGGAGTGTGTCTGTGGGAATTTGTGCCCATTCAGCCAAAAGAGCATCTGTGAGGTCAAGCACTGATTCTAATTCCTCCCAAAGGTGTTCAATGGGGTTGAGGTCAGGGCTCTGTGCAGGCCAAACGAGTTCCTCCACACCAAACTCGTCTAACCATGTCTTTATGGACCTCGCTTTGTGCACAGGGGCACAGTCATTGCCACAAAGTTGGAAGCGCCCAATTGGCTAAGATGTCTTCGTATCATGTAGCATTAAGAATACCCTTCACTGGAACTAAGGGGCCTATCCCAAACCCTGAGAAACAGCCCCAGACCATTATCCCTCCTCCACCAAACTTTACAGTAGGCACTATGCATTCTCCTGGCATCCGCCAAACCCAGATTTATCCATCAGACTGCCAGATAGTGAAGCGTGATTCATCACTCCAAAGAACACGTTTCCACTGCTCCAGAGTCCAGTTGCGGCGTGCTTTACACCACTCCAGCCGACGCTTGGCATTGCGCATGGCGATGTGAAGCTTGTGTGCAGCTGCCATGGAAACCCATTCCATGAAGCTCCGGACACACAGTCCTTGTGCTGATGGTGCTTCCAGAGGCAGTTTGGTACTCTGTAGTGAGTGATGCTGCAGATGATAGACAATTTTTACGCGCTATGCGCTTCAGCACTTGTCGGCCCCGCTCTGTGAGTTTGCGTGGTCTACCACTTCGTGGCCGAGCTGTTGTTGCTCCTAGGCACTTCTACTTCACAATAATAGCACTTACAGTTGACCGAGGCACATCTAGTAGGGCAGAAATTTCATGAACTGACTTGTGGCAAAGGTGGCATCCTATGACAGTGCCGCGTTTAAAGTCACTGAGCTCTTTACAAACCATTCTGAATTCTAAATGTTTGTATGTGGAGATTGCATGGCTATGTGCTGGATTTTATGCACCTGTTGGCAATGGGTGTGGCTGAAACTCAATAATTCGTAGGGGTTTCCACTGACTTTTGGCCATATAGTGTACATAATCGTGATGGGGTGTTATTAAAGTACATATACAACTTTAGTCTGCATCAATTTAAAAACCCCAATCCCATTCAAATTTAGAGGGAAGTCTGTCACATTTGCTGCTCACCGCCAGAGGGTGGCATTGGACTCTTGATTGTTCCCTGATTGGTTAATTTCTGTCCTGAATGTTTGTTCCTCGTATTTCAGTGTTTGTTCAGCCATTTAGAGTTTCTTGTTCCTAGCTTTGTTGGTTTGATTTCGTTCAGTGTTTTGTAGTAATTAATGTTTGTTTTATTTCTTCAGTGTTTTATTGTATATTTACTTTAGTGTCTTTCTTAATTAAACTCCTGTTTGTTATTGGATTCCTGCCTCCTGCCTCATCTCTGTACTTGGGTCCAATCTCCCTGTCCTTGTTACAGAAGTCTAAATTTGACTAAATGCCATCATGGCCGTCACAAACCGATACAGCCGTCGCGTCAATATCAGCAGTAGCCATTAAACCCAAAAAACACACGAGTGCCACAACCATGCACGGTCTATGATACAATACAAAACATACAAATACAATACAGTTGAACACGTTACAATTTGATTCAGCTCTGAACCGATATGGTTCAGTTCAATTTAACATGCATTTAGCGTGTATTAAAGGCTGTATTTGACCATGCAGACAGACCATTCTCCCTCTGTGTTAATCTCAGATGTTTTGTTTGTAACTGTTGGCTCTTTTTTGTGGGTTTGCTAAATTGCAAGCTCTGCGAAATAAATTAAATCCGTCTGTGTGCAGTGTACCAGGCGGATACTGATGCACTCGTTGCTCAAAGACGTGTTTTTCGTATTTGATGTTACATCCATGTTTATCGTTCCTTTCTTTTGCCTCACCGTATTGGGCAAACTCATTGCTTTTATAACAGTCACAATTATAGCCACTAATTGTATAATTAGTCATGTCACTGTGCCGATTGAGTGCCTACACAGGGACACCGTGAGGATGACGATTGAATGTTGAAATCCCTGTGGGTCACATGACGGTATCATACTGGTGGCTCTAGTAATGACATCACACAGATCATAGGGCTTAACCTGAATCCCAAACAATAAAATGTTCATGTTCATATGATTGTTCCTCACTTTTGGCTCTGGCCGGGAGTGCCACTAGGGGGTGGCAATTGGCTGTCCGCCCCAGGGAGGGGGGAGGGATAAAAGCCAAATGATCTCGCTGCATATATGAGTGGTCCTGTGTGTTACGGTGACAGGCTTCGGCTTAGGTGGGTGTACAGGAGGAGGAGGGGATACAGCACCCGTTACTGGTCTCAGGACTATGGCAGCGAGTTCTCATACGAGGATGGGGATAATTCACATGAAAAAGAGAGGGTATAATTGGCAATTAAAAATAGGGAGAACAATGGGGAATAAAAGCAGAAAAAAAAGATTGTTCCTCACTTGGTCTCCTTTGTCTCCTGGCGTCCCCTCTGCTCCAGCGTCTCCCTTTCCAAAAACAGAAAACACAAGGAGCATAAAAAGTGTTTCATATTTATATGTATTGTATATTTAATATAATGATGATTTCACAATGCTCTTTGCACACAGCAGAACTGTATGTGCTCATTTGACTGGGATGACTTACTTGTTCACCGCTTGGACCCGTTTGACCAATTGCACCCTACAAAAGACATCAAGCATGCATTGAAACTGTGTTAGGAACAGAGGATTTAACATGCTAATGTATCATGAATTATAATTCAACTTAATTGTGTTTCTAATAAATACCAACACGTGTTCAGGATGTCTATGAATTTTATATTCATATTCATATTGTTTTACCAGTTAAATCTGAAATAGGGCTTGTAGGTGGGAGGGGGTGTTTGTTGACCTTTATTTGTCACCGATTTTAACTAATTAAGTGAAACACAGAGAGAAGTTGACCACCACCTTTTATAACTACCACCAACAGACTATTGTAAAAATGTAAATTTTCCCAAAGCATTTGTGTTCCATTTAAGGACCTTGTAATCCATAATCAAACTTTTTTTTTTTTTTTTGCTCATACTCATGTGGATGCACTTATGTTATCTTATCTATGTTAGTCGCTCTGGATAAGAACATCTGCTAAATGACCAATGTAAGGTGTTAAATGTGTACGGTAATATAATAGTCTCCAATTGGGCACTAGAGGGAGCCATTGAGCAGATTATTTAAAAAAATCTTCAACCTATTATTTTCTTTTTTCTCTCTGGATCTGATTCTCTCTCACACATAACAACACAAACATAGCTCTGGATTTTATGTTATAATTTTAGTCAAATTAACTGAAAATGTCTTAATATTATTCCCTTGAGACTGACATGGCTATGGAATTATCTTTGAGTTTAGGGGTAGAAATTGGTTTTATAAACCTAATATTTGTTTTTGCCAATGCCTGATCGCGACTGTAAGCCAGTTCCACCGCTGCAATATCCTTGGTGAATTTGGGGAGGTGCATCCAGTCATCGCTGGTGCCAGCAGACTGCATGAGCTTAATCAACCCGATGAGTCCCTTTTGCGTAATGAGGTGGGGAAAACCCCTACTGCTTGAAACCCTCCTTTCTTGGCTGAAATGGGCACTGAGGTGGTCAGAAGTTTATTCCACACCAAGTACACCGCTGACAAGCCCGAAGCGAGAATATGAATGAATGCATCTGTCGGTCATTATATACTTCTTCTAGAAAGCAAGTAGCATTTCTATGAACAGTATACCTTCAAATATCTTCGTTTTTAAGGAAGTAATACAACGTGTCTTCACTAAGTACTTGTTGCCTATTCAAGATGCCATTTTGCTCACAGAGGATTCAAGTTTTCTGCCCTTTAACATGGCTTATTTGTGCAATCCCTTTTACACTGTGTGTATCCACTCGATGTTAAATGATGAGCAAAGTCCCGCCGTCTCACCCTGTCTCCAGTCGCACCCAGCAGGCCTGGTGGGCCCGGGAGTCCAGGCAGCCCAAGACCCCCTTTACCTCCCTGGAAATAAAACAGAAACTACTGTGAAGCGCAGACAGGAAGTGAGCACACTGCGTTGACTGTGGCATGTCGTATGGCTGCCCCCCCCGCCCCAAGCTGGCAACATCTGCAGAACATTTAGATGAGCTATAACGGTATTATGAAGACCTATATGACCTCTGATGGCTTGTTGAAGGTTTTTGGGGGAACAGAGGGTCTCTTTCAGTCTGGGGGCTCCAGCTTACTTTACTGCGTAAATATGCCCACAAGAGCCCATTCATACCCCGTTTCCTGTGGATTCTAATATTTCTGCGTCTGGTTAGGCGGTCTAAAAGCCTCCCTCTCTTACGTGTGCGTTCCTTCACCACAGAGCCTCTGAGCATGTGCATGAATACCCCAAACCAAGCCAGACAGTAAAATGCCATTTGTTTTGTTATGTGTTATTGCCACTGACTTTCATCCTTTGACACATTCTAAAATGCAGCTGGGAAATGCTGATGAAGTCGTTTTACTCTGAACTATTTTTGAGGCTTTGCTCTACTCCTGATCTTGGATGAGTGGGGCAGATGCAACTGTTGTTTCCCCCCTGATGAATAATGTTATCCTACAGCGGAAGTTACGTTCTAGCAACGTGAACGTTTTCCAAACCGCACTGCAGCAGTTGTGCTATGTCTGTTTTCACATAATTATTTTCAGAGAATCCATCCGTGGTCAAACAGGTTGCCATCGAGTGAGACCCCCAGCAAGGCTTTCAAAGTAATGCCTTAAGAATGAAAGCATGTTTAGGCCACTGTCAGCTTGCACAGTCATGTTGTGAACTTAACAAGAGGCTGACATTCCTAACTTGGATCAAACAATACATTTCTGTTCTGTAGATGATGTATTCATTATAATCAACTACTCACCTTCGAGGTGTACTGAGTCATGCCTTGCTACAAATTAAAAAAACGTTTTGCCTTGGTCTCTACGTACTGAGTCTAATATCTAATCTAAGAAATGAATTAGCCATATGGAGGATAAAGCATTTGAAAATGTGTAGGTTGATAGTATAGCACTTGGATCACTATGAGGTAAGTGTACATAAATGAACCTTGGTCCATTTAAATGGTACTCTTGAACACATACTCTGAGGCCAGGATTTCCACGAGGACCATCAGGACCCTGTTCTCCTCTTTCGCCCTGGATGAGAGAAATATTAACAGTTAGGACTCTTTAGATATTTGAAAAAAACAAGAACAAGAGGTAATTGAACCATAGGCCACATTGGATTGGACGTGAACCATTTATTTATCCGTTTATGGAATGTCCAATACCTTTCATGGTAATGAATTATCTCCCAACCTTGATTATCTTTGCAAAACAAATATTGATTGCATTTTATTAAATGCGTATTGGGGGATTCAGATGTTAATGGTAATTATTTCTACACACAAACACCAAATTGCATGAAACCTCTTCAGGTGTTTAAACAGACTGTAAAAATGTACAATATTATATAACTTATGTTGATAACATAGAGTGATTCCCCAGTTAGTTTAATATATATATTGTATATATTAAAGGTGAAGTTTCCACCCACCCACAATGCCGTCAACCAACTGGACCTGGTTTTCACCAGGAGCTGTCCTTCTCCAAACCTCATGGTATCACCACTTGAACACCATTGCTTTTAGTGTTTTTCCCTCCCCCTCTCCACTGTGCCTAAAACCGCAGACAGACTCAAACTGGAAATGGAGAAAATCCAAATCCCCTGTTGACCTGGCAACCTTCCACACTCTCCTGGCTACCTTCTCCTCTGATCTCTCCTTCATACCACTGTTATGCTGATGACACCCAACCCTTTCTCTCCTTCTCCCCTTCTGAGACCCAGATCCCAGTGCATATCTCTGCATGCCTGGCATACATCTCTGCTTGGATGTCCACCCACTACCTGGAGCTGAACCTGGGGAAGACTGAACTCTTCCTTCCAGTGAAGGGCTCCCCGACAATTGATCAGGGACAATCTAAAGGGCTCAACAATGTAAAGAGCTTAACAAGGCTTAATGGCCCAAAACTGATGGGTAGAAAACTTTCATCTCAGGGTAGCTGAGCAATGGTACTAATCATATCTGAAAAGAAATTAGATGAACCAAAAGTTCACTTGTTGGTCTTTACACCATTAACAAGGTTTAATGACCCTAAACTAATAGGTAGGAACTCCAAATGTTATATCAGGGTAACTGAACAACAGTACTACTCATATCTGAAAATAAATTTGATTATTGGTCTGAGGAGGTTAAAACTCTGTCTGATCATGTAAAAATCGACCTGAAAAATGTGACTGCTTTCTTCAGAGCCTGCAGATTTCCGTGTCTCTTGCCTGATGGGGCTGCTCCCATGGGGGCTCCTGTTTCTCTTTACATGGTAAAGAGAACCTTTTGGTGTTAAATTTGGTGTTAAATCTCAACTCACCTTGGACCATGTTTGGTGATTTATAATCCATAAAATGTTTTGGGCATCCGACATTAAATCTCCATCGCCCATGCTATCACTGGATGCAATGAAGGCCTTTGATCACCGTGAATGGCAGTACTTTTGGTCAGTTTTTGAGCATATGTCTTTAGGGACAAGACCATTAATACGATTAAAGTTTTTAATACATTTTTGTTTCAGATTTTTTTTCCAGTTTTTCCTCCCAGTTTAGTGGCCAATTATACCCTCTATTTAGTTTGATTTCCCCACCCTACACGAGTCCACCGCTCGTCTCTACGAGGCAAGCTAATTGTCAGAGGGCAGGGAATTCCGCCTCCTTCAAGATGGAATTCGCCCACCCACGTACTGGAATCGCACTTATGCGCTTCTCAGGAAACTCATGCCAGCTCACCCTCCCCTCTCCCCCTGGGGCGGACAGCCAAACATCGCCCCCGATCGGGGCTCCCCACCAGGGCCCGTCTGAATATGATAAAAGTTTGATATGCTAATCCCTCTGCTATGCTCCTAACGGGCAATCATTTTTCCCCCATTGTTTAAAATTTCAAGAGACACCTGACAGGATTGCACTCTCTCCCCTTTGTTGTTCGCTTCATAATTGCTGTGGATATATATGGTCCTTCTGATAGCGTATATACAGTATATATATAAAAACAAAAGTTTATTAGAACGGAAGCAGGTATAGACCTAACGTCTGTTGCATTGCTCTACAGTGCAATATCACATTTCAGTGGCTACATGCATTCTTCCCCACCCCCCCCCCCCACCCCCCCTAAAACAAATCTTGCTAAAAACAGAAACGGAATACACACCTTAATGTATTTATTATGATTATGAGTGATTTGGGTGATACAGGTGATTGCCAAAATAAAGGAAACAACAACATCTGGGCCACCAGAACAGCTTCAATGTGCCATAGACTCTACAAATGTCTGTAATCCCTGTATCTGTAGTGTACTGGAGGGATGCAACACCATTCTTCCATGAGAAATTCCATCATTTACTTTTTTGTTGATGGTGGTGGAAAATGCTGTCTCTAGAATCTCCTTTCAGCATCCAATTGGGTTGAGATCTGGTGACTGAGATGGTCATAGCATATGGTTTACATCGTTTTCATGCTCATCAAACCATTCAGTGACCACTCATGCCCTGTGGATGGGGGCATTGTCATCCTGGAAGAGACCACTCCCATTTGGATAGAAATGCTTCACCGTAGGATGAAGGTGATCACTCAGCATGACTTTGTATTTATTGACGTTTCCTTGCCCTCTGAAGGTTTTAATGGACCTATACCATGCGAGGGAAATGCACCCCACACCATAACAGAGCCACCCTTCATTTACTCAAGTGTTTCCTTTATTTTGGTATATATGTATATTACCATGTATACATATTATATAATATATATTATCGTGTATACACACACAAGTATTTCAGCATCAGATAGTGAGACCATCAAAGGCGAAGGGGAAGATAGCAGTGCTGGCTTTGACACTTTCGCTTTCTGCAGGACAGAGGACATGATGGAAATACTGACACGAGTAGTGCTTCATTAGAACTCAGATGCCAAAGTTCTGTTACCAGGTATAGCAATGGAATTCTACTGCTGTTGGCTCCAATTGTACCACTGAGGTGCCTGCATGGCCTTAAACACTGCTGATTTTAGGATTTTTGGTCTTATGCCCAGTGGTAAAAGCGCATATCCAAAATTTCTTGCTCGTTGGCTGGCGAAGAGCGTGGCGGTCTAACACACCCTTATTTGGCTGGTCCTGTACGAGTGTGAGCTGCCTATCAGGAACACGGTTTGAAACCGGTCTCTGCCAGACTGGCCCTGGCCGTTAGCCCCGATAGGGGGTGGCATTTGGCTGTCCACTCCTGAGGGATTGTGGTCGGTACAAATTCGCTGTGAAGCACATAAGGATGTCTCCAAAAAGGGGATCGGTGAGTTCCGCCTCGAAGGAGGCAGATCATCGCCGGACTCGGAGAGTAGCTTGCCCCGTAGAGACGGGCGGCAAGTTCGTGGGGGAGGCTTAATCAAAATAAATAGAGGGTAAAATTGCACACCGTTTACAGTGCGTCGAGGTAAATAATACTCACTGGCCCACCTCTTGGTCCTACAGGTCCTACTTCTCCCTGTTCCCCTCGCTCGCCCTGGAAACAAAGTCACAGTGACGTTTTTAGCAATCGAGTGGCCCCAACAACAACACACACAAACCTTTAAAGTCAGTTAATACATTTGCTTCAACTTACTGTTTTACCAGAGGATCCCATTGGTCCAACGACACCTGGATCACCGGCATTACCCTTTCATGGACAGAGCAAGAGACATGACAATGCTCTTAGAATCATCTGATGTACAAACATCTCTCAGCTAATGTCTCTTTCAATTGTCAGTGCCTTATCAATGAGTATGTGTTTTATATTTAAAATGTACAACATTTAGTCACTGCATACCTAAGATTAAATTATTTACAGTAGCTTTTAACAAAAATAAAAGCTTTGAAAATGTATCATTGCATTTTATTAGTATACTGCCCATATCTTTAAAAAAAAAACTTGTACTAAATATTAGAGCAAATGTTACAAGTATAAATCAAACAACTGAGCCACAAATAAAATGTACTCATAGTATGTGTTCTTATATATCATGTGGGAGCATAGACAGGATATATAAAGACCGACATTTCCCCCATTAGTATACGATTTGAAGAAAACAAGGAGACAGTTACTTTCGGTCGCTCTACAGCGCCATCTGCATGTAGGTGTGCAGTACAACTGCTGTGTCTATTGAAGTCAATGAGAAAGTAGGGCAGTTTAGCATTAATTATAATAACACTCTTTTTCAGATATAGAATGTAATTGATGCAATGACTTTGACAACATCTCCTAGAAGATGCTAATGCCTTTTTATTGTTCCAGTCCTTGTTCCCTTCTTTTAGGGCTGTCTAATTAGAGCTTGACTCACCAGAACCGTCACTGCATTGATGAGAACTGCCTTATCGTTGGTTCAAAACTGGCTGTAATAATCTTTCGGGTTTGAGTGGTTTGTCTTTTCAACGAGTAGTCTATTATTAAGGTCCATAAATAAATAATTGACAGTGTTTTTCTTTAGCTTAATTACCGTGGGACACGTGTAAATCTGTTGCGGTTGCTACGTTTCCAAAGTCATTTCCAAACCTGCTTCATCCCAATGTATCATAGAGGCTATCATGCATCCTGTTGAGGTGTGTCATGCAGCCAATTATTTAGAGGAGGCGCCAAAAATAAAGCAAGGGGTCCGGCTTAGCTCGCTACTAGGTCATTAGGGGAAATTCCTAATATAGTAGCTAGATAGACTGTGAATATTTATAAGAAATAATGGTACCAATAATACATCTACTTAGCTAGCTAGCTAAATTTAGTGATGGTGATGGTTCTCTAATCCATTTCAATTAACTTTACTGACGCACCGTCATCTGATCTGAACATCAATGATGATGATGATGAAAGAAAGTAAGGTAAATGTAATTCTCTACCTGTTGGCTTGCTAGGTCTTAGTAATTAGCTAATGTTAGCTATTATCTGTCACGTATTTGAGACATAAGGTAAGATAAGTTAGCAAAGATATGTAGCTAGCTATATAGCATTTATTAACAATGTTAATGCCTTGAGTGATGTTCTCACTCCGATTTCAGTACCATTAACATTATTGTTAACGTCATTGTAAGTTGTACCCTATTATTTCAACTATCCCTATCCCTGTATTATGAGTCCACTGCTGCAACTCTGTGACCTGAGTCTCACACATCTTTGTAGTTATATATGTGTTATATATGAGTTATATAAAATGTTTTTTTCTGTGGAAAATACACTGCTCACAAAATAAAGTAATTAAACAATCAACAAAGTCCAACATCCTGTAAAATGAGGAATGTTAGCTTTTTCATATCCACATTCAGTTAACCGGCAAATATAAAGGCAACACTTTGGTCCCTGGTTGGTGGAGGGGGGTAGAGGGGTGGGGGTGTGGATCTTGTTGGAAAAGGGAGGGGAGGGCCGGGCCTATCCACCCTCCCCTTGTTGCCTTTATTTCAGCAGTTTAACCTGTACATGAATAATACAGTATGTACACATTTATTCCATTTTTAAGGAATGACGTACCTTCTCACCACTGGCACCCTTTGCACCAGGTGTTCCTGGCAACCCCTAAAGGGAAAAAATACATGAAATCTATGAACTGTTTTAATTCAGAAATATCCACCAGTATTCACCAATGAGATTACAAATGTGATCACGTCACTCCTGAGGTCCTCAGGGGTGTGAGATACCTGCTGCCTCTTGTCACATGCTTTTATTACCAAGAGGTGAAAAAATTATTTTCAATTTACTGATAAATTAAAATCCACCAAGGACACCCACCCACGGTAATATACTATGTACTTATTAAATTAAACATAAAAACAGCATATTTCCAATGATATATATATATATATATATATATATATATATACAGTATATATATAAATTAGTTGAAAAATCACTAGAAGTATGCAGTTTTTATATATACTTTCATAAGTATATATGAATATGAAATATGAAGGGAAAATGAAAGGGGAGGAAATGCAGTTTACTGTGAGTTAAACTATTATTATGATGATTTTTTCAGTGCCATGAAACAAGTTCTATGAATGTTGTTACTGCATTCATCGTAAGCACGCATGTGCATTAGCTTTGCATTTTTAGCACATAGTGATTTCTGGGAACATTCGGCGCTCTCCCTGGCCAACGTTCGTACTTACAGGAAGTCCCTGAAGTCCCACTTCCCCTGGAGCTCCTGGCTTCCCGGGGGCACTCTGTAGCGGATTAGAATGCACTTACTAAAACTGAATATAACAGCTGAGATCATATCGATTTCTTTTTTTAATAAATTTGTTTCAGATTTTTTTCCCAAGTTGGTGGCCAATTATACCGTCTATTTATTTTGACTTACCCTCCCCACACAAACTCGCCGCCCATCTCCACGAGGCAAGCTAATTCTCAGAGGGCAGCGAACTCCACTTCCTTCGAGACGGAATTTGCCCACCCACATTCTGGAGCCCTTATGCGCTTCTCAGCGAACCCGTGCCGGCTCACCCTCCCCCCTTCCCCTGGGGCAGACAGCCAAACGCCGCCCCCGATTGGGACTCCCCACCAGGGCCGGTCTGGTATAGTCGGGTTTCAAACCGCGACCGTGATAGGCAGCTCACACTCGTAAAGGACCAGCCAATACGGGTGCGTTAGACTGGTGGAGGCCCCGAGATCATATGGATTTCTTGTATGACATTACCAACATAAGTTCCAGTTTCCATAAAATGCATACCTTAGACCCTGGCATTCCAGGAATTCCTTCACGCCCATCCACTCCCGGTAGTCCCTAATAAGAGAAAAGCCATTCATGCACTTGAATACACAAGGGATCATTATTTTTTCTGATTTGGGTCAGGACCTGCTACCAACTCTCATGCATGACTATCGATTGACAACTGGCCCTGGAGTGCTTCCTTCTGAGCCTCGCTCAGAGTCACATCCTGTTAAGAACATGAGAGTAAGTGGTCTAATCAGCCATCAAGGCAGCCTGAGTTCCCTGAAACTCAATGCAGTTGTGAAGGATCTACTACTGTGGATTCAAACCAGGCTGAAATCTGCGGGCCACTGAAAGTAGTGCCAAAACACCTGTCGCACAGGAGCCTCCAAAGTTGCCTGCAGCCTTGTTTTTTTGCATAATTTTATTTCGTCTCACCCTTTTCTTCCAGGATGAACTTCTGTGTTGCCGCTTGATATAAACAAACCTTGCCACGCATGTCCTACTTGGTCCGAACTCGCCCATGGATCGTTTTGGAAGCGTTCACCCAAAAGACAAGCTCACTATGCCCCAATACTATGCCTTTCTACCATTTTCAGCTAAACAAGCCTCCCGGGGCCAACTTGGCAGAATGTTATTTGTATAGGTTGTCATTAGTCCTTATCAAGTGTAGTATCCAAATTGTGAAGAAATAAGCTATTGCTCTTACGCTTTAGCGGTCATGCCCCATAATGTTCGTGCACGCCCCATATTTCACCGCATGTATAAGTTATTTTCAACATAACTGTCCTTCTTCCGATTCAAAAATCCACCGTTGGTGTGCATGGCCAAAATGTGTGTCTTAATAACAACCCATTCCAATGGCAGTTCCAAAGCCTGGAATGTCTGAATTCTGATTGGAACCCGGTGTTACATAAAACATTTCTTGTTAAAAATATTTTTTCTCTGAGCAATTGTATTAGTATAAAAATAATATACGTTTCCCTTTTTTAGCATACATTATAGCTCATTACCAGTATAGTTTATTTTATACAGCCTTTTTTGCTCATCTTTATCAAGGGTGTTGGCTGTATGTTCATAATACTTATACTTACACTGAAAACATTCTACTAATAGTTACACTCTTATATTTTTATATATTTATACGTATACCTATATGAAACTTACCCCAACATTAATATACTTCTACTTACAGACTCTCCCTTGGGCCCAGGGACACCAGTGATTCCTCTTGGCCCTTGAGGCCCCTTTAAAATGGCACACGAAAAACATGTTTTTATTTACTACTGAACCAAAATTTGCAAGTGCTGGTCAATGAAAAGTTTATGACCTAAACTTTCATTTGTCAAAGGTGAATTTCAACAAAAGAAATAGCATAATAAACCGTAAAGGGTGTGCAGAAAATACCTCTCAATACATAGGGTGGAAAATGCACAGCTCATAGCTGTTTGACAAACAAATATTGAATATATATAAATAACATTTATTAACAGACATTATGTACCAACAACTACCTTAGCCATGTAATACGTTCGGCATATTTTTTCAACATCAAGCTTCAAGCTTGAACCTTAGCTTTTGTTACTAGTTATTAGATTGATTATGTTTCGTACCTGTGTTGTCCCTAACTCCTTGACACTGTAATGATACTCACTTGATCGCCCTTCGGCCCAGTCTCGCCCACCACTCCTCTCTGGCCTTGATCCCCCTAAAACAATAATAATTAATCTTTTTTTTTTACATATATGCCAATTTAGCAGATGCTTTTATCCAAAGCGACCTACAGTATTGAATGCATGCATTTTTCAGTATATGTGGTCCCAGTGGGAATCGAAGAACCCACAACCTAAGCGTTGTCAGTGCCATGCTCTACCTACCTACTATTTCAACCAAGAGTGAAAATGCTGTTATGTATTAATAAAAGGCAGAAACACCCAGGAGTAGGTAATGACACTTACATATGCACCAGCGATACCCTGAGGACCCAGCTCTCCATCCTCACCACGAGGCCCCTGTCAGATAAAAGGAAAGTATAAAGATTCAGTAAACATGATCCTGTCCTTCACCCCTTTTCTTAAAAAGTTTTTCTCCCAATTTAGTGGCCAATCATACTCTCTGTTTATTTTGATTTGCCCTCCCCACACAAACTTGCCACAGGCACAGGCAGCTCACACTAGTAAAGGACCAGCCAATACGGGTGAGTTAGACCGCTACGCTATCAGAGGACCCACCCCTTTTATTTTTCTATCAGTGGCCAAACATTACAGTGGCTCATCAACAATCCAAACAGTCAACTTAACAAGGATTGTACACTCTTTGGTAAAGAATAAGCTACTCTAAAAGGGGTTGGTTTAATATTCAAGCAATATGGAAGTAGAACCTGTGTCATATCATGAATATTGGTATGGCTAGGGGTGTTTTTAGGTATGACAAAAGCATGTTGGCAACCCCAAACATGCCGATATTCATGATATAACACAGGTTATTGCTTTTATAAGACGGATCCACTGAGAGATCTAAATGGAATCCGAAAAGTAAGAAGAGACTATTTGAAATAGCTGCAGCTGAGCCCTGTAGCTAGGCAACATCAAATGCTGAAAATGTTGGGTTATGCTATTGGCTATGACTATAACCAGGAGTGGACAGTGGTGGAACATACTTAGCTTTGTGTTGCCATGGTAATGTGGAGTTCAGCCAGTTAGAGCTCCCGAGGTTACTGCTGCATAATCACACACAAGCTACCCACCTGGTGCTCACAGGTAACCAGCTTTCAGTGAGAGATGCACCTCTGCTCTGAAAGGCTGCTACCTAATCATATACAACAATTGACAGGTGGATTACTAATAATGAATAAACTACTTAAAATGGTGTACGAGCTATTGTTTGCAGGCCTTAAACTAAAGTGTTACCAAAGGTGTTCTACCCTCTCTATATAATCAATTTTAAAAGCTGACCCTGAGGTTAGCTCTTTGGATCGTTGTTCATGGGCGTTCTCTGACGTGCATTCGTGTATTAAGGTAGCTTTACGGTGAATGATAAATAAGCGCAGAGAGATTCCAAAACCGAAACCAGCCAATGAAAGCTTTGAGTGAATTTTTCCTGTGTGGTTGCAGTATGACCCATTACTCATTACACCAACAAATAAATAAAATAGCCTCAATTAACAATTAGCCTATGGTGGTATAGAATGTTCACAGCAGACTAACATTATTGTGCATGTCCTGAATGGTTGATTATAATGGAAATTAGTCAAACAAGTACTTGAACTCAAAGTGAGTTTATTCAGCTTTGTTATAACAATCACTTACTTTATTCCCTATTTTATAGCACAATGTGGGATGCCTAACCATAATTGTAGGCCCCTTCCATTGTTGCAACATCCCTCCATAAAGGAGGGTGCACTCCAGATGTATATTCTCCAAAATGCATGTAGCCAGCCACCGCCTCTTTTCACACTGCTATTGACCAGCCGAGCTGCAGTTAACGGCCAGCCGAGCTGCAGTTAACGGCCAGCCGAGCTGCAGTTAACGGCCAGCCGAGCTGCGCAGTTATCGACCAGCCGAGCTGTGCAGTTATCGACCAGCTGAGCTGCGCAGTTATTGCCCTGGAGAACTGGGGAGTTGGCACAGCTAGTGCAGGCAGACAGCAGGCATCCGACTGACCAGAGGACTCACTATTGGACAATACATCATTGATAGTATGATTGAGAGTCCTCACATTTAGGACAGAACTTACAAGAGACTATTTAAATGCTGGGATATAAATGGAATACGAAGCAAGCATATTCGCTGTATACTAAAATATCTTGCTTATTCAATTACATATTTTGAAATATATTTGTAAAAAAATTGAATGTATTCTTTTTGTATATTATTAGCTGAATTTAGGTTTAACATTGTGATGTTTACCATTTCACCTTTCGGGCCAACCATCCCACCGAGCCCCCTTGGTCCCTGAGGCCCCTGGAGTCAAACCACAGAGGAAGAGATGCAACATTTCAGAGGATTTTAGACAACAAATAACTGCAGTTAAACAATAGTGACTTCAGTCCTTAATGATCAGATATGGAATGTCAGAACACAGGCACAGCATGTAAACATGGATTTGTACTGATCTGGTTTTCGGTGACATACAGTGGCTTCGGAAAGTATTCAGGCCCCTTCACTTTTTACACACTTTGTTCTGTTATAGACTTAATTTAAAATGGATTCAATAGATTTTTTAAAGATATGTCTATATAAGGTCCCACAGTTCACAGTGCATGTCAGAGCAAAAACCAAGCCATGAAGTCAAGGACAACCATCTCTACATCAATCAGGCTACTTATGGTAGCGCTTAGCATACAGGCCAAAGAGTTAAATTTTTGTCTCATCAGACCAGATAATCTTTTTCCTCATGCCCTGAGTCATTTAAGTGCCGTTTGGCAAACTTCAGGTGGGCTGCCATATGCCTTTTACTCAGGAGTGGCTTCCGTCTAGCCACTACCAAAAAGGTCTGATTGATGGAGTGCCACAGAGATGGTTGTCCTTCTGCCAGGTTCTCCCATCATTGCAGAGGACCTCTGAGGCTCTGTTAGGGTGGCCATTGGGTTCTTGGTCACCTCCCTCACCAAGGCCCTTCTTGCCCGGTTACTGAGTTTGGCCAGATGGCCAGCTCTAAGAAGAGTATTTTTACAATGATGGAGCCCACTGTGCTCCTGGGAACTTTCAATGCTTTAGCAATGTTTCGCCAGATCTATGTCTCAATACAATTCTATCTTGGAGGTCTATGAAGAGTTCCTTGGAATTCATGGCTTGGTTTTTGCTCTGACTTGCACTGTGAACTGTGGGACCTTATATAAACAGGTGTGTGCCTTTCTAAATAATCAATTAATTATTTGCCACAGATGGACTACAATCAAGTTCTAGAGACATCTCAAGGATGATCAAAGGAAACATGATGCATCTGAGCTCAATTTGGAGTGTCATATTTACTTACAGTAAAAATGACATTTTCAACAATTTCTAAAAATGTGTTTTCGCTTTTCTAAAAATGTGTCATTATGGGGTATTGTGTGTAGATTGATAGCAAACAAATCTATTTAATCAATTTTAAATTAAGTCTATGACACAAAAAAGTGTGGAAAAGTGAAGGGGCCTGAATACTTTCCAAAGCCACTCTATGTGTAGTTCATTAATCTGTTCAGGAAATATTTCTCATCGAGTTGCACCATCCTAAAATGTAGTCTTTTTTTCTTTCTGAGCAGCACTTTTTTCCCATAATATTTTGTGTGTGTCATATCAGATACAAAACAACTGACATCTGCACTTAAAAAACATGATATTAAATATATATTAACACACTAAACACAATGAGAGCTGTCAAAAATGCTTTACGGTCGGGCCTTGTGTTCCAACTTCTCCTGTGTCCCCTTGGTCTCCCTCTTCACCCTAAAAGAAGGAGAAAGATTAGTACAAACCACATATTCCCTTAACAACCGCAAGGCTCTAGTTTAGTTGTCAAAGTGCAATGTGCAGACACCAGCGTTAATTCAGGACAGTGGTGCATTAAGGTGTGTCAAACACCGTTCTGGTAGTTTTGTGACAAGAGCTGCAGTGCAGTTGTAAAAGAGGTCGATTTAAGAAGAATAAATTACCCGTGGGTGTGTTGGTTTGGTTCATTATGGCCAATCAGATCATCAGCCTTTTCTCCTTTAATACCTTTGCTATAGTGAACTGGCAATTTGGGTTAAATCCGATGAAGAGCAAGCGCCATGGCTTGGAAAGAGCTAATGTGCCTGTTTATCAGTTTCCGACTGAGAAAAGTTATTTTCTGATAAACAGTTGTCCAGAAGGAGGAAGAGGAAAAGACGTGTGGCGCATTTTAGTTAAATTTTGTTCTTCATCTAAGCCTCATAGATGAAAATGTGTTTATTAACTGTATTAGCTCTGTTTCATTGGTTCACTTGTCATGCTCCACAGCCAACAGATCCCTCCTCTCCCGTGTGCGTCTCTACAACCTCCATATCGTCACCTTCTTAAAATAATGGCCTAAGTCATTTTTTGAGGAAAATGATTTTTTTGATTTTTTTGCCTAAGTCATCTCTTCATGATGCTGGCCACCTCTGGTAAAATTGCCTACATCCTTAATGAACAGATCATGCTGTTCCTACCCCGGTAGTATAATGACCTACGTCAAGAGTGTGACTAACCCCGCATTCTAACAGTTCATCATAGATTTTGAGAATCTTTATTATAAATATTAGTTGGCTAGCAGTATTGTTTCCTTCAATCATGAACTGCAAACTCAAACTCAGAAGGCTTTTTACAATTGCGGCCATTTACTTGTCTCCAGTACGTTTTTCCAAACGTACCCATGCGATACAAAATTGCCTTTTAACCAACACAAACATTAAATAAGATGTATGTAGGCCATATAAGTTTAGCTAGCTATAAATATTTATGCTTTTAGGATTAAATAACGTATGGCGGTACTGCAGACCGCTGTTATCAGTTTCTCCTCATTCATGTTGAAGTGTCTGAACTAGGAACAACATTTCGGTGTTGTGTTGGTTTCCGCGTGGGAGGTAAAAAGAGCAAGACATGAATTTGATTGGCTCTTACCGGGCAACATTGCCCGAAAGTTCAGAATTTTAAACTTTTCTGGGCCACCGCCACGCCCATAAATCAGACAATCGGTCAGGCACCGGAAGTCGCTCACTCTCATAGAGAATCAATGCATTTCCGGCAGCTTGTCGCCGAATCGCCCCCTGTTAGAATGCGGGGTTAGGCCGTTTTATTTTTTGCCTAAGTCACAAGACAATGTGTATTGTATGTGTATTAAATGGTTACCTGTTCTATGTGGGAGGGGACTAGTTAACTCAGGTGCACTAACATTTCCAACGACACACACACACACAAACGTGGGGAATATCCTCAAATTATATTGTTAAGAAATGGAAAATAAACAACCCTAATGATGATCACAGATTTCTCTTGTCTTTGGATTGATTGTGTGCGTTGAATTTGACCTGGGTTTTAAAGTGGCATTAAGCCTTTGTTTTGAAATCGCCACTGCAACTGGTCATCGACTTGTGAAGTTATACAAATTCTCATACAGTAGATTGTAGATCAAGACAATTACACAAACAAATAGTAATGTTCTGTTTGTTAAATATGAAACAATTTTATATGGCACATATTAATCAAGATATACATTATATATACATAGATATTGTAGGGACTGCACATTCCCCCTAAAATGATATGTTTGAAATGCAATTTCATTTAATATAATTTTGTATGCTTAACGTTTTCCCACCATGCATACAATTTCCTCCCAAGCAGGACTACAATTCCCACAAAGGAACGTAACAGGGAATCGTGATGACGTCATCAAGCTCCGCCCCGCAACATCTCTACTCAAACTACAGTAGGCCAGTACTGTATACATAGCATAGGTTTGCAATGGATGGTTTATATTCATGACTGAATGTACAAACTGTTTTAAAATGTATCATGGTTCATTGTTTTTGTAGCTGGCATAGATGCTCATTCAATGCCTGCGTTAGTAGTAAAACACGACACACAGACCCAGGTCTTGCATGTATTCTTGTCTACTAACCCAGTCATAACCCGACATTCTAATCTCAACACATGCAATAACTCCACAGTTATTCTGGTGTGCGCAGTAAGCACCATCTTTCATTTTGCCTTGGTTACAAACTAGGTTTAAACTTCCCTCAATCTTTTCTCTTTGTTCTCGATGCCCATGTGCTTAAAGCATGCACAACCCATGCACAGACGAGAGAACACACACACACACACATGCATGCATGCACGGCTACGTGCCTTATCAAGCTTGTGCACAAACGTGCCACAGACACACACACACACACACACACACACACACACACACACACACACACACACACACACAAACACACACACACATAGATAAACACATGCATTCACACATAGACAGCTGTTGTTCATTAATGTATTGAATTGTGCTTTGCTATTTTGATACTTCATGTTAAAAAAAAATAATATATTATTTTTCTTACAAGGTTGTCTGTCTTAATGTTACACTCGTATTGAATTGAGCCAACCTCTGCTAATTACATTTTAAATGTACATTTTAAGCATTTAGCAGACGCTCTTATCCAGAGTGACTTACAAGATGTGCATTAATACATGGTATGATCAATTATTGTTCACGCAAGAGATCAGTGCAGTAATAGAGCGACAGACTTAATTATTGGCAGCTGCATACCATACCTGTCACACTGGGAAGGAAAAGGTTAGTAATTTTTTTACATTTTTTTTTATTATTAATAAGAGTAATTAGAACTACCTGGTGCCTTCAACCCCTTAGTTCGGTCATCAATATTATTAATTTGGTATTAACTAAATGTATAATATTGTGATTTGATTAAGAAGTATTTAAAAAAACAACTGCATATTAATTTCATGACATGCCGCATACAGCCCTTACCTTGTGCCCTTGTTTTCCTGGCTCACCAGACTCTCCTTTAACACCTTTGTGGCCCTATAGAAGAATTTCAGTGAACATTGACATGTAGACATTTTACAAAGCCCCTGCATGACGGCATGGAATGTATGGTTATATTAATTCAACATTTGTGTAAACTGTTTGAAAAAATTTACCAAACAAAATATTGGTTTGACTTTGGTTATCTTTTTGCCTTTAGTACTGCTTCCAAAATAACACCCAAGAAAACTCAAGAAACAGAACTTACCTTCATACCTGGTAGACCAGGATGTCCGGCTAGGCCAAGAGGGCAGGCACTAAGACACTAAATGAGAAAACAGTAGCTTTGTTTGGTCATTCTTGCACAGAACGCATATACAGTGTTAGGGTTGCACTTTAGTCAAACTCAAGAGTCTTACCAACTCTGTACTCCCATCATGCATCCCAGCAGCACCCTGACACAAGGACAACAGATTCATTAATTTGATCGTGCAACAGCGTATGAGTCTGAGTGAACTATTATTAGGAAAAAGACACAAAACTCTCTCCATACAGCCATTTATAAGCTTTTAAAATTTGCTGGAGGCAAGCCAAGTAAAGTTTGAAAATCAAATCAAACTTTCCTTCCTAGTTATTTTTAGAACCTATCCTATGCTACAAAAGGTTGCATTTAGTGCATTTTGATGCTACTTTCAAAGTTCTGAGCATTTCAGAGTTCCGAAAGACCAAGATTTTACCATGACGGCAGTGGTGGACGAAGTACACAAACCCTTTACTTGAGTAAAAGTACAGATACCCTGATAAAATATTACTCAAGTAAAAGTAAAAAGTCCTACATTGCTTCCCATATTGGGTGGGAATATTTGTTGTCGAAAGTAAAAGTAAAAGTAAAAATGGAAATACTTAAGTAAGCACAGATACTTGAAAAATGTACTTAAGTACAGTAATAAGTAAAAGTACTATTGCTTTGTCCAACACTGCATGATGGTGAGTTGAGTAATGCTATTTACTCTCATTGTTGTTCATGAGTTATGTGCAGGCCTACACAAAGCCTATGGTTGAACATTAGCCAATATTAGCTCATTATTAACCAGCCAAGCAGCCATTATGTCATTATTCAGACGTTCAGTCCCATATTCCAAACACACCAGTGGGTACCCAACGGTAAGAAGAGAATGGACACGCCTATTTGAACTGTTTTATTTTGTTCTGGCCCATGTTTATATCAAATACTGTTGATTTTTCCACATTCTTTGGCAATAGTGCTAAGACAACACTGCTTTTTCTATCAATGGAAAGTGTGATTTGTTGCAATTTAATGCTCACCTTTTTGCACCAGTGAAAATAAAGAGCTTGATGTTGATAAGGCATAATTGCTTATGCTACTTCCGGATTCATACCGCGTTTGGTTGACTAGTCAGTCCGTAACTCTGAGGTTCATATCTCTGATTTTCTACTGTAATTTATATACTGAGAAGCATTAATCATGCAAAAAATTAATGTGGTTCCCATATTTCCTGCACATTGTACCTGGGTCTAAGGTATTAATTAGGTGTAACTGGCTAACCCACACTAAAAATAAATATAAATAAAATATATTTTAAATGTATTACTTATATCAAATATATAAAGAAGGTACATATATATTAGGAATATATGAGAAAGTACATAAACTATGTTGATCCTGGAGATGCCATATATACATTATTAATTAACCTCATCATTAAAAATGTGGCCATTTGGCCAAACTTTTGACATGAACTCACAAATGCCAGATCAGATATCTACACATACAAATCTATTACTAAAGTCTCTTTAGTGCTTACCACCAAATGAATAAATATGGCGGCAACTGTAGAATCCCACCCACTTTTAGTTAAGGTCCATGGACAAGTAAAGAACTTGAAAAATGTCACTTATAATTTTACTATCTTCATATTTATTTGGGGAAACAGAATCAAAATAAAAGTGTGTTCTTACTCTGGGCCCAGCTGGTCCGGGAGGACCTGGTGGCCCTCTCACTCCTACGGCTCCCTGTGGTAAATAAAAAACAACAACTTACCATACATACACCCTTTCTCCCGCCTACTCTCTCTCTTCAGTACAAATGTGGGCAAAACTGTGGAAATTAAACAAAAACATTATTTACCCTGACATCTATATATATATATATATATACATATATATGTATTTGTTTTTCTCTCTATTTTTTTAGTAGCCAATTATACCCTCTCTTTTTCATGTCAATTATCACCCCCCTCGTATGAACCCTCGTATTTTCATGTCAATTATCCCCCCCCTGAGACCGGTAGTGGCCACTGTACTGCCTCCTCCGAGCCAGCACCCGCCTCGGTCACCATAACACACAGGACCACTCATATACGCAGCGACCTCATATCAGCTTCCCTCCCCCCTCCCTGGGGCAGACAGCCAATTGCCAACCATTAGTGGCACCCCTGGCCAGAACTGGGACCGGCAGTGACAAAGCCAAGATGGAACTCGCCAAACCATGTGCACACAGGGTCGCTTGCACGGGGCGAACTCATACTGGCTTCCCTCCCCCCTCCCTGGGGCAGATAGTCAATTGCCGCCCCCTAGTGGCACTCCCTGCCAGAGCTGAGCTGGCGCGACCTGGTGGAATCGAACCCTGGCCGCAGTGGGCAGCGACGAATGTTCTTACCGCTACATCACCCGGGAGGCCTACCCTGACATCTATATTAAGGGGGGGGGGAAATCATTGTATTTGAATTAAAATACCTTGGTATTATCTTGGACTCAGATGCTCAGATGTAACTTTTTAAAAACAATGGTAAATACAATCAAGTTTAATGAGTCAAACCTCATTGAAAAGATACTGAGGCAGCCAAGTTTTATATGCAAACTGTGATATTTTTCCTCACCTGGCACACTGAGTAACAAGTTTGTCTCAAACTGGAGACACTGCAATAAAGCCACTGCAATCTTTTTAGAAATGTTCTTTTACATTTTTTTGATTGAAAATGTCTTGCATTTAAAATTGTTCACAACTTGGCACCCCACCTCTAGATGAAGCACCTTTTGTGCTTCTTAGAGGAGTACAGAAAATACTGTCTAACCCTCATAGTATCTCATACCCTGTATACTGAGTACGAGCTTTTACCCTCCGGCAGACGATACAGAGTCCCTAGGTGCAAACTCAATTGATTTAAAAACTCATTTGTGCCCACTTCAATCTGAATTTTAAACAGTAGTTTGTATGTCGTAGTATGAGACATAGGGACTGTGCAATAGTTTTATGATGTGCGACAGGGTTGCGCAATATGTTGCTCCAGCTTTTACTGATGGTACTACCTATGTATGTATGGTTGTTTGATTATATTTTTTGATACATACATTTTCTGTGGTTTATTGGGTACAGGTGCTGGAAATTAGGCTATAAACACTAAATGCAGTGCATCTGATGCTTGTTCTTTTAACATTGCAACAATGCTTTTTTGCCATGTCCCTGACAAATAAACAAATACATAAAATAAATGTATGCCATTTATGCCTTATCTGAGAAGTGCCAGTATGGGTGCTCTTTCTCGCCCATACTGCTAAAACACCTGATTGTTTTTAAAAATATATAATTAACAGCTTGTTACACTTTAGGGGATGCTATTATGTTTGGAACAAAAAATCTGCACACAGTTGGATCCCAGGATCGAGTTTGAAAACCCCAGCTCTGATTAGACGTCCCTGTTGAAGGTGATAAAAGATTCAGAAAAGTCTGTGAGGGGAGTCTGAAACACTACTCACAGGGAGTCCAACTTTACCCAATTCACCTGGCAGCCCGCCCAGTCCAGCTTGTCCCTGTTAATGGGAAAGGCAAAAGTAATGATCCAGGACACTGATCTAGACATATCCCTTTCAAATATATTGTGAGAGAATCATATGTCATGGTTCAATATTTATTGATATTTCCAGATCAGTGACAATTTAAGTTATACTTACAGGGGGTCCATCTGGTCCAACACCCTACGAAAGAGAGAAAGAAAGAAATCTTCAAGCTACAGCAAAAATGGTGAGGTGCTTTATATTCATTATTACGTTCAACCTATGAATATTCGATTTCAATTCAGTTGAAAAAAATTCAGATTCAAGAAATATTCCAATTAATTTCACTTCAAAAAACATTTCAAGGTGACTAACATCAAATTTGCAAACTTTTATTTCAAGTTATTTGGAAATTGCATTCAACTTCAAATAAGCATTCAAATTCCGTTTTCAAATTCAGTTCACCAAAAGATTCAGTATTCTATTTTTTTGTGTGTTGATTTTACCCCTTTTTCTCCCAATTTGGTAGCCAATTACTCCCGCTGTGCTTAGTTCAATCCCCTCCCTCGTAGTTCGCTGCCGTAGCCCTGTGACCGGCAGTGACAATGGCGAAGCACTGCCTCCTCCGAGACAGCACTCGTCGTGCTGTCGACTGTAATTCCGGCACCCCAGAACCACTCCTGTGCGCAGCGAACTGTGTCGGCTTCCCTCCCCCCTCCCTGGGGCGGACAGCTAATTGCCACCCTGGTGGCATTCCCAGCCAGAGCCAACTCTGGCACGACGGACGAACCCCGGTCGCCGTTGGCCAGCGTCGGATGTTGAAACCACTAGACCACGCGGGAGGCCAAGATTCAGTATTCTGACACACACTGGGCACTTATCGAGGAAAGAAGTAGAAGATCACAAATTTAATCAAATTCCCTTAACAACTGAGGCTGTAATGCTTCCGAAACTGAAACCAAAACTGTGATTCGCGAGCCTTCAGTTTCGTTTCGTGGTCCGAAAATATGAGACAGCAGTTTAACATTTTTTTAATAATAATATTTATGTACGCAACATAATGAAAGCACAGTCCTGTGGATGGCTCTTTCTAATTGCATTGCAACAGCTAGTTAGTTGTCTGAGCCTTAAGCTGACTTCTGTCATCATGATAGAACTGATTTGTAATAAACAATAAAAGAAACAATTAACACTGTGACATTGTGCATACCATCACTTTAAATAATTTTTCGGATGTTTTCTCCCAAGAACAAGTGCGCAATGACGTAACGTAACTGCACTATAATTTGACCCAATTATGATCGAACATTACTGCACTGATCTCTTGCGTGAACTATGATTGTTCTTACCATGTATTAATGCACATCTAGTAAGTTGCTCTGGATAAGAGCATCTGCTAAATGTTTAAAATGTAAAAAAAAGATGTACTAGCTTGATGAACTATGACTATGACAGCTCCGTCTCCATTCGCTAACCAACCAAACAATGGCGAACGCAAATGAGAAGCCAGAGCTTGAAGACGGTCGTGGCTAGATAGTAACTAGAGGTGGGAGTTTCAGGGACATGGATCCTTTGGCATGGAGCCAATCTTTCCTGAAGCTAGTTCATTTTATACCGTGTCAAACAAATGATGCTGAAAGCCTATCTATATCATTGTTCTAGCTACTAGCAGGATTTGAGAGTTTTTAAACTGTGACCTATAAACTACCTGACTGACAGCTTTGTGTTTGTATTCCCCGCTTCCATTCGCTAACCCACCAATCAATGATTGGGGACGCCACACTATCTAACATCTACTAGTGAACTGACCTATAAACTATGACTGACAGCTCCGCTTCCTGCTAACCCACCAATGATTCGCAACAGTTCGATTTTGATTTTTGTGCTAGGTACGCAACACCCTCTGCAATCCCCTCTGCATAGGTTGCAAAGGTTGCGTTGATGTTGCAGAGTCCTGTTTGTGTTGCTGTCGCTTTGTTGTCATTCGAGCATGTAGTGGCCTTAACATGCAGATGTGTATTATCCTGTCCATGCAAACGGACAAGGTAGCCAGCTAATCCAAATGGCTAGGTACTGTCTCATCTCTGCCAGCACTCCAAGCAAATTAGTTTGTCTAGCGTTCCATCCTTTACAAGAACTAACATAGGCTGATCGAATGACTAGCCTAACTAGCTGCTAACAATGTTATTAGGCCGTTCTGTTCAGTTCAGCGCATCATAAGCGGTGCAGTTGTCATAACATCGCTTCAGGTCGCTGCCATTTTGACGTTGAATAATGGCTCTAAACAATGGCTTATTAATGGATTATTTTGAATAGTCTCGCTCCTTAGTCAAAACTTTTTTTAAATCTACAGACTGGCGATTTCCTTATTTTGAATGTAAATGCTGTGTAACTAGGTGCCATCTTTCAGCTTATAAAGCTATTCTGTCAACTAATACATTATACTGAAAAGCTTCTCCAGAGCAAAGTCATTGTTCTACCAACATTTTTCTGTTTGGTACTGTTAAGTATTGTCTTGTGCGACTTGGTCGAACGATCGGGGATCGAAAACACTGCTACCATCTTGCACATGTTTTAAGGATGACGGTGTACTCACTTCTGGTCCCGGGGGTCCCATCTGGCCAAGCTCGCCCTGAAATATATTGTATAAAAGTTTAATTTTTACACAAACTGGCAGCCTAATAAGGCCAAGGCAAAAAAAAAATGCTTTAGTTGTTATTCATAAAATATGCATCATCTTAAATCTACCTCCTTTGAACACTCAATAAAATACAGCGCTGTGAGTTATTCACAGTAACAGCTCTGCCACACAGGAAGTATCTAGTGATTCACAAAGTTAGGAGGCGAATGATCGTGGTGACTATGTCAGTGTATTGTTGCCTTGTCCCTTGTGGTCTAATAGTGAGCAGGTAATGAAAACTAATGGAAACAATAAAAACATCGTCAACACTGTAGACTCAAATTCTAAATCTTTTCAGTAATTGTTTTACCAAAAATATAAAAATATAAATTTCAAGAAGGTCTCATTCCAGGCCGGGGGCTTGCATGATATACTCCGGTTTCTTCCCCAGTCCAAAGACATATTAAATTATATAAGTGAAATATTTGACCTGTCCAGGGTGTATTCCTGCCTCTCGCCGGGAACGCATGCTGAAACCCTGACCAGGAACTTAGATATGGATGGATGGATACAGCCATTGTGGCAATATTAAATTGTATAAGTAATATTAATACCTGCTGAAACCCACAGACTAGGAGGTGGTAGCCTGTGGTTTTAGGCTTTCCAACTATAATAACAGAAATGTTGGTAATGTAAAAAAAACAAAAAAACGTGGCGACTCATAAGAACGTAAGAATACATAATGACGAGAATGGGCTGTTCAGCCCATCTAGGCTCATCATGTGCTAATCTAAAGAGTATCTAGTACTGCATCTAGCCTAGACTTGAATAGCCCAAGTGTTCCTGCCTCTACGACCCGACCTGGCAAGCTGTTCCAGGCATTGAAAACTCTCTGTGTAAAGAACAACTTCCTAATATCTGTACGGAATTTGTCTTTAACTAATTTCCACCTGTGACCTCTTGTTCTGCTGACCGAACTTATCTTAAAAAATGTAAGTAAAATGACTAATGTATATCATGACGTTGGCCTTCACTGTCATGGAAATACGGATATATAACTTTAATCAATAAATCCCAATAAGTCCCAAGATTTAACATTGATAACATACTAGAATACCAGTGCTTAATAGTATGTGAAGGACAGCAAAGGCCTGGGGCTATTTATTCATTATTTATTATTTAGTGGAATGAATGCTATTTTTCATGTTCGAGCTGCAGATTTAATACAATACATGTCATGTGTCAATCAGCCAACAAACAGTTCTTTACAAAGATTATTTGTAAAACCAAGAGGTCAGCATGCAACATGGACAGGGTAAAGATTACAGTAATGAGGATTTGCTTTGGAAGCTTTGAAACCCAATGGAATGCTCACATACTAAAGTGCATACAGGTGCACATTAAACATTCCTGAAACAGAAAGATTCACTCATTTGTGAATACTTACTTTCTGGCCAATGAGACCATCTGGCCCAACATCTCCTTCAGGCCCAGTCAAGCCCTTTAGAGGGAAAACGTTTATGGTTTAATAAAGATACAGGAAAGGAGGCGTGAGTTCAAAATATCACAATTTCTTATTCCATTTCAACTGAGGCTGCATAAGGAGCAGAACGAGCTTGCTGCCATAGCTCTGGGACCGGCAGTGACAAAGGTGATGAACCGCCTCCTCCGAGCCGGAACCCGCCAAGCCATCGACCATAACTCCGGTACCTTACGAGCTCTTGCCAACTTCCCTCCCCCTCTCCCATGGGGCAAACAGCCAATTGCCACCCCAAACGGGACTCCTGGCCAGAGCCAGGCTGGCGCAGCCGGAGCTCAAACCCCAACTGCAGTGGGAAACCTGCAAGTAGGAGGCTCTTTTGTTGGTGGAAGGCCACTAAGACATGTTAAAAGGGACGTTTAATATCCTTGTCCTCACAAGCCGGGATAAAAAAAGCAGCATTGAAGGCAACAGTCTTGAATCAGTGTGTCGTTCCATTGCACTGTCCACACTCTGGAGGAGAGCTCTGGTGCTGCACGGGACAAAGATGCCCTCCCTTGGGGCGCTGTTTTCAGAATTCTAACAATCTTCCCTCCCTCTGCCGAAACATACACTCACGCCGTCTCCCCAATGCAGCCATCTCCTGCCAACTCTTAACCAGTTTAGGACAGCTCGCTAGACGACTCAGCGGCTGCGGATACAAATTGAAGAGTGTTTTTCCCAAACTCACTCAGTCCACTTTGACCAATTTTGAGAAAATCTTTTTTGTTGTTGCATGAAATAGTATAAAAGTAAAACTGCAAACATCTAACCATTTATATACCCACTTTGAAAAATATGGTTTATCAAAAGTGAGTTTTGGAAAAACACTCCAATGTGTGGCCCAGAGCAGCTGCTAGCCCCAGCACCCACTGACACAGTCAGCTCTGTTCACTCTGTGGAAACCAGTGTCATTGCAGGATGAACCACCCAGCAGCCCGGAACATGTCCTTTTTTGAAAATCTAACTGAAGTAACCGACAAAGGTGCTTGGTTTGTTCTGCTAAATAGTGCACAGACCCTCCTCTGCTCCATATGCACCCAGAAGCAATTGAACACACTATCTAGTGTATAGTATTAGTATAGTGTAGTAGTGTAGTAATACACCTGATTGGTTTAGGCAGACAACTTTATGGACTACAATATAGTGCTACAATAAAGGAAGCAAAGTCACACATACTGCTGTTAGTTAAAACTATCGAAATGTAAAGTATGTTTGCAATATCTTGTCTCGTATGCATTTTCTATCTAGTTTCTAAGATAAGATGGAAATAATTTGGTAAAAAAGCATGTGCTGCAACCATAGAAAAGCATTGCCCTCTTAATAAAGACAGTGGTCAGGGTGCAATTTCACCCACATTCAACCAATTTAAACACAAAGGAGTTCAACAAGCCAAGCCAGGGCACAACAATAAATAAATCGTTTTATCCACATATGAATTTTTTCATTTTGTTGCACAACAAGATGTTTTACTTCATCTATTCTTACAGTTTATAACATCATATTCTTCTTTCTCCAAAGAAATGTATTTTTGTCCTTGGGCCCATAAGCACCATATGATCCATTCCAACAGCGACTACGCCTTTCTGCTAGAGAAGCAGAACAGTAAACTGCATCATAAACGTTGTCCCTTCAACACCACGGCTCAAACTGGTGCTTTCCCCCCCAACCCCATTTCAGATTCAAATCAGTATAAACTCGTAATCGGCAACATTCAGTCAAACACTCTTAGAATTCAAAGAAAAACATGAAGGTTTAGTCAGGAAAACGGGATGCTACCATTATATAAATTACACATTGTATATATTATAGATGCGGATGTGTAGCATGCTACCATGAAGCGGCCATCGTTTGTGGTATGCACTACGTTTCCTTAGTAAAAGTAAACAGAACCAGACAAAACAGAATTAGAATATTTACATCGGCTCCAGCCAGTCCGGGTAATCCTGCAGATCCGGGTTTTCCAGCGTCCCCATCTGGACCCTGTAATTAAAATGAGTTCATTTGAAACTTGAAATTTGAAGTTAGGACATTTGTGAGGAAGAAGTAAATAATTTGTGACAATATCAAAAAGTTCCTTAAAACAATGTAGCCTACGTGATAATTATGAGCTGATGTAATTTATATGCTACTCACAGGAGTGAGGTCATCTGTGCCATCGGGACCTCGGTCTCCCTGAAACGTAAAGATCATACGACATTAATATTTAACTCAAAATGTCAAGTTGTAGCTGCCCTGGAAATTAACACACATACACATGTATAACCTATTTATATATAAATATAAATAATAAGATCGTACAACATTTATATTTAACTCAAAACGTCAAGTTGTAGCTGCCCTTAGAAATGAACACACATACACACGTATAGCCTATATATATATATATATATATATATATAAATGGTGCTAGTATTTCTTCTCCATATAAATTGAATGCTTACATCTATGCCATCTACTCCAGGAACGCCTGCGGGACCTGGGGGGCCACGGGGGCCAGCTGGACCTCTCTGTGAGGGAATAATTAATGGTACTCTGCAGTTATGACGTGTCCTGTGCAAACATGACCAGAACTGAATATGAAACACTGACTGCAATTATCGGCGATCACTGGAGTGAGCCACCTCCATTATGGAGGTGTACACAGAACACTCAGATTTGAACTTTGTCCACCTTTCTCATATTATAGTTATTTCAGACATGGCTACAACTATGAAATAATAAAGAACAGAATATAACAAAAGACAGAAGCTTTAGGTCAATTAGGTCTCACAACAGGTCTCTATCTAATTCAAATATTATTTATGCAACATTCAAAATTCACATCAAGTTTAAATAAGCAAAAAATCATGCATGAATATTTAGCAAACAGTTGACAAGCAGACCAGGCGTAACTGTTTATGCATTAAACAAAATACATCTTCCCTGCAGGTGGTCTGAAATACATCAACAACCTATTGCATACCCACTTGAAAAGTTCCTATTTTTGCTACTTTTAAAGAAATACTATTTCATAATTATTAATGGGTATTTCTTGTTTGTCCGCATGTAAGCTATTTAGCGTTACACGTATCTGCATGGTTTCCAGAACGCACTTCAACTTATTTTTATTTTATTATTTTTCCAGGCAAAAATTCGGACAACTTGATATATATTGATTAAAAAAATAATATAGTGGATATATTCATATACGTGGAATACAAAAAACACCTGCAGTGTCACCTGAGCAAACTGAGCGTGAAATGTAGAAAGTCGAATACTTACTTGGGCTGAGCAAATGAAGAAAATCTGCAGCAAAAGCACAACCAATGGACCACAGCAGCCTGTGCCTCTAGCCATGATCGCCCTAATGGCCAGGAACAGGGAAAATGTCCTTTAGTTTGCTTTTAGTGAGACCCCCGACAGTACACCCCCAACTGAAGCACTTACTACTAACTTAAAGGTAAGCTGTACTACAGACAGCACGCGTTCGCGTTTATTCGCGACACGCTTCGTTGTTGGAAGTGATTGGAGGAATCGTGAATCGTAACTGGGAGGTGGAACAAGCACAAGGTAAACTGGCCTGAAAATCCTTTGGGGGGAATTCATACTAGGAATTACATCCTCCCTCGAGTGAATTGTCCAAATAGAAGATATTTTAACGATACATTAACAACATACTATTGGAATATTACCGATAACAATTTGGAATACATATGTTGAGCTGAAGAAAACCCACAAGCCAATTCAAAAGAGGATCAATGCAGTTGTACAGTAGGCTAGACAATTCTAGAATTCAGACTAGAATATGATTGCCAGTTTCTCTCTGACTGCGCGTAGCATCACAATGAGCGAACTAGAATAAAACGCTTAATTGTGTATTTAATATTGATCGCGAAATCACCAGTAAATATAGAATGAAGAAAGCATGCATGAGTTTTGAATGAATTGCATATTTAGTTATACATGAGTTGCTTATTTAATTGTCTTTTACAAAGAGCGTTGTCTGGAAAATACACAATTAAAATGATGTTTGAATTATGATTGTTGGTGAATGCTCTTGTTTACATGGACTATTTTGTTATTGGGCTGAAACTCTTGTGAAATGTGTCAAGCATTCGTTGGAAGTCAGTGTTACTGGATTGCATACATTTCAAACAAACCTCTCATCTAAGACTTCCACTAAACAATATAGGCTACACAAAGAACTTGCAAAGTTACGAACACATTTCACACTTCAGATTTGGAGACTGCTATTGTCACATCATTGTGTTTTCCTCGTTGCAACGGGTACGTAACCATTTAAGCAAACAATTTTTAACACAGGAATGAAAGGATCACGAACGTTGCCACAGACACCAACTAGCTTGGCGGCCTGTGAGCTGGCAATAGAGACGAATAGAGAAGTCTTGCCTTTAAACTATCTGAACAGCAAGCGTCTAAAACCAATCTGAACTCACTACAATATGTTTAGAAATTATTTTGTGCTTTTATTTCCAAGTCTATGTATCTACCCATTGAGTTACCTGCATCTTCACCTGTGATTGTGAAAGCTCGTAATGTCTCTCAAGATTGGTGTACGTCATAATAATAATAATATTATAATACGTTTTTTTGCCTTGTGTACATTTTAGCGCGATGGATGTGTTCTACACACGTATTAGTAATCTAGCTGGACACAAGACACATTTCAAATACCTTTTTTAGAGGCCAATGACCAAATGTCAGTTTTTCAAATAGTTCAAAGTAGCACAAAATCTGATATGGCCCATTTCATAGGTCCTGGAGACAAATTTGTACTTTGTGAGGGGAATCTAGGGACTTCTTGTCTCGAAGTCAATCTGGTCACACATTATGACCTTCCAAATGTTTAAACTTGAATTCTGCACTACAGCGTCCCCCACTGGCCAATTAGCAAATTTTTTATACAGAACGTATCTTTCACCAACCTTAACGACCCTACCTAGTTTCACCATTCCATATATAAGTTACAAGCCTTCACATACTGTGCTTTCCTAAATATAGCTGAAAGCACCAATCCCAGGGTCCATGAACAAGTAGCTTTGTAGGCCAAGTGTCCAGACTGGTGGCATAGATGTAATACTTATCCTTGCTGTGCAATATAATGATGTTTCTAAATTGTCTGTAAAATGGTGGGGTATACAGTACTGTGCAAAAGTCTTAGGCCATTTATCTGAGCAGTGTAAGTGTTTATTTGGTCAAAAAAACACAATATAACATTGATGAAAAGTAACAAAAACTAATTGTGTTTTTAAAACAAGGCCTCCCTTAGAATGCATAACTGAAGCAATTCCCTTTGGTAGACTGTTGTGTAATTTTTGTTAAATAGTCCTGTGGTAAATTCTTCCAAGCTTCTTACAGGATTGGCCATAACTCTTCTTTTGACTTTTGGTTCTTTTCCCTGTCCAAGTAATCCCATACAGCTTCAATTATGTTGAGGTTGGGGCTCTGAGGTGGCCAATTTAATACTGTGTGTTCCTCAAGGAGGATATCACAAGATCTCAATAACCTTTTGGAAAATACAATAAAATCATATTTTTTATTGTATTAAATGTTTATTTGTATTTATTCTAATGTTATATAGTGTTTTCCAATCATATAAACACTGCCCAGATAAATAGCTTTAAACATAGCTTCAAACATTTTCTTGGGTGCCTAAGACTTTTGCACAGTACTGTATATTAATTGATTTATATTGTATAATCATATTACTGTGCGCGTCCCTAGTTCACTGCGCCTGTGGAGAAATTGAGCTTTGAACTGAATTGAATTTAAGTAGCTAGAAATACAGCAGAAATGCATGTTCTTTTTTTGTAAAGCCACTGCACAATGTAAACATAAACCTGAAACCTGGCAAAAAGGCAAACTGTGTTTCGTTCTCTGATTTTGCAGAGGGTGTGGGGTAATTTTGAAAATACACAATAGAATCTCAGGGTAAATAGACACAGAAGTGAATAAATAAAACCACTTTTTCTGGAAATAATGATGCTGAATTGTCTACTTTAACCAGCCTGTTTGAGAAGACAATATGCACATCATTAAAACAGTCTGGTGCACTGGTTATAGGCTATGGAGTAGCCAACCAAATGAAAAAAGTAGACAGCCATAAATTTTTGCTGCACAAGCTCCATTTGTGGCAGCCTTTGGTACATTCTAATGCCTTGATTCCATCACAAATACACAGCTAAGTTCATGAATACTTTAGTGACTTTACCTCCCAGATCTGGTAACATGTAATGAATCAGTGTAAAAAGGCATTAGGCCTGTCTTACATGGTAATGCACTCGTTTGTGGAATAGTTATTGACGTTTAACACCATGACTATACTCACCTATTACTTTAATTTCTTTTTACAGACAGAGAATTGTAGTATTGAGAATAAGTACTTTAATTACATACATGATAGGCGGTGCTTGGTCCCCATAATAATAATGATACAAAGAATTAGCAAAAACAATGGGGTTCCGGCAGCTTTGACCCCTAAATACCACGATTACACACATTTCATCCTTGAACAAAATCCCAGATATTAAGAAACTATAAATACTTCAAGGATCATTTTTTAATGAATGTCATGAATCCATGTCTGATGTTTCTGGGCCCAATAGGTTCCATAATTATTATTAAATCTGCTCCAGGCCCCCATAACTATACAACATATTTATCATACACTGCTCACCAGTAGCGATTCGTCAGCTTGAAATATAGGTGGCTCAAGCCCATGCCTTTAAATAGATGAGTACTCCCATTTACAACCATTCACAGTCACATTCCTTGAATATCAATCAGGCAATCCAATTGTAAAATAAACACCACCAATAGGCATAGCTTCCCTTTTTTTGTAACAGCCTTTTTCTTTACATTACAAAAATTGGGTAGCATTTTCTTACATCTATAGATTATCCAAACTTGTGGATAATTGTACTTTTAGTTGACTTTAAACATCCGTTAATCTGATCTGTGTAGATCAGGGAGTTTCCTACTCATGAAAAAGCACCAAAGCTTGCACCCAGCTGAAGTTTGTTTTCTAGGCTTTATTGCACCTTTCTCAAAGCTGGTGTCCTATACAATTAACAGAGGGAATTGTAGCCTATTCTTTTAAATGATTCCGTAGATTTTTTTTAACTCAATTAAGCCCCTTGGCATTTACATTCTCTAACACGATGTGAAGGCAAACATCGCTACAACGCGAGACACAATTAAGAGGAAGCTTTTTGATTACTCGCTAAAGGATTATTCAATTAATTGGCACAATTAATCAAGCAAAATATATTAAAAACAGGCTGATAATTTATTTAAAGGTAAGATTTTTAGCCTCCTCTATTCCTGGCTCACCAGCCGCCACTGGTATTTCCATACAGGCTACACTGAATTAAAACATGAGAAACACCCTGTGAAAGTTCACTAATTTCAAAGTTTATCATCACAGGAATGTAGACACCAACATAAAAACAGTCATCCCTTTCGCTTGCAATTAACATGGAAAAGCAGCACTGCTTATACGACAAGTTTCTCAGGGGAAAAAAAGATACAATATGCAAATGGTTTTCAGTTTCTGAAGACATGGTTATTCATCTTCTAGAGGTGTGTACTGTACATACACACTATGCGAACGGAAAACTTATATACAGAACATGATCAGCTAAAAATCCAAAAAAAATATAAAACAAATACATGCTATGACATGTAAATTATCAAAAAGTACATTAAAATGGATTGGGGATTGCTGCTGCTTAAACCTTTTTTGGTTAAGTTTTTCGATATCATAATATTAAATATTAAAATAATTTAACTTTGCACTTCTCCCAGACATATAAGATCGAGGACTTTTACATTGCCTCGTGCTAAGTGAAAGCTTTTTATCAGAGACATTTCTTTCAAAGTAAATAAATCTTCATTTCAGCCCTAAACATATGTATATAGAAATTTACAGCTATGATTTTAAAACGACTTGAAATGCAAATGACTCAAAGTTTGTAATGTGCAATACCTTATTCATTTCTAAAAAGGGTTTTATGCATCAGCCTGAAATGTTTATCAAAATATTACTGCTTTCATTGAACGCCACACAAAATAATATTCAGAAGGAAGATGGAAGCGCTGAGCACAGAGGAATAACGAATATCATAAATGTTTGCCATTGGTCTTTTCACTGAAATTTTGTTCCTCTAATCAGAATAAGTCTCCTTGTAGTGGCTGCTGTGTTTGTCACTGCAACAAATGGTCTCATGTTGTTCGCACCCCTATCTCCACTTCTGTCATTCTGATTCCTAAATATTTGGGTTTATCTTCAAGGTTGCCATAAAACACCCTGCTTAATATCTCTCGGCTCCTCTTCCGATGAGTGTGCCCCATTTTCTCTGCGCTGTTCCCAGCACCCCTGGCTTACACCTGGTCAAGGTGCCTCCCTGTCCACGTTTTTCCATTCATGATGGGGCTTGCTGTGGAACCTCTCGCTTCCGTGGTGAGCGTTGTTATCCTGCTTGTAACCGTCCCTAGAATGTGTGTGCTGAGTCTTCCAGGACTCGCTGTACCGTGGCTCCGCTCCTTGGTGCCCCTGTGCGGAGGACTGCGTAGCGAGCCTCCGAGGCTCGCTCGACGGTGCGCGCCCAGGAGGAGCCTGCTGAGAGGACAACAAGCCGACCGAACGGGGAGCGGGCGAGGGCCTAGGGACGGCATTGTTCTGACCCTGGGGCTCTGCCTGTGGGAACGTGGGAGGCAGAGTTCTGGGATATTGGACACTGGAAGGCACCTGCTGGTGCTGCGGCTGGTAAGCAGACGCTGTGCCGCTTTGTGTGGGAAAACCTGGGGGTGCTGCTGTGTGACGCTGGAGCTCAGGGGCTCCAATGTTACCAGGGGGGTAGGTACACTGGGGCGGCTCATGCCCCCCTTGAGGAAACACCGTGGCTGGGGGGGTTGGGAGTACACTCAGACGGGATGGGTTATGATCCGTTTGGTCACGGAACGAAAGGGCGGCAGTGGTAGTGCCCAGGACATCTTCAGATTTCCCATAACACACTTTTGGCTTATTATCTGGATTTGACATTGCCACCTCCGTTTGAAATGTTTTGGAGTCCTTCTTCTTCACGATGAAGCGCTCTAGCCTGTTACCGAGGTTTTTGCTGGGTGTGTTCCCCCGAGCAATGCCATCACCTGCTGTCACCCTCTTGTCTGCTTCCTTTTCTGCGGCACACTGTAAGCCGTGGTGAAGGCCGCTAACCAAACCCAGCGTGGGCGAAGACAGCACCCCTGGAAGGAACCGCAGTGGTTTGGCAGGGTCATGTTGACTGGCCTCTGTAGCCAAGGTGGTGGTGTCAACAGGCTGTGCAGCCCCTTCATCTCGAGTGGGTTGTTCTGCTTTAGCCACTAGCTTCGGACAAGCCGTTTTCAGCGAACTCAGGTAATCCAGGTCACTGCGAGCGCCTGCCTCATCATCGGCGGAATAGGACTTCCTGTTTTTCTCAGGCAAAGATCTGGCAGTGTACGTTTCAGGGACATCCGCAGGCAGAACGACTTCAAAATCTCTCTTCACCCTCTGTCGAATGATCAAACCCAGGAGGAGGTTTGGTCGTTTGGCTTCCAATCCTTTGGAGTCACAGAGAAAACAGAGGTCATTTTCAAAGGCAAGACTTGATGGACCAACAATGGATTAATTTAAAGTATTGCTCTTACCAGGGCCATCAAATGGTACAAGATGGTGTTGGATTTTCTCAGAGGATCCCAAGGGTATGAGATACATGTCTTTCACCTGCTTCATGTTGTTGGCCACGACTCCATAGCGTTTCCTGCTGCTAAAATAGGCATACAGCAGAGTATACGAGATCTCATCCTCTTCGGTCACAGGATTGAAGCGAATCAAGCAGATCTCCTGAAAGCAACCAAAAAAATTATGTTAATTTCAATTTTCCTTTGCTAGCTAGCTAACGACAAACTATTAGCTAACACCATTAGCTACATTGAACTTGACCCAGAACATGGAGGGCGATAAATATATGTTATACCACACAAGTACTAACAATAACAAAAAAACAAAAACAAAACAAAAAAACATTTAACAAACATTTCCAGTAGTTGCTTCTGCCATCCCGTTTCCTGTAGGAACACAGGGCTTGCATTCAGCAGCTTTCAAAACAATATCTGGAGAAAGAGTACAGGACATTCAAACCGCTTGCATGAGTGCAAAGGTAAACATCTCATCCTTACTTATTTGGCCTATACTGGATGAAATGTAGCATTCCCAGAATTGAATGGGAAACCAATATTCGTAAAAAAGCACTTATGTTAAACACACTTTTGTTCCCGAGGCTCGGATCTTTTCCACATAGTCCCACACGGTCTGCGGGGAGATCCTCCCTCCGACCTGGATGCTGTCGGGCAGGCCCTGGTTAAAACGAGACGAGGAGGCCGTCAACCACAGCATTCTATCAAAAGTGTTAAAAACCTGCTAAACCCGAAAAGAGAAGTGCTACAGGATGCAATTTTAACACTTCGGGTACGCATTATTTTTGCACGAAAGGCTCTCACCTCAGTTAGGTAGTCCAGAATGCCTGACACTGGATATGCTTTTGTGACAAACTTTGCCACGGAAGGCATATTGATGAACCCTTTCCACAGGGACTGCACACGCGCAGGGAACATGGCCTCGTCCAGTCCCATATTCGCTCTGGAGTAAAAACTTCACCTTAGAGCAGCAACTATTCCACAATAAAATTATATAACACGTAAACACAAAAACTCTCCTGCAATAACGCTGGGATTGTTGCGTGTGTCTACATCATCTGAGAACTGGACGCATCGATGTGAGAAACCTCATTATTTCCCTGAGTAGGACAGCGGATCTCACCTTCCCTCGGAGAAGACGACCCTGGGAGAGACTGTTTCCAGGGTCTCCTCCACTTCAACGAAGGGTTGCCCTGAATCTGCCGCCTGGGTGGAAATGGCCATGCGGACAGTCTCTTGATCGGAGCCAGGCTGCCTCCACATTACCGTGGTAGCTACCTTCACAACTTTGGTGGCCGCTTCCTCTACTGGTGGAGCCATTCGTCCTTCAAGTGGAAAATAAAATGTACAAAAAAAAGAACTTGATGACACTTACATTTTGTGCATATTAATAAACAATACATTTGAATATGTGAGACCTCCATCAACAACTAGTTTAATGTATGCCTTTTATACCAAATGCTCAAAATATTACAATTTGTTACTAGTGGTGGGACTCGATTAAAAAAATTAATCTAATTAATTAGAGGCTTTGTAATTAATTAATCGAAATTAATCGCATTTTAATCGCATATCAATATTTGACACGAGAAGCAAAATTTTTCAATTCAAATGGATTTTGGTATACGAGTGAATCAATGAATAGACATATACATACGTTTAAGCAGCAAAATCTTGTTTATTTTAGCTACTACACAGACCAGTGCAATTTTTAACAAAGTGCAGCAATTTTAGGAATATGATAGTGCAAAGGACCTTTGGAAGAAGCTGCTGGATTTTTTTCGAAATTGTCTTTCTGCATGGCAGTTCATAAATTGTGTCAGACGACGCAATCTGTAGCACCTTTTCTAGCCCCTTATCTTCGACCACCGAAAGTGGTCTACAGTCCACGGCAATCCAGTGAGCCAGTGAGTTGGTTACTTTGTTAGACGTAGTCTTACTCATCTTGGCTCTGAACCCCGTCATCTGGTCGAGTGTGGGTTGGCGACTCTGCTTGCTCGTACTAGGACTAACGTTAGCCTGATCAGCGTTAGCTCTGGCTTCCACGCTAGCTGCAACATGTTTAGCATTGAGAAACGTTCCGTGGTGTCTGGAGTGCAAAAATATAGTGCGATTAAAATGCGTAAATTTTTTAACGCGTTATTTTTTCTGTAATTAATTAATCGAAATTAACGCGTTAAAGTCCCAGCCCTATTTGTTACATTTTAAATTTGGCTGCAGAGCACTAGCTACATTTACTAATAACATTAAAAGTGTTCCATCCTGTCAGCTATAAAATTTTACTTGAATCACCTAGGAAATTAGTTAGATAGCTAGTTTGTAGTGACTGGTTACATTTTGGATTAGGGTATTGTACTTCAGCTTTGGGTAGGGGGTGGAACACACATTTCAAAATATGAGGATTCAAACAGTGTGAAAAAAATAATTCCTCCGATGTTGTAGAAGCTGGACACGCAAAACATTAAATTATTTATTTCAAAGGTCCCGAGAGGTAGGTAAATCACAGTTGCATCCAAATCAGTCCCTGTGTTCCTTTCGCTCCAAAATAACTTTTTACAGTTCTTTACTAGTTAATGATGCCAAATAATATGAGGACACTGGCTCTTCTCTGAAAATGGCATAACTCAGCGGAATGTGACAGTGTTGGAAGCAAGCGGTTTCAGATACCTGTGCATATCTTGCAACCGAGGTCAAACAGGTGATCCTTGTGCTGGCTGGTTGTGTCTTTAGCGCTCTCTGATTCCATTTCTTGTGGGACAACTTCTGGCTCTTCCACTGGTTTGGGCACAGGCTCCAGCTGAACAGACACACATAAATTGGCAATGTCATAAAGCACATGGCATTTCCATGTGCAGTTTCAAGCAGACCTAGGAGTGGCTTTGGAGTTGTCAAACTATCATCTTCATAGCCTGCTAAAACACGTTGGTGATTTGATTTACTTGAGGCAAAATGAAAAAATCGGAATCATTTCCATGTACTCATTTGACTTATTGTGCATTATTGTTGTGTTATTATGAGTATTATTGCAACTTAATTGTGACCCATTGCCAAGTGATGCACACGTATTAATGGCAAGGATTTGCTTTGGCTGCTCTCAATATTGATCACATTGTGTGGCACTTGCTAGAATACACACCTCCACTTACACTGACAGGTGACTTTTTGAACAACCCTCAAATGAAAGGACCCATTCTTTTTTTTTCTTCTCGTTTTTGCAAACCGAGTGGAATATTTTGTAACACTCCATACTATCATTCCATACCACTTTCTGTAAGTCGCTTTGAATAAAAGCATCGGCTAAATGATTGTATTGTATTATTGTACTGTACTACGTCGTTAATGCAAATGCAGAGTGTGATCTCACTCACCTCCACTTCCGTGACCTCCGGCTCTTGAACGGGCTCTTGATTCTCAATTTCAATTTCTCCTTTGTGGGTGATTTTTGTGATGGGACGCCTTTCTACCTCTCGCTGTTCCTTCTCTATCATTTCAATTGTCTGAGAAGAAAATTGATACTCAGATGTTTTTTTAAATGAACTAGATCATTTATATTACAAATTGCCTACTTGTACAAGTAAAAATAATTATATACATGCAGGTTTAGATGATGCGCTTTATGCAGATGGAAAAGTCCCTCTCCAAGACCAACTTGTACATAGTTGTGACGATAAACTGGCAACCAATAGTTGGCTAAATCATAAAAAGGGGTAATTTGCGTTTGTAAAGAGGGCCTCATGTACAATGATTAGTAATAATGTTCATTTATTATTCCGTTACAAAAACCACAAACGAATGTGGAATCATAATTGTATCAATAGCAGTGTCAGCATCACAAGAACCAACGCTCTACTCCATTTTAAAATAATTTTTGTTTCAGATTTTTCTCCCATTTTGGTAGCCAATTAGACCCACTATTTTATGTCAATCCCCCCTAGTAATGTGAGTTTACTGCCGTAGTCCTGCGATGGCAACAGCTTGATCAGATGGCAACTGCTTGATTGGATAACAACAGTAACTAAGGGGGAGGCGGAAGCCGCTACAATGTCGTTGTTTTTGTGTTTAGATGCTGTTGAACTTGCAGTTAACTTTGTATTTGTAATATGTTTTATTTCGTGACTGCTAGTTTTACAAGTTTGTATTTTTGGACAAAATTCTAGTTGTTGCTAGTTGTAGCACCATCACTTTTTCCAGGTGGTGATGAAGCAACAGGCCATTCCAGCACCACTGGAGTTGGTTGAACAAGACATCACACAAAAAATAGTTACAATTACAAAATACTTGCTACATAGCCAATCATACTAGCTATATCACTTTTAAATGTTTATCAGATAAATTAATATACATTACTTCTGAAATCGGAATAGAGTTAAGCCAATCTAGAGTAACAACAAAGCAGCAAAATCTTTCTTGCTAATTAGCTAGCTGATGTTCTGAGGAACATTCCAAGCAAGCTAGCTTAGCTGACAAGCTACCTAATAGGTGCTACCCAACTTGTAGCTATCTACCTTGCTTCTCGGGACTATCGGCAGTGTTGGAGCTCAACAGCAAGGCTGCTAAACGAAGGACCTAACCAGAGATTGAAAGCGCTGCACACGTAATGTTGTTCATTCTTCAAGATAATGCCAAGATAAAGATATACAAACACAATATTTTATGCAGCAAAAGACTGGTATTTTCAGCTGACATGATGAAATGATCACCACTGAAGCAGTGACAGCACTTCACTCTCTCAAGTGTTTCCATTCAGAAATAGATAACCAGGATGAGAAGTAAAATAAAATAAAAACCTTCCAAAGAAGCATAGCACTTCCGTACCAAATTTGCTATAATCTACTAAAAGTAAGATGGTTTCAGACAGGGTCCAAACTATCATCCAAACACATATTACTGGCACCTGTCAAACTCGGCCAGAGTAGTTGGTTAAAATGCACGTTGCCAAAGGTTTTACATTTTAATTCCATATTTACAAACATATACCAAAACGTATAGATGGGAAAGCCATGGGGTGCTGCACAAAGCGCTACTCACGTGCCGATTCTCTCTTTTTCGCCAAGCTGCAAGCTCTTTTGAGGCTAGCTCCTCGGGACTCATATGAATTAAATTGTCTGGAGAAATTTCACCTTTTAGTACACGCTTGAATAAAACCTGTGGACAAACAATATAAATATTATATATATGAATTTTCATATTTTAAGAATAGATAATGACGAGAAAGGGCCGTTCAACCCATCTAGGCTCGTCATGTCTTAATCAAAAGAGTATCCAGTACTGCATCTAGCCTGGACTAATGTTTCTGCATTGTGTATTCTACTTTGGATTTCTACCACGTTCGGTTGACATGTACAGCCCGTAACTCTTTGTATCTCTGAAAAGATTAGTATCTCCGAGGATACTACTGTACCATTATAAAACATCTAAGCACATAATGTTCATTCAGAGCAATAAATGCTTGTTCACAATAACCTACTTGAAACATGGTGCCTTTTACTCACATTGTTTTTTACATCTTTGAGGTTGAACATTAGACTTCTGTACTTGCTCTTGTATTTGCTGTCTGTATCCCGGAAAAAGGAAAAAAGTTCCTTCTCTGTTTTCAAAGCCACCCTTGCAGCCCGCTCTGTCGAAACCTTTAGATCAGACTCACTCAGTCTGAAAAGAAAACACATTAAGTAATACATTCAAACACAGCACCTTTACAAATATTAACAGCCTGACCAAATTAATGTCTAATCTAATAATGATTCTCTCTAGCGTAATGAAGGGTACAGCATAGATCACATACAAAGCATTTAATGAAATAATTGGTCTCTTGGTCTTCTGAATATGTTTTTGTGAAGTTATCCAAATATTATTCCAGAGGGCATGAGAAAGGTTTCATTTTATGGTTGACTTATATAAATAATATAATATATGTACACACACACAAGTAGTGGCCAAAAATGTGGAAATACAAATATGACTATGGGCTTCAGGCCACAGGTAACTGCCAAAATAAAGCAAACACCGATATAAACACTGAATCTCCCATAAGTGTTCACTGGGTTGAGATCTGGTGACTGAGACGGCCATAGCATATGGTTTACATCATTTTCATGCTCATCAAACCATTCAGTGACTACTCGTGCCCTGGGGCTGGGGGCATTGTCATCCTGGAAGAGACCACTCCCATCAGGACAGAAATGCTTCACCATAGGATGAAGGTGATCACTCAGAATGGCTTTGTATTTATTGCCATTGACCTTTTTGTTTACTACCTGTATCTCCAGAACAACTAGAAAAATACAGAGCACTCCCATTATTCTGCCTTTCCTTTCTTTTTTGTGTGTCGATTTGAAGAATATATATTCTTCTGCTGTTTTCTCCCCGTTTTTCGTATCCAATTATACCCTCCTTTTCACGCCAATTATTCCACTCCCTCATATATCTTACGAGCTTGCTGCCGTAGTCCTGATACCGGCAGTGACATGCAGCTGAGCACCGCCTCCTCCGAACCGGAACCCGCCAAGCCGTCACTGTAACTCGTATGCATGCACAGGGCCACTCCTATATGCAGCGAATGCGCATCGGCTTCCCTCCCCCCACCCTGGGGCAGACAGCCAATTGTAGCCACCTAGTGGCACTCCCGGCCAAAGCCGATACTGGCTTTTAATCGATTTTAAGCTTTATGTGGCCTGGCCCCTGTGCGCTTATGTGTGTGTGTGTGTGTGTGTGTGTGTGTGTGTGTGTGTGTGTGTGTGTGTGTGTGTGTGTGTGTGTGTGCGTGCATGAAAATAAAAATGACCACAGGAGCACAAAAACTTCGTGTCTACTCATTGCATGAAACATATACATATTTGGGTCACAAGTTCAATGTGGCAGGAGAGTGGAAAGATCAAGTTGCCTATATCATTTCTGAGTACACCACCTGGCTTAGTTTGATAGACGCATCACCCCTGCCACTCATCATGAAACTAGAAGCAGTCAGACAAATTGTCCTAGCCAAGGTTCAGCATCTGTTTTCAAATGTACACATCCCACGTAAGTTTCTACGTGAAATGAATGATAAGACCGTGCATCTGATTAGAAAATGGACTGGACTGAACACTCATACCACACGGGACATCATATTTCACAGCAAACAGGAGGGCGGACTGGGAGTTCCTAACTTTGAGTGGACTTATTTTGCCACCAGACTCGGCCATCTTCTAAACATGCTGAACAGTGATGACCAGTGTGTGAGGGAGATGGCTAGAGCCTCCCTGTTTCTGGACCTACGGAGACGCAAGGTCCCCCTGGCGCGTCCATCAGATCCTAGCTTCCTAGGATTCAAGAGGAAGAACACTGGAAAGCTGGACACTCGCTCCCCAGGATTTGGGGTCTGGTCTGACTGGCCTGACCTCAACGACCTCTGTGGCTGGAACAACGTGGCCCTGGAGTGGGTGGGGTCAGATTCAGAGGCAGTGACTGTCTCTGAAAAGACCATCTCTGACCCCAGCATCACTGTGAGAGTGACCATTAACATCTGTGGGACAGAACATCACCTCTCACTAGCCAATACCAGAGGTCACCTCATGATGGCGCAACAACAAAGACAACGACAGCATTGGATCGAGCTGAAGCTTCAAGGGAAGCTGGCATGTCTACCTGCCGCGGATCACTCTGTCTCTCATGCAGTGTTTAAAAGTGTAACTCTCGAGGAGAGTATTATTATTTTCACTTTAAAAGCTAGACTGCAGGTTTTACCAACAAAGCTTAACCTTTCCATCTGGCTTCCTGACAGTCATAGCCCACACTGTTTACATCACGGTCATGAGCAGATAACTGAAACCATGTCCCACATCTTAAATGGTTGCCATGCTTATAAAGGGCTCTACATTTGTAGGCATGATAGAATTGTGGATCTGATTTCAGAGGGTGTTATTTCCACATTCAGGCCTGCTGCAAAGCTGTACAAGCACTCCACTGTAAAGCCGAGCATGTTCAGTCTGTGTAGTGACGATTCAGAAGTGTTCTCCAATATCTCAGCTAACACCCCGATGCTGTAATTGTCAATGAAAATCACAGAGAGGTGCTCATTCTAGAAGTTGGCTGTACCTTTGACCATAGCCTAGAAGAAGCCTTTTCAACTAAGATCTTGAAATACCAACAGCTGGAGCAGGCCATTTTACAACTGGGTTACAAATGTAAACTTTTAGTTTTCATCTTTGGCAGCCTGGGTCATGTTCATAAGCTTGTTGTCAGAGGCCTCCAAATGGCCGGTCTATCTAAGAGAAGGGCCAAACAGTTAGCAAAGTATTGCTCAGTATCTGCTATCATTGGTAGCCGCTCAATTTGGAGAAGGCGCTGCTATTTGTACCCATGAGCTAGATAATGTCTGTTTTACAGTATTGATACTGTATCTGTCGACCCACAAATGTTCATTTGGGGTGAATATGTATAGGCATAACTGGTCGCCAACTCTGCACATAATGTAACTCACTGACTCTTAACGGCAAAATGCACTGTCACTGTTTATGTTCATGAGATATTGTAATTTTATGTGGACATAAATAAAGCATTTAAAATGTGTGTGTGTGTCTGTCTGTGTCTGTCTGTCTGTCTGTCTATGTGTGCGTGCATGAAAATAAAAATGACCACAGGAGCACAAAAGTAGGCAGAGAGTAGAGGGAATATTACATTCCGTACACTGCATATTATAGTTATATTGCATTACTGCATTTTTTGGTCCTGCACCTATCACTTAGTTTGAAAGTGCATGTGACTATTTTTGCAAATCCATTTTTATTTAGCCCTACTTTTACAATCCTCTCTAAGGCAGATAGTAGTCTTTACCGTTTGAGAAGAATGTCCTTCAGAGAATCACGCACATTCCTCCTGATTTGCTCCACTGAAGGTTTTTGGGATGTTGCTGGTGACGATGATGTACACTTTGCTAATTTTGCTGTGGAAATGATAAATGAAAAATAACTGAATTAAGAGAGCCAGTAATAACCAGTTTTGTAAATAACTATATAATGGCCTATAATATTCATTATTAACAATAACTCAGCACCTAAATTCTTCCTTCATTTTGTCAGTGATTAGAATAAATTAAATGACCTTACATCAGGGTCAGGCATTGACCAGCCTGTAGTATTTAACATGTTTTTAAAACCTTGTGCAACCTGGAATTCAAGATGCTACTTTCTATTTTTAAATTTCACAAGAATAAGTCAGGATTGTTTAATTGCCACAAGTGTTATTTGTTAAGACAGTCCTTGATGATTACAAATGTGAACGATTACAACAGTGTAATTAAATCCCAATACCGGTTTTCAGTGGCATATCAACTGAGAGTTGTTCTGTTCTCACTGTCTGACCACCTCTCCGATCTGAGTCAGACAGTCTTCTGGTCTCGGTTTTTCTGGTTGACTGCTGTCTCCTTTCCACAGAGTCCTGAATTCAAATGAGAATCAAAAGATACGTTTACAAAAATGATTACAAATATTCTCAAACCCATATTTATCAAACAAACATTAAAAATAGTAAGCTTTATTGATTTAGGTTTGCTGTGTAACACTCTTTGCATAAATGTCAGGTACAGCAATTCCTATAAGCCATTCTGACTAAAATAATTATATAGACTGGATAACATCCATTGGTAACTTGTTATAACTAATCTTAAATACACTGAAGGCAAACTTGAAATCAAAACCAAACACAACGCTTCATAATAGAATTTCCCTTACCCTTCTGAAAATCCGGACTCCTGCCGTGGGTGGCTTTGCCAGCCTTTGCTTGTCTTGTTTGGCCGTGGGCTTGCTCTCCAGGCTGTGCTCGAGCGTAGAAGGGTTCTCTGGGGGTGCCTGCTTCAGGGCACTGGACTTCCGGTCCTCCTCGGCGCAACACTTCAGGCACACGTACTCCTGGTCCTCCTGCTCCATCTGCTGGGCTTTGGCCAGGTCCAGCCTCACACACTCCCCGTGAAACCAGTCATCGCAGCGACCGCAGCCCACCATGAACCTAAACAGAGAACAGCCTGGTTGCTCCACTTGTTATTCAATTCAATTCAATTCAATACTTTATTTATCCAACATGGGGCAATTTAAAGAGCAAAGACAAGCAATTGGGAGCATAGAAGCATTTGCATCACTAGACTTCTTTATTTCCTTATAGCTTCCGTATTTCTACTTTAAAGGACAGCTACAACGCCAAAATGTTTTTTTGATTTTTATTCGATGCCTTAACACTAGAATTGCAGTAATGGTCAAGGTGACCATTTTTGTTTTCAGAATGCCAACACCATTTATCCATAAATGCCATTTAGCAATCTTTTTTCCAAGCATTGTCTATTTTTCTGTTGTGAATGTTGTCATTTCAGCCAGCACATGCCACGGATTTGACAATTTTTTGTTATAAATAAATGCTGTTACATGTTCAATTACATGTGGTTTCTGTTTTGTAGTTTTTGTCAAATAAATCCCTTAATTTGCATTTTTTATTCTTACAAAAACAAGTATATGAAGCATAAACAGAACATGCGCTGGCATGCATTTAACTCCTAAAATATATAAATCTGCTCGTGGAAATACAAAGTTCAGGTAACCTGTTATCTTAAGACCTACCTAAACTGAACTCGTTATTTTTTAAATGCTAAACACTGAATGGATTTAATTACTCATTTAAAATGTTATTGGTGTGGCTGTTCTGCCACATAAGTCATAAGTGTCAGAACTCCATGCTTTTGGTGTTAAATGGTTTCTGAACTGCCACTGCCATTATGTTAATTAATATGCTATGTTTTTATGTAATTAATATGTAATATGAATATGTTAATATGCCATTACGTCATTTTAATTGTACAATGTGTTGCATCTGTTTGAGAAGTGTGGGTGCATCTCTGGGACTATAAAGTCTGCATAATGTACCTGTTGTTATGAGGCTTTTTGCAAAATGCGCAATGCTTGGTAGGATCCCATATAGTTTCGCTGTCAGTGGAGTCCTTTTCATGGGCCTCTGACTTCACCATGGGTGCATTATCAGGTATAAACAAAGGTGGCTCTTCCAAGGAAAGGCTTCTATCACTCCTGCTTCGCTGTCTTTGCAAAGTCTTTTCGGTCCTTTTCATTTTCCCCTTCTCTTGTTCTTCCAACTCTGAGCATTCCAATTTGGGATCACTGGGTCTTGACGATGCCGATTGTGGGTTCTGCGGTCTGGGCCCAACACAAGACTGAACAGGTGTGGAAATTCCAGGCTGCAGTTCTGAATACTGATCTCTGGGCCTGTCTGGACCAGCAGCAGGTGGTAAAGGCCTGCTGCTTAAAAGAGGGTGAGTCGGCTCAGGAGATTTCTGGCCTCGACCGAGAAGCAGCAACTGTTTCTTTGTTGCATCTCCGTAAACATTAACTAGTCTCACATCTTGAGTGGTCTGCATTCTTTGTTTCTTGGAAGGTGGGTAGGTTTTGAGTAGGTCGGCTTGCCGTTTCATAGCCATCGCTAATTGCTGGCCTTCAGTTGTCTGCATGCTCTGAACGTTGTTTGGCACCACCCTTTTTGACTGGACGGGTGAAGATCCTGTTTTTGCGCTAACTGGGATGCTTGGCCTCTGCTTCTTCTTTAGCTTTGCAGGGGAATGACCTTGTTTTGATTTCAGCAGCTTCTTAGTTGGATCATTTTGGTCTTGATCTCCTTTCCCTTTAGGCAGACTGAGAACTTCCACTTCACAGGCCTCGATGCCTTTCAGGACTGCACTTCTATCTAGATCCTTGTCGGCATCAGACTCACTTCCACCACTTGTATCCGTTTTTTTTAAATGGATGTGGCTCTTGTTTAGTTTGGTCTCTCCGGTTGTATCGGTGGCTTTGTCGATGCTCAGCAGAAATCCATGGCTCTCCAGAACATCACTGGGGTTAACAAAGGGTCCTAGCTCTGGCAGTGTGTCATAAGCTGTGCAATCCCCAAGCTCTTGCGCCACATTAAGGTCACTCACTGAATCTGGAGCAGGGCAGGTTTCATCTGGGGTCACACCTTGTTTACCTGCATCTTCCACAACCCCACCACAGGTTGGACTCTCCTGGGACCTCAGGGAATCTACACTGCCCTCTCTTAAATCCTTAGAAAGGTCTGCTAGCGTTGTCTTGTCCAACTCTACACTGACAGCCGTTGGTTGTAGAACAGGATTCATGGGCTGCTCTGGTGGCTCACTGCCTTCCCCGTTCTCCTGTACCGATTCCTCTTTCATCTCCTGATGCTTGGCCTCGACTTTGCTCCAGCTGCTGTGCGTCTTCTCCTTCTCTTACAGGCCTTTTCTGATTATTGCTAAAGGATTTATTTGCAGGAACCAAGTGACTCGTTATTGTAAATTGCAAACTCCTCACTGGGCCTGAAAAAAACAACAGAAACTGTGTTTGTGTTAAACAAAAATAATTTACCCTCCCACCCAACAGCACTGAATTAAAGTAATAGATCAGATTAATTCAGTTCAGTAAATCTTCATTATCCCCAAAGGGCAATTTGTGCACAGCATTACAGGACCGACTGACACCAACAACAATAAACACAACAGAGCATAATAAAAGCTCATTCATAGACAGGTAAAAAGTAACAACATATTAAAACTATCAGTTTATTCATACGATGGTAAAATTTACAGACGAGACCAGATTATTCTATGAATAGAATATAAATAGAAATAGTGAAGGTGATTGGGGGTACACGTACGTACGTACACACACACACACACACACACACACACACACAAAAAACTAGTTGACTAAAAGCCTTTAAGCACCCGAGAACTTGGTAGCATACACACTCAAGAAACATTGTTTGGAAGTGCAGCCAATTATATTAACCGAAAAGACACCAAGTGCCATTTGCCCTGTGCCAGTGACACCAGTGCCATAACTAATGACAAGTATCCTAGCAAGCTATAAAAACATATGGTTTTAACACCTGCTTAATGTTGCAACAATTGGCTCGCAAATTGACTACGGTACTTTGTTTAGACAACTGACTTGCAGGCTTATTTTATTGTTTAAATGCAAAGGCTTTTCAAAACAGGCTGGCATGCAAAAACTATGTCAATATTTTTCTGCGCGGTAGGTAACATAACGTGTCGCTAGCAAGTGCCATTGCAGTTTGTTAGCTGGCCTCCACTTGAATTGGTTGGAATTGGTTTCCACTTGAATTACGTTACCTAGACAATGCTAGCGGGATAAGACCGCAAACGCACAATTATTTCCAATCTAATACTTTAGCTTGCCCAGCAATATAACCCAGCTAGTTAAGAGATGTGTTATGCATGTAAAATAGTCCAAAGTAAGTTATAATAATACGTTAACTATAGATCTAGCTAGTTGTATGCTAGCTAGCCATCAACAGCCTCTTCTAACTACCTAGTTGGCTAACGTTAGCCAGTGGCCCATTATTAGCCATAAAATCAATTAAACTGGCTAGCCAACTAGTTACTAATATCACAAAACAATACATTAATTCGTATTAATACATACAAATGCGTGTTATGTGGGAGAAAGGCCTGATGACATAAACACCGTTGGCCAGTTAGGCGATTAAGGTTAGCTAGCTAGCGCCAAGTACTCTACAGGCTTGTTGTCTAGGCCCGGCAGTTAGCTAGCAAGGTAACGTAACCAATAATAAGAACGTCCCCTACCCCTTTCAAATATTTATTGATGGTTAACAAAATACAAACACTCGAAATAGTCTGCGTTTACCTTATCTTTCGCATTGCAGAGGGTTAAGATCTACATCAATCTAGCTAAGCAGTAAGTAAAAATTAATCCCCATATTATGTCGTCCAAAACACAGCGTCCTCCTTTCGCCGTCTGTGGCCCGATCGGAGCCATTGGTGTACACAGCGGTAGTGCATACTCTTCTTCGTCTTCTTTTCCAGGTTAACGGCAGGAGTAAGCGCCACACGGCATATTGCTGCCACCCACAGGAACTAAAGTCACACTGCAACAAAAGTCACGTCGTTAACACCCTGGCACACAGACCAGTGGCATAAAGAAAGTCCAGGACAAACGAGAGAACTATAGGTATATCCTTAGTCGGCCCCAACATTGACCGCAGCGAGTATGTGGTCACACCAATGTCTGCGAAACAGCAATATACCCCCGTCTCTCCCTGGCATAAATCCCACACAGCACGTAACACTGTCTCTGGGCATCGTGTACATAGCCCACAGGGTGTTTACCCACTAACAAGAGCCCAGCCCCCAAACACACAGTTGCCCAGCCTCAGCCGGGTCAGCAAAACCTCAGTCCGCCTACCATCCACGAACGAAGGGCCCCTCACATCAACAGCTGGTTGGACAACATATACATTTAGATTGTCTCCCTTTCGTCTCGGTGTCCTAGTCCCGCTGCCATCTGCGACCTCCCCAATCCGGCTTCTCACCTCAGCCCTACTTGATCTGACCCCACAGAGGCCTTTGTAATGCAAGGTGGCGCTCCATACTGTGGTCAGTCAGCCTGACAAATAAGTACTAGCAAGCTAGCGTCTAAAAACATTAATTACATAAGACAGTGAGGCACGTGCCCCCTCACTTTGAATGGGCATGACGCCACTGTATATTGTTCTGCTGCTAGTATAGCTATAGTATACCACATACTTATCACAGTCCATCGACTTACAGTGCCGTGTTCGTTTTCAGTTGAAACCATCAGTATATATATATATATTCAAACATACATAATATATGATGTGACATTTCCTACTTTTTAGGCTTTGCCAACCATTTATAGACTACGGCTTGCTGCTAAGTAATTTTGGTAGCTAGTGTAGCAGTCTCGATCACCCCTGTTGATACTGGCTATGCAACCCTGATTGAACAGATTCATATGAAATTGCGAGACTGGTGGTTTTCGGATTTTGAATGTAAACGCACTTAAAAACATTGTCTAAAACACTGCTCGAATCTGTACATAAAAATAAAATAACTGAAAATCAATGTTTCTGTTCTCTCCGAGCTCCAGGACCCGAACGCGCGCAATTTGCAGGCTACTCCCAAGATGACAACTCGTAAGAACGCGTTTCCGAGTAGCAAGCCAACGCATCATAACTGGCATAGTAATCCAACGACAGCCTTACTAAACTTCCTAGGCGGAATGATTTCTGCTCAAATCACGGCACAACCCTCTAAATCGCACCATAAAGAACCAGACAGTCTGCCACAGCAACGAATGGACGCCTTTCTTACATTTTATGGATGTATTACATGTTATATACAATACGTCTGCACAGGTTGCAAGATAATCTTCAGTGTGATCGTTCTGCTTCTGTCGTTGCGATGTACAAGGAAGGAGCCAAATACAGCCCGCTCCCTTCGCCTTCGCGACACTTCCGACTTCCAAATAAAGGGGCGAGGAAAAGAAAGTCTGAGCTCCAACCAAAACACGTATCAGCCATGACGTCACCAAACTGTAAATGCTTACCAATGATAGAAGTGCATATTTGCGTAACCGCAAAGGGTAATGGTCTAACCAAATAATATAAGAATATATATCGTTTAAAAATAGAACGAAGACAGCTTTTGTCGATATTATTAGTTACGGCATGTATTTACAGTCGTTGTGTATAAAAATAAAATATACACATGTAAACTATCCCACCATATATGAGATTAATGTACATACGGCGCCTTATAAATACTCTACTGTCAACCTAGTTGAAATGGATGTGAGGGCGATCTGGCTGCGACATCTGTTACCCCATTGATCGCTAGGGTTGATTCGGCTGATCTGGCTAGGCGGGTGTCCCCTTCCTCCCTCACCGCTCCACGTGGGTCCCTCCCGAAGCTCTGCGCTCGGTGGAAGTGGCCATCTCCCCGGTAGAAGAGAAGGTGTACGAGTAGCTGCACTCCCTGCTAGAACCTCCAAACAAGCTCAAGGCCCATTTGTAGGAGTTACGTAGGGAAGTCAAAAGCTCCGACTTCACACACATCCAAATGAGGCACTGCACGTGGCAGTCTGCCTTCCTTTTTGTATATTTTGCACATTTACATTTTAAGCAGACAGATGTGATGTGTTGCACTGTGTAGCTTTTTGCTAATAGGCCATGTGTATGACGACTCTTGGCATATTACATATGAATGTAACAGCCCTTGGCCCTGTAGCTTTTTGCTAATGGTGTAGCTTTTTGCTAATGGACTTGAGGCAGACAAATTAGGCCAGCCCATGTGTATGTCTTGACATATTACATATGAATGTAACAGCCCTTGGCTTGGATAAGCAAGACGCAGACAGTTCCAAACAGGTACCTTTGCTTTTTATTATATAATATTTGTCACGTTGTCACATCATCTGAAGCACCGTGAAAACTATACAAAGATACACAAAAATAATACCAAACCTATAGCTTCACAAATAACAAATACATCTTTACATAAATCATTTGACAAAGAAAATACATTGGCTCTGAAAAGGTCACCTGCTTCTGTAAAACCATGCCATAACTAGTGTTGAACATGAGTAGGATACACCTTAATACACCACATATAAATGACATTTGTAGGCAAACATATATTTGAGTTTACAGATAACATCACGAGAAATAATCCACTGCTGCTTAACTAGCTAGCTTGCAGTGTTGCTAATGATACCAGCAAACTTTTCCTTTTACTTGCATAAACATATATCACATTCTTTGACGGTTTCGGTAATAATAGTAAATACAATCAATATGCACGTACCTCGTTCCGCTTACCAATAGTGTTACATTTAAACGTTTTTAAATATTATTTTTTTATTTAAAACACCTGTTTCTTACTGAGACACTGGCAATAATGAACATAGAGTTATTTCTATCACACATACATCTATGCATGATATTAACTAAATATTTCAGTAGAACCTATGCGTAGCCGTTAAAATATAAATGCTTTTTTGTTAGGCCTTTAGTATGTAACCTCACCATGGGAAGGGTGATCAATACATGTAGAAATAATTAAGGTGTGTATTCTGTTCTATTTTCAGCACCAAAGCCAGTTTTCTATAGCAAAGATAGTTTGAGGGGGACTGGAATGTGTGTAGCCACTCAAAAGCTATATTCCACTGTAGAGCAATGCAGCAGATACGGGTTCCACACTTTCTTATTCCAAGAAACTTTTTTTTAAATGCCAGTGCCTCAGTGAGGACATGTGCCCCATTTCAGGACATGTGTTCCCTAACCATTACACTACATTGGGCAGCAGGGTAACTTATAACTCAATAGTTGCTGGTTCAGTTCCCAGGTGGAGCACTACTGTTGTACCCTTGAGCAAGGTAATTAACCTGAATTGCTTCAGTAAAATATCCAGCTGTATAAATGGATTGTATGTAAAGAAATGTAAACTGTGTAAGTTGTTCTGGTTAAGAGTGTCTGTAAAATGTAAATGTGTAACAGTTTTGACAGACTTAATCAGGTTGAACACCTCTGACTGCCTGGCTGCAGGAACTTATTGTTTGCTGGAACACTTTTCATTCTTTGTATTGTTAAAATAAAAATAAAAATATTTGAAATTGTTTGGAAAATATTTACAATATGATGCACTTTATTAATCCCCAGAGGGGAAACTAGATTGTCACCAAACATATAGGACATGACAACAGACAGGACAATGCAAAGAACAGGCATACAACACAAGGCAGTAAACCTGGGATTAACCTGTCAGTAAAAAAAACTCGAACAATATCAACATCAGCTGATAGTCGTCATCATCATCACCATCATCATCATCATCATTTGTATTGTTTAGTTAATTAGCAATAGCAGACAATTGATATAATGTGGTTTTCTGTATATGTTCAGCCATATACAGTGGGCATAAAAAGTATTCATTTTTTGCATGTTATTTTCTTACTCCATGGAATCTAAATGAATTTAAATAGGATTTATTGCAACTGATCAACACAAAATACTTAATAATGTCAAAAAAAATAAAAAATCTACAGTTTTTGAAGGAAGAAAATCTGAAATTCATGAAATGTTTTGAAACAAGGTATACTGCAATTAATAAGGGGCATTTGCTTAGCAAATATGAATCTGCATGCAAGATCATTTCAGGTATAATATATTAACATTAAACAATCCCATAAAATAAATACAATGTCATATTGTAGTAGCCTAGCTATTTGCACCAGAGAAGCACTATTCACTGTCCTAGGTTACTTATTTGTCACGAAGCCGGGAAATTATCTGGTGGTGCTTTGGCAAATCTCGCCAAAAACGTTTTCAACGTCAAAAAAGTATACAAATTCCATACAATACAAAATTCCATATACAACAAACACGTAGACCACTCTCTATACATCTGTGAAACACAATTTTTTAAATCGGTCTGCCTACCAAATAACTAAGTGCGTAACCAAGGTCCATTATCCGCATTTACGTGTGTGTACATGAAAACGTCGTTTATGCTAGATTTATGGCGAGTGAGGGAGTGTGCAGTGAAGGAAATGTGCACGTCAGTTCTGTGTTTTTTCGTTCTTTTTCTGAAAACACTTTTGCTCCTCGCGGTATGTCTTCTTTGGCGAGCCGTAGTTTTACGCAGGAGCTCTGCCCTTTCACTCTGCAGTAAAACTGCCTCGCTGACTGCAGCTCTGGGGGAATAGCGTTGGATAGCTCAACTGTCCGAAATGGCTGCAGTTTGGCGAGCTCGTAATTTTTCCCGTTGTGTAGTCCGCTTTTCTGACCGCGAACTTTATTAAATTAAATTATTTGGTGACGGAATATAGCAGGCATTCACAGATAACCTACTATGGTAATTGTATAAAAATAACCATTACCACATTTCAGTTTGTGAATTTATGGGTTGACGTTTCAACTGGTTGCATAGCATGACGTGTTTAGCTAGCTAACTTAGCATTAGCTATGTTACGATACGTAGGGCACGCTAGGCACCAGTAGTGATGACTAACGTATATTAGTTGCGATGGCTAGCTAAATAGCTCACAGCAATATCAGAATGACTTAGAATATCACTGCCTTAACAGCACACTGTAGCTATATTGACAGTAGCCAGTGCCTTCCAATGGCCTGTTAACTGATATGCTTTCTGTGCCACGCCACCCAAATGAGTTAGCTAGTCATGTAGTCAGCTGTTCACATTAGCGTAGCATTAGCTAACATGTACCTAGGTTGTTAACGTTGGCTAACGTCAAACCGACTGTGACCAACGCGCTAATTAGGTAGCGTTAATGTTCATGCTTACTGTTGCTGTTCTGTAAATGGCCCTTTCTGGCAGTAGCTAGAGAACGTTGGCTGTCACAGTGTCTGGCTAAAATAAGACCTGTCGCTCAGAATACGGTGGTAACCGAAAATACACTTGGCAACTAAAAAAATTGTTTCACTGTGGATGAATTTAACTAAACAAGTTGGCTTACTATTAAACACGGGTTGGAAATCATTGCATTAAAATGTGGCCTGGCTAACATGCTAACGAATCTTCCGTATACGACGGGGGCCTTGATTAGCTAGTGCTGCAGAATGTAACTTAACGTATGAATCTGTGTGTAAAACATGATGATTGTTTTGAAGTTTTCAAAGTTAAGCCATGTTACTCTTAAATCTAATGTTATTCAACCCTTAACACCTTTCTGCACGTTTGTCAGTTTATAAAGGCCACAGTTTTTGAACCTGTAATGGTAACATTGCCAGGCATTTGAGTGGTTTTAAATATGACCAATACAGAAGCCAACTTAACAGTTTAAAACATAAATCAATATTTTCTCAATTAAACGTGGTTGTTTCAAGAACAGGCTGCAGCCTAGTTTGGCTGACAATAACTCCATAAACAGGAAATTAGTAGCAGCACCAGAGATAACTGAGAAAATATTTAAAAATGAAGCCATACCCAGCACAGCACATTTTAGAGAAGTGCATGCAGGGAAGCATTGTCATAACATTTAAAGTGTATTTCTTTTTCAGATTTAGCTTTACACTTATAGCCCTTTTAGCGTAGTTGTACCATTGGTTTTTTATGCTGTTAAGATAACGGATTGATTTTTTTTCAACCTGAAAATGAGAATACTAATAAATGAAAAGCACACAGTGCATAAAGCATGGACCTTTTTAAACCTCCTTGATTTCATATTGGCTACTACCCAACACTTAAGCTCTGCCCTTTCTCAAGGGTATGCACCATCAGGCCCAGTCAATCAGGGGAGACTGAGGGAAGATTTGAAAAGATGGCAGACAACCCATTTGTACAAACCATTTGAAAATAGTTATTGGATAAATGTTTGCTCTTAGGCATCTGGCAGTATGGCATAATTCTCTGGTCTGTCCTGAGATTAACCAGGTTTACTAGGTATGGATTATTAACCACACCGTAGTCCTGAGATTAACTAATATTAACTATGCACTTGTACCTTGCAATAATTTAGAAAGATGGTCTCTAGAAAACAAGCCAAGGTTACCACTGCCACTTGTTCTGAGGTGACAAAGTACACTAACATTTCATTAGTCACACGTCTCTTTGTTCTTTCGTGCTTTGATACAGTTCATAAAAAAATGGCCAATGGAGGAATTGCAGACTCAAATTCACAAGATTTATCAAGCTATAGTACGTGTGCTCCTTTTTCATCTATGTGCTAGATTGTTTGCAGACTGTTTCTTGATTGAATTCAGAAGGAATTTCTGCAGAGGCTAAAACAACTAGAAAACTATACATATTTATTAACTCTTAAATTCACTAGCTAAACAACTGGATTGCACACAACACATCTGACAACAACAGCTAGCAAGCTGAATGCTAGTTCGATGAGCTAAATTAGAACTGCTTAAAGCGATTCTTGTTCTCTTGAACAAGCAAAATGCTTATCTGCTAAAGACAGATGTAAATTGGTAGATTTGTTGGGAGCAAGGATGTTTTCATATTAGAATCAAATGATTAAAATATGATTTTGGAGCTGTTGTTCCTCCTGATGATGGGAGGAACCTAAGTTGGCCGTCTGTGTTTTAAGAGGGAATGGGAGACTGTTGCAGGAAAAGCAGCAGAAACTAAGAAAGTTAAGACAATAGGCTTGTAAGGCAATAACTAGTTTTGCAGTTTATAGTTTCTTGCTAACTAGCCCTCAATATCTTGTTTTGTCCTGTTAAACAGTTACAAATTATTTGAAAATAGTAAGAATTCTAATTGATTGTGGTTGTGTTTTTAAACATTTGGTCAAATAAAATATGGTTTGGCAGAACTTGTCAAAAAGTCAATATATTTTCATTTCAGTATCTTTGATACTGTGTAATCAGTTTAGGACCACATGGCCTAAAAATACTACATTTGTGGTAGTGATTGGGCCATGCCTTTTGTTTGTATACTAATGTTCCATGGTCTCACTTCTGTGCTCCAACAAACAACTAAAACCAAGTGTTTTTCTTCTCAACAGGCAGACAATGAAATGAATTCTGCTGATATCCAAGAAGAGGAAGAAAAAGGAGAAGAAGAAAAAGAAAATTCAGGTGATTCTGACCTCCAGGTAAGTACTTTTGCATTTTGTCTAACCCCTTGAAGGTACGTATCCTTCACTTCGGTCCCAAATATTTCCAATAATCACAACAAACGGCGAAGAGCACAACACAGACAAACTTCTGTGAAAAAGTCAACACAACAGCGTAGCGCACCAATGCATTAACAAGTTGTATTTTATAATAAGTTATTACGAGGGGAGCATGAAACTATTCTATGGCACCTTATTGTTATTGTACATTATATTATTATTATTCTGCTTTTGTCTTCTCCAGCCTCTATCTCCCATGAAAATTGCTAAGAACGTATCAGATTTGACAGGCAGGTAGGGTTCTTGATTTAATTTAAAATCCAGTTTTCAAAAATTAATTGAAAGTCACTTTCAACTAAACAAAGGAACTGTACCTTGGCTTGTTCGACAGCAAGTTCCGCACACTTGTTGCACGTCCTAGTTACTTCTCGTGGCAGGAATCTTGTGGCTTTTCAGCTACTGCTTGCCTCGTTCGTCTGACACAGAAGCTGGCTGTGCGGCAGGTTATATCTGTATTTCAGTTAATAAAATGTGTTCTACCAAGGCAACTTCCTTCCCAGACTGGTTGCTTATAGCAAAGGGAACGCGTTCCTATTCAGCAGCTGTTATTGTAATCTAAGTGTTTTAGCTACGTTAGCTCAAAGTACTGTTTGTCATTCTACCTAGCAAGGTACGCTGAGTGAGTTGCTTGCACTTAGTTAGCCATGTTAGCTACAGTGAGTCAGCTAACGTGGTTGTGCTGCAGGGATTTTACATGGCTAGCTATCTGTATTGTAGGTCTGTGGATGTAGTTCACCAGCCGTTTTACATCACTGTATTTTCTTTTAGTACTATCTGCAATTGTTGCCCTGAGAAGCACTGAAATTCTGCAGCTTGAGTGGCTGGTGGCCACACTCTTGTAACAGGTTACACACTCTCAGCGAATGGTTTATGCCCAAAGATGTCACAAACTTTTGTAGAATCGATTACAGGCAGAAGGGCAGGGTCTCGGCAGGTGGCGTGCACACTATCACAGACTGTGAGTGCATCATAACTAATGATGTATTATGTTTATTTAGTGATACTTTCATGGGGGAACAGCTGCATATGACACCTTTAAACAACTCTCTTCTCTTTGTGTCCAGCTGGAGCTCAGTGTTTTTCGGGCACAATGGATGTCCGAACTGATACCCTCTGCTGGGTCCAGCGCTGCTAAGAAAGAGCTCCTGCGATCGGGAGAACTGAGGAGAACACAGGACCTAGCCCGCGAGGAAAAAGTAAGGACTTGTAGGTTATTCTGTGAATGTTACCAAATTGCCTTCTTTGAATTTTGTAGGTGAATACTCATGTCTGCAAAGCTCCTTCCTTTTCTTAGTGTAATAAGAACGAGGAAACTAGGGGTGTAATGGTACACAAAAATCACAGTTAGGTACTTGCCTCGGGTTTGAAGTAACGGTTCGGTACGTTTTCGGTACAGTGGGGGGGAAAAATAAATGCAAAACATAAAATTGCTTTTCATTTATTATGAACTTTGTAAACAGTGGCTAATTGGCCATAATTTACTGAACAAAGTACTGAAATGTGGACGAGAGGGAACTTTGTAGCGTAGGCTCAATCACTTTCGACATATGTTTAAAACCTGTGTTCTCGACAGAGAAGCATGGTCGCAGATCCGCTCCTATAAAAACACCTACAGCATTTGTTATTGTGGCTAGATAGTAACAGGACTAGCGTTCAGACAGAATGACAGAAGCGTTCAGAAGCAGCAGTTCACAGGATTAGCGAATCATTTCGTTTCCTCTCGCAGTGTAACGGTACATGTATACGGGACTTTCGTTCGGTACACGCTGTGAACCGAATGAATGCAATCTTGCTTTAACCACTAACACACATGCAGAACTTTTTTGGTGTGTGCGAAACTTCAGTCAAAACCCTGAGCTCCCCCTACAACTATAATTGTAGTTTATAGTTGTATAAACTACAATCAATGATGCGCAACATCTATGTGAATGGTTGCACTGCAGTCGCGAGTTAGATTTTTGTGCTAGGTACGCGACACCCTCTGAAACCCCCTCTGCGTAGGTCGCAAAGGTTGCGTTGATGTTAGAGCCCTGGTTGTGTCACTGTCGCATTGTTGTCATTCGAGCATATAGAGGTTTTAAGACAGCTGGAAGGAGGGTTGGACACTACTTCGTTAGTATGGGGACTCAGTCAACCTCGTGGGAGTTGGACAAAATAGGGGGAAATAGGGGTACCCTTTGTCACTTCCATTATAAGCACCCCCGCCCCCCAAAGCATTGTTGCACAACAGAGGCTGTGGTTCTGTGCTTCAAACAGTGAGGTTATAAGGAATGCCTCCATTTAGTGTGCACCCGGTGCTTGTCAATTCGCTCCTGTTCGTCATTGTAGATATTGGCCCAAGAAGAATGCAATATGTTTTGTACTCGTAGATGACATGCAAATCTGTTTGGCTTATCACTTTCTGTTCAGTCTGGTTTACAAAAGGGTATGTGTGCAATTGACTGCGGGGCAGTGAGCTGGTGGAGCCCTGCTTACGTTATAGCAAGACATCCAGTGTTACAACGAGTGCTTTTGAGACACATTTATACCAGGGGCTTTACAGATTTACTGTAACATCTATACTGTAACACTACTCTTTATAGTATTGCTTTGTTTTGCTTTAAATATTTGCATTTGTTTCATTTTACTTAAATAAAAAAACATTTTAAATATATTTATTTCTTGAATACATTTTTTATAATAATTTTGTGTGTGGCAACCTCAAGGAACATGCACTGAGGCTTGACTGTCATTCTCATGCTGATGCCTAGTAGTTTGTATACCTTTGTTTAAACACTGAGGCATTATGTGAAACTGTTGTACTGTTTGATGTATTTCTTTGAACACGTGTTAAACATTTTGATGCCTAGTTGAAAGTTTGCAAAACCTTTGTTATACTTTTGTGGGGTTTGAATTCACTGTTTTGAAAATGTAAATACTGTTTCAAGACTTTAATTTAAGCAGTTGAGAAAAACTTAAGATTCATTTATTTGGTAACTGATAGGATCAAGAATCTGTGTTCTTTAGATTGGATGTTGGAGAGCTCAGCAGTGATTATTATAAATGAGTCATTTTAAACCATCATATTTGTTCAACTGTGATGTCGATGGACATTGTATGTTTTTTAGGCCCGAGAGCTGTTCCTAAAAGCAGTGGATGAAGAGCAGAATGGGGCTGTATATGAAGGCAGGTTCTATCATTTTCTGATTTGTCTTTCGATTGAGTTAATTTGTTTCTGTTGTGAAACATTCCCTCTTCAAAAAAACCAAGGACAGCCCCCCTAAACTCTGTACTTTGTGTTGATAAAACAAGATTTTGGTGAAAGTTATATTTTATACAGCACTAAATGAAACACAAATGTTGTTTGGGTTTATTTAAGCTATCAAAATTCAAAAGTTCTCACCAGACCTGGGTCACATAATTATTAGAAAATAATTGAACCCTTTAGACACCCAAAAAAACGATAACCTAAACTTGTTTTTGTTTATCGCTTACCTTTGTACCATTTCAAGTTATTCACTGGACTTGAACTGCTTAAATTTCAGTAAAAACTGGAAAAATTACTAAACCTTTTGACCAGTAGTGTGTATATATAACTGCTGTGTTGAAAACCTCATAATTATATGTTCATCTTTGTGTCATTAAATGGAATCTAAAAAGTGATATATACCATAACTAATGCAATCAGAAAAAATATTCTTACTATACCATAACTATGCAATGATGGACTTCTCTGTAATTCCCTAACTGTGGAATGGTCTCACCCTGAATGCTGTCCTCTTACTGTAAACTCCTGATAGAAACAAGTAATGGAATTATTAAATGCACACTGAACAAATTACAACACATTCCAAACATTGCAAAGTAAAATATGACTCCTACAATTAATGGAGTCCCGTTAACTATGCAGTTTTATAAACTGAAATAAACAGAGCTCAATAGCAATCCCCCCTCTTAACAAACGAAATAATAGCAATGAACTGTTCAACCCAGTTCCAGTTCTGTGCTGATTTATCAATTTATATGAAAATACAGTGAAAAAGTGAAATATGTACAATATATGAGAATGAAAATTAAGTCATTTTCAATTGCGCACCTTTTCAATGTATCAACTGATGTTTTTTTGTATTTTTTCATTGTAACTGAAATTGTAATTATTCTCTATGATTCACGTTTGGCCATTGTATGTAACTGTGTGCTGCAATATTGGCCAGGTCTCTTGTAAAATAGATTTTGGATTTGGATTTCAATTAGACTTAGAAAGTAAATGTTTGATAAAAGTGACTTAAGCAATTTTACTAATTGAAGTAGAGATGAACAGGAAAGTGTGTTGTTTGCCTTAATGAAGGAAAATGCTGCTAGCTAGTTAGCTTGCACTATAAAACATTGTGGTAAACTATCTGAGATAAAAATAAGATATTTTACAATATGAAATGAATTCTACAATGAATCACCCCAAGTTGACTCCTAATCGATTAGTGAAGGCTACCAATATCCTCTGGTGACTACACCATTTTATGGCAGCTCTCCATTTTATATCCATACAATGTTGATACAATCAACACATTGTACATAAAGTTAAATTAAATCATGAAATCTTGACCATGTTGTGACAATGGTGTAAATACCTACAAGATTATGTTCTAATTACTATGTTCTGTGACAGTAAAGTTTCACAATGTGCTTTACATAGCCTTAATTACTTTACTTTACAATGTCTACCTATACATTTCTGAATGTTCTGACAGTGGATAACAATTTTTTTTTTTTTTATGTGTTAGTATTTGCGACCAGAATATTGCATGTCATGTAGAATATGTGTGATAACCTTTCCACACTCTTATCAGGTGTTGTGGTCACAGGTGTATTATGTGTTACTTGAGCAAAATGGGAAAATGCCTACAAGATGCTTGGACAAAAGATGCTTCCAGTAAAATGACTGTCAAACCTTTTTTAATTTTAGCTATCAAGTACTATCGCAGGGCAATGCAGCTGGTGCCTGACATTGAGTTTAAAATAAACTATAGCCGCTCCCCTGACCCAGACAAGTAAGTATATTCACCTCGTCACTTCTATTTTTTTATCTAGTTTTACCCCAAAAGGGAAACGTATAGATTTGCTTATTTTTGCAGTATGAAATCGAACATTGATTGTTTTGTAGTGTATGCATTCTGGATTTTTAAAGATTTAGTAAATGTTTAAAATGGATGATTTGTAACCATTTTAAATATGAACTATTCATAATTGGTTATTAAATGGCGGCATGTGGTGTTGTGCCTAATATGACCATTAACTATAATTATCCTGTCAGATACTCCATTGCTCAGAAAAAGCTATTGCATGTAAGCTATTGCATGCACTGTAGCTAGTGTGAGAAATGGGGGCTTTAGCAAAAGTTCTACCAGGGAGACTTCCGGGGTCACTCCAATCTACCCACAGCCAGTGGTCGCAGCAATGTAAAATGTGGTTGCTAACTACTAAGGTACAACCACTTTGCCACATGGCAAGAAAAGTGCTTGAAATCAAAAATAAAATATGCATTACATTATTAGTATTATGTAAAACATTTAATCAAAATAAATCATTAACTATAAAAGCTGTGTCGCTAATCACCAGAACCAAATGCCCTTGTACAAAGCTATATTTCTGCTTTCTATTTTAAGAATATTCATAAATAAACCGCTGTTCATTCATTTTTTGATCAACACGATGAAAGGCCATCAAAGGAAATAACTTTTAATCTCTGTGACATAGTGGGCTGTGTTTTGAGGCTGCAAAAAGCCCTCATAAGTATGGGCACAGCTAGCACAAGGGCAGATTGATATTTAGCAGTGGGGCAGAGAGGTGCAACTACGTTTGACCCTGGGTTGGTATTTTTCAGTTTTTTTAGTTGGTGGGTTGAAAGGGGGCTGGTTTTGGGTGTGTATTGGTGCAAAGGCGTGGTGCAGTGGTGTTTTAGTAGATTTAAGGGATCTGAAGATTCTGTCACCAGAAACTGGGTCATACCACAGAGGCAACCGTGCGCTTGATAGGGGATGATTATGGGAAAAAAAGATTTGTTGAATATGTTGAGGATACATACACATATAGATTCTACTGCAGTAACTATCATATTTAAATCACCATAGCAAAATAAATAAGCCTGATGCGTTTATTCTATAACCGTTTTTTATGTTCATGTTTATATTTGCAAAGAAATTGTAATATCTGTAAACATACAATCGTAAGGAGTCGATTCTATCAGGATGGATCGTGATGCAAAATGCTGCATATCTCACGTGTTTGTGAGTCTGCATAACCCGGTCTCATAACGCCCCCAAAACGAGAGGCCTGGTGTTTGCTTTTGTGAATAGGTGTTTGTGCTTCTCCAGTGTAAACTGCTGTCTTTCTCCAGCATAGAAGATGGTGAAAAGAACAACGAGATCGCTGACCTGCTCACCTACTTCCAGCAACAGCTCACTCTACAGGACATGAACCTGAAGATATGCGAGCCAGAGGTGGAAACCACGCAGATGCACATTTCAGGTGCGTCTAAGTGCGTCTAAGTGTCCACAACAGCCATGCCTGGACTGTCTGAGAGGGGCATTAGAAGCAGCAAATTTCCAATTTTGTGGAGATTTGTATGTTCTCGTGTTCTGGATTTAGCAGGGTATTTATTCAACATGATTATGCAAATGAAAGCAGCCACAAACAACCAATTAAAAACATTTTTTAAATAAATTTTTAGAAGATTTTTTCCCCTGTTTTCTCTCCCAATTTTGGTGGCCAATTTTCTCCTTTATTGATTAAATTCCCCCCACGAACCCGACGAGATATCCCTCAAAGGACAATTTAAATCCTTACTATGACATATCACATGAAATGAAATGAAATGAAATGTATTTGTATAGCGTTTTCCACAATTGAATTGTCACAAAACGCTTAACAGAGGGGGAACCCAGGCCTAGACCCCTCCAAAAGCAAGCCTAAAGGCAACAGTGGCAAGGAAAAACTCCCTTGATAGGGAGAAACCTTGGGAGGAACCAGACTAAAAGGGGGAGGAGCCCTTCCTCTTCTGGCTGGCACAGGGTGTGTCCAAAAAAAGACCATGTCATGGTCAGTCCAAGGTGACTCAGGGCTGAATGACTTTGCGCCTCCTGAGTTAGGTAGTCAGTGGGGTGGGGGGGGCTAAACCATCTGAAGGGGGTCCAGATCCAGGAACTGGGTTAGGCGTGGGGGTGAGGGTTGATGGGGCCAGCTCACATTTCTTGCAGAATCTAGGGCTCAGGGGGCAGGTGCCCCCAAGTCAGAGGCCACGGCAGAGAAGAGAACATGCAGTCATTAATATATATCTTGGAGTACTTAAGAAACCTGGAGAGATAACTCAGGGAGATTAACCAATGACATTGCAGGGTATGCAATCCCTAAACACTGGAGAAATACCAGCTGACTGGAAGCAAGGTAGTATAATTCAAATATATAAGAAGGGCGATCGCACTGACCCAGGGAACGTAATGTAATATTTTAAAAGCTTACTTGGTGTTTGTGTGTCCATGTTTTTATAGTCATTTATTGTGTGTGTAACACCTGTTGGAGGGTGATAAACACATGAATAATGGCCTTTTATAAAGTGCTTTTGCAATATTTAAACATGTATAGGATAAGATATGGGACCTTTAAGTCTTAGTTTTTTGAATGGCTTTCTTTCAGGAAGATGTTGATTTTCTCCTCCTTTGAATTGTCAGAACATGTCTCTCTACATTGTTATTGTGTTTGTGGGAGGGTGGCCTCCGATAGCGTAGCGGTCTAACGCACCCGTATTGGCTGGTCCTTTACAAGTGTGAGCTGCCTATCACACGGTTTGAAAGCTGACTGTACCAGACCAGCCCTGGTGGGGAGCCCCAATCAGGGCCGGTGCTTGACTGTCCGTCCCAGGGGAGGGGGGGGGAGGGTGAACCGGCACAAGTTCGCCGAGAACCAAGTAGGTGTTTCTACAGAACGTGGGTGGGAAAATTCTGTCTCGAAGGAAGCAGGGTTCGCTGCCCTCTGAGGATTAGCTTGCCTCGTAGAGAAGAACGGTGAATTCGTGTGAGGAGGGCAAATTGAAATAAATATATAATTGGACAGAAAAATTGGGAAAAAATCTGAAACAAAAAAAAAAATAAAAGTTATTGTGTTTGTGTTTGTAGCTCTGCCCCCAGAGGTGCTGATGTACATCTTCCGCTGGGTGGTGTCCAGTGAGCTGGACCTGAGGGCATTGGAGCAGCTCTCTCTGGTGTGCCGAGGCTTCTACATCTGTGCCAGGTCGGCGGGCAAGCTTGTGATTCACACTTTCTCTCACAGTCTCTCACTCGTGACAAAAGAGGTCGGAAAGCAATAAAACGCAACACACCCTGGGCTGTCCAGATGATTGTGATAATTGGGTGTGCTGTGGCAGTTTTCTTCTCTTGATGAGACGAATGCATGTCTGTAATGATTCTTGACTCCACCATTGTTTTCATTCCATTATTTATTGGATTTCAGTACAGATTTCCAGTCCTGGATGCTGAGTGGTCAACCAGTCTTCCTAGCGGTGCCGATATTCATGATACAACATGGCTAAATAGAATGTCCATACGTCAGTTTAATGTCATCGTACCTTCCACTGACATAAACATCCTAGATATCGAGACACTGTAAGCAGTGGACTGTAGTATAAATTGAGACTTAACTTCTTTCAGCCTCCTTGACTCAATTTCCAGAGTTGGCTGTTCAGCATTTCTCTTATTGGTGCAGAGGAAAATAGCTGTTAATTTCAACACAACAACAAAGGGGCAAAATGAAGAATGTGTGTAAATGCTGTAACAAAGTTCAGAAGTGGGACTCTCGTTGCTTAGTGACCAAATAAGATGCACTTGCCTTAATTTTTGAGTCTATGAGTATATGTGTGGATGGATCCGTTGTATAAACTGATATGGAATGAGAACCTGTGTTATATCATGAATATAGACATGGCTCGGGGGGGTGTTGTTAGGCCTAGACTTGTCGATATCCATGATCCACCGGTTCTCCTTCCGTATCGATTTGATAGTATGTACAAAATGTAAGCTGTGTAAGTCACTGTGGATAAGGGCATTTGTTAAACAAATAAATAATGTAGGCTGTTGCAATATGAATTTGTTTTCGCTGGGACATTTGAAGTGTTGTGCTTTTCCAGGGACCCAGACATTTGGCGCTCAGCCTGTCTCAGGGTGTGGGGGCGTGGCTGCACCAAGATCGTTCCGTTCAGTTCCTGGCGGGAGATGTTTTTGGAGAGGCCCCGTGTGCGCTTTGATGGTAATTATAAAATGAACCCATCTCACCGTAAGGAGCGCGGAGTAATTATGAACGACATAACTCATTTTTTTGAAATCCAATGGCTGGATAAAGCACCATATTTCCACAGTAAGCTTATCTAAGCTTATTTAACCTCATTAGCTTATATTTCTTATGTTGCATCCTTTTTTGTTCTTGTACCTATCAAATTATATAGGAAATACATGAATATTTTACAATTAAACCCTTGAAAGTGTTGTGTTCTATGCAGTTCACCCATCATTTTTAAAAATGTAAAACAATAACAAAAATAAATCATTATTTTTTTCATGGAATTTGCATATGGTTTTCAAGCAACAGCATTAGCTGATGGTTGCTGTACTTTGATCATCCAAATAGGTGTGTACATCAGCAAAACAACGTACATTCGCCAAGGAGAGGAGTCCCTAGATGGATTCTACAGAGCCTGGCATCAAGTGGAGTACTATAGGTAGGACTGAGGTGGACATGTTGACCTCCACACATCAGAAGTACAGACACTGATCTGCCTGGTGGTCACCGTTGGTGTGAATATACCCGTGCAGGTACTTGCGCTTTTTCCCCGATGGCCAAGTGATGATGCTGACCACACCTGAGGACCCGTTCATCACCATTCCTCACCTGCGCAGCAGGAACTCCAGGTATGTAGGATCGTTAGATGGACATTTTCAGACAGCCCCTTATATCAATGTTTTACTTGTCTTCTGTCCCTTTGTCGTTGATGTCCATTTCGGTGGGTTAACAGCTTCTTCACCATGGCCAGGTGCAATACCGTCCTCGCACTCCAAGCCCAAGATCAAATGCATTAAAATGTTCCAAACGTACTGTACAAGCATGTCTTAATAAAGCCACTTTAATATCTGAGGCATACAAATGTATTTTACTGAATAATTGTTTATAGCAGCAATCAGTTGAGTTTGATGAAGCCTCCTCTCCTGCTCTCCTTTTTTCCTAGGGGCGACTCGGTCATGTTTGGTCACTTTCGCCTGTCCCAGGATGCAGACAATCAAACCAAAGTTTTTGTTGTTGTTTCCAAGAAAAAAGAGGAGGTGGGTTGGTGTGCGTGCATCTAGTGTTATTGTGAATTGTGAATTGTAAGTGACTGAGCTGAGCCAGCGTTGTGCGTGCGTGCGTGTTATTTTGAACTGTGACTGGTCTGAGCCTGCGTTGTGTGTGTGTGTGTGTGTGTGTGTGTGTGTGTGCGTGTGTGCGTGTGTGCGCGTGACAGAAGGTGGCAGAGTATCAGAAGAACAAGTTCTACCGGCGGACCTCAGTACCAGATTCGGAGCACAGCTTCCATGTAGGACTGCAGCTGTCCTCTGGGGGGCGCCAGCGCTTCAATAAGCTGGTGTGGGCCCACCACTCCTGCCACATTACCTACAGGTAACCTGGTCACCACCATAAATACATTATATCAGCAGGTTAAATTCAATATTGATTATTATGAAATTGCAGCCTGTCCTGGGTGGGAAGTTTTATGCATTTTATGAATTTCATAATAGATTTTTCTGTCCAAATAGCTAATTTGTTTACTCATTGTGATTAAACTACTTAGTATTAAGCTTGCTTTAGCAATGGAGGAAAGGAATTTGTCAATAAATTGCAATCTCATCGAGTGAGATGCATACGTATTGTGATATACATTTAATTTGTACCCGTTTCTAGATCAACTGGAGAAACGGTAGTCACTGCTTTCAACGTGGACAAGACTTACACACCTCTGTTTTTCGCCCGTGTGAAGAGTTACACTGCATTTTCAGAAAAGCCACTTTAGGCCACCCGCTGGAAGACCAATACTTCCCAAAGTTTACATATATAGACACACACAGACACACACACACACTCACTCACACACACAGACACTCACACACGCAGACACACACATGCACACACAGACTCACTCACTCACACACACACAGACACTCACACTGGTATATGCACCTCTTGTGAAACTTCCCTGCACATATTTTATGCTGGATGATGATTTTGATGAATGTAATCTGATATTAGTGTGAATTTCTCCGCTTCCTTCTTCAGTTTAAACTTTAAAGTTGTAAAACATCTTTGTAATTGTAACGCATTAGGTGTTCTTTAAGGTATAAAGCAGAGAAATGATTTGTAGGTAATGGGTTCTTCACTACTCTGAGCAATATGTATGCTAATTACACAGAAAATGGCATTAAGTGTTTGTTGTTGTACTATAAAACCCGGTGTACAGTAAACAGGAGTTGTCTTTTGTTCACCTGAAACCACTAAAGAAATAATTTTCTAGACTTTTGTATTAGTATGAAATTAGCAATTTGGTCACCAATATTCAGCCTCCAGTGTAAATTGATCGTAATGAATGAAAGTGAAGGGCAGCATAGTCTTGGTTAAGGACATGTTTTGTCACCAGACACACTTTAATAGCCACTCTTATTCCTCTCCTAACACTGTGTTTCTCATCCTAATGTTGTCTTTTAAAGGCAGGCTCAGCACCCGTTGCCAGTGAGTGAATAAGTATATTGGTTAAAAAAAAAAACCCTCAGGAAACCTCCAGACATCTAATCCATTGTGAACTAGTAGGAACATTCCCCAAGTAAAAAAAATAATAGTTTATAAACATTAACCTTGCACAAAGTGAGCTTCGGGCATCAGAGACTGCAGCATATTTGGTGCGTAGAGAAAAGCCTGTCGTTTGCTTTACAGTGTATTCTGTTTTCAGGTAAGCTTTTTCTGTCCTAAATTATGAATTAATAAAGAGAACAAAAAAGCATGTAGAAATGGTATGAGATGAATACAAAAATCCTAGTCGACTGGATGAATATTGGAACCATAAAGTTTTATTTGTAAAACTCGGGGCTCTATTATGTGTAGGTGCGTGTATTTTTCTTCTGGCTTTTACTGTTACTGGCCAATCCCCAAAGTAAATATTTGGGCCATTTTTGGGGTGGGAAAAGAGCCAGAACTCCTGAATTTATTGTTCAAATTTTATTTCGTAGGGTTGTCTGTGTTGGTCGTTTTCATCGTTACTAAGAATGTAATTGATTTCACTCAATTACAGCAGGTAATTACGCAGTTAACTCACCTCACCTGGTTTCTTGGGTCTACATTGGCTGCTGATTTTAAGGTGAAAACAAAACAAAAAAAAACAGCAGCGGATAGCGTAGCGGTCTAACGCACCACACTTTGGCTGGTCCGGTGTGGTGTGCGCTGCCTGACAGGGACGCGGTTTGGCTGTCCGCCTCCGGGGGAGGGGGAAGGGTGAGCCGGCACGAGTACATCGAGGAGCAGAAAAAAGGCTTCCGTGGTAGAGTTCCGTCTCGGAAGAGGCGGGGGAGGGTGAATTGAGATAAATAGAGGGTATAATTGGCAACCAAATTGGGAGAAAAACGGGAAAATTTTGAATTAGAGTTCACCACTCCTGCCCTAAAGGTAGTCCTAGATAGGGCCTGTGCAAATCCCTGACCATGTGACTTATGAGGCATGTGACTGCTGTTTCACCCCAAATTCTCAATGTGTCACTGTAAGCACTCAATCTCACTGATCTCAGAAATGATTGCATAAACACTACAGGTGATTCACCAATTAAACCGAGGATTAATTAATTAATACAAGGATTAATTTGAAAAAGCTTGTCTGCACAAGACAGTTAAAGAAGTGTCAACAAAGTGAAATGGACTCACCAAAAATAGAGTGCAACAGTATCCACCTGGCTCACTGCACACTGATGGATATAATTTATTTGCAAAACATGCTTAGGGAGCCAGCATAAGGTTATTAACTTATCAGTGCTAATAGGGTTCAAATCATGTCATTATAATTTGCATGTGGATGTATTCTAAATGAATTAACATAAATGTATTGAATTTAACACATCAATAAAATAAAATTGACAGGGTGATAAAACATATATTTCTTCAATTTGGGCTGCCCTTGGCATCACTGGAAGTCTACATCAGAGGAAAAAGAAAAAATAGTCACATCTAGTCATTAGTGCAAGGTAGGGGTGTCACTTTGTGTTGAATATTGGGGGGTTCTCCTCAAGAATAATTTTATATAAGATTTCTGCTCAGTAAAAAATAAAACCATATTATGAGCATAAGCTTGTTTGTCATTCTATGTCACTGCATGATTTAATTCATTTAAATCTTCATTGCATTTGGTGAGCCAGCTCAATTTTGCCGTGAAGCACGAAAGGGTGTCTCCGGAATGTGGGTGGGCGAATTCCATCTCAAAGGAGGCGGTGTTCGCTACCCTCAGAGAATCAGCTTGCCTCGTAGAGACGAGCGGCGGACTCGTGTGGGGAGGGTCAATCAAAACATCTAGAGGGTGTAATTGGCTAATAAATTGAGGGAAAAACGGGAAAAATCTGAAACAATTTTTTTAATTGCCAACTTCAAAATGAGCTGTCATTGTCAACAGAATTCAGAATTAAGCAAATAGGGTAACAGAGCCTGCCACGCCATCAGATGGAATACATAAAAGGTATCACCATATAAGGTGTACATAGTTTTTCTTTAGTATGGTATGGCGTATATTATAGTATGCAGTATTTCATTTGACCTATTTATGTGACATCACAGCCTCAATAAGGGTTTGAGACTCACGCTCATAACTGCATCATTATTACCCTGTGGAGTAGCTTAAGACCAACAACAAGGAGCCAGTGGAACCTGTCTCCTGTCCTGGCCTGATTGAGCTGAGTTGTGCTGGTACCAAAGTATGCAAGCCAGTAATACTATGCCCTTGCATACTAAAGGTGTTGATTCTGAATTCACAGCTCATGAACAAACAGTTGTACAAAGTCCAAATATTTTAGATGATAAAGTTGAAAATACAAATAATCATATTCCAATAAACACAGACAGTCAGGTCCAGAATTATTAGCACCCTTGATGAAAATGAGAAAAAAAGGCTGTATAAAATAAACAATACAATTGGCTATATTGTACGCTCAAAAAAACTTTAAATTATATTTTTAAAATTCTAACAATGTGTCAATTATTGGCACCACTAATAATAATAAATAAATAAGGCGGCACAGTGGTGCAGTGGATAGCACTGTCGCCTCACAGCAAGAAGATCTCGGGTTCGAATCCAGGCCGGGGGCCTTTCTGTGCGGAGTTTGCATGTTCTCCCCGTGTCCGCGTGGGTTTCCTCCGGGTACTCCGGTTTCTTCCCACAGTCCAAAGACATGCACGTTAGGCTAATTGGAGTCTAAATTGCCCGTAGGTATGAGTGTGTGAGTGAATGGTGTATGTAGTGCCCTGCGATGGATTGGCGACCTGTCCAGGGTGTATTCCTGCCTCTTGCCCCAATGCATGCTGGGATAGGCTCCAGCCCCCCGCGACCCTAACTAGGCATAAGCGGCTGAAGATGAGATGAGATGAGATAAATAAATAAAAAGAATAAAATAAAATCCAGCAAAAATAAATCTGCATTAACATGTCTTCTATAAAATGTCTGTTTTACAAGATTTGTGAACATATTGCAGGGATCTTTGACCATTCTTCCATAAAGAATCCTTCATGTCGTACAGTGTGTGCTTGTAATTGTGCTCCTGTTACAACAGCTACTGCAGTCCTTGGCTTTTTTAAGCCAACTTAAGTTTGTCCTCAAACCTTATTTTCTAGCTGTTATTTTGGTTCTTTAAAAGGTCTATAGGCATTCACACTCCAGTACAGCAGAGGGCAGTACTGTGCCCTGCGTTTGGTTTAGGGACTTGCAGCACAAACAGAGCGCAGTGTTCGGGTACTCCAGCAGGTGACATTAATACACAAAGTAGCGTTCAGTCCAGCCGTAGATGCCTCATTCACCCTGTTCAGATACGTCTGCACGGCCGCCATATTGCGGCGGGCAAGATCCACACGACAGTACGATGAAGCTGAAATGACAGCTGCATAGTACTGTGGTGTCATTTGGCTCAAAATTGTTACGTCTAACAGCTATGGCCCAGGCTCTTCTAGGGCCTGGATCCTTGGGAAACCTGTGACATAAAACAAGGCCATATCAACAAAATAAATCACTTTTTATAGATAATTTTCTAATGACAACCTGGCATGTTGCTGAATGGTGTGTGTAGTAGACTAGCCTAAATATGGCCTAGATAACTGTCACAGACACAGGTGTTGCGGAACCCACGTAAGGTATGGATTTAACCATGTATTATCTCATCGCCCCCCCAACACACACATACACACTCTTGTCAATTACAATATACCAATAAGACACCAAATTAGATGACTATCAAGTAAATAGCACTTTCAGTCACTTGGTCATGCAGTGGTTTGACAACTAGGTAACGTTATATGTTTTGTTATTATTATAGCGATATCAGTCGGTTATTCAACGCCAGCTTTAAAGGGACAGTGAAATAGTGAAATAGCCACTTACATGTGAAAAGTTATCTCACGAGCTTTGCTTCTGTGGCCCCTCCTATTTTTACAGCCAAATGCTGCACAACTTTGTGGCATTTTTGCATAGGCTAATTCCTCTTCGTACCGTGTTCACAGCGGGAAATCGTTGCGGAAACTCAACAATTGTGAAATTTGAAAAGCAAGTAACCTGCAAGTTATGCAGAAATTTAACACGTTTATAACAAGCCATAATGTTACGAAACTCGTTTGAGAATTAAGCGACTTACAGTATATTTTATCAGGGGAAGTCTGAATACACATATTTTGTTTAAACGCGGATCTTGCATGCAACATTATAGCGGCTGTGCAGACGTATCTGAACTGGGGAATGAGGCATTTAATTTATATCTATGGTTCAGTCGGCCAAAAACCGGAAACGCAGAAAAAAAGAGGAGGAAGGAACGTCATATTTATTGGACATATTTTACGTACTAGCCGATTAGTGTGACCTCTTCATTGCGAAAAGCGTGTTACATAGTGTGGCCAGATAGCTATTATGAATCTAACGTGTAGAGCACGATACAATTCGACAATTGTCTAGTACATGTAGCCATTTTAGAGAATGAATAGCATGCTTCGCTTCTCTGTAACTGTTTGTTGTAGAGGACTTGGTAAACGGGTAAGTAATGAATTTAGCTACCTAACGCAACCTTGTCGCATAACAAGTGTTATTAACAACTTGTCAGTGTTACTGCGTTAATTAGCCGAGTAAAGTAATCATTGTAAATCGCACAATAACTCAACTCCCTCAATTAGTGTGGCGTTGTTTTTTTGGAATTCACCGAAAGATACTGTCTAATGTTGCTAACTTTTCGTCTCGTCTTAGTGCGTTTCATCAATTACTGGAGAAAGTGCACTTCCAGGCAACCTACGAATCCCTTCGAATCTCGTGGAACTCCCCCGAACAAGTAATCATTTATTGAACGTTGGTGATTCAACTAGCCAGCGAAATGCTTTAACATTTAGACAGCTTACCAACATTTGTCAATTTAGACGGATTCCGCGCAACAGGGGGGTGGTAAGGTGTGTTTTTGCCATTGCCTTTTAGGACGTCCTTTGCCATCTGGTTGCGAGCTCCCTTTGCTGCGTAGGTGTGGGGCGGATATCCCAATTCATCTTAGTGCCAAGCAGACGTGGCTGGAATCCTTGAGAAGCCGAGAAGACGATCAACTAGGTTTAGTTGAGCTGCACCCTGACGTCTTTGCAGTACCTCCCAGGTATGAAATATGTAAACGATAATCTGGACAGCAGAGATATTATTAGTGGAGCCTTTGTTTAACGTAAAGTTCATGACCGTCACTACCTTTGAGCCTACCAATGAAACTACTCAGATTAATTTCACTATATTACATGCTGTGTAAATCCTAATATTCTCATGTTAGTTTCTACTTCAAGTGATGGATCTTGGGTGATAATGTGTTATGTTACCAAAGGAACTTGACTCAAAGTTGCCAGTTTGAATCCCTGGTGGGACATTGGTAATGCGTCCATTGAGTAAGATACAGTAGAACTGAGGTGGCACCCCTAATTACGCAAATATTATGAAGCCTAATGAACACAGGTGAACATGTGCTGTGTTTCACTGTTCAGACTGAATATTCAGACTCTTGGTAATCCATCAAACTGCAATCAAGCTCAACCAAAATCAGTCATAAATTATGAAAATAAAGTTTCTGCTGCACCCAAAACACTGTGAAAGATGCACGTGTGAGCGCATGCTTGTCTATGCTCTCCTGAATCGACAGTGGAGGTTTCAGTGCGGCTTAGAATACGACTGGGCATTCCAAATTCTGAGAAAGGGTCAAACATTTTCAAAAAGCCATTTCTAGGCCATAAACATTTAATTCACAATTTTTAAAGTGTGAATGAAATTCATAAATACAGAAAATTGTCCTTCATTAGAGAAGAGTCCACTGTACTTCCGTAATTGCAATTATGGTATGGTTTAAGTGAAAACCACTTTACTCCGGGGCCAAGCTTGGAAACCTGTTCAAATTACATCCTGATTACTGCTGGTTTCATTATTTGTTAATAACTTAAACTAGGATTATAGCTACAAAATGAGAGTAGCCTATTAAAAAAATGAATAGGCTACCCCCCAGGTTCCCCCATGTTGATCTAAGATCTAAGATCAGTAAAGGATTCAAATTCATAAAATCATTGTAATTTCACATCGCTTTCATAAACATTGTTTGCTTGTTTGATCTGTACAGGGTTGACATTCTTCATGAAGTTGAAGTCTGGCAAAGAAATTTCAAGAGAATTGTAGGTCCAATAGTTTTATCAAATTTTAAAGTACTGTATTAAAAATACAAATATGGGTAATGTACATTTATTTCCATGAATTAGATTTCCACTGCTTTGCCAAATAATCTATTTTTAGTTATTTTAAGTTGAAACAATTGGAAATATCTTCTGTATGAAATGTAGTCTGAACGATGATAAATGCTGTTTCAGAGCCATGCGAAGGTGAAGTGCAGGGCAGAAGTGAGAGGCGGGGGAAGGAAGCCTTGGAACCAGAAGGGGAGTGGCCGTGCCAGACAGGGAAGCATCCGGTCACCCTTATGGAGAGGGGGTAGGCTTGCATGCTTTCTGTTCAGCTTTTCATGGAAAATGATTGCAAGGCAGGAATTTTCTGGTGGCCATGGTGCCCCTAAAAAATCAAAAAAACTTTACGATGCTCCAAATTGTTCCTGTTTGTTTTTGAGGGTGTACATTAGAGTGCGTCAAAAAACATGGAAGTTGTCACACGCGTTCGCTTGCAATTTTGATCCACTTAATGAGAGAACCTGGCAGTACAAAAATCAGTTCTAATATATCAATGTTTAGGAGTCGCACACAATTAATTAATAACCCTAACATTGATATATTGAACTGACTTTTATACTGCCAGGTTTTCCCATTAAGTGGATCAAAAATCGCAAGCAAGCGAACGCGTGTAACTTGTTTTTTTGACACACCCTAGTGTACATGGTTATTAAAAGCTAAAGTTCACTTCCCGTCCAATCGCACCTTTCATACAAAAAGAACAAAAAAGATAGATCTTTTGTGTTATGGTATCATAACTAACCCCATCCAGTTCAAATAGTTTCTAGTACTGATTGTTACTGGGGTACCATTTCTATTCAGGTTGAGTCGTGAAACAAGATGACATAATTCCACTTATCAGTATCAGTTGAGAAAATGGGGAATACAAAGTTGCCAAATATATCTAAAATATGTATAAGCAAATATGTTTAAATTACCGTAGTCATATTAGCTCAGCATTTGTAATTTTAGAATTGTGCCATATTCCAAATACCATATTATTATATCAATATGACTTTGAATACATTAATATTGGCCTTTGAAGAATGTGTACTTGAGTCTATTTATTACTGATGCTAATCATAGAAGATGTAGTGTACTATGTAACATTAGATTGTATGTGGAGATGGTGTAAAACAGGCAATAACATGAGAGCTGAATTCACAAGAGTCAAAGTATACAAATGTACAGTACTTGTGTATTAAGACAATTACAAAGTTTTTTTTGTATACCGTTTATAGGGGGAATTTCACATGGCCCTAGAGGACCAACCAGCTACTATTACATGCTGCCCATGAAAGTGCGCGTGATTGGATTAAAGGTGGCACTGAGTTCTAAACTGGCCCAGGTAATGACAGGTCATATATATGTGGGTAGCCCACGGTTGCTTCCAAGCCACCACCATTACTTGGAATATAATTTAATTGGTACTTGTTTTTCAAATAATCCATTAAGTTCTATTTGTGTTTGTGTGGGTATGGATGGGGAGATGTTAAATGATCCACTGAGAGGGGAAGAGTACTTGAGTGTTTGGATAGCCTTTTAACCACATCACGTTTCCTGCAGACAGAACGCCAGCAGCATATCATTTGATTTAGATTTTTTAAAATCTTTGTGTTAAAGGACGATCTTCGCATTGTCGACACTCTTGAGATGCCAACCCCTGACCCTCAGTATCTCCTGGATTTGGCCCGATACAGACACTGGGGAGAGTCAATTTTGATTGTAGATGTGTAAGTATCACAAGGGCTACCAAAATAGATAATTGGTATGTTGTTTACCTCAGTGGGTGACCATGACACCACTCTGTCCTCATGTCTGTTATACTTTACAGAAATGAGGAACTCCCAGAAAACCTCCTTCGTGCTACCGCTAGTTTGAAAACCGTGAATGTTATTCCAGCCATAGGTGAGTCTGCCATTGGACAAATCAAAGTTTAGGACTCAATGCTTTGTGCCGAAATGTTAAATCAGACTTATTTTAACATCTATAATAAAGATGATTTCTAATTTACACAAAATAATCTTTAGGGCTCTAGTTTTGTCAAAGCCCAGCACGCAGACTGTAGCACATTTAAGCGGACCGGTAGATTTTGATGGCTGAAGTTTTGTGAAGTAGATGAGGACACATTTTTGGGACACAGCCATTGTGTGCAGGTAGGCATGTCTAACTGATCCCCCTCATCGATCATGCAGGATACAGAACTGTCATATCAATTGTGACCAAGAGAGTGTTTCAAAAGATGTCCTTAAATGCCACATACAGACGGTATTGTATCTTCTGATGGTTTTAGCATTCACAAGTTGAACATATTGACTTGTGTGCTCCCCGGTCACTTTTGTAACATTGTCAGCTGAATGAATCCGGAGTAAACAACCCCTAACCACGTTGAGGAATTGAGAGTAGTGAATGCTGACGTTGTTCTTTTCCACAGGGCTAAACGTCCACAGCATGCTGAAGCACGAAACACTGGTTCTTACCCTGGAAGCAGTGAATTTCCTGGAAAACAAGCTCCTTTGGCACGATTCCCGCTTCACACCCCTGTACCCCTTTAAACTCCCCTACATTGACTTTCCTTGAGTGCATTCACATGCTGGAGTGAAATCATTAACTCCAATTTCCAATGGTTGTACATTAGCATGCTCCAATAAAAATCTTGAATAAATACAGTTTATTGTTAAAATTACACCTCAAAGACAGGAGGCAAACAAGTGTAAGGCACTCCTCTCAAAAGGGGTAGATCATTCTGTGCGGTAGGACCCCGTTCGCCAGGTCGTGACGCACTTCCCATCTCAGTGCGGACCGTTTCTTCTCTGTCGGCACGACGTAGGTGTTGGGGACGTAGATTTTCTGAGGCTTCTGTTGGAGAAGAAAATAAAATGGTGTAGGTGAAGCAGCACTCCAATCTGATGGATCAATGGCCAGAGTTATATCTACACTCAAATAGACCCTAAAATAAACAACCTTTCAACATTCATTGTGAAACCGAAGGGCATGTCAGGAACCATGTTTGACCTGACTAACCAAAGCAGACTGAGCATTATCTTGACTAAGTTTAAGGATAATATTTGTGGGGTGGCATTGTAAACTCAAATTTCAAGTACTGAGATCAATTAAATACTTCTGCGGTTATGGAGTGGTCGTGTTAGGGATTTTAACGTACCATGTTCAGACAGATGTCCTAGGTAAATGTTTCCTGCATGTTTTTTGCAATAGTGAATTAAAGTAGGAGTTTATTTGATGTAAGCAGGGGTAGGAGATTTTAGGAGATGTTCCATATGAAAAAACGAATGCGTTTATGCTCTGTCATTTTAAAATAAAATAAAATTGGCTGTCCGCCCCAGGGAGGGGGAGATGACGTTCGCTGCGTAGAAAAGACGGCCTGCGGGTGCCTCCATCAGTCACTACCGGTCATTACGGCAGCGAACTCACATTACTAGGGGGATTGACGTTAAAATAGCGGGTCTAATTGGCTACCAAATTGGGAGAAAATGGGATAAAATCTGAATTTTTTTTAAAAATGTAGATTTAAAAAAGACTCCATCAGTTGATTGTGGGTAAAATAAATAACATTTTGAAAGGGCTCTCCAAGAGATCTTATAGTAGTGGGTAAATGGTTCATACTCACTCTTGAATGTTGGCTTTTATACATCATTTGCTCCTGCAAAGGAGATAGAAAACACAAATCCTCGTCACAAAAAGGTGCTTGAGTCAGTGGGCCTAGGACTCAATACAATAACCATAATGCATTATGATCTGGGAAAACAATGGACCTTGGGAAATTGTTTTGAGTACCAGTCCTCACAGGAGTAAGACATTTATCACAAGTATTCACCCCTCTTGACTTAGTACTTGGTAGAAGCACCTCTAGCTGCAATTACAGCTGAGTATTTGGGTAAGTCTTTACCAGCTTTGCACATCTGGACACTGCAATTTTTGCCCATTCTTTACAAAATTGCTTGAGTTCCATCAGGTTGTATGAGGACCATTGAACAGCAATTTTCTAATCTTTCCACAGATTCTCAATGGGATGGGCTTTGACTGGGCCATTCCAGGACATTGGTTTTTTTTGTTGTTTTTAAACTACTTCAATGTGACCTTTGCTGTATGCTTTGGGTCATTGTCCTGCTGGAATATACATCTTCTCCCAAGTCCCAGGCCTCTTGCAGACTGCAGCACGTTTTCCTCCAAGATTTGTCTTATCTTGTGCCATTCATTTTGCCCTCGATCTGAATTTGATGCACCGAAGCATCAAACGTGCATATATCCAGCCACCGAACGTGGGCTCTGGGGTTTATCATATGAATAGCTATTGGTTGGTTGTACAAGGACGGTCATGGTTAGATTGGTCTGGTTCCAGGCTTTCAAACTAAGCTTTCACTGGCTCCTCACGTTGACTGTTGGGCTGAGATAGATCTACCTGTGTCTGACCAGTTTGGTTCTGCTGTAAATCATGGAAGCGCTGCGTGGCTCTGGTTGAAAATATTTGTACAACAGAACTGATTTCTAGTTTGTTTTGGATAGGTTTCTGGACACTTGGATATACAATCATTTGAGGCAGGAACCAAAACTTTTTCTTTTTTTAAATCTTCAGAATCTTAATTAATTTTTTATCTGTACATGGTGTCATTTTATAGTAAAAATACCCCCAGAGTCTGGCATGTGACTGGCTAAGAACATGTCACCACTTTGGAGAGATTTTTGGACATCAAAAAAATCATAGAGGCAAAGATCATATTAGTAGGGTGTAAATTAGGGATGCTAATTTAAAGAAATGTCCTTGATCGATCTTCGCCCACGTTAACAATCGACTAATCTTTAAACTGCAAAATGTAGCATATGAGAGAATACAAAATGCTAGTTTTTTACCCTCAATTAAAGCTTTACTCAAACTTTTGAGACACGGGCCTATTACAGCATAAAACAGTAAGAATTATGACGGCGATGAAACCCCATTCGGTAGGCCTAACAATATTCCTTTTGAAATGAAAAGGGCTGTCCAGCAGCAGAGGCTTGGCAACTTGGGGAAAAAAAGAGCCTAACTCATCCCCTTACTGGTTTTTATTTAGGAATATAAGCATATCCATGTGTTCAGGAGTGAGCCGTGTGCGCAGCCTGATTACAGTAAGACCAGCCACTGAGAACACCTGTTCCGACGGAACCGATGTCCCAGGGATGCATAAATACTGTTGTGCCAAAATAAATAAATGCGGAAGTAACGTTGTGCTTAATGAATTCAAGAGACCACGATATTGTCGGCTGAGGTAACGTCAGGCTATACAAAATATACTAAAAAATTGTTGTAAGTTTTCTTTGGTGAAATATTGCTAGAATTAATGTAGAAAATCCTGGTTTTACCTGTTGTTTCAAAGCAATATTACTCACGAGTTTGTGCTATTGGATATCGCAGTGTTACATAATCCTTACTTTGATATGCTTGATCGATCAAATTCTTAATGGCGATTAATCGATCATCGATTAATCATTAACATCCCTAGTGTAAATCGTTTTGTCCATTTCACGTACTTATAAAGTGCATGTTGAGTCTCATAGGTGACATTTGTAGATGCTGACACTTGATTCCTCATGGTAAAACTGTCTCTCACATCAAGTCCTCAACCGTGTCTGTGCAAGGTGTACTTTGAGATATTAGGCTTGGTGTAGTAGTAGTGAAAAACAGATGGAAATAGCCATTTTTAGGCCTTAACAGGAAGGGGTTAATATCTACCATGTATTAATGCACATCTTGTAAGTCGCTCTGGATAAGAGCGTCTGCTAAATGCTAAAAATGTAATATAAGCATGCAAGTAAATACCCGAATTTGCCAGCGAAGTCCTTTTCTATCGTTCTCTCCTGGCGCTCGGAAAGTCTCCCACTCCTGTTTATATTGGAAATACCTGTACCACAGGCACAGCGAACAGCAAAGATGTCAAGGACAAAAATTAGAATAAATAGTTTACAGTGCAGGCCTTGATGCCCAGTTCGGATTTTTTTGACCGCCTGTTTACATCTACTTTTAAGTGACCCATATCCGATACGTGTGTTTCCATGGTTTATGCTGGAAAAACCTGCATGTGTACACAAGGGTTTGGTTACTGATACGGAAGTGAATAACCACCACACCAGCCATACTGTACAGTCATGGCATAAAAATGTAACGAGCGCTGGCAAATGTAAATGCCAATTGAAGTTTTATATTTTGAAACATTATAATTAAAGACGCAGTCTGTAGGATTTATTTTATTTATTTAAAAGGGACAGCACATAGTAATTGAGATATCCGCAAAAAGCGTCAATGGGTACAATGCCAGCAACTAGCTCTCGAGCGAATTTCATCTGTAGTCCCTTGGCAGGTTAAAGGTTTTGTTGCGATACATCCCCTGTATTTTGGCCTGTACTCTTCGCCCCACGGGCTTAAAAGGTACATAACATCAATATTATTCCACTGGCCTCGCATTTTGAATGACGTGCGAATCGGAATGACAGCGAAATTCCGATCCGCACGTTTAGATGACAGTCGCATTAGTAGATATCAGAATCCTATCGGATTTATTTCCGGATATGAATGTTGCCCGAAACGGATCTGAAAATATCCGATTCCATGTGCTTTTTTTTCCTGTTTACACGTTCATAATACATATCCATCTGAGCAAAACAAATCGGAATTAGGTCACTTATAAGATGGTGTAAACGTTGCCTTAAATGTACATACAACTGTATGTTGAGTATCCTGAAACACCCTTGAAGAGGTCAGAATTTCCAACTCTAAAACATGCCTGACTTACTTTGCAACAGGATCAGCCTTCTTCAGGTTTCTTGTGTGTGGGTGTTCTGACTGTGGCCGAATAACTGCAGAAAGAGATGAAACATCAGGAAATGTGCAACAGCACGTGGGAAAATCTGGCATACAGTGCTTACGCATGTTGGGTACTTACAAGATTTTGGATAAGTTCGAATCTCACTCTCACTCCGGGATCTAGACTGAAGGAGGAGGTAAAAACAAAAATATTTGCCATATTTCTTTGCCTTTCCCCATGGTCATGGATGACAAAGGGATTTTACCTCCGTTTTATACTCTAGTGCAGTGGTTCCCAACCTCGGTCCTGGGGACCTGATGTGTATGCTGGTTTTTGTTGTACCATAATTTTTTCATTAAACTTATTTTAACACAATGCAGGTTTGGCTCGTTGCCAATTGCTCGGTCATTGAATTCTTAATTTTCAAATGCATGTTATGGTTTCAGTGACCAGCTGTCCACTTTCAAAAATTAGGCTCCCACTGATTTCACCCATCAGTCTACAATTGAATCAATTAAAATATGTAACCTTTTTAAAGGAATCATGTGTCATACAATGCATTCCAGAAAATGAGAGCATTGGTTGATCTGACTGGTTAAAATTCTGGGGATGTGAACATGGGATCTTTATTGTTCATGACATGCATAGCTATTTCTGACATATGGCTTTAAGGGAGTAAAGCGTGCTTAAATAGAAATGTAAGTGTCTAATTAAGAACAATAACAGCTAGTTACAATAGAGAAGTTGCAATTATGGTTGGAATGAGGACCAACCAGGACCGAGGTTAGGAACCACTGCTCTAGTGAAATAGGAAGTGATGGAAGGCCACAATACAGTTCCTCAAGACAGATTAACTTAAGTAGAATTTCACTTTGTTTGGTTGTATTTAAAAGCATCTTTTAAATAAATCATAATCAACCAATCATAAAAGCATTGGCAGGGTTTGCCAATAATTTTGATAAATACATTTTTCAGAAAATAAATCATTACTCAAAATGAAAAATTAGAATAATTGTATTACAATAAAAGTGTAGTTTCCCCATATATTTGAGCATAAAATATAACTCATTATCTGTTATTTTCTACAGCCTTTTTGCTCTTTTTCATCAAGCGTGTCAACAAAATTTTGGACCTGACTGTACATACAACGAAAGATTGACTAGGTTTTTTCCCCCAGAACATTTCACAAGAATCCAAGTGCTCACCATTCCCCTTGAGTAGACCTGGAAGGCATTTGTAGGTTCACTTAGGCTACCACTTTCCTCACTCTCTAGCTCCAAGTCAAGTTGCTCAGATTCGGACACAGATACCCGCAGCCTCTCCAACTGGTCATCCAGTCTGTCCACTGCAGAATGTAGAACAAAGCCATCGACAACCAGATTAGTGTAGCAGGAGTCATCTAAACTACGAAGACAAAGGTAACACCAATTCAGATAAAGAAAAAATAAATGTAGCGCTGACCACATTTAGTTGACTGGTCGATTGTTTGGTCGATGGGCTGTTGGTCGACCAAGATTTGTTTTGGTCGAGCAGTCGCGGCAAAAAATAATACTAATAATAATATATATATATATATCTCCACGCAGCATGAGACGCCTAGATTTGCGCCACAGTTCGGCGCGCTTGTCAGTAGAATAATCCATTCTGGATGCTGCGGGTATGGCAGTGACAGTCCTCACTCTCAACATAGCTAGGCCTATATACGTTCTCTTTAAATTATATTAGGCAGTTATGGTAATAGTAATGTTGTGAATAATTCTGCAAAAACGAATAAAAGTAACATTTTATAATAAATGTGTTTTGCTAATTGTATGGTTTATATATTTATAACTAACATGCGTAACACCTTTCATGTAGCCTATATTGTATCCTTGTTTTAGGCACGCAAATGTGCATTTTAATTGTACCCTAGGATTTGCCTACAGTTAAGATTAGTGATATAGGCATACTTTAATTACTAATTTCGATATAACCTAAGAACATAATGTCAAAAAAGAATTATTCTGGAGTATGGCAGAATTAAATTTTAGTCGCGGACGATCCGAAAAAAGTGGAATGTAAACTTTGCAAGCGCGTTTTCCAAGGCAGGGTCTATCGTTAATAAAAGGAGGAGCAGCCTTTTGCCCAAAAATGTGGATAACATGAAACGACTGGGGAAGTAGGCCATCGGATGGTCTCCGGTCTCCGAGTAAGTTATTTTAGCTAGGCTATAGCCACTTTATGTTCAGCTTTAGGCTACAATTTAAGACATTAGGCTATGTGTGGTCATTCATTTGTTAGCCAATTTTTTTTTTTGCAAAAGAGATTTTAAATCCCAATGAGACCAACCTGGTTAATTAAATAAAACATAGCCTACGCATTAGAATGTGTTATAGTTGTGGTCAAATAAAAGCATCAGCCTATTATGTAGCCATACCGCAACTTCACAAGCACAACGGCAGAATCTGTAAGGGCAGAGGCTCGGAACGGAGACGTTTTTTTTCTTCTTTCAGGTAATCTTGAACCAGAGTCATTAGCCTATTGTTATTCATATGTGTCATTCACTTAAGAAGGTTATAAAACATGAGACAAGCGCAGTGTGCATATAGTTGTATTTATTAAAATAAATAGGGTGTGTCATATAGAAGAAGAAAAAAAGGTTTGACTGTTGGTCGACCAAGATTTGTTTTAGTTGGGGACAGCCCTAAATAAATGTGTGTTTTGTTTTTAAAAACGTGTAATCTACTTCACTGTACTTGCAATTTATGAACAGCCAGACACATTAAGGCTTATCCGATTGTTCGCGACAAGTACAATGAGCAATTGGACAAGTGAATAAAAAATAAACATTTTAATCATGGCCAAACGAATCAATAATATAATATATATTATAATAATATATAATATATATGCCATTTAGCAGACGCTTTTATCCAAAGCGATTTACAGTAGTGAATGCATACATTTTTCAGTATATGTGGTCCCAGTGGGAATCGAGGAAGAGACTGAAAGAAACCATGTTTTATTATCCAGCTTCAGAGCATAATAATGCATTGCAAAATATCAATTAAAACCTACAGTGGTTTAATTATTCAAGAGTTGAATAATTACCCGATTCTTCATTGTGCATTGATTCATCTGAGACGTGGAGTTGGCCACTCAGTTTCCTGGGGAGATAAATTGTTCAAATGGTAAAAATAAAAAATAAAAAACTGTAATCATTGATCATTCAATTTTGTATAAACTTTAAAACCGTGGAAGGTACCTCAGAACCTTTCGTTTAATAACAGGCTTTCCAGCCACCCCAAACACTGTGTGGGGACTTGAGGACTTGCTTGTGTCCGTGACAGAACTGATACTGTGTTCAGAGTCATTTTCTACTTCCAGCCTGTGGAGAGCAGCTGCAGTCCGGGGGCTCTTGCCAGACAGTGAATACTGAATGTAAGAGTCGTACTGCTCTGGTCTCACACTGAAGTTGTCTGCAGCATATGTGGAATGCAACACCTGGCAGGGCAAAACATATTTCAGAGTAAAGTTTATATACAGAGCACAATTTGGGACTCACTGACAGGGCTTGAAATTAACTTCGGGAACCAGCAAGTGTTGTTGGTGAATAAAGAAATTCACTAGCCATTCAGAACTTTTAAGAAGATTTAAAGTTGGTACTAAATAACTGCACTGAGGCAGTAATGAGTTACTACATTGTTTTTTGATGAATATCCTAACACAGTCAACAACAGTATTATCCAAAGGCTAGCTTTGCTGTTAAATCTTCACCAAATTAAAAATTAAGTACAGCATGAAAAACCGTGCAAGAACAGCACATCTCTGAAATAAGAAAATAAGAATACACAATGTCGCGAACAGGTCATTCGGCCCATCTAGGCTCGTCATTTAAATATCTTCAACTTCATCTTACCGGTCTTTGTTGCTGTGATTGTCTCGTCTGAGAAGTGATCTTGTCTCTAAATTCTGATTCCTTCTGAACTGAATACCAAAAAAACAATTAAATACAATTTGGTATGCAAGCCACACCTCTGCATTACTTATCCATCAAAACATTCTGAGAAACAACAGAGATCACAGCTCCCCCCCATTTCTAGTTGCCATTAGGAATATGAATATACTTTATTAGCCATGTTACACAAGGTAATTGGAATTTGTCTTTTCACCTATCTCTCCTAGATACACACACCACTATACATATGTATCCCATCAGAGGTCCAAGCGCAGGGTCAGCCATAGTATGGCGCCACTGGAGCAGTTTAGGGGTTTAGTGCCTTGCTCAAGAGTACTTTGGCAATGCCCCAGTAAGTGAACTCTGGGTTTCCAGTTCATCATTTTTTTGTTGGCCTTCCTGGGATTCGAACCAGCAAACCTTGCCAGCCTGTGTTGCTAACCACTGAGCCACTGCCACCCATTCATAAAGAATTGTGGGGAAAAAAGGTTTCCATCTGGCAATCTTCCCTTAACATTACAAACAGGAAAAAACCAACCAAACTGATTAATGGAAAATTAAGACACTTGACAGTTCTTCATGAAATAACAAATAATACCTCTCCCATGTCAGTTAAAAAAAAGAGCACAACATACTGCTTGGGTACGGTTAAAACGTATATATGCTTCTAAGAATGGGTAGTAAGTTATGACTAACCATGCAATTTCTCTTTCATAACCGCCGTTACGGTGGGAGCGATCCTGCTGGCTCTGCTTTGCGACCGTGTGGAGCTCCAATCACTGGAGCTTTGACTCTTCGATCTTTCATTTTGAATAAGTTGATCAAGATCTAGGAGCAAAAAAAAAGACATTTACTTCCTAGTTGAATACAAACATATTAGGTATTTACAGTTTACTCAATAAGTTAGGACTTTTAGTCTAGAAATGTAAAAATACAACAGGATGTGTAGGATCCGTATGAAGTTAACATGCAGTGAGCGTTAACAAATATTAACTTAAAGCTTGAGGTGAAAAACCCCCACCTCGTTTGAATTCGTGTAGTCTTCCTTTGGGAATATTGGTATAGCCTAGCACTTCCAACTGACGTTCAATTTCATCTTCTGAGAAATCCAGACTTTCCATTTCCTCCAAGACGGGTGCACTCATTTTAAAACGTAATCTCGCAAACAGGTTATACAGTTAACGTTACTCATGTGGCTTGCTAGCTAACGTACACCGCTTGTACCCACTTTAAAGTTATTTCTAAGTTAGGCTAAATTACATACGACACAGCTGATGTGCACTTTTGAATATAACTTCCATATTCTAATGCTAACTAGCAATAGTTACACGACTTCTCGGGGAAGCTAGTAAGCGGACATAAACTACAGTCAGCTAAATAACCATATGGAAAACGTGGTCTCTTCAGTTGCTCTTGAATACAGCCAGCTAGCTCATGTTATTTAGCGTTACAACAAAAGCGAATGGTCTGTTTGCCTTGGCGGTAACAACAGCGGCAAAGTTCTCGAAGTCAAGTTTTTAAAATGGCTAATGAGCAGCTATTGATGGAGCGAACGTTACACCACTGACGCTTTTCATAACGTTGCTAGGCTAGAGCGGCCCTATCGATTCCGAAATGCAGAACATTTTCAAATAGCGCCACCCCAAATATACGGCCACGTTGGATACAGGACAGGTACGGTGTGCATCTGCCAACAATGTCTTGCTGTAGTGAACAATGATTGATCTTACCATGTTTAAATGCAGATCTTGTAAGTCGCTCTGGATAAGAGCGTGTACTAAATGCCTAAAATGTATAATGCTAAATGTACGGACATCACTAATCTCAGACTTGAGCATGAGTGGGTCTTCTGTGTGCTAAAGCAAAGTGGATACTGCACTCCAAACAAATCCACAATTTTATGATGTACTAAAAACCATATGTCGAGTAATCAGTACTTTATAAACGAATTAGTTATGTGGGAAGTCACTGAACTGTTTCGTACTTTAAAATGTAATAAATCACAAATGTTGAAAATTGAACCGGCACCCTAGGGGCGGGGCGGTGACGACAGCACCTCTCTTCTCTGGGATGTGATTCTAATTCACATTGCTCAACTTCTCAAACACTTGTTGGCAGTCTATGGGTAAGGGCGAACATTTTCCAAACTTGAACTGAACAGCCTGGCGGATCTTGTGCATAGTTCTTCATTTCACGAACATTAGCTAGCTAGTGGCAATGTTATATATTCATTTATATATTCAAATAGGTTGCAATTAGCTATCTAGAGGTAGCTAACTAGTTTAGCTCGGCAGCTCATGCTCATCATGGGACGTGCTGAATGAAATCGCCAATGGCACAAATCAAATTTATATGAAATTAAGATTCGGATTTACTGTTTATTTATGATAAACGATACAAAATTGCTTCTTAATACGGTATTTGGTAGCATGACCCGCGAAAGAGTTCTTCGTAACCAGTGTTTGATGTGTTTGGAAGCGGTTAGGTCCTTGGTGATGTTGACAAAGCGTCAATTTTGGACTTCGGCTGGGGTCCAGTCCGGTACATGTTTCTTCTGGCCAAACGTCACGTGCATAATTCAGTCGGGAGGATGTTTTAGTTTAGTTTTATTTATTTAGCACATAATTTTACAATTATAGTGCAGGGAGGGAACGAAGCCCTGGCGGGCTTGTACAGAGTTCCTCCCCCAATCAATAATCATAGTTACTTTGACTTGTAGGCCAACAAATAAACTATAAGATAAGCTATGTTATCTAATAAAGATGTAAAAGAGGAAAAAAAAAACCACATAGGGAGAAAAAGGCAAAGAGAACAGAAGAAAGCAATGCAACAGGCAGATAATCAGACAGCTTGAGCATTCTAGTTGATAACTAGAAGGGTCAAGTGTGGACTAGATGTTTTTTCAAGGTCTTTTTGAAAACGGATTGGGAGGGTATAGACCTTAATGGCAAACTTGAATCACTCCAAAGCATGGGACCTCTAAATCTGAGGTTGAATTGATGACTTTTAGTTCGGGTGGATGGTAGGAAGAGACTATGTTTACTGTGTCTTGTTTGGTATGAATGTACGTCAGTTGTAAAAATAAAGAAGTTCTGGAAGGTGTCTGGGAGATCTTCCTTCTTATTGATGAACTTGTGTATGAATAAGTGTGTTTGGTAGACATTAACTTTGTCAATGGGTAGGAGAGAGTATTTTCTAAATAGAGGTGCAGAGGGTGCGTATCTATTTGAGTGGGAGATCATTCTTAAAAACCTCTTTTGAATTAAAAGTGGTTTCTTTAGATAAGTAGGGTGTGTAGCCGCCCAGACTATATTGCAGTAGTTCATAAAGGGATACACAAAGCTGTAGTATAGAGTTAAATGGGCTGAGGAGTGAATTAAGGGACAAACCTTTCTCAGTATGCCTATCATCTTCATAGATCTTTTGCAAACAAGATCAATATGGTTATACCAGGTTAGGCCTTCATCTATGACAACTCCTAGGAATTTTGTGCAGTTTACTTGCGTGAGTTCAGACCCGTTGATTTGTATTTTAGCATATTCTTTAGGATAATACTTATTTGTATTGCAAAAGATCATGAAGTTGCATTGCATGAAGACGCAACACGAACGAACACGAGTAGACACAGTTAGCTTTTATATTTTTAATGAATGTTCAGGAGTTTTGATACTTTTTTCACTTGGAAGTTGTAGAATAAAATGTGTAAATAAAGGTGGGAAAAGTCGGATTTAATGTGTCTTAATTTCAGGCTGTAAGGCAACAAAAGGTGATTTTTTTTGAGAAGGTGGGGACTTTAAAGGGTCACTGTATGGTCACCATATTACATCTAGGTTACTGGGCTCCAACATAATTTCAACTTTTCTGCCTTAATTTCTATTGCCATTCGAAAATGTATTCAACCGATGTTAATATTTACCCATCAGCTTCATAAAATACGTATCAGACTGGATTATAATGCTTAAAGCACCTCATGCAGTGTCCTAGCAAGAATTAGTTGGAAATGTTATAACAGCAGTGGTACAAAAAATAATGTTGCGTTGGCCTATATCTTTGATATTTTTCAGAATGTTTTGTCTGCCTGTGTAAATTTACAGAGACCAGTTTGGTGGCAAGTCATGCTTGTGAAACAGGCAACTTTTGCAACATAAAAAATTGTTTTGGTATTCGTAGCACATAGCTGCTCAATTAGCCTGCAGTTATGGAATCTTACTTATTACAATAAATGTGTAGAACAGGGGTATTCAAATCCAGGCCTCGAGGTCCACAGTGTCGGCAGGCATTTGCTCCAACCACACACTACACCACCTGATTTCACAAATTAGCTCGCTTCCTGGACCAAGGAGGTAAACAAATTATTTGAAATCAGGTGGTGTAGTGCGTGGTTGGAGCAAATACCTGCAGACACTGCGGACCCAGAGGCCTGGATTTAAATAATCCCTGGTGTAGAATATTACTATGCAGGTTGTGAAAACTACAGTGGATAGTTAATATTTTTGACAAGGCTCAAAATGAGGTTTCTGTAAAACATGAAAGTGCATTCTGTTTTAATTATGCATATTTCTGCATCTGCATATTTCCCACCTTCAGAAATCCCACACTCCCTCTATGGCTGTGTCCTGCTGTTCAACAATGACATCACCAACACTTGGCCTGTCGCACATCATCCCACCACATGCACTGATCCGATTGGCAAGGGAGTGGCTGGCAGAAGATACACCAAACTTTGATCCTGCTGGGGTGTGTGTGGGGTCACAGGAGGTCAGGGCAACCCTTCTGTGTAAATCACCAGGGAGCGTGCTGGGAGGATGCCCCTTCTTCACGGCCGTCTTTAGCGAGTTGGGCTGCACTGTTGACTGGATTTACACTGAAGGACAAACACTGGGTGAGAAAGGGGAGGGCAGTGTCCCTGAGCAAGGAAGGCAACAAAAATACATGTATTTCTCTCAAACACTAAAACCTATATGCATTTAAATACCACAAAATGAAAGCTGAATCCTTCCACTTTTGTCTCGTATGTCTCTTTTGATCTCAAATCCAAACGCCTTGAGTATTTAGCAGTAAATAACAAAGTTCACTCTACCAGCCACTTACTTTTGGAGGGAACTGTATATTTCTAATAATTGAAAGTTGTAAATCTTTGCTTTAAAATGTTCTTCTCCATAGTCTGTATATTTCATGAGATTTAGACTGACGAACCAAAGCACCAGCCATGCGCCTGTGTTTAGCCACCAAATGTGGGATCTGGAGTTTATCATTTGAATAGCTATTGGTTGGTTGTACATGGTCGTGGTTACATTGTTCAGGTTCTAAATAGGGCTGTACGATTTGGGGAAAATATATAATTGCAATTTTTCGAACAGATATTGCGATTGCGATTTGATTCCTGATATAATTTTTAATAGTCAAGCTTCAGTTCAGTATTCACTGTGTTAATAGATTTAAAACATGTGATGGAGCTTTACCACATGATATACCATCAAAAGATTAACTGCACTATATTCTAAATGCAAGGATGAGAACTTAAAGATGTGAACTGCTTCCAACATGTATTTATTTAACTTTTGAATTTGCATAGAACAATTGACCATAGAACACATCACAAAAGCTGTGACTGTGTTAAATTAAATTAAATAAATATTAAAATAATTCCAATAAGAAAATAATAGGGCTTTTTTGTAAACAATCTCTGACTTTGAATAGGTAGGTCATTCAGGAGCAGCATCTAAATATTGCACATTCTGCAATCAATAAAACATTATTTGCTGATATCCTGCATTTAACTTTTAAGTGGACAAACAACAGAATAATTATCAAAAAAAGCTATCACTAAATATAATAATACAAATAGAAATAGGTAGGCCATTCACTTATGGCTCAGCAGCAGCATCTAATTGCACATTCAACTAGAATATTTATTTCCTGATATCCAGCATTTAACTTTTGAATGCTTTCACAAAGGCTGCCGCTATAGAATAAGGTGCAGAATAAATTAATTGGTGAGCATGTCTGGTACACGAGGAGGGCATGAACTGATGTGCTGCATTGCCTAAAGTAATTAATCCTAAATCGCAACTTTTGCGATTTGGTAATTGCATTGATTTAAATCGCAGTTTCAATTTGAAACCGATTAATCGTTCAGCCCTAGTTCTAAACTTTCAAACGAGCTCTCGCTGGCTTCTCGGGCTGATATATGTCAACGCTTATCTGTTATGTCCAGTTCCACGGTTTTCTCACAAGTCATCTCCATCAGGTGTGGAATCAGTGACCCAGGCAGCAGTGGTGAGAGGCCCAGCGAGGTGCGTCTTGCTGGGAGAGAGACCAGCGCTGAACTGCCTGGCTCGTGCCTCTGGAATTGCCACTCGTTGTCAGCAGGTGCTTGACATGGCTCGGACTGCACGTTGGGAAGGTCAGCTGGCCGGCACCCGCAAAACCACACCGGGGTTTCGTCTGGTGGAGAAGTATGCCATGCTTGTGGGAGGCATATCGATGCACAGGCACGACCTCAGTGGAATGGTCATGCTGAAGGATAACCATGTGTGGGCGTCAGGAAGTATCACACAGGTAGGAATGTGTCCGTGCACATTGGTCACCTTGCTGTTTATACTGTGTATACAGTGGGTATAAAAAGTGCTCTGCATTTTATTTTTGTTACAACATGGAATCAAAGTTGATTTAATTGGGATTTCTAGCTAATGATAAAAACCAAATATTAGATGTCAAAGTGAAAAAAAATACTTTAAAGCTTTTTTCTCAATTATTTACCAATAAAATTTAAAAAACGGACAATAATTGATTCCATAAGTATTCACCCCTTTTTGTGAAGACACACCTAAATGAACTCTGGTGCAATCAGTTGTCTTCAGAAATCACATAATTATTTGATTGGAGTCCACCTGTGTGCAATAAAGGTGGTGTTTCAAATGATTTCAAATGAAATACATCTGTCTGTGAGAGGTCCTACAGTTGGTTAGTGCATTTTCAAACAAGAGCTTCATCATGAAGACCAATTAAGATTCAAAGCCAATCTGAGAAAAGGTTCTTCAAAAGCACCAATCGGGAAGGATATAAGAAGATTTGAAAGACTTTGAATATTCCCCGGAGCACCATTAAGTCCATAATATTGAAATGGAGAGAATATGGCACAACTCAGAATTTGCCCTAGAACAGGCCGTCCTCCAAAACTGAGCATCCGTGCAAGAAGGGCACTTATTAGGGAGGCTTCCAAGAGGCCTATGGCAGCTCTGAGTTAGTCTTCCATGGTAGAGATGGGAGAAACCTTCCATGGGGCAACAATAGCCTGCATGCTTCACAAATCTACACTTTGTGAATCTCATGAAATCTTGCCTAGAGTTTGCCAGAAGGCAGGTGGGAGACTCTCAAACCAAATGAAAGAAGATTCTAAAATAACTTTTTTAGCTGTTTGGCACTAACACTGTGCATCATCACAAGAACACTATCCCTACCATCACAGCTCACAGCTGTAATTGAAGGTAAAGGTTATACAAAGTATTAAGTCAAGGGGGGTGAATATTTATTGAATCATTTGTCTTAATTAATTAAGAAAATGCTTTAGAGTTGTTGTTTATTTGACATTATAAAGTATTTGGTGTTGATCAGTGGCAAGAAATCCCAATTCAATCCATTTTGATTTTGAAGTAAGAAAATAAAATGTGAATAAGTTTTATACCCACTGTATGTTTGTCATTGGTTATGTACTGCATTATCCATTCCATGAGTGAACATAAGGGTTCATTTAAAATACCTTAATACAGTGAGATTTTCAAAAACCTTGGAAGTGAATAGATTCATGTATAACGTATTTAACCAATTAATTGTACCTATTGTACAATTGGGCTTGGAAACCGAGACATTCAAGGTTGTTGAAGAACTTTCAATTTTTTGTGTTATATTTGAATTTTTTACTTTGGTACATTGATGGTGCATACTGGGACTAATCCCTTTTCCCTCTCATGCTCCCAGGCAGTGAGAGATGCCCGTTCAGTGTGTGGCTTCAGCAGTAAAATTGAGGTTGAGTGTAGGAATGATGTGGAGGCTCAAGAGGCAGCCAGAGCAGGAGCAGACATCATCATGCTGGACAACTACACTCCACAGGTGAAACACTCGAATCACTCAACAGCCAGTGGTGCTTTGTATTTTGAAGTTGGTGTATTTGATGTTCAAATATATATATATACTGCATATATATATGCCATTTAGCAGACGCTACTTACAGTAGTGAATGCTTACATTTTTCAGTATATGTGGTCCCAGTGGGAATTGAACCCACAAACTAAGCATTGTCAATGCCATACTCTACTTACTGAGCCACACAGAACCACAAAATGTTTTCAAGGTGAAACATTACCAAATTACTGACATAGTGCCCCATTAAAGTCTACACTAGTACACTTATCAGTCCCCCTTTAAGTTGTAGGGTCAAATGTGGAAATAAATGTGGAAATCTATTTTTGAAATGGACATTCACAATATTTTCTTTAAGTTGGTTGATGCAGATTTATACATTGCTCTTATTTTCTCATTTCAGCTGCTGCACACTGCAGCCCTTTCCTTGAAGCAGCAGTTTCCCTCCGTGCTGATTGAAGCCAGTGGTGGGGTGACACTCCTTTCCCTACCTCTGTATTTCTCCCCACATGTGGATATTATCTCTCTGGGATGCATTACCCAGGGGTGCCCCACTGTTGACTTTTCTCTTAAGGTGCAGGGAAAGCTCCCCAGCAACGAGTCTGTTGTCCACGATGACAAGGATAGTCACTATAACGACGATGAAAACATTAGTCCTTCCCATGACGGCAAGGAGATGGCAAATACTGACTGTTCCCTTCCAAGGCGGGATTTTGCTTTTTAAATGGCAGCAAACAGCAAACTGCATTTGTATGTGTAGGTGGTATATATATATATTATTATTTTTTTCTTCTATTTTCTCTTTCTGCTTTTTCCCCATTTTTCTCCCAATTATACCCCCTATTTTTCATCTCAATTATCCCCTCCCTCATTGATAGCTTGCTGCCATAGTCCTGAAACCGGTAGTGATATGCAGAAAAGCACCGCCACCTCTGAGCCGGAATCCGCCAAGCCGTCATCGTAACTCCGGTATGCACACAGGGCCACTCCTATACACATCGAGCTCTTATCGGCTTCCGTCCCCCCTCCCTGGGTTGACCAGCCAATTGCCACCCTCTAGTGGTACTCCCGGCCAGAGCCGAAACTGGCACAACCTAGGTGGAATCAAACCCCGTTGGACGTTCTACCGCTACACCACCCGGGAGGGGGTAGATGATATTTTCAAACAGCAAAGACAGTTTTATTGGAATGTTCTGATACCAATGCTTGCCTTTGTTGGATTTTATGGTCTGTGTGTTATGCTCATTTTATGAAAGGGAAATAAAGCCTCAGACCATTCTCTTCTCCATCCTGTAGCTAATTAATACCATTCATATTTTTCCTGTTGATTAAGACATTACATTTTTACCCCATTATCAGTGTTTATTTTTCTCATAAAAGATTTGTTTGATCATGATAAATTCAGTAACATAAAGACTGTAACTGTCAAACAAATTGATAATGTTGTGCCATTAGTACACAATCTGGACACAGTGGCCCAACTATGCAATGACACAGCTATAGGTTGTGAGGGTTGAGAACATTAAAAGGGAAAAAAACGATTGTGAAAAACAACCCCGTATAAGCATTGTTCACAGCTACAGGTAGGTCCAGAATTATTGGCACCCTTGATGACCCTGATGGGCAAAAAAGAATAGAAAAACAAATAACACATTTATTGAGATATATTGTAATTTTCCAACATGTGGAAAATATTTTACCTTATTAATGATTCAGTGCAATGAATTTAATCTCATGGAATGGAATCATACTAATGATTCAATGATCAACTAAAATGACACATTTTTCTATTGATAATTTATTTCCCCCCCAAAATTTCACAAATATTAGCACCCGTTTTTAATCCTTGGTGCAGCCTCTCCTGGCAAGTATAACGGCACTGAGCCTGTTATGTTATTATATATACTGTATATATATGCTATTATATATTTATGTTATGTTTAATAAGGTTGGAGAACACCTTTGTAGGGACCTTGGACCATTCCTCCATGCAGAACCTTTCAAGATTCTTGATATCCTTAGGTTTGCGCTTATGGACTGCCCTTTTCAATTCAGACCAATGTGTTTTCAATGGGGTTTAAATCAGGAGACTGTGATGGCCATTGGAAAACATTGGTTTTATTTTTGCGTTGGTTTCTGTGTTGATTTTGAGGTATGTTTGCTGTAATTTTCTGGTGGGAACGTCCACCTATGGCCACGTCTCAGCTTCCTGGCAGAGGCAACCAGGTTTTTTGCCTAAAATGTCCTGGTACTTGGTGGAATTAATTATGCCATTGATCCTAATAAAAGCCCCTGGACCACTGGCAGCAAAACAGCCCCAAAGTATCCATGATCCACCACCATATATGATGGTAGGTATTAAGTACTTTTACCTGTATGAATCCCTCTTTTGATGCTAAACATACCGATAGTGTACATAGCCAAAAAGTCAAAATTTGGTCTCATCTGACCATAGCACCCGGTTCCAGTCATTGTTCCAACTCCAAACTCCAGACGCTTGAATTTGTTGGTTGGCTCTGAGTAAGGGCTTTCTTTGTGCAAACCTTCAAAAGAGCCTGTTGGCATGGAGGTGTCATCCTATGGTTGATTTTGACCACAATATTCAGTTCTTGAACTGTGGTCCTTGGGTTCATCTTTGCCTCCCACACCATCTTCCTCACTGTCCGTAGGGACAACGTGCAGTTGTGTCCTCTTCCTGACAAGTCTACAACTGTACCAGATGGTTTTTTAAATTATTATTATTGCCCGAACACTGGTTGGTGGTATGTTTAACCATTTGCTTTTTATACCCATTACCCAGTGATTTTTGTAGGTCAACAACCAAATGTCTCTTGATTTGACAGTTCTTTGGCTTTCCCCATGGATGGATCACAAAGGGATTTTACGTGTTACCACATTTTTATACCCTAGTGAAACAGGAAATGATGGAAGGCCACAATACTGTTCCTTAAGACTGAGATTAACCTAAAGAATAATTTATTGCAGATTTCACTTTGGTTTTATTGAAAATAATATTTTGGGGTGCCAATAACTTTGACACATACTATTTTCATTAAAAAAATAGTATTACTCAAGAAAATACAAATTTTAAGAATTGTATTACAATACAATTATATCGTTTGAGCATAAAATAGAGCTTTTTTGTGTTGTTTATTTTATACATCATCAAGAACCCAATAATCATCAAGATTAACCAAAGCTGACATATTTCGGTGTCAGACTTTGTCGTTTATTCTTGTTAGAGGTTGCATTACATCGGCTGTGTGTGTCCGATAGAACAAGTGACTAAAAACCTTAATATCAATCCCTGAATAGCGTTGTTTTTTTCAATTATGAACGTTGCTTGTTGAGATGTTCTATTCACATGAACCAAAGAAAACTCTAATGCTGTTGGCTCACATAATCAAAATTGTGTAATTGTTTTCTCTGGGACATGAGATTAAATGGTGGTCAGAAGTCAATCATAAATGCAAAACGCCTCAGCTTCCAGAGATATGGAATATACGCCCTCCCCCATTTGTGACCCCACCAATGCCAAAATCAAACCTACGCCCTTGATCCAAAAGCTTTGATTCAGTTCTGCATACACTCGCGCACTATAAGAAGGAGACCCACAGACCACCAGGCAGGCTTCTGCAGGCAAGGGTCTCCGGGGCCCATAATGCTGGTACATCTCATGAATAAAGATTCTGAACCTGTGCTGGCCTAGAGTGTTGCGTCCGTCCTTCCGTTGAGATTCATGGGCAATTTCCACTACAGATGGACATATACTTTAATTTTGAACAGTCACACAACTGTTCTTTCATACACCAATAGGCTAATTAATTAAGCTTAATATATACAATTTGCAGAACCAGAAAAACATGTTTGCAAGTTGCTATGACATAATACGGAAAGCACTTGGGGTACTTTATCTCCAAACTGTATGTTAATTAAGGTGATCAGATTAATTGTCCCGCACCCGTTTGTCCCATGTGCTAGGTTTCCCTTTTTTGCATAATTAATGTGTGTGCAACTCCGAGTTGAACTGACTGGTTTGTTAACTGATTAGATTATGTGACACAATTCTTTCAGAATCTTGAGTATGCGCCTTCGTAAATCCGCGCCGCCTATTGGTACGATGTAACAGCCAATCAGAATTAGAATCCTCTACTTCCGTGCCATCGTCCCGCTGGATCTAATACTGAACCCATAGAGGTATATATTAATTACATCCATCAAATTCTATGGCTAAACCTTCACGCAGGCTGAAAACGGCTGAAATGCCCAACGAATTCTCACATGCGGCGCATGCAAGGCGGTGAGCCTACGAATATTACGAACTACTGTAGTAATGACGTCAGTGAAAGCAACATACGGAAGAAAAACGCGGAAGTAAAATGAAGCACAGGTAGAGTGCTACAGCCACTTCTGCAAGATAAGTAGAAAACTGGTCGAAGAAGAGGGGGAGAGGAAATGGCGGACGCAGCTAAAGCTGCGCGTCGGGAACAGTTAAAGCGTTGGGCCGGGTCAAGCACCGACAAACAACCGGCCGTGCCCCGACAGCGGTGGAAGGGCGATGGAGACTCTGCAGAAACGGATCCATTAAGCGTCGGGTTAGCTGTGGAGCCACAGCCCGTGGAAGGAAACGGAAAAACCGCGATGGGGGGTGACGGCGCACCGACCCGCTCAACGAAAACAAGGTATCCATGTAGCTAGTTAGCCGTGAAAATCAATCAATCGAATTCTGCTTGTACGTAGGGCAGCTAGCCTGCTACGTAAAAAAAAAAAAAAAAGTGTGCTAACATGGAGTTCTAGCTAAAATGGGAACTTTGCTCCCTGGTGCAGGTAAGCTAACTATGTTGCTTGCTAGCCAACCAGGCATACACCCCAAAAAATACTCATACTTTGGAATACTCAAATGTATGGAACGAATACGTTCTACAGGAGTCTAGATTTGTCAAAGCTATAGGTACAGAAAGGGGAACCCTGGGCTGCTTTACAAAACATTCATGGCAGATTTTCCTTATCCGTTCATGTTATGCAAGATATGTCATATGTCCATATTCTGGCTTCCTTTTCCTTATTTTTCTTGTGGACACGAAGGGGCCCTTTGCTGTGCATGGCCGTGTTGTTAACTAAGTGGACCAGGTTTAAGTGGCAAATTAATCCTAAAACATTGACACCTTAAAATATTATGAGGGCGTATATGAGGTTCAAATGGTGTTCGCAGCATCCCCACGCTGAAGCAACTGCAAGAGCACCCATGCAAACATGACTGTATTTAAGAAATTCTCTGACATTTAACTTCGCTTTACAGCCAAGATGAAAACGATGAGGCCACATTAACAGGCTTTGATCTCTAACCATGTCTGTCTTCCCTGTTTACACAGAATGTGTACACCTCACCACTAACAATAGCGTGAAATGTTAAAGTTGTCTGTATTGTTAGCACATCTTTCATTACTCTGTCTAACTCGCCTCTTTTCATCCTTGCCCCCTGTGCTCTCCTCATCTCTCCTCTTTTTCCACACTCTGCACACTTTTCTTAACTTTTCCCCTCCTCCTCACTCTTCCATTACATTACATTACATTACATTATAGGCATTTGGCAGACGCTCTTATTTCAAAGTGTTAACCGTAGTCAAGAACAGTTTAGCTGAAAGCCACCCTAGTGGGAAGTACAATTCCTGGGTGCTAGGAGCAACCACATAGTTAAACTAGGACCCTGTAGGTAAATCTGTAGCCACAATTCAGAGGTAGCTTCCTTCCTTTCCTTGATCTTCTCCTCCCCTCTGCATTTTCCTCATCTCCTCTTCACTCACACCCTTCTCTCCTCCACTTTCCACTCTCCTTTCTCTCTGCAAAACACCTTCCTTTGTTTCTCTCGCTCTGACACATGCATTTAACAAACAAACAAAAACGGGGACAGAAAAAAGGGACAGCTAAGGTTCAATCACACACACAAATGCTTGCCTGCTTCCTTAACACCTATTTAATCCATATATCTTAACAAAGCTATTTTGGAGAAACACGTTTATCATTAGCTGTAGTTTTCTTTATTCAGCTCTTGAAGTGTGAGTGTAATTGTTAAAGCAAAACTGCATATACAAAAGCATGCATAAAATGCAAAAAGCAGTTGCCTCGCAGGGTGAGCCGAATGACCCGCTTTCAGAAGACGGTGAATGCGACTCACCCCCCAAAAAACATGTAATCACAGAACACGTGCAGAGAGAGAACTACCATTTGATAAACTTAAAAAATAAAAATGCTACAATACAAATTACATTGCCAATGGCAGGTAGTCATTGTTGCTGTAGTCAGTGGACTCTGGCGTCTCCCTTTCCGAGACCAAAGCAATTAATGTTGTTGCCTGTGCGAAGTCAGAGAGCTCTGTCAGGCTGCTGGTGGTCAGACTCGGACCCAGTCTATCAGTGTTGGCTTCCACTAATAGACGAGGGATAAGCATAACTAGAGCTGCCTTTAAAGTGGGTGGAAACAATGAGAGGGAGAGAAGAAAGCCCTCAATTAAAAAACCTATTCAACGACTTTGAGGGCGGAGCTTCAAGGTGCTGCGTAACATCATGCAGTGTAAAAAAGATTTGGTTTGCAGAACAAGAGGGCACAGGTGGAAATTAATTAAAGGAAAATTCCATACGGATGTCAGTTTTTTTTGTTTTGTTTTATTTAGTCAATGCCTGGAACAGCTTTCCAGGTCAGGTAGTTGAGGCAGAAATACTTGGGCTATTCAAGTCCAGACTTGATGCTGTACTAGATATTCTCTAGAAATATGATAAATGACATGCCTAGATGGGCAGAATGGCCTGTTCTTGTCATTATGTATTCTTATGTTCTAGATGGTTGGTCCTTTGCTCGTATTGTTTGAATAACAATTTCATACTAAATGGGAAACGCATACAAATAATTTCATATACACTTACACAGTTGGGTTGTGACATAACTGTGAAAGTAATGTGAACTCCCCATCTTCTGCCGCAGGCTGAAAACTCACCTCTTTAGACTGCACCTCAGACCTTAACCCACCCAGCCATACATTAAAAAAATAAATGAAAAATAATGCTATTACTTATTAATTTCCTTGTAATTAGCACTTGCATTGTTTATGTGGCTTATCTGACCAATGATGTGCTTAGACATTATAGCATCAAGTGATTGTTCCTTTACTTGAGCTGAATGCAGTTTTTGTAAGTCGCTTAGGATAAAAGTGTCTGCTAAATGAATGTATTGTATTGTAATACATTTGAAGAAACCTAATGAGAGATGAGAATTTAAGATGAAGAAACACAGGGCCTACTTACTTGGGATGAATGGAGGAAAATATGTGTAGCATTGTTTTGGAACAGTGCTTGTTTAGTTTCAGCGAAAGATATTGGTGAAAGTTTAGTTGTTACTTGCCATCCTTTTGATATCTCAGTTTCAGAGTATTATACTTTGTATATGTAAGTAACCTCACCTTTTTATGTGTTTAAAATTTTTTCTTGGTATAATATTTTGATTATGTAGTTTAAAAAACCAAATAAAATAAAAAACCTAAGCAACCATTTCTTGAACCCCTCCATTTGTTTAACATGGGAGAGAAATACCCCCCCATAACAGAAATTAAATTCCAGCCTTCTTGTGAAAGGATAGATTTATATGGCCGTGCAGGACAAAATTATTATTCAAGAACAGTGGGATAAAACTAACAGAAACATGACTATAGCCATGGGAAGATGAAAGTGTTTTTGTATTTTTCCTCACTTTGCAGACGGCGTGTGAGGTTTGAGAGAAGTGCAGAGTTCTTGGCTGCCTGTGCGTGTGGAGATACCGAGGAGGCTGAGGAGATGCTGAGGGAAGTGAGGGAAAAGGATGGATGGTGTGACGAAGAGGACGGAGCGGTGGTCAACAGTTCCAACGCAGATGGAATCACAGCACTTCACCAGGTGATCTTGCTTCCCGGTGACACAGCTTAACCGACAGGTGAACGACGGTGCGTTTGGATGTTGGGCTGTTGGCGTGAGCGTGCCGACTCACCTGGGCCATCTTTACACTACAGTTTAAATGTGTTTTTGAATCTAGTGCTGGCAAAAGGCACATTTCTGTGCTACGTTTCTCTTTACACTATCACCAAATTTTGTTTTTACAACATGTTCCATGCCACCTCAGCTACACGTATGAGCGCACAGCGAGGGCGTGATGTATGAGGCGAACTAAAAGACCCAACAGAGTTTAGTTTTAGTAAAATCAATGAAGTATAGGATGAACTTGAGGTAAAACTCAACCTAGAAAACAAACTTTGGTGCTTTCTCGTGAAGCGCAGAACAGAATAAGTTCCTGCACATCACTGGATTAAAATAAAATGCTGTACAATATTCTGAGGTAAAGAAAAATAATGTTCTTGCAAAATAAACCAATAAATTACCATTCCAGATTTTTAAATATCACCATGGCAGTTGTCCGAAACACCGAAGTCACTGACCACGCGATTGGAAGTCAGATTCCAAGAGAGGTTTATTTTTGGACTAGCATTTGAGATGACCTGTTGAGGCGCGAAAGTGTGGCATATCTCTGAACGTGCTGTGGTCTTTAAACTATAAACAAGTATTTTGTGGGATGTGCCTCATATCACAGAATGCATAAGATTAGAGAAAGTACCATGTAAAATACTCACCTCAACATCTCACCACCTCAACATCACTTTCAGTCGATGGAGCGTGAATCCGTGGAAAAATGGATGGGACAACCGTAGTCTTCAGTCTTACACCTTCTGACCGTTGACTGTCTTTGTAGTTATTTTTCACAAAATGATTATGGCATAAATTATTATACAACCAGCGTATTTGTGTCCAGATTCCATGGTGATAAGTCACATTTTTGTGTTGAGTTTGGACCAGAGCATTGTACCATCCAGGCACAATACAATTGCACACTTTTTTAGAAGTATATACGCAATCTACAAAATGTGTCTTCCTGGTTTGGTGTTTCTTGTTTAAGTCCCTGTTGACAGTTACACACACACACACTTAACCCCCCGCCCCATGGTAGTCTATTCCTCTGTGTTCATCTTATAGCCTTATCTAGGATAGACTTTAGACTTCTAGGATAGACCCTAGCCCAGAACAGGCCAAATCCATAGAGCTATCCCGACACTAATTAATTTGATTGAATTTCTTTTAATTATTTACTTATGTCCAATGATTTAATTTTATTTATCCAATTTCGATCAGAATTTACTTTAAAACAAGAAAATCTGATTTCCCCCCACTGATTGGCCAACTAAATCAGTAGCCTAATGGACCAAACAAATGGCGATTCTGCTTTTCTCTCTCCTAACGCGCAGGCTTGCATAGACGGGAGCATGGAGGTGGTGGTGTTCCTGCTCTCTCAGGGCGCGAATGTGAACCAAGCCGACAGCGAGGCCTGGACACCCCTCCACGTGGCAGCATCCTGTGGGAGCCTGGAGATCACCGAGTAAGTATGCCACTCTCCCTGTACTCTCGACCAATAACAGCGACCCCTTTTCCATGTCGTTTGGACTTATTCACTGGACCTCTCTCCGTCAGCTTCCTGTTGCAGCAGGGGGCATGTTTGTGCATGGTAAACTGTGATGGAGATGTGCCACTGGACATCGCTGAGGACGAGGCCACAGAGACTCTATTGCGGGAGCACACACTGAAACAAGGTGTGGCCTAAATCACTTGGATTGTGTATCATGGTATTGTTGCATTTCCATCCCAATGTTGAAGGGCGAAAGTTACAATGGCTGCCCCTCACATCAAACGCCACTAAACATGATGATTTTGACTAACTACCTGAACATTTCCAATGCGCTGCCATTGCATCATGCTAGACAAAGCTGCCTTTTACATTCTGATGTGCTGTTTACACCTTTGTGTGTGTGTGTGTGTGTGTGTGTGTGTGTGTGTGTGTGTGTGTGTGTGTGTGTGTGTGTGTGTGTGTGTGTGTGTGTGTGTGTGTGTGTGTGTGTGTGTGTGTAAAATAATATGTTATTTTCCAGGGTTAATTTGACCTGACATGGCAGATGGCACATTGGCTCTTTAAAAGTAAAAATAAATAAGTAATAAATTCTATTAATTGTAAAAGCATCCATGCACAAGCTTAGCACTTTTAGTGCAAAATGAAATATAGTCTATAATGCTGTTCCAGCTGTTACTATGTTGTAATTATTTCAGATAATTATTAAGGGCGTGAATAATTGTGACCCATCTTTTCTGTTTATCTTTTATTAAGGGTGTGAATAATTTGCTCGTTGCATTATTAACATAGATTTTTATACTGAAAATTACACATTGTTTTTGTATGGAACGAACAACCCTTTGTGCTCAAGTCAGGATAGCAAATTTCTTGATTCGTTTGGATGAATTTATTCCCTGTGGTCAGCTAGCGCCTCCTGTAGTTAAATTACAGATGGAATATTGGGTTTAATGTTGGAACATTTGTTTGTTTTAACAGACAAAAGCTCTTTTTATTACAATTTATTTTGCCCTTTTGGTGGGCTGACAGGTTCACTTCATTCATTCATTACAGTGGAATGATTTCAGCCGCTGCTCACAGCAGGTGCAGGTGTAACAGTTTCCCACTTTGGCCCGTGCTCTCTGCTCCTCCAGGTCTGGATCTGGAAGCGGCGAAGCGCGAGGAGCAGGAGACGATAATGAGAGATGCCAGGACCTGGCTCACTGAAGGGTTACCCTCAGACCTCCGGCACCCAAAGACTGGAGCCACTCCCTTGCATGTCGCAGCGGCCAAGGGGTACGTGGAGGTCATCAAGTAAGTGCCTGTCCATCTAAGGGGTACGTGGAGGTCTATTATTATTATATTTTTAAATCAAGTAATGGCTGATTGTCTGTCCATCTACCCGTCTTCTGTAGGTGCACCGATTGATCAGCCTTGAGATTAAATCAGAATCTATTATTATTATATTTTTAAATGGCAATTGGTAATGTACCCACATACTACAACTCTCTAGCAGAATCAATCATGTGTTGCATTTTTAAATATTGGCGATATTAGGCTATTTTGTTTTAATCGCGCCCCCCCCCCCAGTACCAAAAATTTAATTGCAGACCTGTTTATATTTATTATTTGTATTTACATGTATGAAATGTGCATAAAAGATACCTAATTTAAAGTGACCCTTGAAAATATCCACTTAAAAAACCATGAAACAATGACCAGTTCTTAATATTGCCTTTGTGCACCATTGATTTGGAAAATATTGGCAAAAAATAAATAATGTAATCGTTATGGGGCCATAAAAACCCAGATTTGGTGCCCCCCATAGCCCCCTGTGAGGACATATCTTTGGATATCTCTTCACATCGTTCCCTGCGGTGAATGGTCGCTCTGTTTCCACTGAGGGTTTGCCTTTCCCCCCTCGTGGCCCAGGGTCCTCTGTCAGTGTGGCATTGACGTGTCTGTGACGGACAGTGACGGCTGGACCCCCCTGCATGCGGCGGCTCACTGGGGACAGGGGGAGGCCTGCAAGGTGCTGGCTGAGCAGCTGTGCAACATGGAGGCGCGAAGCAATGCGGTGAGAGCCCACATTCTTTTTCTTTTTATTTATCTCCGAGAGCCGAGATTCTGTACACGCACGCACGCACGCACGCACGCACGCGTACCATGCCCACACAGGTTAACGGTTGCCCAGGCAAACTGATTACTAGAGCACTGGTTTCTTTTTTTCTTTTCTTTTTTGCCAATGGAGTTTTGCATCCTGATATTAAGTTGAAATTAGTGGGGTAACCGTTCATGTTTTCATACCGAAATGCGACTTACAAGCAAAACATGTTTTGTTACGTAGTTGAACAGTCCTGCACCTCAGTTATTTATTTATTTTCATTTATGCCTAATTGTCACCCGAGTACATGAAAATATTAGGCCATATTTAGACCATATTAGTTCATTCTGTGCATTTCAAAACTTCATGGTTCATTGCTGACCTCCTGTTGGCAGGGGCCCAGATTAGCAGTTGTCCTATCGTCTCAGACGACTAAAAATGAAGAAGGACGACCTTCAATATCCAAGTGATTGTCCTGCTGACGACTGTGAATTTAGGATTTTATAATTTTTTTATTAGCTAACTGGAACTATTTGTTTCACACTCACATCGTAACAGACATGTCATGCAAGAATATTCAAAAATATTTCTGAAGTTCCCAATGGGAAAAGCGGCACATTGTCACTTGCATGCAGTCTGTGCTCGCCGCGTTTGTTGTTGTTGCTATGCCAGACTGCAGCAATCAAGCAAGTTTGTGGATCACGGCACATAGACACAACAGCGAGAACCAGCTAGTTAGTTAGTTAGCTAGCTAACGTTAGCGTTCACTGACATTGGGTATCAATATCTGTTGTTGCTAGTTGCTTGCTAATGCAAGGTTTAGTAAGTGATCATGCATTTATCACTTACCAAGCCCTGAATTAGCAAGCAATATACATGAACACTAGCTGGCTAGTTACTGTCTATATTCAGTTCAGTGAGCCCTCCCGCCAGGCTGAAGAATTGCTGTGATTTTCCTGCAGTGATTTCTCATCTCCGTCCTACAGTCCAAGCACAAATCATTCCCACAACCCTGCTCGGTGAAATCTAGGAATTATTAGCTAGCTATTACGTTAGCTGCCATACCACACTCTAGTTGGGAATGGAAAAATCTCTCTCGTTCGAGTCCCCACTAGAGTGTACGTTATGATATACTGTACAGTCAGAACACTAGTCGCTAATGCCACCTGTGGGCACCCGTCAGAACTTCACTGCTACACGGTCCCATGAGCACACGCTGCACAAGTCAAACATAAATATCTGTGTAGAAAAGAAATCACGTTATCGTGTCTATCTTTGGGCTACATATGACATAGTGATCGCATTTTCAAAGATGTGGAGATTTATTCAGGGTGCAAGTCCACCCCCCACTAAAAAGGCGAAAACCAAAGAAGGTCAGCTAAAAAGAATTCCGTAGAATTCCGTCTTGGAAGAGGTGGATAAATTTGCCCCGGAAATAATGTCTCGCCCCGGAGGACGGGCTGCGGACTCATGGGGGAGGGAAAAATCGTCCTGTCGGCTTCCCTCCCCCCTCCCTGGGGCAGCCAATCGCTGCCCTGGTGGCACTCCCGGCCAGAGTCGACACTGGTGCAGCCGGTGGCATCGGACCTTGTTCGCCGTGGTCGTTGTAACCACTGGACCACGTGGGAGGCCCCATTAAATCAGATTTTCAGATCAAGATGGTAATACAGTGGAAACTCTGACATGGAAATGGATAATTTGGAACTCTGAAATGTTTGGAGCTTGACATCAAAGTGCACCAATTATCGGTATTGTAATCCTTAGCGTACTTTATTAACTACTGCCATATTATACTTACCTTGTTACACATTTGGCAGATTGAGCAATTCAGACAAGCATGTCTGTGATGACACTAGTGCTTCCTCTTATCTTCTCCTCTTCCCTTCCAGGGCCAGACGCCGTTTGATGTAGCTGATGAGAGTATGGAAGCATTGCTGGAGGAACTCTCCCAGAAACAAGCCCATGTAAGCTGTCTGCCAAAGTAACCTGCTACATCTGTACCACAATACCAACCTCCATGACTAGTTTGTGCATTTGTTTCAATTATATAATATATTTAAAAAATGGGTTTCCAGTTAGATGTCCTACAATGGAGGCAAGTTTGAGCCAAAATGAAAAAGCACATTTTATTGTGCTCATTTGTATACCATTGCTTTCTACTAATCTGGGCAGGCCCAGTAGCCCATTATTTTGACTGCCATGCCTAAAAGAAGAGAGCTCAATGACTTTGAAAGAGGGGTGATTGTTGGGGCAGGTTTGGCAGGAGTTTCAGTGAAGACGACTGCTCAACTTGTTGATGTTTCACAAGGAACAGTGGTTAAGGTCATGTTGGCATGGAAGTCTGAGGGAAAGACAACTAGGGGCAACCGTGGTCGAAAGCACATACTGCTTGACTGATGTCCGTGCATTGGTTCAACATGCAGGGCAAAACAGACACGCAACTCTGAATCAGTTAACTGAAAATATCAATCTAGGGTGTGAGCAGACAAAGCAAATTATAATGAGCTTAATCTACATTGTTTTAAAATCTGTTGAAGCACAAATTTATGGGCTTAAACTCGTTTCTAACAACCTTTGTCATTCAAGAGATTTGTTGAAATTAGAATGAAAGAGTTTAGAATGAAAACCAACATGCACGAGGATCAAGGATCAAGTTTGGGTGCCCCTAACATAAGGAATACGTAAACGAAAAAACGTTTGGTCGTATATTGGTTGCAGTGTGGACCCCTATAAGTGTTGTAACAATTATATGTTTGGTGATTACTATGCAATAGAAATCTATTAAAAGTGCTGACAAAAGTTTCATGCAACAAACATTTTTTTGTTATTTGTCCTTATGCTCTGGTGTGCATATGGCTCAGTGTATTTATTTATATATTTTATAAATTATTATACATTATTGCTGTGTATTTTTCTCAATATACGTTGATGTGATTTTTAGTGTTGTTTAATGTTATTGATGCTAATATTAATTTTAATACGATTTGATGTATGCATCCTTTCCAGTGGCGCAGTGAGCAGTCTGTCAGTCGGCCGGTGACAGAATCTACCACAGCAAACGCGCCGAATAAGAGCCGCAGGTAAAAACCATCCCCTTCAGGTGTTCTGTCGATGCCTCTCTGCTGCATTTAGTCCTTCTGTATGTATGTATGTATGTATGTATGTATGTGTATTTCAAATCAAACATGGTATCTCACCCGTTTTTTTCTTTTTTTGTTGAGTGAGATAAGTGTGTATTTGCAGGGCATGACATGATCTTGAGAACCAACCAGTGTGCCTGGCTTTATGAAATTCAATTTCCATTTAGTGCTCAAAATTCAACAACAACAAAAATGTGCCCTGTGTGTCCTGTGCATGTCAAACGCTTAGTACAGCCCTCTAGCTCTGTCAGTGCCACAGACAGACATTTAAGGTCTCCAGTAGGATTTACTAGAAAACACAAATGACACAAAAAATATATTCCTGAGAATGTTAAAAATAATCCATGCACAGGTTGAATGTCTTGTATTGAACTTAAAGGGAAAAGTGTAAAATGTTGTGGAGCTATCACAATCGCCTCATCCAGTGTGCTTATAATTTTCTGAAGCATGTTTTAGCAGTTTGATTTTGGGGACTCTCCGACTAGATGCTAAATCCATGGTTTGAAATTGAGTGTAGGCTTGTTCATTTATGTGTAGCAGCAGTACAAGAAATTCCATCTCAAATATTGAGGACTTGAGTAGCAGTTTGTGGGGGGAAAAAAATTCTGACAGCTTTAACTTTAAATACCATTTTTCTCCCAATTTAGTAGCCAGTTATACCCTCTATTTCATATGAATTATCCCCTTCCTTGTATTTTTGTGAACTTGCTGCCATAGTCCCGAAACCAAAACCAAGCCGTCACCGTAACTCTGGTATGCACACAGACCCACAAGCTCATATCGGCTTCCTTCCCCCCTCCCTGGGGCAGACAGCCAATTTCCGCCAACCTAGTGGCACTCCTGGCCAGAGCCGAAACTGGCGCGACCTGACGGAATCTAACCCTGGTCGCAGTGGGCAGCGTTGGAGGTTTTTACGGCTTCACTACCCAGGAGGCCAGCTTTAACAATAACTGAATAAACCTCTGTATTGAGTGTAATAATAATAATAATAATATATGCCATTTAGCAGACGCTTTTATCCAAAGCAACTTACAGTAGTGAATGCATACATTTTTCAGTATATGTGGTCCCTTTGGGAATAGAACCCACAACCTAAGTGTTGCCAACGCCATGCTCTACCAACTGAGCCACAGAGAACCACAGAGTGTATAAACTATCTCTCATGTGTCTCTCTTTGCCTCAGGAGCTCCGTGTGCCGGATGAGCAGTAAAGACAAGATGAATGTACAGGACCAGTCGAAGGAGAGGGGGGTGCCCGGGGGGCTGCAGCTGAAGGAGGACGAGCGGGAGGGCAGCCCTGGTAATGCCGCCTTTCCTGGATCTGAACGTTTTTGTCAGACTGCAGATAGATTTTAGGATATACGTTTCCCAGTAATGCATGGAGTTAAATCAGAGTTAAGGCTCTCAAAGATGAAGTTGCAGTTCTTGCACTCAGTTGGTGGATGTTGCCAGCCATTGCTAAGGAAATCATAGCTATCAAATGTGACCAGTTAAGTTAAACTGAATTTTGTCAACTGTGTATTTTAAAATATTTACTGCTGTACGTTACCCTCGTCAGCACCTTTTTACTTTCATTGTCTCAGATGGTTCCACCCTGTCGAGTACGGACGATGAGAATGCCATCACCTCTGCTGATAAGGTAAACTAAATTCTTATTTCTGTGTACATGGTGGTGTGTTACACATGATGTGTTCTTGGTTCTTGCCTTACTGAATGTCTCCCACTGCATCTACAGTGGAAGCTAATGTAATGGGGTTAGGTCTGCCACGGGCTGATCTAAAGACCAAGGTCCCCAGCCAAGGAAACCACACTCTTACTGCTTCTCAAGGGGTGACGTCACGTTCTGCAGTGGACGCACACTGGCGCTGACTGGCGTCTGAACTCTGCTACACTCATTTATTTCCTAATTTCCTCCCCAGAGTCGAGAAGAGAGGGAAAGGGTGGAGAAGGAGAAGGAACGGGAGAGCAGGACAGCCCGAGTCCAGCCGACCCCCCAAAGACCTGCTGACAGCTCTGGAAGCAGCAGCACAGACAGACGCATGTGAGACTGAATAAGAGCCACTAGGCAGCAGCCAGCATAAAAATCATGGAATTGTTGTCCAAACAGATCTCTGATATTAATCCTGCATTACTCACTGTAATATTCTACGATTGTGTTACTGTGTGGACAGACATGGGTAGATGGCAAAGGCACTGGTCAGCGTTGTGTGTATTGATTCCTCTCAGATTCCAGGCTCCTGTGAGAGACGAAGAGTCCGAGTCACAGAGGAAGGCTAGGTCGCGGCTCATGCGCCAGTCTCGCCGCTCCACGCAGGTGTGTCCTTCTGCCCTGAGCAAGAGTATTTCTGTCTTTTTTTTAATCTTATGTTTTTTAGTTTTATTCCACTTTTTTAAATATATTTTTATATTTTTAGTAGCCAATTATACCCTCTTTTTCATGTCAATTACCCCCACCCTCATATGAGAGGTTGCTGCCGTAGTCCTGAGACCAATAGTGGACACTGTACCGCCTCCGAGCCTCCACCCGCCACGGTGACCGTAACACACAGGACCACTCATATATGCAGCAAGCTCGTATCGGCTTCCCTCCCCCCTCCCTGGGGCGGACAGCCAATTGTCGCCCCCTAGTGGCACTTCCAGCCAGAGCCGAAATGGCATGACCTGGTGGAATTGAGCCCTGGTCACAGTGGGCACCGTCAAACGTTTCTTACCGCTACACTACCAGGGAGGCCCCAGAGTATTGCTATGCTTTTATGACTGACTGTTTTTTGCATTAATTTCTTGTTTGCTTGTTCTTGAGTTATAGGGGGTAACATTGACTGACTTGAAGGAGGCGGAAAAAACTGTTGGTAAAACTTCTGACTTGCAACGCAGTGTGCAGCAAGTCACCCCCATCATCACTGTAATGCCTGCTGAAAGAGGTGAGTGTGTGACCATCCTGGAAGGTCAAACAGAATGTGCACAGTAACTTCTTGTTAATGTGTCATTGTACAATGCAGACGTGTGGTCATGGTGGTACATTATGCCCTTTGGCATATGTCCATATCTGCCTGTAGTGCCTGCTTGTTATGTATTTATTTGGTCATAATGACATAAACAAGTGCAACAAAGAAATAGGTGTTCAGAATAGCCAGTGACACAGTAAATAATGCCTAGAAAGAAAATCTACGTGCCTAAGCCCAGCTGCTACTGGGGCGACAGTGTATTATAGTGGTTAGGGAGCTGGGTTTGTAATGCAAAGCTTGCAGGCTCGATTCCTGGGTGGGGCACTGCAAGGTACTTGACCTCAATTTCTTCAGTAAAATATCCAGCTGTTTATTTATTTATGTATGTACAGTCAAACATCCATACATTGACATACATGCCATGTATTGTACCTAGGTTAGCCACAGGATCATTTTCAGTGGCAGTCCCATGATGGATGAAACTTGATATCTGTGTAGGTTTGAGGCCATCTTACACTGGATTTATTGTAAAAAAATGTTGTAATTGCTAAATCTTGTAAACTCTGTAGCATTTGTAATAATTTGAGCGTGAGTTTCATATTGTGCATTCCCTTTCGAATGATGTGCCTTTTCTGCCATGGTGTTTGTACCACAATGCATCCTTGTGCTGGGGAGGATACTTCTATATATTTGCAAGTCTGTCACATTAATATTATACTTTTGTCCCTCTCTGTTGTTGAAGACATTGGGCCAGCTGTGAACTTTGTGGCGGACGGAGATAAAAGTTCTCAGCTGGGAGTGAAGGACCGGAAGAGAGTGAGGAAAGAGAGAAGATCAACTGGAGTTGTACAAATTTCTTCTGGAATGGTGAGAGAGAACGAGACAGACATTGACCAAAAAACCTTTTTTTATTTTTTATATTATAATACATATATATATATATATATATATATATATTTTTTTTTTTTTCCTTTTCCTTTTCCTTTTCCTTTTTTCCCACCCTGAGAACTCAAATGCTGGTGTGATTCAAATATTGTGAAAAGGGCGGTACAGTGGTTAAGTATTCATATAAAATTCATGTAAGTGGACAAGTGAGGGTGTGTTTTTTTGCAAGGTGTCGTCTTCCTCTCATTCTTGCTCAAAATACAAAAGAAAACAAAAAAACACGGATAGTAGCGATAGCGCTGCTAACTGTGCTTGGCTTTGAGGCCCTGGACTCGTGTGTCTCCCCCTTCACCAAAAAACACAACTGAAAAAGATGCCTGACTACAGCCATGTTCGTTCAAGCCGTTCGCTCCACTTAATAGCGAGATTTGAGCCAGTAAACCAGTCTATTGAGAAGGAACCAACCGAGAGGACAGGGATGTGTCTGAATGGTAACATTAGCTAGCTTGACTAATGCATGTTTGCAAGCCTGTGCAAAAGTGGATGTGGCTTGGTAGCTAGCTTTTCTAGCTACATGCTGGTTGTACCACTCATATTGTTTGAGCCTAACCTTATGCTTAGCCTTGTTCATATTTGCGTATTTCATTTACATTTACATTTTGGCATTTAGCAGACGCTCTTATCCAGTGCGACTTACAAGATGTTCATTAATACATGGTAAGATCAATCACAGTCCGCGCAAGAGATTAGATAGTCATACAGTAATAGACATAATTGTTGGTAGCTGCATACTGTACCTGTAACACAGGGAAGGAAAAGTTAGTATAGATTATTTATAGTATAGTTATTTTTTGGACAGTCTTTTTTTGTACATTTCTTTGTAACATTATAAGAAACATGGGTGTGTGCTATTGTCACTAGCCCAGTGCACTTATTTCATACAACTGAATGCACTAGTATTCCTGATAGTAATACATAACTGCTTTGGGGCTGAAAAACTTGTCAAAATAGAGGGCAAAATGGATTGAGCAAGATGTAGACAAATCTTGGAGGAAAACCTGCTGCAGTCTGCAAGTGACCTGTGACTTGGGAGAAGATTTATATTCCAGCAGGACAATGACCCAAAGCATACAAAATCATATACAAAAGCCACATTGGAGAGGTGTAAAAACAAAAAAAAACTATGACCTGGAGTGGCCCAGTCAAAGCCCAGACCTCAGTCCCATTGAGAATATGTGGAAAGATTTGAAAATTGCTCAACGGTCCCCATCCAACCTGATGGAACTCAAGCAATTTTGTAAAGAAGAATGAGTGAAAATTGCAGTGTGCAGATGTGCAAAGCTGGTAAAGATTTACCAAAATAGATTCACTTAAGGCTATCAAGGCTATGACCGACACCATCCAGGCAGCCAGAAAGGATTCTGCGGGCTGTCCGGATATGCTACTCTCTCCGCCTTCGATATGAAATGATTTTACAGGACTGTTCAGGGACTGTATATGATTGTAACAATCATACTGCTAGTGTTAATGTTTTCTAGTGTCCATTCAATTCTATCAAATGCAGACCAAAAATGTGTATACAAATTGGTGAAAACCATCTGGTTTTTAAGGAATGAAAAAGATTGCTTGATTCAGAGGCTGTATTACAGGCTATGAAAACAAGTGGCCAAAAATGCAGGTCCTTGCCTATGAGATGATGAGACAATAGATAGATAGATCATTTTTATGTTTTTATGGAGTAATATGAACTATATTGATATTAATGATTAAAATCCTGACAATGACAATTGTTTCAGAATGAAGACAGCGATGCAATGGATGATATTCTCCCAGACAGCTTCAGCAAATCCAGGTAATGTGCCTCCACATGTTTATTTCTTTGCTACTCTCAAATCTCTTCCTCCTCTTTGTAACCTTTTTTGCTGGTTCTTTTTTATTTTTACCACCCGTTTTCTATAGCATTACAGCTTCCAGTTTATGCGTGCTATTCATTGTTTTGAAGAAAATAATGTATTGTATTGTGAAAACCGAAAGATTGCTTCCTAAGTTGTTCAGTTGTCTTTTGATTTATATTTTGTGAGTCACATATTTGTCTTTAATATCAAATGGGCCATCAGTATTATTTCCTGGTTGTATATAAATAATGTGAACAAGCAAAAGCCTGCACACATCTAGGGCTCCAGTTTTATTGTCAAAATGTGCAGACAGTAGGGCTGATCCAGGACACATTAGGGTGTGTCCTTGTCTATTTTGGTAATTTCATGACGAGACGGTAGAGCACTTGAGGCGCAGTTGTAAAAGAGATTGGTGTAAAAATAATAAATGACCTGTGGGTTTGGTTCATTATGGCCAATCGGATCATTGGCTTTTTTCCTTTTAATATCTTTGTCGGTGAACTTCCAATATCATGAACCTATGAGAAGGTTTGAATCCTAAGCAACCTGCCTGTGCCCAGTGGTGAGTAGCCTACATGTTGTACAGTAGACCAACATAGCAACAGTGCTGTAGCAGGTGTCAAAGCTGTGTGCAAGAAAACCTTGTTAGGAAATTCAAATGAGCATCAAAACCTTTAATTTCATATATGCACTGCTGTTTTTGCTGAAGTCATGGCGTTGTAGAACATGCTTTTTGTTTGTTTGTGTTTAATGACCATGGTAGGTTGAGCTGAGAGAGCTGTGGACAGTTTGCTAACAGGCCGTAGCCGGGTGTTACATTGACTAGCTATGGACCTGTGACAACTGCCAGCTGATGGTGCATGCAATTCCAGACCAGTCATATTCAACCCCCGGCTTGTATAGGTAGCTAGCTGGCTAGCTAGTTTTTCAATCAGTCAGATGTGATACCGATCTTGTCGATGCTACATTTCACTCTAGCGTAACTTAGCTATAGCAAGCACAAAAGACTGTTTCAGCTATGAAATCAATAGCTACCCACCTTGCTAGCCAAGTACTTACATACACTGAGATGTACATACTTGCATACAGATGCTACCTTTAATTGCATATATAACCAGTAAATGTAGTGCGTTACACTTAATTTCTTCATGTGGTACACAAGCACTGCGTAAGTAGTTCAGAGAAGGAACTCCTGCCTGCTCACACAATGTATTGGCTATTCACACCTGGGGATTGTTGCAATACAACCGAATAGAAACTAAATTTAACTAAATTTATAATTAATTTAACTAGGTAGGCATACTGTAGAGGGGAATCCCAGAAGTGCAGGGCTTACATTTCACACTTCATTTTAATGAAATTTAAGGCTGCTAATTGCCTTGTCCTTGTGTGTGTGGAGACATACACCATGGCATGTTAATCTCATTAGCTGTTGTTTGCTATATAATTAGTCTCAACTGGATTGACAGCCGAAGCTGGGTGCTAGTTTAGTCTCTTTGTAGATAGCAGTAACTTATCTTGATAGCTGGATAATGTTAGCTAGCCACAAGATATTGATCAGTTATGATTGTGTTAATTTAGCTGGCTAGTCACAGTCATGATTTTCAGAAATTGCCCGACTGACGAGTCGAGGCAATTTGATTATGACTCATTATATGAGTCATGATTATGACTAACCAACTCAATTGGCACAATCATAACTGACTTTTGTCTGCAATTATGGGTGAAGCCACCCATACCATGAGAAGTAGTATGACCATGACCATGGCCAAATCAACTCTTAAAAATAGCCTTTTCTAATCGTTTGCCTCAGCAACACATCGCCTTTCAGCAGAGCACTTCACTGTGAAACAATCTCTTAGGCAGAACACATAGATATGAAATTTGTACTCAGATGAAACGGACACAGAGACAGGGACAGTTAATCATTTAATAGCCATTACATTTAGCTCAATTTAGCTAGGTAACATCAGCTATGATACTCCCAGCAATGAGGGATAGTTGTGTAGGAAGTTTGTGCCCCCGTGAGTGTTGATTTGAGGTCAATGTTTAAGGTTAGAATTTGGATAGAGTTGGATAATCCTTTATCAACACATAAAGACAACTTATGTCTGGAGTATCCTCAGGAATAAGCGCTGATTTGTAAATGCTATGTCAATAATTTTGTTGCAACAAGGATGCACTTGAGGCACAGAGTTCATTGGGTGTGGACAATATCTAAAATAGTGAAAGCAAGAAAGTTTTGCTTGGGAGAACCCAAGCTGGGAGAACAGGACTGCACAGTATACGTGCCCCAGGCGATCGGCCGAGTGTGATTGTTGAGGCCTGCTCATCCCCGTCCCCATCCCCCAAGCCCTCATCTTTATGATCCTAACTATGTCTTAACCTGTCTCCATCGTTTTACCTACCTAACCTGATGCATATTAGAGCAGCTTTATGTTAAGTAAAATATTTAAAATTGGACCTTGCCATATAGGTGTATTCAGGGACATTGTGGCACCAGATTGGAACAGCATTTTTGGTGAATCAAAGCATGCCCTCACAGTCTTGTTTTCAATCCAGTGTTGCCAATTTTGAGTATGGTCCATGTTTTTATATCAATTAGTTCTTCAGCCCTGCTGAATTCAAAATGGGAGTATATTAATAATATTTGAAGAATATGAAGCCTAACATGCAACCAAAATTACCCACAGCTGATGGAGTTGGCTGAGAAAAGAGAAAGATAAATTCTTTCTGTTTGTTTTTTTCCAGTGAACGCCAATTTGAACATGACGTCAACCAATCTTCTTCATCGGACTACAAAATGGTAACGTTTATCTCCTCTTATCTCCCTTGAGTTTGATTTATTATTTGACATAAAGGGTATAATGGGGATTGCTTTAAGGTATGCTAATAATTCATAATTCTTGTCTGAGGTTCCATATAATCATTTACATTGGCATAAAGTCTGATCTGATTCAAGAACGTAAGAGCCCTTTCTGATACCCTCCTGCTGAAAGGGACATGTTTCTATACTTAATAACGAGCGCACTATAGCTTCTTGACTGAATGTGCAAAGGTGAATTCAAATGTTAATGCCCGAAGCCTAAATCACACAAAACCTTCAGGTGTGCATAGCAGCTATTGCAAGTTTGCATTCCATTACCTGCTTTGCACATGGTTTGGCTGCAAAAAAAGTCGTTAATTTTCAAAGCCCTCAAAATGTCATCACCATATTTTTCCCAAATAAAGCAAAGTTAAATCTTAGAATGACCAAATATGGACACAGTTTATGTGAAATCAACATGAAAGTTCGAGTTTGTGCCAGCTCTCCCTCCCTCCTACCCCTGGGTCAGACAGCCAGGGCTGGCGCAGCTGGGGATCAAACCTCGGCCGCAGTGGGAGACCTACGCTCTGGGCGAATGCTCAATCACCTTTTATCATTGTGATTAAATCCTGCAACATTAGCGCCCAATTATGTTGAGTATATACTTTCTAACTCTTTATAACAACTTTTGTCTCGCAGCTCTACACAACGGTTTTACAAGAAAATGAACTGCTCAAGGAGAAGTTGCAGGAGACGGAGTTGCTTCTTAGTCAGAACAAGGTGGAGTTGGAGAGGCTGAAGCAGGTTAGTACAATGTGGAGGCTCTGCTGTTAGGTATCGGTTTACGTGGAAGCCTTGCAGTGTGAGGGTTCTGGACTCATTTTGCAGGTGTCCATGTTGGACAGGTGTCCCATTTTAGGGTGATTTGCTCTGGAACATGATCCAGGCCACTATGCAATAAAAAGATGCGTGGAAAAAAAAATAGTGTGGTAACTGCCAAAGAGGAGGAGCAGTGCTCTCTACTCCTTCCTGCACCGCTCCCAGGGGCACGTGCCCCCCCAGCTCCGAGCACGGGGAGGAGGTGGCACCCTACAGACACCAGGAGAGGAGCCTACGAGGCAATACCCCTCGCACCAGTGACCCAGTGCAGGAGACAGGACAGGGCAGCGTGGCAACCCCTGCTGGACCCATGGAACAGGGCAGAGTTGCACGCCCCGCTGAACCCACGGGACAGGGCCACATGGCAACTCCTGGCAGTAGTGCAGGTGAGGGAAGGAAGGGCAGCAGCAGGCGACGAGGAGCCCCTGGAAGGCCGGCAGCATTGGCCAGTGATGCCTTGGAGACCTGGGAGACCTGGGAGGCGCTGGCAGCCTGGAGAGACTGCAGAGAGGTGGACGCTTTAAGAGACTGGACTGGCTGTGAAGTGCCGGGCCGTGGGAGTGCGTGACCCAGTCAAAGTGCCGTCCTCTCCTTCTCCATCAGTGTGACGAGAAAGCTGGTGGACTGTGGCATTTTTGGGCTCAGTGCCTTCCTTGCCTCCATTTTGAGGCTCAGGACCAGTGACGCCAATGGTGGCCGTCGGTTTCGTAGCTCCCACCCCAGTGATGGTCTGGCTCTCCACACATTACATTACATTACAGGCATTTAGCAGATGTTCTTATCCAGAGCGACTTACACAGTTCCACATTTCTTTTACATACAATCCATTTATACAGCTGGATATTTACTGAAGCAATCCAGGTTAAGTACCTTGCTCAAGGGTACAATGGCAGTGCCCCCACCTGGGATTGAACCTGCAACCGTTGTGTTACAAACCCAGTTCCTTAATCATTATGCTAACACTGCCGCCTCACCACACCACACCACAGGAAGATTCACCTTGGACCCTCCCAGGGCTACCCCCACCTCAGATGACCCCCCAGACGGGGGCAAAGGCCTGGGCAGTGTTGGGGCTCCTCTCTATAGGCTCCTCACAGATCCTGTTTGCAAAAATGTAATATCTCAGAACCTCAGCAATTGGTCAGCTTGAAATAAAGGAGACCAAAACCCATACCTTTTAAACCAATGATTACTCTCATCCTGTTTCCATTTCCATTTATTTATTATCAGTCAAGCCAAAAACCTGGTCCTTTCTGTAAGGGAGACATTAATAGTAAACCAGCTGAATAAGCAATTCCAATAGGTACAGCTGGAAATTCACACCATGTTTATGAATAACATTACCCAGTGGTAGCAAGTATAATGAGAACAGTAATGGTCCCAGCGCTGAGCCTTGTGGAGTACCATATTTAACCTGAGAGTAGTCAGAGAACTCTTGATCTAATTGCACAAATTGAAACCTGTCTGATGGGTATGATTTAAACCATGAGAGTGCCCATCCATGCAAACCAACCAGGTTTTCTAGCCTGTAAAGGAGAATTTGGTGGTCAATAGTGTCAAAAAGCAGCACTTATGTCAGGGAGCACTAGAATAGAAACACAACCAGAATCAGATGCAGTAGATCATTCACAAGTTTAACAAGTGCTGTCTCAGTGCTATGGTTTGGTCTAAAACCTGATTGTAGTGTTTCATACAGATTATTTGTTTTTAGGAAAGCAGTTAATTGTTGAGCTACGGACTTCTGTAAAAAAAATTACAAAAAGGGAAGATTTGTAATGGGCCTATAGTTCTTCAGATTATCAGGATCAAGATTTGGTTTCTTTAGAAGAGGCTTCTAAAGGCTTCTTCTATTCTTTGAAATTATGCAGTAAGATTTTTACACAAAAATGGTGTGGTGGTGTTTGCTATAAAAATATGATGCCCTTTTGAGTTGTCTACCTCAGAGGTGAATCATACACTTCCTTCAATAATGAATTCAAATTAACATTAAAGTAATACTAATTTTGGGGGAATCTACCCACATTAATTTGAGCTATTTTAATCAGTAGTCCAATAAGTCCACTTATTCGAATAAAGAGACAATACACACACTCACACTCACATACACACACACAAACTGTCACACACATACACACTCTGGAAAGGCGAGAATGTTGCGTCCGCTTCGTTGTGCATTCAAAGCGACTAAATGGATTTTCTGTTACAAAACGATGGATGTGAATGCATAACTTATATATTCATAAAAAACATTTACAACCTTTGCAAAGGCCCTTTATGAAATCAGATTTATCACAACAGTTGGTCTCGGTACTAAAAGCTAAGACCCAGGGTGGTGGTGACGTCTGTTATAGCATTATCCCTAGGTTTAATATTGGGCATAGAGCATAAAGAAATCTTTTTTTTTAATGGGCGATTTAACTGTCAACGGTGATTATAACTATAATGGCTAACCATCAACCAAAATGTTATGAATGCGACAGCCCAAATGTATGCTACGGTTGTCTCTTGACCGGTTGGGCAAGTCACTGCCTAGTTTCACTGTCCCCAGGCAATTGGGCAACTGTTAATTTTGAACCCTGAATATATTGAATCCATGCATATATGTGTGTGAACAAAAATATTTGTATCAGGTGTATGAATGCATGGAAATGTGTGTGCCTCAACACTCAACACATTCTCTTTACCAAGCTGTTTGTATTTCTGTTTGCCCAGTGTCTCTCCCGTCATCTCGATCTGGTAACAGTGTTCATCTGTCTGTCCGTGTGTCTGTCTGTCTGTCTATCTCAGAGTCAGGAGAAAAGCTCAGAGAGACCGGCCTTGCTGGACCTGGAGAAATTTGTGAGTCAAACATCACCACTCTTGTTGTTCTCATCCGTGGTGTCATCATCAGCGGTGACAGTAGGAGAGGGGACGTTAGTGTTGTGGCTGGCTCTAATACACCTGCCTTCCTCACAGGAGAAAAGAGCGCTGGAGAGGAAGGCAACAGAACTGGAAGATGAACTGCAGGTACTTCATCAGTTCACATCTTTGTTTATATACTGAGAGATATTAAAAGTGTAGTGGTTGTGGCTACATATTTTACTTAAGAAGAAAATGAAAGGTGATGTCTTTTCTCAGGACTGCAATTAATGTCAAGGCACTTTGGACGAATGGATGTTCAGACCCATTGTAAAATCAAAGGAAGTTGATTTAACTGGAGGGGTCCATTATTTCAGTGTACAAGTTCGATATATCATGTGTCATGCTTGCTAATACTTTATACTAACTGTATATCAGTGTATAAACTGAAGTGGACACATGTACCTATGTTGGTACTGGTGTCATGTACTGTGTCAGTATATTTTTTGAGATTTGTAATGTGAAGTGTGAAGCAACTTGATAGGTTTGCTATTTGCTCTGGTTGCTGATTGCTCTTGCCTGACGAGGTCGTTCGTACAGAGAATTTGCTGAGACACGACGGCAGTTTGTTTGCTACTACTTTCGGTCGTTGAAATAGCTATGCATGCCATGAACAATAAATGTCCCCTGTTGACATCCTAGGACTTTCAATTAGTCCTATATGACAAATGATTCCTTACTAAAGAGGTTACATTTGTTATTGATCCAATTCAAATAAACTGCCAGGTGAAATCAGTTGGGCCCTAACATGTGGACACCTGGTCAGTTAAACTAAAGCATTTGTGGAAAACAGACTTAAATGACAACAAGCAAATGACAACAAGCAAAACCTGCATTGTGCTAAAGTGATGGTATGAGGGGCCTCTGATAGTGCACCCGTATCTTACACAACCGTATTGGTTGGTCCTTTACGAGTGTGAGCTGCCTGTCAAGGTCGAGGTTCGAAACCCGACTGTACCAGACCAGCCCTGGTGGGGGAGCCCTGATCGGGGGTGGCGTTCGGCTGTCCGCCCCAGGGGGAGGGTGGAGGGGGAGTTTGCTGAGAAGCACGTAAGGCTGTCTCCAGAAGGTGGGTGGGGGTCTCGAAGGAAGCGGAGTTCACTGTCCTCTGAGAATTAGCTTGCATCGTAGAGATGAGCAGCGAATTCGTGTGGGGAGTGCAAATCGAAATAAATAGAGGGTATAATTGGCCACTAAATTAGGAGAAAAACTGGGGAAAAAATCTGAAACAAATTACCAAAAAAAACGAAACAGTTGTGGTATAACTTAAACGCATGTTTTCAACAACATTAATTGATCAATAAATTGGTTATAACAAAAAACAGCATACAACATTGTTCCCCTGGACCAAGTTTCCAAAGTTTTTTATTTGTTTAACTGTTACTTTCTCCCACCTTCTCTCGTTTCCCGAATCAGGTTCTGGCTGACCTCCGAGCAGACAACCAGCGGCTGAAAGACGAGAACGCAGCGCTCATTCGAGTCATCAGCAAACTCTCCAAATAGAGAAAGGGACATAGGGAGCTTGTGTGTGCGTTACATTTCCTGGGTCAAAAATATGGATATTTTTAATGCAATGTGTTGTATTGGCAGTGTTATTTTAATATTTTAATCACTGCATTTTTCATACGTATTTGATCATCAGCTGAGAATTTGTGCATATTTTTGCATTATCTGGTTATCTGGTAGGAAATGAGACCGTACAGAGGTTTCTGTTTTTTTTTTGCTTTGCTCTGTTTTATCTCCATTTGTTTTGCTGTACACGAATATGAAAGAGGTTTGTATGAGCATAAGGTTGGAATATGCACACACAATAAATCCTGCATTTTGTTACACTGCCTTGTTGAGATCCTACAAAATCTAATGTCCCTCAAACCTGTTGTCTTACCCTGCAGATCCTTGCAACTCTACCTGTAACATTTGCATAGTAATGTACAGGTAACTGCCAAAGTGAAGGAAACACCTGAGTAAATTAAGGGTTCTGGCAGCTCTGTTGTGGTGTATGGTGCATGGTTTAGGTCCCCTCAATCCATTAGAGGGCAAGGTAAACACCAACAAACACAAAGCCATTCTGAGTGATCAACATCATCCTATGGTGAAGCATTTCTAATAATAATATATGCCATTTAGCAGACGCTTTTATCCAAAGCGACTTACAGTAGTGAATGCATACATTTTTCAATGTGGTCCCAGTGGGAATTGAACCCACAAGCTAAGCGTTGTCAACACCACGCTCTACCTACTGAGCCACACAGAATCACAAGAACACATTTCTATACTAGTAGGAGTGGTCTCTTCCAGGATGAAAATGTCCCCATCCACAGGGCATGAGTGGTCACTGAATGGTTTGATGAGCATGAAAATGACCATCAACAAAACGCCAAATGGTGGAGTTTCTCATGGAAGAATCATGTTGCATCCCTCCAGTACAGTTCCAGACACTTGTAGAATCTATGCCAAGGCCCAATGAAGCTGTGCTGGCAGCTTTTGGTGGCTCAATGCCCTATTAAAACACTTTATGTTGGTGGTTCCTTTATTTGGGCAGTTACATGTAGCTCAGTTGTTTGCAAATAATTTTATTTTTACACGTACATATTTAAATGTAATATACCATTTTTTTTTTAATGCTTTTAGTTTGCACTGTAATTGCAAATTGACCAAATGTTAAAATGATGTATGAAGTTCATGCTGAATAAATATTCTTTCTATCATTGTTATCCCCATTATTGGGGGGGCAGAGACCTGTGCACCCCACAGGGACCCGAGGACTGAATTTGCACATCAGGTTCCATTTTTTACTAATTATTTTTAATCTCAACACCTTTCATGAGGGCCATTAGCGCAGGTGTAGGATGGGCTCCATGGCCTCGGTCATCAGCACACCATAGGATTCTGCAGTGCCCAGACAAAGATGGCTTACACGTGTGTGCGATAATGATCAACTTTATTTATACAGCACCTTTCATACAACGATTTGCAGCCCAAAGTGTTTTACACAAAAAAAGGCAGCCGATAAAACAATAACAGCATTAACTTTGACATAAAACAATTAAAAATTACAAAATGATTAAGCAACAAATAGAGAAGATAAAAGGTCAGTTTAAAATCGAGTGTGAGTGTGTTTAAAAGTGTGTTGTTCATTACACATAAACAGAGAGCACAGTAATAATGACACTAATTAAGAGGTATCGGAGCTATAAAAGTATATAATTGGCATTTGAGGTATCAGTGGAAATTAGTTACGTCCATTGAATTGGGTATATTTCATGATTTTTAATATGTTCAATTATGTTCCTTATTGTACCATTTCAATCAATCTTTATTTGTATAGCATCTTTCTAAACACAGTTACAAAGTGCTTTACATGCTAAAAGAGCAGTAGCAATATGAAATACTATGGAGAAGGATAAACAGTAAACATAAAACAAGACATAAAACAAGCAAGATAAAAGCAAGAGAATAAAATACAGAAAATGAACAATAAAAAAATAATAAGAACAATAAAAAGGTATTAAATACAATTACATTTAAGGGAATATAAGTGGGTCTTTAGGTGTGGAATCGGCTAATCTAATATTTGGGGGAGGCTGTTCCTTAACTTAGGGGCTGCAACACTAAAAGCACAATCACCTTTTTGTTTAAGCCTGGTCCTAGGAATCCTCAAAAGCCCTTGGTTTGATGACCTAAGGAATTTCCCAGAGTTGTATAAAAGCAGCATTTCAGTAATGTACTCTGGGGCTATACCATGTAGAGCTTTATAAATGATTAGTAGGATTTTTTTAAATTTTTAAATGTATTTTCAGATTTTTTATCCTGTTTTTCTCGCAATCTGGTAGCCAATTACTCCCACTATTCTTAGGTCAATCCCCTCCCTCGTAGTTTGCTGCCGTAGCCCTGTGTGACAAAGACGAAGCATTGTCTCCTCCGAGACGGCACTCATCATGCTGTCGACTGTAACTCCGGCATCCCAGAACCACTCCTGTGCACAGCAAACAGTGTCGGCTTCCCTCCCCCTCCCTCCCCCTCCCTGGGGGAAACAGCCAATTGTCGCCCCTGGTGGCACTCCCGGCCGGCTCTGGCACGACGGGGAATCAAACCCCGGTCACCGTGGCCAGTGTCGGACGTTGAAACCACAAGACCACGCGGGAGGTAGCCAAGTAATAATTCATCAATGCAGCATCAGCTTCATTATCGGCACTCTGCCTAAATTATCCTTATTCTGTGAGTAAAAAAACAACTACAAAACAGTTAAACAAGGGGTCAAAGGGCAAAAGCATTTTACAATTAGTGACAGAATCATGGGAAACTGATATTAAATGCCATCCCACCAGGGGCTCCTTGAGTTACAGCTGTTTTAGCTCATCCCAGTGACATGGAACAGTGGTTCTCAAACTCGGTTCTGGGGAACCCCTGTGTATTCTGGTTTACACTGTGTATGCTGGTTTACACTACGTGTGCTGGGGGCCCCCTGTGTATGCTGGTGGGGGCCCCCTGTGTATGCTGGTTTATACTGCGTGTGCTGGGGGCCCACAGATTTTTTCCCCATTTCTTCCAATTTAGTCGCCAATTGACAAATAAACAAACAAACGAATACAATTTTGCCTCACAAAAGTTGTAAGTTTCTGTTTTATTGATTAAAGTATATGATTATATTTCCTTCTACATGGTGTCTTAAAACATCTTTAACATATAATATAAAACAATAAAGAATGACATATGGAATATGAATGATATTTTGAAGAAAGAAATACAGCATTTGCAAAAAGTAACAACAATGAATTTAAATTAAGATAAAAACGTGTCATAGTTACTTGCATATTTACAGTAAAAGAAACAATCTTAAGAGTAGTAAATGCTAGGGGAAAATCCATTGTGTGAAAATAAATAATGCATTAGAATGTATTTATATATATATATATATATATATATATATATATATATAAACATTGAACAAAAAGTTTGGAAATTTGTGTTTGGTAGATTATTTATCTGTTGTAACAATACTTCTTGGCAATAAATTGTATACCGTTGGATTTGGCAAATTTTTCATGGGCGCAACCCACATACTCAGCTGTGCTGCTCATCCCACAAATGCATGTTCCTTACAAATGGGGCACCATTTAAAAGGGAAATAAACAGGCTTTCCAACGGTATAAAATGTATTGCCAAGAAGCATTGTTACAACAGAGAAATAATCTACCAGACAAATTTCGGAACTTTTTGTTCAATGTTTATATATACTGTATATCTAATACACCACTGTAATCACTATATGGTCACTATCTTGGCAAGGTTGATTACATTGATAGAAAGCAGAAAAATGCATCTTAATCTTAAGTGCTTGCAGCACAATGGTGAAAAATGCAATGAGAAAAATATAAACTAGTAGCTATTAGCTATTTATCTACTAACCTCTTATGAAGTGGGTGTTAATTAGCAAGAATGTGTATTTCTCTTGGTGTAACTACAGGCCAAAATAAAGGCAACAATTTGGTAATTGGGGGGGGACACACTAACAGACCTGGCCCAGGCTGTCCCAGGGGGTAGGCTAGTTGGAAAGGGGAAGGTTGGGCCTATCCGTTGGTACTGACCGTGGTACCCCCAATGGACACTCGCAGTACTGCACCCGTTTAAAGGATCCCCCATTTGCTCAATTGTGGCCTTTATTTTGGCGGTTACCTGTAGGTGTATATGTATCAGGTTAGCATTGGCTTAAAAAGTGTCTAACACAGCTAGCTAAATGATCGGTTGCTAAATAAAAACAGGTGATAAACGTGCGTTTGAGAACGCTGTCCTTTCCCAATTTCTTATGAATTAAGATACTAATTAATACTGTCACATACTAATCAGTGCCAGGCAAACACAAAAATAAATGAAGAGTTTAAGAGACTAGGAACTATAAACAATGTAATTGCAATGAAGATGCAATGACAATAGTTGCATGCTCCAACTATTTTTTTTAGATACATAATGCCTCATTTGCATACAATATTTGGGTCTCATATGCAACCTACTTCTAGCCGTGATAAAAAATTGTAACTAAAAACTAAATGTTTTGTCAACATGAACAGCATCACATTATCTTAATTACAGCAAATGTTGGAAATGGAAATGATTTTCAGTTACATTTTGGGTATAAAATTACATTGACCATTTTAGGCGTTCAGCTGAGAAGACTTCAGAAAGACTTTCAGACAGAGAAAGACAGAGACTTTCCCAGTATTTTCCTTCTCTGCTGAACGAATGGATAGTTGACTAAGTGTCTGAACCCTCTGCCTCAGCTCCACTGGATGGATCCTGTGCTGGGACTTCCTTCTTTTCATTATTATCACTTGTGTTCAGCTTTGGGTCTTCTTCATTTTCATTTTCAGGAAGCTCATTTGCTAAATCTGGAGGTGGCATCTGTTCGTCACATTGCGGAGTCTTTCTCTTGAAGAATCCCCGCTAAGGAAAGAGAAACAAACACTGTCAAACACTTTGTCCAACACAAAATGATCACGAAAATCTTGACTACATACAGAATTGAACACTCACCTTCCACAGGATCACAAAAATGATGAGCAGAACCAAAAATCCTCCTCCAGCTCCTAAACCAATGATCAAAGCTTTGTTGGGTGGGATTATGAGTTCAACTTTGCTGTAAATCTGGAAGAATATAACAGGATGCCACTGATCACTGTGTTGAATAATAATAATAATAATAAGAGAACTAACAAATAAATATATTGGCTTGCACGATGGGGATGAGGCAGTGAGTAGCAAATAAATCAAATAATGTAACCATATTAATAGTGATTCAGGTTGCAAATAGCAAACATAATAATAAAAAGTCTAAATAAGGAGGCTATGAGTTCCTGAAATACACGAACACTTGTTGCTATGGTAATAAGTCATATAATACTGCAAACATGATGGGGGGGGCATGTCATTAAGACACCACACTAGCATAACCAGGACAGTTCCCAACTGTCAATCTATGGTGCTTAAAACCCCCGTCAACAATTAATGTGTACATATTTTCTCAAACCCTCCCTAAGTGAATTCCTAGCTACTCCACTGAGCCACCATGGTTTAAAATTGCTACAGATACTCTGCACAGTTTTCCACTTTAGCCACATTTACTTGTTATTCCACTCCCATGCAATCGTAGGTTTTTCTAATATTCAGAATAAAATGGGGACAGGAAAAAAAAGTATTTCAAGCCATGCCAACTTAAAAGATAAAGGTCTTTTAATGATCCAATAATACCTTTGCTTGGGGGAATTTCGTTGGGTCAGCCTGGTCCTGTCAAGGGAACAGAATTATGTTTTAGTCTCCCGTCAACATTTTCATTCAAGTCTAATTTTATTTGATGAAATCTCACCTCCGGTGTGCTCCCAGTTTGAACAAATCTCACTTTGTCATAGCTCAGTTTCATCCAGCTTGAGAATTTCACTTCTAACGTATATGAAGAGAAAGTAGTTCTGGGAAGAAATGTCTAAAGAGAGACAACAATAGTTTAGATCCAGTCAATCTGTTCAGTGATGTATTTATTTAAACCCACAATTTGACTCTGGGTTTGAAATTAACATGGCATTTCCCTGCAATACTGGTTTTTGGGGAAAAAAACGGAATCAGGCCTTGCACTGACGGAATCTGTAATACAATCAAATGGATTTTGATTTGGATTCAGATGTATACAAATGTGAGATTTTCAAAGGGGTTTCATATGAAATGTGTTGTAAATATTTGTGATTGGAAGTGTGAATAATACTTTTTACATTTTGTGACTGGACCTCACCTTATTGAAAAAGGATACCTCCCCAGACAGTGTGAACCAAACAGATGACTGGTGGTTCAAATGGAAATCACATGTAATTTCCTTGCACTGTTCTTTTGAGCAGTTCTGTAACATACAGTACAAAAAGAGATACAATTTCATGCATATCAAAATCTTTATTTTGACCGGTCATTCTTGGACCAATGTTGATACACTATCAAGTCCAATATCTATATTTTTATTTTTATTATTATTATTATTATTATTATTATTATTATTATTATTATTATTATTATTATTATTAATAATAATAATAATAATAATATGCCTTTGTATTAAAGGTTAGCCTCCTAACGATTTCCTTACTTTTGTGTTTCATTAGTATAGTCTAAATTCATTTACATTTCCAAATATTCATTTTCACTTTAGTTGATTTGACCCCTTGAAAATGATCCTAATGTTACAAATTGAATGTGCCATTCAACCGAAGCTTGTTTATCCCCCTGGAAATGAGCAATGTTTGCTATTAACATACAATTGCAGTGCATGAATGCATGAACATTCTTCTTTGGTAGTATAAGAATTAGAGGAACTGGTTTACATCCATCGTACATTTTACAATATTCTCGGCTGAACAATTTACTAATACTACAGGTATTATACACTAATAGAATAAATATAAAGGCTTACCTGTGTTTTTCCATCAGTAATGTTTCCACATTGTGCTTGGTTCTTGAGAACGAGAAGGCAGAGAAGAACATAAATATATTTAGAAACTACTGTAGGAAGCTAGGCCCTTCCACGTTTGAGAATCTGATTTATACTTGACCAGGCTACGTGCCTGAAAAGCATGTAAATATGCCCCTACTCACTGGTTATCAATTGTAATAATCCAATGAGTGACCATTTTTGTACACTCGCAGTACTGCACCGCAGTAGTCACCATTTTTATAAGAATAATAATTTACATTTTAATTCAAATAATTTAATTGTAATTCAAATAATTTAATTTAATTCAAATAATTTAATTGTAATTCAAATAAACCTAATTAGAAATGAAAATAATAATGTTATTATTATTATTATTAGGTTAATGATATTTGTGAAATGTTATCAAACATACCACAAACGTTTCTCATTTAACATTTGGTAGTGTAAACAGCAGGTCTGTATCCACTGTTTGCAATTCCCCTTGCACATTGACGAAAGATTCTGCACCAGTTTTTTTTGTTTTGTTCTGTTTTAAGAACGCTGAGATTTCTGTTATAATGGGGGAATACTAATACTACTTTTTTATCGTTACAAAAGCTGTCATATGCAAATGTAGACACTTTTTTGAAATGCATTTTTTGTTGATTTAAAAAGATACCTTCTAGAGAAATTGTACATGGCAAACTTAAAAATGTTACCTCCAAAACAGATATACTATGGTCTTTCATCACAAAGTTGTGTTGAATTTGTGTTGGAAAGGTGAAGGTGGCTGTCACGGGTAAGGATCGGTAACCCAGATTCTTCACCTGAATATAAAATTGGAAAAAAAGGAAACCATGAGCCATGCCATCCTCAATACAATGTACCTCAACACTGTACAGTGTAAAGACATTTTCATGTGTTTTTGGGCAGTTTAGGAGCTGAATACAGCCTTAAAACCTGTTCAAGATTTAAATAGCTACAGTCCTGGCCAAAAGTTTTGTCGCATGAGTGGACAAAGGTGACAATTGCTAATTACCCAACTCTTAATTAGTTAATAAAGTTAGGAAACAACACAAATTAATCATAAGTGTCTAAAGTTTATTTAGATACCATCAAAACAAAAATGTCATAGATGCTTATAAGGTTTATTGCTTGATAATGATGAACAAGCCAGTTTCTACCTGGACAAAAGTCTTGTCGCAAATCAAATTATAATCAAGAAATGTTATCTTTCTCAAAAAGTAAATAAAATAACAAATGAAAAATCAGTCTAGTATTTCATCATGGACTATAAGTTAAGAAATTAATATCTTGTATGGGTTCCTTTGGCCTGCAGAACAGTTGCCATCCGGTTTGGCAGAGAGTCGTAGAGCTTGTTGATGAAGTTGTCGGGGATGGCATGGAAGGCCACCTTGCAGGCATCCCAAAGCTCCTCCAAGTTCTTCGGCTTGGTCCTCCAAGCTTCCTCCTTCATTCTTCCCCAGATATGCTCAATAATATTCATATCTGACGACAGCTTGCTTGTCCGACTGTCAAAAGCCAGCCCCATGTCAACCGCCTCACAGCTTCAGGAGGAGTGGACGCCAGCAATGCCTGTTTCGTCAAGAACTGTACGTCGGTTTCTTGCTCGCAATGGTCTCCACGGGTCGTATTGCTGCCCAGAAACCAGCACTAAACAAGAGACAGCTAAGAAATCATGTTGCGTACGCCAAGGCCCATAGCCTGACGGAAGGGTGGACAGCAGAAAAGTGGCGAAAAATAGATTTTTCAGATGAATCGTCAGTTGAGCATGGAGCCCAAGCACCGCCAATATTGTCGACGACCCTCTGGGGCCCGTCTGGACCCACGGTTCACCCAGAAGACAGTCAAATTTGGAGGTGGAAAGATTATGGTTTGGGGTTACGTCCAATACGGAGGTGCCAGGGAGATCTGAAGGTGGATGGTAACATTGACAGTGCCAAATATCAACAGATTCTTGCCTCCCAGTACATTCCCAACTACAAAAGGGGTCAGATTTTTCAACAGGATGGAGCTCCTTGCCATACCTCAGGTTCCACTATGAAGTTTCTCAGGGGGAAGAAGATCAATGTCCTTCAGGGATGGCCAGCACAGTCTCCAGATATGAATATTATTGAGCATATCTGTCGAAGAATGAAGGAGGAAGCTTGGAGGATCAAGCCGAAGAACATGGAGGAGCTTTGGGATGGCCTTCCATGCCATCCCCGACGACTTCATCAACAAGCTCTACGACTCTCTGCCAAACCGGATGGCAACTGTTCTGCAGGCCAAAGGAACCCATACAAGATATTAATTTCTTAACTTATAGTCCATGATGAAATACTAGACTGATTTTTCATTTGTTATTTTATTTACTTTTTGAGAAAGATACAATTTCTTGATTATAATTTGATTTGCGACAAGACTTTTGTCCAGGTAGAAACTGGCTTGTTCATCATTATCAAGCAATAAACCTTATAAGCATCTATGAAATTTTTGTTTTGATGGTATCTAAATAAACTTTAGACACTTATGATTAATTTGTGTTGTTTCCTAACTTTATTAGCTAATTAAGAGTTGGGTAATTAGCAATTGTCACTTTTGTCCACTCATGCGACAAAACTTTTGGCCGGGACTGTACACGTGTAACAATGATTGTTATGGTTTCTGTAAGTACACATATGTAACAATAAATATGCAATAAAACTTAGTACATTGCATAAGTACACATGTGAAACAGAATTGTGTAACAGTTGTAACTAACAAGTGCATCAACACAAGGAACTTCCCACCTAAGGAAATGTCCAAAACATGGGTCAATGATCAATGGAGCACTGCTAATAAATATGTGGTTACATTAGGTTTATCTATACCCACTAGATAAATACAGTCCACAGTCCACCCATACACAACACAAAGATTGATTTAATACAAAAATGTATATGAGTATAAAGATTGTTTCAGATGTATTGTTAGATATATCCCTCCAATATATAGAAGGGGGTGCCTGTTTTCAGAAGATGAGTTGCTTTAGTTTTCATACACAAAAACCATTCTGTCATCAATTTTAAACAAAAAGTTCCCAATTCATCTGTTTTGGACACGTTGATACACTTGCTAAGTACATCTCTTGTTACACAATTCGATTTCAAATGTGTACTTCACATAAATCATGAAAATCAAGTAGGACCAAATTTATTTTTAATTGATCCCATTCTATTTAAAAGAATATATAAATTATTATTTATTTCTATAACTGCAACATTAACATAATAGAATAAATAAGACAGTAACATTTTTGTGACTCGAAGAGTTCCTATTTGTTGGAGAATGACAGAAGTTGACTTTTACCTCAAATATATGCTTCATTGTTTTGGGCTCTGTGCCCTCCAATGATAAATATGTGACAGAGTCTCCATCTTGGCTTTGGGAAGAAGAATACAGAAGCAATATAGATAACACAGACAATAACCCCTATACATGCAACCTTAAATGCAATCACTTATTAAATCACACTTGGTAGGTAGGTGTGGTTTTAGGCTATAGTAATGAACCATCACATAGTTTAGATATATTAGCAATCAAAGGGAATACATTTTATCTAAATTTCCTACTTATACAAACAATAGTATATATATACAGTATTTATGCCACAGCTTAGACGAATACTCGATTCTGATTGGCTGACACCCATGCTTTATTTCTGTGTATATGCATGGCAAAGTTCCTCGTCACAGTTCTAATTCGCTATGCCTACACATTTCCAAACCTAACGTTAGTGAGTTCTTTTTTTCATAAACAACAACATTTTAGCTCAGGAACAAAAAAAGATCTCTACCTGAAATAGCTGCATTACTTTATTTGAATTTTGCAATTGCAATTTTGCAAGCAGACATTTGGTTTGATGCTCACTAACTTGTGGTCGGAAACATTGTTGACAAAAATTCACGGTGTGGAAACAAGCACCTATTGGACCGCTGTCTGCAATAGCTGTCGGCACGCCAGCCTTTAACAAATCAGCAAAAACAGCAGTCTACTAGCCACAGGACCACTCACTAACAATCGCTAGTGTTGTAAAAGGAAAAGCTTAAATTGTATTAAATGTTTTAGATTTTTCCAGTTTTTCTCCCAATTTGGTAGCCAATTAAACCCTCTATTTATTTAGATTTACCCTCCCTACACGAGTCCGCCGCTCGTCTCTACCAGGCAAGCCAATTCTCCTAGAGCAGCGAACTCCGCTTCCTTCGAGACAGAATTCGCCCACCCACATTCTGGAGACTCCCTTACGTGCTTCATGGTGGACCCGAGCCGGCTCACCCTCCCACCTCCTCCTGGGGCAGACAGCCAAAAAGCCATCCCCGATCGGGGCTGATGACCAGGGCCAGTCTGGTAGAGATGGGTTTCGAACCACATCTCTGACAAGCAGTCAGGGTGCGTTAGACCGTTACGCTATCCGCCGCCCTGCATTACAGACTTTGATGCAAATGAGCCAACAAGCTTTCAGCCTCAGGCCGATCACCACCCCTGTCATGCCATATATTATTTTATATGCACAGCATGTCATGGTGTATATCTTACATATATAAAGTGGGTATAATAAGTATTCACCCCTCTTTGGCATTTTTCACATTTTAGTTTCTTACTTCATGAAATCAAAATTGATTTATGGAATATTTCTTGCCACTGATCAACACAAAATACACCCAGTGCCAACTTTATTAGGTACACCTTCCAGCAGATTTGTGGGCTGCACATTTATGTTGCAAATCTCCCATTCCACCACATTCCAAAGGTGCTCTATTGGACTGAGATCTGGTGACTGTGGAGACAATTGGAGTATACTGAACTCATTATCATGTTCAAGGAACCAGCTTGAGATGACATGTACTTTGTGACATGGCGTATTATCCCGCTGAAAGAAGATGGGTAGACTGTGGCCATAAAGGGATGCACAGGGTCAGCAACAAGACTCAGTTTAAATGCCACAGACAAGGTAATCTGTGGCATTTAAACAATGCTCAATTGGTATTAAGGGGCCTAATGTGTTTTCGACAACAGAACTGCTGCTCACTGGGTATTTTTAGTTTTTCGCACCATTCTCTGTAAACTCTAAGGACTGTTGTGTGTGAAAATCCCATGAGATCAGCAGTTTCTGAGATACTCACACCCCCCGTCTGGCACCAACAATCATTCCACGGTCAAAGTCACTTAGATCACATTTCTTCCCCATTCAAATTCAAATTGGTCTGAACAGCAACTGAACTTCTTGACCATGTCTGCATGCATTTATGCATTGAGTTGCTGCCACATGATTGGCTGATTAGATAATTGCATTAACGAGCAGGTATACAGTGGAACCAATAAAGTGGCCACTGAGTGTACTCTATAATGTCAAATAAAAAAACAACAACTCTAAAGCCTTTTCTCTAAACACATTTTATACCAACTGAATATTTATACCACGGCTTGGATGAATACTTGATTCTTTAAAAAAATATATATATTTTCAGATTTTACCCCGTTTTCTCCCAATTTGGTAGCCAATTACCTGTGTGCTTAATTCAATCCCCCTTACCCCTATAGTTTGCTGCCGTAGTCCTGTGACTGCCAGTGACAAGGGCATAGCGCTGCCTCCTCCGAGACAACACTCGTCGTGCCGTCAACTGTGATTCCGGTACCCCAGAACCACTCCTGTGCACAGTGAACTGTGTGTGTCGGCTTCCCTCCCCCCTCCCTGAGGCAAACAGCCAATTGCCGCCCCGATGGCACCCCCGGCCAGAGCCGACTCTGGCGGGACGGGGAATCGAATCCCGGTCTCTGTGGCCAGTGTCGAACGTTGTAACCACTGGACCACGCGGGAGGCCATAAATACTTGATTCTGATTGGCTGATGACCATGTGTATATATAATGTATACATGTGGGAAATCCTCCTCACTTCTAAAACAAGTTCCACATTAATATGACACACGGGCTGAATTAACAAGGATCAATGCCTATTAAAATAATTTACAGCCAAAACAAGTTCTACTTATAACAGAGTTCTTCCTGTATATATATATATATACTGTACATAAATATAAATAGTGTATATGACTTACGCTTTGACAGCAAGATCAACTGCAAACTGCACTGGGAGAGAAGCTCTGCTTGTGGTGGAGTTCCCGTTGTCACTGTGCAGCATACACATTGTACATTACATTTTTTAAAGATGGTTAGCTTAGGGCTATAACTATGTTTATAGTCCAAGTGTTGTAGTATTTTTGGGGGATTTTCTAGATTTGCTGTTTATTCCCATTTTTTTCTCCCAATTTAGTATCCCATTATACCCTCTCTTTTTCATGTTTTTTCTCCCAAGTTTTAGCTGCACCACCTCCTCCGGCATTAAGCCAAATCACCGTAACACACAGGACCACTCATATATGCAGCAAGCTTTCATCCCTCCCTGGGGCGGTCAATTAGCCCCCAGTTGCATCGGCCAGAGTCTAAACAGGTAGCAAGAAAATTTGAGAAAATGAACTAAATCAGTGATCTCACTTATAGAATAAATCTAGAAATGTTGTATATCGTGGAAAGGGTTATTTTGCACGGTTTTACATTTACCATATTTTAGAAACATTCATGAATGTTTTCCCAAAATACATATTTAACAATATAAGAAGTTCTTAAAAATGTAAGAAACTTCACCATTCTAGTGTTTCCAGAGCAAGTTCTTGTGTCTCTAGAGCAAGTAAAATGTACTATGTGTGTAGTGCATTAAATGCGGCTTATATAAAACTGGACCTGTGGGCTGTGATGACCATCTCCATTGAGTCCCCCCAGTCATACATATTAGATATAAGGAACGAACTGGAGAAAGATGCCTGTAAAGGAAAAAAAGATTTTGTTATACTATCAGTTATCATTTGTTACTGACCAACAATACTGCTTCTAAGACTGCTCAGCTGTAGCTAAATCTAATTCGCCATTTATGTTCTCATTCAATATTACAGCCTGGCAGCTTGTTTACACAAATTAACATACTGCTGACTGTGATAGAAATCAGTTTGACCTATTAACATTATTTTGATTTCCTTTTTTTAATGAATTTATTCCACATTTTTTTCCAGTTTATCTCCCAATTTGGTTGCCAATTATACCCCTTATTTATCTCAATTCACCCTCCCCCATGAGTCTGCCGCCCGTCCTCCAGGTCGAGACACTCTTTCTGTGCCGATAGATCCGCCTCTCTCTACCACGGACGCCTTTTCCTGCTCCTCGAAGGACTCATGGCAGCTCAACCTCCCCCCTCCCCTGGAGGCGGACAGCCAAATGCGGACAGCCAGGGCCGGTCTGGTAGAGACGTGGGTTTCGAACCACGCCCCTGACAGGCAGCGCACACCACACCGCCGCTACGCTATCCGCCCCCTTAATTTCCATTTTTAACATGGATGGTTGCAGATAACATGAAAATTTTACCCACACACAAACATATTACACCCCATAGCCCTATACCTCTCATTCTCTCCCAATCCCTCCTCAATCACTGAATTTGTATTTGTTGCCCTCTTAGGGGTTGAGTGGACCTAAACCATGGCAGGAAAATGCACAGCACACATAACAGACCCGGCAGAACTCAAGTGTTTCCTTTACTTTGGCAGTTACCTATATGTATCAAAGACCAGAGGCTCATGTTTTTGCTTTGTTATATACATATAATATATTTCCATTCTTCCTCATTTTTTGTTTAGATCAACTACAAATATTTTTTTATTCAGTTACAGCTTTGGTGAACAAAGCTAAACTGATCTTGAAACTCTGAGACTGAGAAATGATGACAAGTTGTTACAAGTAAATCCAATTAGTTAAATTGCTGATATTAAACTTTAACTAACTAATTACTAGCTAGCTAGTTTAGATACATTTTACCCTTTAGCTTAGAAACCTTGTTAGCCAATGTTTGCTTAGTTGACCTTAGCAGAAGGTCAAGTGGCTCACTAGCTCACAAGTGGATAAATTGCCTGCTCCCTTGTCTTGCGGCGGATATAGTGGAACATGGCCAACAAAACACGGATTTGATGATGTCAATAACCTGGCCTGTGCTGTCATACAGCAAGCAAAATTAGAGTGCTTTGGTGAAATTAAACTTTAGCCAGGTGGAAAACACAACAAAACCATCAAGAAAAATACAGCTGTCCTTAAAACAGTTCATCGATAAAACAACAGCATTGCTTGGCTGGCAGAGTTACCTTTCAGAGGGCATTGTGAACAATTCATATAATTATGAAATAAGGCATGATAGATTTTGCCTGTGTAATGACATTAAATATGGCAATAAATACTGTTAAATAAAACACAATATTTTTTCCCTTAACCCTTAAAAGATGTGCATGCAATTTCAACCATTTTGTTCCTAAACCATGGAACCATTCGATCCTGTTGAACATGCAAAGTGTTGCCATTATGTTGTTACTACGTGTGTGTAGAGTTACTCACAAATGTCTTGCTGTGGTAGACAGGCAGGCTCACATTGCAGATAGTCTGGTTAATTTTGTCTTCTAGGCCAAAACAGCTGGTCAGTGTCCTCCTGGTGGCCTGTCGTACAGTATAAATAAAAGAAACATAATTCCAAGAATAAACTCTCTCATTCCTTGTGAGGACATTAGACTACTGAGAAGTGCATTAATATAGGAGTATGCTATAACCACCAGCTTCGACAGCAACATAAATACTATGGAAAGGAGGACATTGATAATGGGTGACTTCAATTACCCATCTATTAATTGGGAAGTAGTGTCAGGTCAGGTAAATGTGAAGAGGAGTTTTTAGTTGTGGTTAATGACTGTTTTTTGGTGCAGTCTGTTACTCAGCCTACAAGAGGAAAATCAATTCTGGATCTGGGTTTGTGTAATAATCCTGACAGAATTAAAAAAATAATCATTTTTGGCAAGTTAAGACCGCCTCATCTAACTCTAGGGGCTCACCCTTATGCATTCTTATCTTCTTATATATATTATGGCAAGATTTAGGTTATGTGGGAAAAAGTCACAGAACAGGCAATAAAGCTCATGAAAAGTTATGAAACGTGCATCTGGTTTTGGTGGTGTGATCATAAGTGTCATGCAATAATTTGTGGAATGTCCTTTTTTTTACTTACAAATTGAGCAGAAAATTACTGTGAGTTTTGTGTAATTATGCACACATGCATGTTGTAATTATGTAAATGAACACAACCAGCGACAACATACACATTTTGGACTATTTTTCAATATTGCTGCTGCTATTAACATCCTGGCAGGAGATTCTCTTGCAGCTTTAAATATGATATATCATATTCATATCATATTTATCCTTAGTTAACCTGGTATATGCATGGTGATGACCAGCTTTTTTTTACAGATTACCTTCAGAACATTCATCTTGGAAAAAGACAGCCCAGGAGGGTAGTAGAAGGTGATGCTGGTGTTATAGGAGTCATCCCCATGATTGGACAGTTTCCCTGTCACTCTGAAATAGTCTTGGTCAACCACTAACAGAGTGGGGGTTCTAAAGGAAAGAGACAATGACATGTTCAGACGTACATGAGAACATGCATCTAGACTTTTGAAAAACACTTGAAATCCATACAAAAAATTGTGATATATTAAAAAGCTTATAATTAAGATTTCCATGTGCTGTAATGTGAAAACCTGAATTTCTCGATCTGACCTTTGATCCAAATAAAATTAAATATATTTTACCCAGACAACAACTTGTTGTGCGATAGCCAATGGCTGATGTTGTCTAGCTCAGTGCTGATGATGCTTTCTACAGTGGACTTGTAAGGCAGAATCATCTGCATATTGGAATAATTTACAGCTCATGTCACTGTTATATAAAAGAAAAGAAAAGAGGTCCCAGCACACTGCCCTGGGGTACCCCACAGAAGCTCTCTGCCACAGAAAGAGTAGCATTTATGTCAACCCACTGGTCTCTGGCGGCAAGACAGCTTCTCACACAATCAAGAGACCTAACATTGAATCCCATGGCCCTCAGTTTGTATAGTAAAATATTGTGGTTAACAGTGTCAAATGCCTTCTATAAATCCAGCATTACCATACCTCAGAACGTTGTTGCATATTTCCTCTTAAAAAAGCATGGTGTGTGTGTCGTACCTTCTTTATATTTTCAGAGAATGTATGCAATTCATTACATTTACTATCTTGCATCAGATAAATTGCAGTGTCAATGCAATTATTCATTTCAGCTAGTTCAAAAACATTATTGTATGATTATAATATTAACTAAATTGGGAAATAGGACATAATGAGTAGACCATAAATGTTATGGGAGTTTAATGACCAGTCTAAGTCCTTTATGTAAATAGTTATTTTATTTTAAAAATACAGTTCCTCCAGAGCCTGCTGTACATTGGTTTTAGTGGGACAAGCAAGTAGTCTATGGATTCACATGGATTCCTTTTTAATATGTTCCAATTAGTTTTACTTTTAGAAGTTTTTTAAATAAATAATTTTCAGTTTCTTAGAGATAGTAATACTGTTTTGTTTGTTTTTTTATTTAAATTTCACAGTGTCCTTGTGGTGCAGTATAACAATAGTGTACATGTACAATAGTGTATGACATATCTGTTTGATGTCAGTAACGAGCCACACAAGACATAATACGGGCAAGTTCTGTAGTAAGAACATTTTTGTTGTTCCTGTTTTACAAACACATACGTGAAATTAAAGTCCAACTCCAGCTGAGATACACATTTCTCCTTCCCTTGACAGTTCTGAAATGGAACCTGGTGTGGAGAGTGGAATAACAGTCAAAAGTTGAAAAATTACCATCTCAGAAGTTATTTTCCTTCATGCATTGTTTTGTCCTCATTGTTTTGTCCTCATTGTTTGTTAATTCTCTTTGTTATCACACCAGTTGAGTTAACCCACTGGCTAGCACCCTAGTCACCTGGTTTTGTGATCAGGTGAATAGGGTAACAATGGCATCATTATAAACCAAGGGTCTCTTGAATTCCACCCCAGCAAGCCATTGTGTGCATTAATAATGTTTCATCTGAAGAAATTGTATTTTCCGTTTCAATGCTCAGAAGACCTTCCTCAGATCAAAAATTGGTTAAAACCTTAAACTGTCACAGAAAGCTTTTAGACTGTTAAACATTTCAATATCTGACAGAATCCCAGAGAAGTTGGTACCTCCATTAGAGCAACAGTATTGCTGTCAGTGTTCAGAACAGCTGTGTAGTTGTCCTGTGGGTCCTCAGATTGGGAAAAGTTGAGTTTAATCATTATGGGCGACAGTGTGTCTTTCACACAGTTCTGCAAAAAAAAGAGATTCAGCATTATTGCTTTGTTTCACCATCTTGTACTTTATTATATATATATATATATATATATATATATACGGATATTAGGAAGTTAATTTTTTTAACAGTAGTCAGTGCTTAGAACTGTTTCCAGGTCAGATAGTTGAGGCAGTAACACTTGGGCTATTCAAGTCCAGGCTTGATGCAGTACCAGGGCGGCAGTGTTAGCATAATGGTTAAGGAGCTGGGCTTGTAACGCAAAGGTTGCAGGTTCGATCCCAGGTGGGGCACTGCCGTTGTACCCTTGAGCAAGGTACTTAACCTGGATTGCTTCAGTAAAATATCCAGCTGTATAAATGGATGTAAAGAAATGTAAGTCGCTCTGGATAAGAGCGTCTGCTAAATGCCTGTAATGTAATGTAATGTACTAGATAATCTTTAGATTCGGACATGACGAGCCTAGATGGGCTGAATGGCCTGTTCTCATAATGCACTTAAACTCATCGTTAACTTTCCTTTTTCTACTACAATATTGAAAAGACTTCTTAGGATTACTTTTTGCATCTTGGGAATTTTTTTATTTTGGATTACTTTTTTAGCCTTAGCCCGCATATTACAATAATCTAACTTGTTTCTCTCTGAGTTTTCCTTTTTATATACTTCAAAATTTGTGATTTGGAGAGGCTGTTATTTTTTCCATTGATATGTATTCTGTGAGAAGGTTTAACCATTGTGTGATGTTTAATTATTTTTCCATTGATAGTTTTCTTGGCGATAGTTAGGACGATGAGTATCGGTTTGATGTTTTTGATAGGGGGGTTGAGTGTTGAAAGGTCTCCCAGTAGACAAAGAGATGGAGAGAGTGGAATGTCGCAGCCCCAAAGCAGGGATGTTCTGTCAATGACTGCTTGCCAGAAATGTTGAGTGGGAGGGCAGAGCCAGGTGGCATGGAAGTAGCTATCAGCGTACAGTGTGAGCATATGTCAGAGTCTATGAATCCCATCTTAAACATCTTGTGCTGAGTGATATGAGATCTGTGAATTACTTTATATTGAATTAGTATAGTTCATCATTGAAAAGGTGTTCATACAGATTTGTGTCCAGAAGTCAGTGTTGGTGCTGATTGAGAGGTATTTTCCCCATTCTTTAATTGGTAGACAGTTCTGCAATCTAGAAGTTTTAGTCAATCTATATTATTTAAATTCTCTCTCATTTTAATAAAAATGCTCGTCAGAAATTAAAAATTCTAGAGTTAGAGGAGGCGGTCTTAACTTGCCAAAAAATATCAAAAGTAACTGCACTGTGATCACTTGTCCCTAGTGGTTCTACTGCCTCTGTGCTGCAAATTCTGTCAGGATTGTTACACAAAACCAGATCCAGTATTGATTTTCCTCTCATAGGCTAACAGACTGTACCAAAAAGCAGTCATTGACCATATCTAAAAACTCCTCTTCACATTTACCTTGACCTGTTACTTCCTCCCAATTAATAGAGGAGTAATTGAAGTCACCCATTATTATCATCTCTCCTTCAGCACAGGTTTATTTTATGTTGCCAAAGCGCATAGTATTTATGTTACTGTGTGAAGCTGGAGGTATATAGCATACTCCTATATTAAGGCCATTCTCATGATCTCCCAGTAATCTAATCCAGATGTCCTCACAAGGAACTAATTAGTTAATACCTGGAATTTCCTGCACATTAAGATCGTATATTAAAGGGCCACTCCCCCTCCTCTTTTATTAGTTCTATCCTTTCTGAACAATTTGTACCCCTCCACATTATATTCATCCCCATCCGCTGCACCAAGCCATGTTTCAGTAATCAAAATGATGTCATAACCCCCATTCAACATGTCAGCCTCCAGTACCAAAAACATTTTTTTTATGCTTCTAGCATTTAAACACTTACATTGTCCTTCCCTTCCACATAACTGTGCCGAACCACCAACTACTCACATTATGATCTAAAAAATCTTTACAATTTATATGTCAATATTCTTTGTTTTCAGTAGATCTACACTTCACTGTTACTGTTTTCCTTCACAAATAATTCAAAGTGGGCTTGATATTGACTCAAAAACGTACTCTCTTTTCTTTTCCAGCTGTCTACTCAGACCTTTTACAGAAAGAAACAGAGTGTTGTTGTGCCAGCCCACCCCGTCATCAGTGACGATGAGGGCTCCGAGGTGGAAGACAATGACGTGGCAGACCCCGACTTCATCCCACCCACCCACAACCTGGACACTCCAGGCCAGAGTGACATGGGCCCCTCTGCCAAGAGGAAGTGCGTGCGGCCTGCAGTGGAGGTGCTTGAGGATGAGGACGAGGACAACAATTACAACGACGACGAAGACCAGCCAGCATCACAAGCCAAGAGGCCCACCAAGCAGAGGAAGCCAGCAGCCATACCAACCACATGGTCATGGTTGACCTGAACAACCCAGCCCTGCCTGAGTACCAGCTCTCTCCCCCTGACTTTGTTGACACTCCATTCCAATACTTCAGCAGGTACTTCAGCCCCAAAGTCATCGAGCACATAACGTACCAGACCAACTTATATGCAACCCAGATGGATGTCAACACAACCTTCACCGCCACTGAAGACGAGGTGATGACTTTTGTGGCTATCCTGATCTACATGGGGATTTCTGAGCTGCCCTCCATTGATGACTACTGGGCAATGGACACCAGGGTCCCTCAAGTTGCAAACCTCATGTCATCTAAGAGGTTCAAGCTGATGAAGAGGCTTGTCCACTTCAACGACAACACTCAGATCCCTGGCACCATCGACCGATTCTTCAAGATCCAGCCACTGTTCAGCTTCCTGAATACTGCCTTCAAGAGTGAGCCACAGACCCCCAAGCAGTCAGTGAATGAGGTCATGGTTGCTTACGAAGGCAAAACAGCTGGCAACCTGAGGCAGTACATCAAGAACAAACCGGACAAATGGGGATTCAAGTTGTTTGCCAGGGCTTCTGTGGATGGCTTCATTCATGACATGGTGCTATACCAGGGGAAGACTATGCTTGAGGCCCACGGTGTCCCCCTGACGCCTGAACAAAATGCCATGGGTGCCACCAGCTAGATGGTGCTTGCCAGGACAGAGACTATGTCATCCTTCACTACCACAGCCATCTTTGCAGACAACTTCTTCACCAGCCTGGAGATTGTGCGGTACCTCAAGGACAAGAACTGCAGGTACACGGGGACAGCCAGGGACAACAGAATAGGCAAGCCTCCACTCAAGTCCAGCAAGGAGATGGAGAAAAAAGCTGTCCCTCGTGGTACATGCGACCACATCACCAGTGATGATGGGATCCTGGCTCTGAGGTGGAAGGACAACAAGGTCGTCACTCTGCTGTCTACAGACATGGGGGTGGAGCCCATGTCCTCAGTCTACCGGTACTGCAGTGACACCAAGAAGAAGGAGCAAGTGAGCTGCCCTGCTGTCATCAAAAGCTACAATGCCAACATAGGGGGCATTGACAAGAGTGACATGCTGGTCCACCTCTACCGTACCCCCCTGAAATCCAAGAGGTGGTACATGCGGCTGTTTGCATATGCAATTGATGTCAGCCTCACAAATGCCTGGCTCATCTACAGGCGGGACTGCAAGGCTCTTGCTGTGGATAGCCTGCCACTAAAGCACTTCAGGATCCAGGTGTTCAAGGATGCCAGCAGCGAGAAGCCAGTCACGTCTCGCCCCCGAAGGAGCGCAGCAGGCAGCCCCAGCCCCACCGCTGCTGATGTCCCCAAGCCTGTCCGGGGACACAGCAGCCACACCCCAGCCAATTTTGTGCGGTTTGACGAGTCCCTGTTCCATGCCCCTGTCTACACCAACCGCCAGACTTGCAAGAATTGCAGCAGGAAGGGGAACATCTTGAGGTCAAACGTGGCCTGCTTGGTCTGCAAGGTCCACCTGTGCCTCAAACCTAGCCGCAACTGCTTCATCCAGTACCAAATAACAGTATGTTAAAATAACAGTGGAGAAAGTTCCATAGCTCTCTATACTGTGTTGAAATAACAGAAAGTTCCATAGCTGTCAATACTGTGTTGAAGTAACAGTTCCATAGCTCTCCATACTGTGTTAAAAGAACGGTGGAGAAAGTTCCGTAGCAGGGGGAGGAGCGTGGGGGAGTGGGTGAGAGGAGCAGGCACAGACCAGCCTGTCAGGCTATTCTATACATTTGTCCTGCAGAACCTCAAACCTACCCTTACCTATGTCATTGGTTCCAACATGGACCATTTAACAAGCTTTTAACAGACTATACGGTCTACACCTCAAAAAATGTAGCTAGACAATTAACTCCCTTACAAACGGGAACATTTTTAAAATTCCCTATCTGTCCCCTAATTCAAGATTCAAGATTCAAGATTCAAGATTTTAATGGCGACAAAAGTTTACCTTAAGAGAAAATCATTTTATCCTTTTACCCTTTCCGATGACAAACCACACTCAACAATACAAAACACAATGCCAATAGTCTCAACGACAGAAACAGCAACAAACAATCCACTCAAATTCTCTGCACAAATGACACAGTAATCCTTTTTATCATACTAGCATGTAGATGGAGTAGTTAAGGCAGGTCTCTCCAAGGCTCAGCTCCAGGGAAGAGTCGTTTCTCCTGCTTCCCTTTTCCATGTGATTGAGGAAGGCTCGGCTCTTCTGTCTCACACTGTCCAGATCCAGCTGGTAGGATAAGGTCAGCCCTAGCTTGACTGACTCTGTAAAATAAGAAGAAAGCACAGAAAACAGAAAACATAACACATAAGGAGGAACAATTATGGGTATTCCAATTATCCTAGCTATAGAGTAGAGCACCCATTTTGTGTGTGTGCTTTGGGCTGGATCCAATCTGGATTTAGTACAGTTGTAGAAGACCATTGCAAAGCATTGTATTTGAATACTTTTAAAACACAGAACTCTGTTTGATCTACATTCACCAAACTTGGTACCTTGAGTTCGGCTACTCTTCTTATACAGAACATATATGCCTCAAGGAGCCATTACTCAAATTTTTAATGTATACCTTTTATAATTTTTTGAAAAACGCTTCACAGACATCTCCTCCTACACCATTTGATTTATAAATATACAACTTCCAAGAACTTGTTCTTTGGTGTCCTCTCTTAAATTTTATTATAAGAAAAGTTGCTATGCAAAAAAACTAAACATTGTTACACTAAGCAAATAAGCTTAGCAAGCTTAGCACAAAAATGCTTAGAAATACAAAATATTGGATTGACAAAGTGATGAAACTTAGTATGTCCATTGATAGCTTCATCAGGACACCAGCCCTAACAATGGCCCAATCTAAACACATAGTGGCGTTATGGAGCTCCATATATTACAAAATATTGAAAAATGTACTAAAAATCACTGTTCCTTTGCAGAGATTTAGAGCTTGCTGCAGTGACTAATCCCCTCATTAGGAACATGTGCATATGTTCTATGGGTCACCACCTTTACTGGTTTAATTGTGGCTCTAAGTACATGGCCCCCCAAATAATTTTGCAAAGCACTATATATGCCTGTATGCATAACTAATTTAATACACAAAATTGTAACGTGTGTAAAAATGGAATGTATTAACGGCGCTCAATTTACCTGCAATGTTAAGCAACACATTTTTTACCATGAAGCAGACTTTTAATTCACCAACAGAGAAGTTCTTCTCTGTGTCCAGACATTGAAACCTATCAGTACTGATCTGTGATTCACTGAAGGAAAGCTGGGCAGAGACATTGAGCACTGGCCTGGACCTATTGGGGTTAAGATTGACAAGGAGAGAGGAGAATGTCCATATGAATGGAATTGAACCTTTCAACATGGTTATAGTAGATTATTACAGTCCCTCTGTCCAATTAAAAATAAAATAAACCCCCCCAAAAAAAAAATCTAAAATTTCTAACTTTATCACTGTCAATCTCACCTAAATAGTATGACCTGTCCACGTGCTCCCACTATGATATCTGTGAGTCCATCTTCTCCAAGATCCATCTGACCATCAATTGACTGGCCAAAGAACTGCAAAGATGGTGCTGTCCGGGCTGTGATACGCTGGACATGAGAACACCAAATAAAATAAAAACTGAGAATGCAGAATACAATTATTAGAGCTATGCTGCTACAAGAAAACACACTTTTTCCATCCTCAATTTCCATGGCTAGCTCTTCCATCCCTTTCTACCCTACCTGGGAGGAATCAGATCGGATGCCCCTCAGCCTGTCTCCCAAGTAGATATACACTGCCCCCTTTTGGTCATCCTCTAGTGGGGCACCCACAGCCACATCCCTCAGTCCATCTCCATTCAAATCTTTGAGTGAGCTTATGGAAGAGGCAAATCGGCCCTGAGACGGACCTATAACACGTTGCTTTTCCCACATCACAAGCTGAGGAAGAGAATACACGAGAGGGAATTGAGACTAACTGGATAAAGGTGATTTTCATTGACAAGTTTTTAAAATGTGCAAATGCAAAAGGTAAATAGCAAAAAAGATTTCAAGATTTATATTGAAATATCTATATTGTATATATGAAAACTGGAGATGGCCAAAGACTGACTTTTTTATTGTTGAATTTCCTTGACACAGAAAATAGAATCCTAATCTCTCTGCAAGCCACACCAAGAGAAAATAAATATTACCTCTGTAGTCAGGTTGTAAACAAATAACCTGCCCTCTTGCAGAAAATCATTTTGATATAGTGGTGCACCCACAAGGAGAAAATCTGTTTCATCATCTGAGTCTATGTCGACAGCACACAACACTCCCCCAAAATATTCACCAATCTGAAAAAAATAGAAACGTAGAAAACATAGAAAAGCACATGTAGAAGAAGATGTTTACGCTTGACAGAATGTTTTTTTATTATACATTTAATAATTTTCAGTTTTTCTCCCAATTTGATGGTCTATTATACCCCCGACAATATCTCTATATCTATCTGTTCAACCAACACAGTGATCACAGTGATTTCTATTCCGATATAAAACCGGAACTGGGTTAAACTGGAAGTTGTATAAAACGAAAGGAAATGCCAGTTTTCCTGCCTAATTTCCACTGACATTGCACTTGGGCTTTAAAAGTATCTAAATCATGAATTAACACTGGCATATCATTAAGCAAATATCAACTGAATCATTTCATAACTTCTATTAGTGCCTACCTGTTCTCCATTTTTCCTCTCGATCACTACCCAACGTCCACCCTCTTTGTGGAAAAGCAAAACTTGTCCGGTGTGCTGAAACCTTGGTGCTCCAGAAAAATATAGAGACTTGTTTGCTTTCCTTCCGACGGCCACAGAATACCCTGCATCATTAGAAGTGCATTACATTTTTAAACGTGAGACAGATGCGTGAGGGTTGGACCCGAAATGCTCGACTCAGAAACAGACGTAAAATAAAGACCCGCAAGGGCTTTATTAGAGGAATGTTCAGGAGACGTAGTCAAACAAAAGCAAAGTCCGATAACCAAAAAATCGAGCCAATAACCAAAGTACAGTACCGAGGGAGAAGGCAGTCTCAAACTCGGTAAACCATGCAAAAAATAAAAACAAACCGGAGTAGCTGTCAGCAGGGCAGAGGTACAGGAAGACGGTAGGCAGGCTCGCAGTCAGGGACGGTGCAAGAGTCAAGACCGAAGTCTGCTCCGCGGGGCAAAGGCACAAAAGACAGCAGGCAAAACTCGTGGTACAAAACAGGCAGTGGTAACAAAAACGGGAGGCAGTAACAATGGTCAGTAAACAGGCTTGGGTCGTAACAATGAAATCAAACAAGGAAAACGCTCAAAAGTGCTATAGAAATATAGGCAACAATTTCGCAAGGACATGACAAAAACACTGAGCTTATATGCAAGCACGGATCTTGAACCGGGCCGATTGGGCCGTTGCCCATGGGCCCTTGAGCCCAAAGGGCCCCGTCCCGTCACTCGCTCTCACAAATAGACAGTTGAATACACGCAGCGTAACTCCCGCTGAGAAACCGCCTCCCGCCTCCCGCCCCGCCTCCCGCCTCCCGCCTCCAAGGAATCAACTGGCCTGTGCAACTATCTAGCGCATCCCACTTTCTAGATTTTCCCCCTCTGATCCACTGAGTTTAACGGTTAAGTTTACATTTTTTTTTGGTGATTTAATGGACGTGACAAAAAACACATTAGCTATAGGGCTGGACTGGGAGAAAAAGCCCTGTGTAGACAGGTGCAGACGACTTTATAGCTTGAGAACAGTCCGTGGTAAACAGAAAACAGCTACCGGCCCTAGAGGCGTGACAAGGTAACAAGATAATTAGTCGTTGTTAGTAATTATCCTATCCTGACCTAGCGTTAGTAGATTAGTAAATTAGACATGAACTAGAAACATGAATACACATGGTTAGCAAGTTAGTCATTAGTAAATCTCCAGCACGTCGGCAATTAGAGTTACTAAATTGCCAATCGAAACAATAAACCTATCTAATCGTTAGTAAATTAGTAATCAGACAAGGGGTTAGAAACAATGAGGAAGCGTGAGCGACAGCGAGAGAGAGAGAAAGCATGAACGCAAGATTTGCGGAAAAGGTGTATGCTTTAAACATGAACAGAAACGTAACATGAAAACCGAATCAAGACACGACATGAAATGAAACATTACATAAATAACACATAAAACGTGGCATGAATAACATGGAACCGTGACAAAACGCTTGTCTAACTTTTATCAAAACACCTTCAAACAAATCCATATCAGTGCACCCCATTCTGAAATCCAAACAAAATGACAGCAACACTATATTTCATGTATTTGTTTGTTCATTTGTCAGGGACATGGTAAACACATTGTTACAATGTTAAAATCAAGCATCAGGTGTACTGCATTAAGTGTTTATTTCCACCTGCCATATACAAAGTTGACAGTAGCATTGATGAACTGTTACCCATATAGGAGTCCTCTTCCATTTGCGGGTCTCCAATTTCACTATAATTTGTCCCTGGACCAACTTCAATTAGGGACCCTCGCCAAGTGTTGGAACCAACTGATCCCAAAATCAATGTGTCCTACAGAAGAATAAATTACATGCATTTTAATCTAGCCCCAAATTCTCAAACATTATTCTTTAGATATTTTAGGACCAATGTTTTATTGTGGAATAATCAGACAAACCAAAAATTATGTCATACAATCAAAATGAAGGGTCGAAGTACAGCAAGAAAATAAGAACATAAGAATACATAATGACAACCTAGGCTTGAAATCAAGTACAACTCTAAGATTTTTTCATATTTAACACATTCGAATTTTTCTCCTGCCATAAAATATTCCTGTCTTATACTGTATTTTTATTTCTCACATGCATAACTTTACATTTAGCAATATGAAAGTCATCTTCCATATTTCTGCCCATTTCTGGATTTTGTTTAAATCATCTTGAATTAGCTTAGTCGATTCCAAATTGTTTGCTAAAGTTCTGTATCATCTGCAAATTGTACTATTTTTCTACTAACATCCATAGGCACACATTACGGGGACAACGTCACTTTTTACCTAGTGTTAATTTTTTTAGTTATTTTGAACAAGCCCTGCCGGCTCGACTGCCATATGACAACGCGAAGCGCCCCCCTCTCGCATGTAGTGGGTGCGTCTCCTTGCGTGTCTGCTGGAAGCATTTTCCTTAATAATACAATCTTGTATTTTACATGAGATGCAGGTTAAACTGACAGTCTAACAGTGTTTATAAAGCATATTTACCCCCTTTGGCATTTTTCACATTTTATTATCTTACTTCATGGAATAAAAATGTATTTAATTGGGATTCCTTGCCAGAACACAACACAAAAACAACAACTCTAATGCTTTTTATTAAGTAACTACAAATAAAAAACTGACAATAATTTATGCCATAAGTATTCACCCAACTACAAATAATGTTTTTGCAGTTAACCTTTTTTTGGTTAAATGTGTTTTTATCTGAAATAAAAAAGGTTTAATATATGCCATTTAGCAGGTTTCTGCCAAAACAAAGTTTTTTTATCTTGAAATTATATTCTGTTTTAAGGTACCATTTGAAAATAAAATATGTGATTGATATATGCCATATTTTAGCAGACACTTTTATCCAAAGTGACTTACAATAGTGAATGCATACTTCTTTCAGTATATGTGGTCCCATTGGGAATTGAACCCACAATCTATGCATTGCCAACGCCATGCTCTACCTACTGAGCCACACAGAACCGCCAATGAAGGGAAGGTTTGGGTAGTGAGACTTCGTACACCCTGCCAATGGCACCTTACCTCCAAGTAGACAGCGCTGAACCCACTCTGAGACATCTCATGTTTGAACTTCCTGCTGAGCGCATTCTGAGTACCTAATAAGAAACATGGATTGTTTAACAAGACCTTCAAGACATTCAAAATGCATTTTTGGTGAGAATGTAGTTAGCAATTAATCATGTTGCTGGCTATTAGAATGCTGAATAAAAATATGTAAGTCTAAAATAAATAAAAATGGCCACGTATTATGGGGCAAAATTCATTGGATGAAATGCAAAGCTGTAAATACATGAATACTATAGAAATAAAAAAAAGTATAGTTTGTTAAATCGACATAAAATATAATTTTTTGGCCCTCTGGTTTAGATTGTAAAATAATAAAAACATAGATAGACAAAGATATAGTAAATATTATAAACAGTATGGCATTTAGGCAACACTAGTCCAACAAGCCCATGTTAAAGACTGATATGGCTGAAGGGGTAAAGGACTTAATAACAGCTTTTCCTGGATATTGGCACTTTGAGCCTGCGTCCACATGGCAGCATTTGGAATGATGGTTACAAGTTGGAGGCCTTTCATCACGAGGGAATGGTTGTACAGTTCTTGCAGTTGAAGCTGTTTAACCAACAATTTTTCTGGCCTGATTGATAACTTGTGCCTGCTTGTTCCGTGTTTTTACAGAGGTCCCCACACAATGACATGTTAAAGGTGAGAACACTCAGTGATCTGTAGACCATGGACAGAGTGTGATCATTTATGGTGACACTTTTTGTTTTCTGAGTAAATGTTGCCTTGCCTTCTTGTAGAAGTAATCTGTGCTTTCTTGAAAGGTAAGTTTAATATAAGCAAGTTTAATGTAAGCATATGCATTTCATGTTTGCTGTTTTGTTAGATTGAGACCATTTATAAGCTATACGTGAACAGCAAATGTTATTTTTATTGGCTTGTACATTTATTGCTAGTTTGTGTGCAGCCTTTTAATCTATGAATTATGCACAAATGGACCTTGAGAACGAAGTTGCATTTCAAAGTACATTTAAATCTAATGTAGTTTATGACTTGCAACCCAAAGGTAGACACTTGACCAGATGATACCTTCGATGTTGTAGATCTTATTTTGTAGGTTATGCAGGATTCCCTTCAGTCCACTGTAGTTAGTAATGTAGAAAGTATTTTTTTTTTTGGGTTCTGATGCCAGGTGATTCAGTTTCTCCATGTCAACTTGATCAACCTGCCAAATAGCAGACATGCTTATTACCCCTACCAGTATAAACCTGCATAAGTGGTTAAAAGATCTAAGCTGTCAACCAAAAATCTACGCAAAATAGTTCTGTGATAATATAACTATGCAAAGAGAGAACTTTACACAATTCAAAATAAAATCAATGAACAGCAGCAGTCCCTGTACAGGAAAAACTGGCTTGCCTTGATCAGGGCAGCGATTGGCGGTCCGCCCCAGGGGGAGGGGGGAGGGTGAGACCGCACGAGCTCTCCGAGAAGCATGATGGGTATCTCTAGAAAGTAGGTGGGCGAGTTCTGTCTTGGAGGAGGTGAATCATCGCCAACCTCGGGGAACTTAGCTTGCTCCGTAACAACGGGCGGCAAGTTCGCGGGGGAGGGCGAATCGAAAGAAATAGAGGGTATAATTGGCTACTAAATTCAGAGAAAAACTGGAAAAAATGTTAAACAACTGTATAAAAAATATATATGATTGGGCTTTCCAAATTTGGAAAAAGCATAAACTGTGTTTTGAAGAAAGTGTTAAATGCCCAATCCTATTTGTAGGCCTGACACTGCAACATCCTCTGTCAATTCAGGAAAGTGCAGATTAGCAACCACATCCTCAAAAGTGTGTGCAGACAGCTGCTACTTTTTTACCCATTGCAATCAACCAGCTGAGTTACACAGCTGTTGTGTCACTGGACTGCACTACATGCAGAAATGGGCAAAGATACATGAAAATGTATCTTGTTACAAAATACAAAATACCCCTCAAATAAATGTATCAGATCAAAATACAAAATACTGGTGCCAGAAAATGTATCAGATAAAATACATGTATTTTGTATTTTCAAAATACAGGAAAAAAAACTTGTCTCCAATTGGCTATCGTAGGCCAACATATGATTAGGTGGCTGCCTTTCTCTATGAATATGAGCAAAAAGCCTAAATCACATAGGCTATCGCCGTGTGTTAAGTGTTAGAGGCACAATCACATCTTTAGCATCTCCTAATTAGTTTGCCCACATTACTCCCTCCATTTTGGTAGTTTGGGCTATTGCCAACCAATTTCTTATCTTTGATGCTATTTGTATATAAAATAAAAATACTGAAAATAGTACAGTCCAAACTTACAAACAAATCATCATGAATTGTACATGTTAGCTAGTGTTTCTGGAGTCACAAAGTTGCATTTTGAGAAATCGTCTTTTCTAACTTTTCACGTCACGATTTCTCAAAATGGCACTTAGAATACTGTGAATAGGCTTGTGTGAAAACAAGCGCCGAATTCTCAATAGCTGCCTGCGACCAGATACATGCATGCATCCACGTGTGCATGCATTCACTGCCTTGTCCAACCGACAGAGAGCGGGTCTAAAAATCACTGTGTGAGTGTGTCTAAGTGTACTGTTGTTCTTTTTTTATGTTCTTTGAATCATGGATAAAGTATTTTGAGTATTTTGAAAATACGAAATTACTCCACCCTAAAGTATCTTGTTACAAATTACATTTGAATTTTTTCAGCCCTGTCAAATACAAATGACAAAATACTCAAAAGTAATTGAAATACGTATTTCAAATACAAGTAACAGAATTACTGCCCATCTCTGACTACATGCACAGCTAATGCAGGTAGACTGCAGGTGTATAATCAAATAGGAGTTCCTCTTGTTCAATGAGACACGGCAGTACCCTACCAAAGAACACCCTCCCTTCCTGGGCAGTACAATAGCTGAAGGGGGCCAAGCAGAGATTTCACTGAAGTTTTTAAATTCATAAAAGCTATTTACAACGTGAACTACAAATCATTTTTCAGGTTGAATTCTGTCAACAGGAGTCATGGGTGTACATTAGTTAAAGGTAAATTTGTTTTAGTTTACATGAGGTCAAAGGGTACAGAAGCTAATGTTTGCAAGGACTGAGAGTCTGTGGCCATTGCAGTTATTTCTGTGAGAGACCCTGAAAAGCGCCAAACTCTCAGTGCTGGTACAGGTATAGGATATGTGCCTGACCACCCGTAACTTGGTGGAGGGCATACCTGCCATCCCAATTTTAAAATATGCTCATACAGGATGCTGAATGTTAAAAATAGTTTTAACAGTATTAATGGCAGATAGTTGGGTAGTTAAATGTTGGGCTTGTTTTCCAGTAAGACTTTATTACATGAGAAAATGTAATATAATTTGGACATATGAAAAATATGAATGGCATTCATCCATGTTTGTGAGTGTCACTTTGTCAAAGATGCGTCCATTTTTAAAAATGTAGTACACTTGTTTGTGTGATTAATAATAATATAATGTATGCCATTTAGCAGACGCTTTTATCCAAAGCGACTTACAGTAGTGAATGCATACATTTTTTCAGTATATGTAGTCCCAGTGGGAATTGAACACACAACCTAAGCATTAGCCAACTCTGTGCTCTACCTACTGAGCCACACAAAACCAAATACCTATCTATGTGTTTTTCATCTATGGTTATGATTGCGGGGACAAGTAAATTTCCAAGTCTGCTAAGCGTCCCCCACTCATATTCCAAAAACTATTTATTTTGCACATATCCTTTAAGTCACTCTGGGATAAATTCACATATCACAACTGCAATTCTAACACATCATATCTTACCCCAATAATGTAGCGTGTGATGTGCTTGTCATCAAGAGCTTTCACAGTATTTCTCCAATCTATGTCAGTTGAATTTCCATCTGTGATAATGACTAGAACCTTCGTGGCATCTGGAATGGCACCATTTTTTGTGTTGTTCAAAATATTCTTTCTGAAAGGTAAACATTTTATATAATTAATCTAGTTTGTTTGAGACAAGGCAGAAGAGCAGGTATATAAGGGGTGCACCGAATAATCGATCAGCTCAACATTGGAATTGGCCCCATTGCTTGTTCAATATTTGAGTCGATGTATGACATTGTGCAACCAAAACTTGAACAGGATACAGAATGCGATGAACAGGCAGATTAAATTAATAACAAAAAACACAAAAAGTACATTATTTTACTAAAAAAAAAAAAAAATTCTCTGGGCATAACAAGTAATATATTTTTCCCAAAAAGATGTGTCACAATTATTTACACCCTTAATCATTCTTTTGAATAAAATCCAACAAAAATAAATCTGCATTAACATGCTAGCTAAGTTCATCTCAATCTTAGGGAACCTTATTGAGGTATCCCATGGCTTCCTGTTTCACTGGGGTATAAATATGAAGTAACACAGATGTAAAATCTATTTGTGGGGCCCCTGCATGGCGTGACGGTAAAGGCATTCGCCCAGAGCACAAGTTGCCCACTGCAACGGGGCCCAGCCAAATTTTTTACTTCAGACAAGTTGACTTTAATTAAACGAGAGCATTTAATATAGATTGGGTAAAACTTCTAGATTGCAGAACTGTGTATGAAAAATGGAATACATTTAAAAGGGTTATTCTTGATGCACAGTGTAAGTTCATCCAAAAATTAAGAAAAAAAATAAGATGAATACTTCACAGTGGATGAATACATATTTACAGTGCCTATAGAAAGTCATCATACCCTTTTGAAATAGTCACTTTTTTTGTCTTACAGCCTGAAATGAAAGTACATAAAATCCATCTTTTTCCAGCTTTATTTACACATTTTGCCTTACAACATTCAAGCGAAAAAAATGGCAAAATTTCTGATAATTTATAAAAAATGAAAAACTAGAATAACAGGGTTGGAAAAGTGATCAGTCCCCTGATTTAATACTTTGTAGAGGCACCTTTTGCTTTAATTACAGCCATCAGTCTGTTTGGATATGTCTCTACCAGCTTTGCGCACCTAGATTGGCCCAAACCAATATTTGCCCATTCTTCCTTGCAGAACTGTTCCAGTTCAGTCAAATTCTGTGGTGAGCGGCAATGGACTGCACCCTTCAAGTCCATCCACAGATGTTCTATCGGATTTAGGTCAGGGCTCTGACTAGGCCACTCAAGGACATTCACCTTCCTGTCCTTTAGCTACTGCGTTGTTTTTTTGGTGGTGTGTTTTGGGTCGTTGTCGTGCTGGAAGGTGAACCACCTGCCCATCTTCAGCTGTCTAGCAGAGGGCCGCAGGTTTTCCTCAAGAATTTGGGTGTACTTGGCAGTATCCATTTTCCCTTCAATCCTGACCAATTGCCCAGTCCGCGCTGAAGAGAAACACCCCCACAACATAATGCTGCCACCACCATGCTTCACTGTAGGTATGTTGTGTTTTGGGTGGTGTGCTGTCTTTGGTTTCCGCCAAACATAGCGCTTGGAGTTCAGTCCAAAAAGTTCAATCTTGGTCTCATCTGACCATATAACCTTTTGCCACATGGCATCAGAATCTTCTATGTTTTTCTTCGCTTAACGTAAACGAGACTCAGTGTGACACTTTTTCAGAAGAGGCTTCTTTCTTGCCACCCTGCCATACAGGCCAGCTTTGTGTAAAGCTTGTGAGATTGTTGTCACATGCACAGATCGCCCAATCTCTGCCATTAAGACTCCTTCAAGGTTGCCATTGGCCTCTTGGTAGCTTCCCTGATCAATCTTTTCCTGGCTCGGTCATCCAGTTTGGAGGGACGGCCCAATCTTGGCAAGGTGTGGGTGGTGCCATATGCCTTCCACTTCTTAATAATACTCTGAACGGTACTCAGGGGGATAGTTAAAGCCTTTGAAATCTTTTTATATCCTTCTCCTAACTTGTGCCTATCCACAACTTTATCACAGAGTCCTTTTGAAAGCACCTTTCCAGCCATGGTGAATTCTTTGCATTACCATGCACTACTAGGAGTGGAATCCTCAAGGAACAGCTGATTTTATTGTGAAATAATCAAAACCACTACAATTGATGTCAGGTGGAGGCCAATTAGCTTGATGTGTGATCTGGAAGGTGATTGGTTATACCTGAGTAAGTTTATAATGGTTATTCTAAGGGGACTGATCACTTTTCCAACCCTGTTATTCTAGTTTTTCATTTTGTATTAATTATCAGAAATTTGGCCCTTTTTTTAACTTGAATGTTGTAAGGCAAAATGTGTAAATAAAGCTGGAAAAAGATGGATTTTATGTACTTTCATTTCAGGCTGTAAGACAAAAAAAAGTGACTATTTCAAAAGGGTATGATGACTTTCTATAGGCACTGTATGAGAGATTTACTAAATAAGAGACAGAATAGAATGTACAGAATATGTACAGAATATAAAAGATAATTCAGAGAGAGATAAGGTAGATTATTGTAATATAGTAATATATGGGCTAAGGCTAAAAAAGACATAAGGGCTACTTTGAAATAAAAATTTCCCAAGATATGGGAATAATATATGAACATTCTATTTGTCTGTGCTTCATCATATCGGTACTCGCTAGGAAGGCTGTTTGACCAGCATCCAGGACCAGAACTATCCATTTTACAATTTTATTATAAACCTTATATGAAACCTTACACAGGCTGTATCTAAATCCCACTTGTTTAAGTGAATTGGGTATTTGGGTAAAGATAAGTAACAGATACCCTGTGACAAAAAATGACTCACAAAACGTAGTAAATTCCACCAAACATGTTGGTTAGCTCCTTCATGTGTGCTTCTTTCTCTAAGAGTTTTTGTGCCTCCTTTGTTTGGTATTCCTTAAAGGTGAAAACGGTGCGGGTAGTGTCCGAAAACTGTGCTGCTGCAAACTGAAAAAAATAAAAAGTTCTCATTACATTTTTTTTAGGTCAAAACTGGTGGATTATTATTATTTGCTCTGCAAATTGATGTTTTATGTTTAATTCATAAAACGGCATTGAACATAAACGTTTTTTTTTAAACCTAAAAACCTAAAACCTCTAAACCTCTAAACCTTCTTTGAGTAAATTAGGGCACCTTAAAGAAAGCTTGCAAAGAAAGCTATGTGCCATGCATGAATATTCACAGAGCTTTACTCCAAATATGGATATAGTATAGGAATAATGGGGTTCAATCAAGAAACATTCCACAAATTTAGTCATTTGTAGTCATTCATTATCATTGTCATTCATTATCCACACATGGATAAAATGATCATAAATCCCTTTATGAAATAAAAACTATTAAGGGACAAATAAAATAATTTGTGCAATGGTTAGGGAACTAGACTTATAACTCAAAGGTTGCTGGTTCAATTCCCAGGTGGAGCACTGCTGTTGTACCCTTGAGCATGGTCCTTAACCTGAATTGCTTCAGTAAAAATATCCAGCTGTATAAATTGATTGTATGTAAACTGTGTAAGTTACTCTGGATAGCGTCTGCTAAATATCTAAAATGTAAATGTAAAGATTGCGATAAGCATATCAGTTTCGTTTCCAAAGCACAATGCAAAGGAAATCATCCGGGACAGATGCCGTTCTTCTAATTTATTGTGGAATCTTGATTAAATTTAATAGTGTATAATAAACTGTTTCAAATGTTGGTTGTGGTGTATGGTGTACATACAGGTAGTGGCCAAAAAGGTGGAAACACTTGGTTAAATGAGGGACACAAAGCATGTGTCCAGCAGGTTATTCCACATAGGTGTAGTTTCTTATAGGTGTTGTTAATTAAGCAATTAATTTACCAGCATGTTCAGGGTCGTGTACAAAAATTCTGACTGGCCTGCTTGCCTATAATTGTGGCTACAGTGACTAGAATACAAGACCTCACTGACTTCGAAGACAGGTGATTGTTGGAGCACGTTTCGTAGGAGCTTCAGTGATGAAGTCTGCTCAACTTATTAATGTTTCATGAGGAACAGTGTCTAAGGTGATGTTGGCATGGAACTCTGAAAGACATGATCAGCAAAGAGCAACTGTGGTTGGAAGCGCACACTCCTGAATCGTGATGTCCGCACGTTAGTTTGAAGTGCAAGGCTAAACAGGCGCACAATTCTAAATCGATTTAATACAAATTTCAATCTACGGCGTGACCTGCCAGTTTAATCAATAACGGTCGTCGAGAACACACTACAGAGCAGGATACCATATTCGTATCACATTGATGTTTCCACTTTTTTGGCCACTACCTGTATATGAAATAATACTATATAACACAGTGCATAAACCTGTATAGACGTATTTGAAAGCATCTTCATGATCTCCGAGATGAATTCTTTGTTCTTCGCAAAGTCGTCGGCTTGCAGGCTTTCTGACCCATCAAATAAGAAGACAAGGTCCACTTTTCTCTTTGTGCAGTCTGAATAAAAAAAGAGGAATGAGATTGAACTATAATGAAAAAGCAATCACAAATAGAAACCGCTAATTATACTTTGCAGTCACTCACTAGCAAGATACCTAACTGTGTTAGGTGTGTGTGTGTGTGTGTGTGTGTGTGTGTGTGTGTGTGCATGTGTCAAGGTGAGGATTACTAACCAGCTGGCTAGCTACTATCACATTTTAAATGTAGCAAATTGCTGAGCTGCTCTAGCAGCTAGCTAGTTACAATTCATAAACATACGTTATTAGGTTGATGATGTCAGGCGACAAGTCTGCTTGCTTTATAATGAGTTTGCTAGTTAGCTAGCTAAAGTTATGCTAGTGACCGGTTAGCTTTAGTTCGCTTGCTAGGTAGCACCCCACTAACTACCCATTTAATTTATCTGTAGCTAGTTAGCGGATAAGTTAATGTCCATATGGTCTTTGGTGTGTTCCTTATATGTGGGTCTTAAGCTTTAAAAGGGCAGCTCTCTAAATGGATTGACAGGTAAGGTTAGCATAGCGGCTCTAGTAGGGAGCCATAGTAACGGGGTCCACCCTATGTTCCCAGAGTCCTATGTTCCCAGGGTCCTATGTTCCCCAGCTCTATATATCACATTCCCAAGGTCCTATGTTCCGAGGGTCCTATGTTCCTAGGGTCCTATGTTCCCCAGCTCTGTATATCATGTTCCCAGGGTCCTATGTTCCCAGGGTCCTATGTTCCCCAGCTCTGTATATCACGTTCCCAGGGTCCTATGTTCCCAGGGTCCTATGTTCCCCAGCTCTATATAGCACATTCCCAGGGTCCTATGTTCCCAGGGTCCTATGTTCCCCAGTTCTAGCACATAATGGGAACCTGAAAAAGTACAAATGTACAAAATATGAAACAATCATTCATACATTTATGATTTTGATTGTAAACTGTGGAAAGTTGTACAGTAACATTTCGCGGGCGTGGCCAGGCTGTGTTTGCCTCATTTTTCTATGACAAGCAGAATGGCCACAGTGAGTAGAAATGTATGTTTATAACCCTGCGAAAATAAGTTAATGCCTTTTGTCAAACCTTGATATTTGCTGTCACATCTTCATCAGCATTGAGGGATAGACTGTAGGCTAGCCAGGTGCAATGAGACGACGGCTGACGAGACAATTTCTTCAGAATCACGTCACTGCACAAGACCTATTAATGTGTGTTAACAGAATATTGAACTGGGGAACATAGGACCTTGGGAACATAGGACCCTGGGAACAGGACCTTGGGAACATAGGACCTTGGGAACAAAGGACCCTGGGAAGATAGATACGGTCCCATAGTAACGTTAGCGTGCAGGCTATTTCAAGTGCGATAGTCCACAAAGGTTTCACGCCAGGTTACGTAGCTAGCTAACAGGCAAGCAGCTTGAGAGTATGGAGGACTCCATACACCTGCGGTAGGCTACAAATCCAGACAGTACATGTAGTTTGCCAGCCAGATGGTGAGGAGTCGGATGGTGAGATATTAGCTTGGTAGTTAGCCAGCGAGTGTTAGGCGTAAGATACCGTTACTGAGGAACACGTATTTCCACAATATTATGTCAATGGAGACCATTAAAAAAAAAACATTTACATTTCAAAAGTACAAATAGTTATTTTTACTAAGTACTATTTTTTGTATTCATTAAGTAGCCTACAAATAGTACTTAATACAGTAGGGAAGTTTATGGTAGAGTAGGATTTGATGTGTCTAGCTTAAAAATGGTAGGAGACAGGCCAGGAAGAAATGGTAGAAGTAGAAGAAGAAGTAGTCAAGATTGCACAGAAGAACAGTAGTTTACTTAGGCAGGCACAGAAGAAATGGAATAGGTCTAATAATGAAATGTAAAGATTATGTGGAAGAACAGTAGTTTGCACCTTCGGCAAGCAAACTAATAAGAAGTAAAGATTTGACAGAGAACAGTAGTTGATGCATGCAATCTAATGACTGTATGTTAATATTGTGAAGAAAGCAGGGGTCATGAGTGGTTTGCTTTTGCATTGCACACTCTGCAATGTGTGATAAGTCCTCTGTCCCAGATCAAATCTGGACTGTGAGAGCTGACTGAGCCCAGGGGTCCTACAAGGTGTAATCAGCCTTATCATTGCCCAGGGAAGGAGGGTTTCAGTCAGCATATTAACCTCTGCCTCATCCCCCCACTTGTGAGCTGCCTGTGTTGTCACTTCTGCAATCAATCAATAAAATTACATTGTTACGGGGCCTCCTGGGTGGTTTAGCAGTTACAACATTCGATGCTGGCCACTGCAACCTGGGTTTGATTCCACCGGGTGCACCAGAGTCGGCTCTGGCATGGAGTGCTACTAGGGGGCGGCATTTGGCGGGAGGGAAGCCGACATGAGTTCGCTGAATACAGGAGTGGCTCTGGAGTACCGGAGTTACGGTCGATGGCTTGGCGAGTGCCGTCTTGGAGGAGACGATACTTTGCCTTTGTCACTGCCGGTCACAGGGCTATGGCAGCGAACTCACAATAGGAGGGGGGGATTAACATGAAAAATAGAGGGTGTAATTGGCTACTAAATTGGGAGAAAATGGGGGAAATTCAGAAACAAATTCTTAAAAAAAAACCATTGTTACAGTTTAAAATCAGTGGGACAATGACCGAAAACAATAACAACAACAGTGACATGACGAAAAAAAAAAAAAGCATGAGTTTAGAACATGAGCTCAAATACAGTAATGATTAGTTGGTGTCATGATTACAATTTTGGCCAAGTTTTAGCCAGTAGTTGATTGTTGTGGAAAACATTTTAAAATCATTTAAATTAATCTTGGATTTGTTTTAAACTGCCAGGTAGAGAATTCCAGAGTGTCGTGCCTTTTATTGAAAATGCAGTTGTCACAAAGGAAGTCCTGCAATGTGTTTCTTAAGCTCATAAATATTTATTCATCCACCGCGGAGACCATTTATTCAGCTTTTTTCTCCCTTAGCTTTGTAATGTGTGGAATGTATCTGAGAGGTGAGAGGTCATATTACTGTGCCTTGAAATGCTGTTGTGATGTTGTCCACAAGCTTCAGTTCACTACTGAACCGATAGCAGATGCCGTTTAGGTATGAGTTGCTGTCACATTCATGAGCCAAACTTGGACTGCAAGTCTAAAAACAGAAAGACAGGTAACAGTCATAATAGAACTACAAAAATAGCTGCAAGCAGTAATAACTGGGGCTACAATTAATCATTACTGGCTGCTGGCTAATGAGTAAACATGTGTATAAACTCATCAAGTAAAGTTGTGGGGATGTGCAAGAGAATGTCTGCTGTTTCAGGTTTGATCTGCTGAGTTTCATGAGCTTTAAAAAAAACATGCTCAGTAATGCTAAAGTCAAATTCAAAATGTCAATACAAAGTACATCTTACAGTGATCTGTGCGGAGGAAGTGGACTTGATAGCGAGAGCTATTCCAGTTGACTTGGTGGAGTCTCTTTCTGCCAAACAAACCAAACAAACCATCATTAGAATGATTATAACACCTTATTACATTTTTAAATATTTGGCCCAAATCTGGTTTAATCTGTCACCGAGATTTGTGTCACATTAATTAAATGGCCATTACCTCCCCATACTAGCATATTTCCATAATAATTAATTAGTTGCATTTATGATTCCTAAATTAAAAGCTTGTTTTCTTGCAAATATTATGGATACCTTCCATCAGAAAGAGGTCACAGTTTCCATCCTTTGGAGAACACTTGTAGACTCCTCCACTTCCATTTAACATTGGTGCACTGGCAATAATCCTAAAGGAGAAAAAACGTGGGTGGGACTTCTGAGAAATCTGAGATATATTCTTAACCAACATGCTCTTAGCTGTTATCAGGAGAACTTCAAGCTGCCAAGTGTTTTGTCCACAGGACATAATACATAAAAATGTTGGTCTGTTAGCTTCCACAGAAGCTCCCTCTATCATGAGAAGAGAAGGACCCCAGTGACCCAGTGAAATTTTGGAGAATGAAATTGATACGAATGCTTACCCCTTTGAAAAATTAAATGGTTTAAAAAATTTGTGATATTCAGATTTCATTTAAAATACAGGACACTCGTCAGCCCCGATCGGGGCGGCATTTGGTGTCCGCCCCAGAGGGAGGGGGAGGGTGAGCCAGCTCAGGTCTGCCATGAAACACGTAAGGGAGTCTCCAGAAGGTGGGTGGGCGAATTCCGTCTCGAAGGAAGTGGAGTTCGCTGCCCTCTGAGAATTAGTTTGCCTCGTAGAGACAGTGTGGAGAGGGTAAATTGAAATAAATAGAGGGTGTAATTGGCTACCAAATTCGGAGAAAAACTAGAAAAAATGTGAAACAAATTTAGAAAAATAATAATAATGCAGGATGCAATGTCTGTCACTGCATGGTGGTCAGGGTCCCTGGTCACCCAGGAATTGTACTTCCCACTAGGGTGGGGCTTGACTATGGTTAACCACACATGCCTATAATGTAATGTAATGTAACAAGGACGAGGTATTCAGCTAACCATTTTGACAAAGCCTGAACATGTGGATCAGTCTCTTAACAGTATTTTTATACATGACCCTATGCATGCTAGGATGTTATTTGTTTTAATTGATGGATTAGCCTCTGTGTGGTAACTTCTCCCATGGATGTTCTTGTGGTTTCTTATTTACTCAGGTGTTTCAGTTTTTGTCAAAACAAAGTTTTTTGTGCATTCACTCACTGTATTGCGATGTGAAGTGTGTAGCGACAGGAATTGCATCGTGACCCTCGTATTGTGATGCATATTGTGTCATGTGGTCCATGGAAATATCAGCCCTCTCTATTGATAAGGTAACACTCACCATTTCTCCTTCTCATGTTTAAACTGCAGAGCTTGGTATCCAAAGTATCCTGTGTCCCGGGCCTTCACTGTGAAGTTCTTGGTGTTGATGTCATCGATGGTGAAAGCCATAGAAAGTGACACTGCGGAAACGTATAGCACAGGGAAGAGAGTGGTAGGGAGAGTGGTCAGAATTGGAGTCACTACTCAAATTGTGAGTTCCCCACTAATTTCCCTAAAGTTCCTTTCAGTTAAGAATCATCCATTTTAACAAAATGTCATATTTTTTCAATATCCCACACTGGGCTGGCCTAGATCTGTTTATATCCCTTTTTTATTGTGATAAGTGTCTGGGTTGTGTTAGTATGACAGGCACTCTCGTACTGCATCCTCTAAGGCCTTTCTGGTTACCAATGTTGTAGCACCAGAAATTAGTACAATCGGTATATTTAACAATTCTCAACAAGAAAAAGGACGATTAGAATTCTTTTTTGTTGCAATTAAAAATAAATTACATATTTCTCATTACATCAAACTCATTTGCAATTATCTTTCAAAAATGTGTGTTTCTTTTTGCAATGCAAGTGTTTGCTGTTCCCCCGTTCACCTTCTGTTGTTTTTTTACAACCAGAGCAAAGAATACACAGGTTAAACATGCTTACATTTAAAGTTAAAATGTGGTTAGTTCAGAAATAAATAAGATATACACCCTCTCCCAAAATAAGCCCATGTCAGAATGCCCTCTTATTCTAAAAATTGGGCCTGACATTTAGATCCCTGGCAAAAGAAGAGCAGTACATCTTACCTAGATTGATGAGCAGTAACAGTAGAGGCACGGAAGACATCCTCATCATTGCTGCCTTCAGTTCTTTGTTGTAAAAATATGTTAAATGGTTGACGCTCAACCGTTTACATGAAATCTGCAAGACTTCCTGTGTGACTTCCTGTGTCTTTATCAGAAGAGGGCGTTCCCTTCAGACAAGGAAGCTCAGTGTGTTTGCTAGTTCCTTTTCGCGCTTCTGAGCTTCTGTGTAAATATTTTTAGAAGGTTTCATAGCCATCGTCTGTTCACATGGCGACACAGACATGAACAATGTCTCCATTTGGTCATCAAAACCTATTAGTCTTCATAGTCTACATAGCCTACCATAGTCTTCAGATTTGAATAGGCAAAGTTGGTAGCACAAAAAATTGCAATTTTAAAACCTGTGACTTTAGCTTCACACATTAAACAGAGTTTTGTGTATATATACTTTATTCAATTGCATTATTTAAAACAACCCAAACCAAAGGTTCAGTGCTGAACATTTCATGGGTCAATTAGCAAAATATTTCATTCATTTGAAAATACTGTAAATTTAACTGTACACTTTGGGGGCCAAAATAAAACATTACCATTTGCAATGCTCCAATTTTATTTTTCCTGTTCAGTGCACAGTAAGCAATTTGCAGTGAATTTTAGGAACATGATGGCATCTTATATTTAATCATTTTAATCATTTAGGAAAAACATGCTGAGCTTTCAGGGACTTAAGACTGCATGATTGGATGATGCCAGCACTCCGTGTTTACATACCAAGATTGATTCAAAAGTATGAGAGGAAGATGGTTTTATTTAGTAAGAAACAAATATCTGAAACAATGTATAAAAAAGGTATCTAATGATAATTGTGGTGGAGAGCTCATTCAACACCTGACTATTTCACATTGAACAGATTCATACCCACAGATCATAGCACACAGTAAAAGCATGACTGTATAGTATGCAGTGAAACGTGCATGGAAAGCCCAATATTAGGTAACTGAAAGTATAACAGCAAATATTGAAGGCCATTTTAAACAACAATTTACAGTACACAATCATGTGAAATAACCAGAACACCAGGGGTTGTCAAAACCCTTGTTTTGTTACCCAAAAATCAAAAGCCTTGTTTTTTGTTACAACCATAATTGCAACCTCTTAAGCCTAACAAAAACCAGCATACACAGGGGGCCCCCATGACATAGTTTAGGAATCCCTGCCCTACACCACCAAAGCCCCTCCACTCTTCACGTAGTATTGTATCAAGAATTTAAACTAATATGGCTAGCTATATACAGGTAACTGCCAAAATAAAGGAAAGACTCTAAAACAAGTTTTTGAAATTGATTTGAAAAAGTTGCATTCTCTATACAAAATATCGGTCAAGATATCAGCAATTGCTTGAATTGGAATTGGCATCGGGCAAGTAAATAAATAGACAAATAAATAAATAAAATGCAATAAAATACAATAATCTAACATTGGTCAGGCTCTAAATATAAATACTCTGGTGTAGACATGAAAGACACCTCACTTCTAAACAAGACCTCAGTTTTGATAGCATTTAGAGCCAAAAATGATCATGTAATTGCAAGGTTGTGCCTGTAGTGGTGCTGTTGTCTCAAAGCTCACAGGTTGTGTGCCTAAATCTTCTTTATTAAAATGTCCATTATCCTGTTAATCTGTGAGACTAGGTTGGTATTTATTCATGGTTAAAAAACATGACTTGGCAAATGGCACAGCGATGTTCAGTGACTCAACAATGTCTTGCAACCTCAGCAAATGATTTTTAAAATGAAATGATTTTTTTCCACTGCGTCCCTGTGCAGTGGTTGTGCAGTAACTGTGGCCAGGTGGCTCATCGGGTGGTACTTCTCTACAGAGAGTGTGCTGCAGCACAATGCATGGTGACACAAGAGCTTGTTGTTTTTGTTTTTGTGAGCAACTATTCCTTTAAAGTCACTGGTGTCCAGGCAAAATAACAAATTAATCAGGGGATTCAGGCTTGGCGCTCCCTGTCTCTGCCCTCTAAGTTACTCATGGCTAGTGAACACACAAGATGCACTGGGTACAGAACAACAACATCAAGGCTGCATCAGCTGTTTATGTTTTAGGAAGCTGCTTTCTGATTTGAAATGTGCACTGTGTGGTAATAGATAGATCACCGATGAATCTGTCATAACACTTTTTATTAAATTATACACATACTTTCTCTACAATTATAGAGCCAGTTATATTTTACCCAAGTCAAATCAAATTAATGGTCAAATTAATTAATGAATAACTCAAATGAAAACCCGATTTGAGCTTTCTCAATTGAGATACCATTTCAGTCCGTGTATCCTGTAGTACGCCCAGCCTCATGCTGCTCTGTGTGGTAATGAACCTGTACAGTACCTCATCTGGCAGAATTTATACACAGAAGGAAAGAGGGCCTTACAGAATGGAAGTGAACAAACAGTGTTTCTTAGAACAAGAAACAGATCAATTTTGTAGGATGCAAATGGTCGACTGTGATTTGTCAATCCAAAAATCCATTCCTCAAATAAGGCTGCAGACTAGACTAGGGGTTCGCAAACCTGCGGTTTTTCCAGGTTTCTGCAAATGGTGAAAAGTTAATGAAGTGATAAACACTTCATTCAGGTGAGAAAGGTGTGGATGGAACAAAATGATCACTTCCAGGCCTACAGAGCCAGCATGGCCACTTCTGTTCTTGAGGCATTTTATTCAAAAAATACCATTCATTATTAAAAATGGGGTAAAATCTGAAACAAATTCTTAAAAAATTTTTTTTTAATTAAGGACAAATGTTGATTGGATTTCTGCCATTGCTTCCCTCTTCAAAGCGCCCAGGACAGGTGAGTCGAGTTTCAAAGATTTCTGCTGTCCTCAGTCTTAAATGTTTAAATTGCAGCATAATCCTACATACCCCTGTACACCCGACACACCGGGTTATCCAACACCATTCGGATGGTGTTCTTCTTACCATAGAATAACATACTCAACATCTGTTTAAAAAACTAAAGGGAAACACTTCAATGTTTATTAACATAACTATTCACAGACTGCACAACAAATGGCATGTAATTGGGAGGTACAGTACCCTGAACACTGACAATGTTATTGATGAAAAGAAGACAGGATGTGCTCTGAAATCATTTCTCTTTTGTAGTGATCAGAAATCCGGTATCACAGGATTTCGACATAGGAAAGGCCACCATGATAAATATAAAACATCTATCAGAGAAGATGAGAAACTTAACTTCGAGTGCCAAACACTGAAGAGTAGGTTAAACTGTGCTGTCTGTATTGTATTTTCATCTTTATGTTTGATAACTCAAGTCGATAAGCCAACTTTTCAAATGTTTTTTTTTTTTTACTGTATTCATAAATACAAATTTACTATTTCTGCCTGCCTTGCCTGCCAGACGTATTTTTCATGCATTTACATTTCTTTACATAAAATCCATTTGCACAGCTGGATAATTTACTGAAGCAACTGAGGTTGAGTACCTTGCTCAAGGGTACAACAACAGTGCCCCACCTGGGAATTGAACCTGCAACCTCTGAGTTACAGTTACAGCTCCCTAACCATTACACTACACTGCCAGCCATGGTAGTCAATTATCAGACCTTTCACGTACCAAACATGCAGACAGGATCAGATATGCGGGATATATGTGTACCAAAAACAAAGCCTAAAACAAAGCCTTATTAAAAATGGACTAACGTGCCATCATGAAATAATAATCTTCTACACCCGCCCTAGTGCAGTGTGGAGAAAACCCACATAAAGTATTTCCTGTCATCAACGATAGACACATGAAAGAGAGATCTGCTCTTTCAGAAAACCAGCGTGAGGTTCATATTTGACGACCATCTGCGGTTCTGTTAACCAGCACTTTACCGATTGATAGTAAGAAAGTAAGAAAGTGTGATTTTAATATGCCATTTTTTGAAAGTGGTCTAAGTCAGACAACACAAAACAAACTAAAACTGAAAAAAGACTACAGTTGTTTTTCGTTCAAGTCAAGACATACCTGAAAAAGAGAAGTGTTGACTTCTTGAAGAGTCCCTTCATTCTCCTACATTTATAACACAGTGAAAAAAAACATTATTTCCCCGAGTCAATTTGTCATTAAAATCAGGTTCCACAGGAGACACTGATGGACAAAGTCGAAGGTATGCAGCAAAAATAAAAAAGTTGATTTCTCAACTTGAATCAGCAAGCAATGACACAAATGCCCTTTAGTATTGCGATCAACATCCAAGCCTTTTTTTGTAACTAGTCTGCTTTCCAGACTTTCCATCTTAGCTGCTTTACTTGGTGGCTCTGGTCCCGGCACACGCATGGTTCCTCCGATACGGTAAAGCACAGAGATCTGTGAGCAGAATGCCATGGCGTGTTCTTTTGCTCCTGTGTTGGGGTCTCCGTGTGGTGATGCTGTTTTTATTGATCACCCTGTTTGTACCACAGCTGTGCTCCCTGCCTGGGTGGGTGAGGGAAGTGGCAGGAGTTTGGGAATGGGCCCCTGATTTCCTCACACCGCAGTGGACTGTTTGATGCTTTGGAAGCTGACCCGGGTGGGCGAGGTGGGTATGGACATGGCCCGGGACACCCTGGCCCGGATGGAGTGCTTGTCTTGCCAGCGGCGCCAGTGCTTTCTGACCGCTGACCGCACCTGCAAAGCACAGGGAGACAAGGCTCAGTGCAGGGGTCAAAAGGTCACATGACCCTGCAAGGACACCACAAATAACACAGTCTGGGTCTCTCTCCTCAGAGATGACTGCATCTTCACTGATTTACCATCCTCTGTGCTTCAGCAAAATAAACATGTTACTCACACTTTAGTTTCTTTTTCAAGTGCCACCTTGAAGGCCGTCAGTTAATTTTCTTTGCTTTAAAAAAGGGGCCTTGGTCTTAGAACACCTCTGTACACATTTTGAGAGACATTCTCACATTTTGTCATTAAGTTTAGAGTTAATACAGAGCTTATCAGGTGATTTGGGTACTTAATTACTACTGTACTCATAAGGGAAAAAACATTCTCACCTTTTCAAATTGTATCAATTAAATGACAGTATCCAATATCTGTCTAGGCAACATTGGCTAAGAAAATGCCTCATTGCACATTTGCATAAAACCTAAGCAAAATTTAACATGGGTCACTTGAGATGTATTTTGAATTTTATACTACACTGCCTGGCCAAAAAAAAGTCACCACCTGGATTTAACTAAACAAATAGGTAAGAGCCTTCCATTGGATAATTACTGCAGTGATTAATATGTTTTAGCTGGCAACAAGTTATTTAACACTAACTGATGCAGTGAGTAGCTTCTAATTTCTTAAACAACCATGTCGGAAGACATATCCTGTGGTCGTGGAAAAGATGTTAATCTGTTTCAGATGGGTCAAATTATTGGCCTGCATCAAACAAAGAAAACAACTAAGGAGATTACTGAAACTACTAAAATTGGGTTAAGAACTGACCAATGCATTATTAAAACCTGGAAGGATAGTAGTGAACCATCATCTTCAAGGAAGAAATATGGTCGAAAAAAAATCGTGAATGATCGTGATCGGCGATCACTTAAACATTTGGTGAAATCATATCGTAAAACATCAACAGTAGAACTCACGGCTATGTTTAATAGTGAAAGTAAGAGCATTTCCACACGCACAATGCAAAGGGAACTCAAGTTATTGGGACTAAACAGCTGTGTAGCCTTAAAAAAACACTTGTCAGTGAGGCTAATCAGAAAAAGGCTTCAATTTGCTAGGGAGCATAAAGATTGGACTCTGGAGCAATGGAAGAAGGTCATGTGGTCTGATGAGTCCAGATGTACCCTGTTCCAGAGTGATGGGCGCATCAGGGTAAGAAGAGAGGCGGATAAAGTGATGCACCCATCATGCCTAGTGCCTACCGTACAAGCCTGTGGGGGCAATATTATGATCTGGGGTTGCTGCAATTGGTCAGGTCTAGGTTCAGCAACGTTATGTGCCCAAAGAATGAGGTCAGCTGACTACCTGAATATACTGAATGACCAGGTTTTTCCATCAATGGATTTTTCTTCCCTTTGATGGCACGGGCATATTCTGGACGGAAATAAATGTTTTTGCAGTCATATGGACTGGTTTTGAGTCATATGGACTGGAATCATATACCTACAGTGCTTTAGCTTTATATGAAAAATAAGCTTCTCCCATTTTGTAGCTGCAAACCATTGTTTAAGTGAATAACCAATAATCAAACCAACCAATGGTCATCAGGATCTCACTGGAACATTCATAATTTTTTTCTATCTGATTGATACATCTCCTTTTCAATGACCCGCTATCGTTGGCATCTTTTGTGAACTGATAGGTTTTGTTCCCGTCCTTCTTTATATCTAACAAAACCAATGAAATTAAAGCTATGGGGCCTTTTCAGAAACAGTCTGTACACACATGCCAGTGAAGATGTACGACTATAAAGGCTTCCACTGCGTTCAGGTCACTAAACTGAAAGCAAATCCTTGCAGCAATATGGAAAATATTCCCACAGCACGCAATAGTCATAGGGATGTGTATTAATAGTAAATGTCAAATTTGTTTTCCATTCTGTGGAACCTCTGTGACAGAGCCAGGTCAGAGGACACCTGAGAAGAGGCAATGCTAGTTACAATTCCGAAAACATGGATAAAGCTGACCCCTTGTGTTGCCAAAACCCACAGTAGGACTGTACATATTGAAGATTGAAGGATCTGAAATAATAATAATAATAATAATAATAATAATAATAATAATAATAAGTTTATTTATAGAGCACCTTTCCAGCTACGAGCACAAGGTGCTTGACAAAAGACAATAAAAGACAATAAAAGCAAAACATGACCATGGATTCTAAGTATGCAAATATAAAAAGTAAAACACATAACAAATTAAAACACATCACAAAATACTAAGTATGCAAATATAAAAAGTAAAACAAGTAAAACATTTTTTATTAAAAAACTTTATTTTTTTTAAACAATCAATACAATACAATCATACATTAGGGAAAGCCAATCTGTACAAATGGGTTTTAAGATTAGATTTAAAAGCTGAGACTGATTCAGCGGATCTAATATAAGAGGGTAGGCTATTCCAGAGTCTAGGAGCAAGCACAGCGAAGGCACGATCACCCCTTGATTTTAACTTGGACTGTGGAACTACCAAAATCCTTGACCTGAGGACCTGAAGTGGCCTTGTTGTGGTATATGGGCAGAGGCGTAGTGTGGGCGGTGCCACCGGTGCGGTTGCACCGGGCGCAAAATTCTGAGGGGGCAAAATTTCAGAAGGAGAAAAAAAAAAGGAAATAAATAATAAAATAATAATAAATAAAAAATAGCGTGCCCTCCCCCTACACAGTTAGGGCAGCGGTCCCCAACCTTTTTTGCACCACGGACCGGGGGGTGCATGGGAAAAAAAACTGAGACAAGTGCAGAAAAGAGGCACACAGACGGAAGTGGTCATTTTTCAAAATAAAACACCCTGCAGACTGTGATAGTCAATAAAATGGAAATAAAATTAAAACGTTTTTATTTCTGTGCGGCCCGGTACCAAATGCCTCACGGACCGTTTTCTGTTTGATATTTGATATTAGCCGTTAATGAGCCAAGGCTTGACTGAATTTGTCTGGCGATGGACACGGGGCCAATGACAAGAACCTCAGTTTTGTCCGGGTTCAACTGTAGAAAGTTACTGGATGTCCAGTTATTAATGTCAGCAATCCAGCCATGTAGAATAGCCAGCTTATTAAAATCGTTAGGTGTAATTGATAGATACAGCTGAGTATCATCAGTGTAGCAATGAAAGGAAATTCCATGCTGGTGAATGATCTGGCCTAAGGGTAACATATACAGAGAGAACAATATCGGCCCGAGAATTGAGCCCTGTGGTACACCACAGGAGGTAACTGCAATGGAGGAAACATAATCCCCAATGGACACTGAGAACTTCCTGTTTGATAGGTAGGATGAAAACCACTCAAGCGCAGTCCCCGAGATACCAACAAAATTTCTCAGTCTATCAATTAAAATAGAATGATTAATCATATCAAATGCTGCGGTCAGATACAGCAGCACCAGCACAGTACAGTCACCGGAGTCAGCATTCATCAAAAGGTCATTTAAGACCCTGAGAAGGGCAGTTTCTGTACTGTGATGGCGCCTAAAACCAGACAGAAATTTTTCAAATATATTGTTATTTTCTACTACCTCAAGGAGTTGTTTAGATACCACTTTCTCCAGGAATTTGGAGATAAACGGTAGTTTAGAAATCGGTCTATAATTATTCAGGACCAAAACATCAAGGTTAGGTTTTTTAAGAATAGGCTGGACACTCTCAGTCTTAAAGCTATACGGAATACAGCCAGAGGAGAGAGAGCTATTCAAAATGGAGAGTAGGTCGGGGCCAATAGTCACAACAACCTCTTTAAAAAGACTGGGTGGAATAATGTCTAAGGGACTAGAGGAGGGTTTCGTGTGAGACACAATATCAATAAGATCCAGCAGTGAGATGGGCCTTAAATAAAGTAGTTCAATAAATTAAGATGATGCCCTCAATAGACCTGAATATAAGGTGCAGATGAGGTGATCTTAGATCTAATATGATCAACCTTCTCAACTAAATTGGGAAAAAAGGATAAAAAAAAAAAACTTTTCACACTCAGCATGGGATGAAACAGAAACAGCGACAGGTACAGGATTCACAAGGCGATCAATGGTGTTAAAAAGGAACCTAGAAGTATGTTTATGGGCAGCAATCAAATCAGAGAAGTACTTAGTACTTATATCAGTTCTGTTCCATTATATTGATTGGATAGCAGTTAAACTGGCTTTCCCCTCACTCCGGTGACATGTTGACGTTGGAGACACAGCAGTTGAGATTAATTCTCGGCCTCTGTTGTCATGTGGTTTCCTAGTGAGCCTAGCAACCGTATTGTTTTCCAAGACAGCACACACTCTGGCATTTAATTCACCGCCCTGTCAGGTTGGAAGCAGAAAAGTGTGGCGTTGCTCAACAGCTTTGACTACTGGAAATGAAAAGGAGTGAAGCAGGTTAGCAGGGATGGTTTCAGGTTTCAATAACCCGGGGAAACAGGGATGCAATATTATTGCATATATTATTCGCTGAAATATTATTTTTTTCCCTGCACGTAACCCTCGCTGCAATATGTTCAAATGAAGGTGGGATAGCCCGGCAGCTGGGAAATGATTGAGCATGGACATGAAACAATTTAGCGAGACTGTTCCCCTCCACACGTAGGCTCTGAACTGAGTCAGCAGCATGACTTACAGCCACATTCCCGAGATCAATAAGTGTAAAAACCACGATAAAAAACGATGGAAATTAGTGTGGGCCATTCATGGAGGTCAATAAATGCATTTTTAATCATTTTGGTGGGAATGAAAGAGAATCCTTGATGAGACACTGCACAGGTTTAACAATGACAATAATCCTGATCAATAACAGTGTTCTTGGCATGTTTCACATAAAATTCAGATTTAATTATCAGATATTATTAGGGGAGAAACCTCAGATGGAACGACATGGCGTTGTATCACTTTTGAGATGCAGCTTTTAAGCTGCAGAAGAAAAACATCATATAAGCCTTATGAAATAAACTCAAATAAAAACATAAGGCAAATAATACAAGGCAAAGTTTATTGAAAAAAGTGGGATACGGTTGCCTTGTGTAAACCTTGAATTGAATGGTTCTTGTTGGGCCAGCGTATTGGTTTGCTTTTAATTCCAACAACATTTTTTTTTCAGATGGAGTAGCAAGCTTTGATATTATGAGTCTGTTGACAAGTTATAGATAATATATGATTATCATATTGCTTTTGTAACTGTCACTTAGGAGTGTCACCTTTGACCCTTAAGTAATCAATCAAACTTTCTGACAGGTGGGCATGTGACCTTTTATGACCCTAAGGGTCCCACTAGTAATTCTGGGTAATGGAGTTCTGTAAATTAATCCCCAGACACTACCTACATTTTACATTTACATTTCAAGCATTTAGCAGATGCTCTTATCCAGAGCGACTTACAAGATGTGCATTAATACATGGTAGGAACAATCATAGTTAGCGCAAGAGATTAGTGCAGGAATACAGCAATAGACATCATTGCGGGCATCTGCGTACCATACCGGAAGGAAAAGGTTAGTGAATTATTATTATTTATTTTTTTGGAGTATAGTGTTGAACAAGGAAACAGTGGTGAAGACAATTTAGCTAGATGGACAGAGTTCAGTGGTAGTGGAGTCTGAAGAGGTGGGTTTTGAGTCTCTTGTGGAAGATCGCAAGTGACTCCGCGGTCCTAGGATTGTTCTCTGCCTTTCCTATTGACGGTAACTCTAAATGAATTTAAAATGAATTCTGGGTAATATACAAATCAGACCCCGTGACAGGGGAGAGTGTTCCAAAGGGAGGGGGCGGCTGCAGCGAAGGCCCTGTCGCCCCAGGTCCGGTGCTTTGTCCTGGTGGTTTGGAGTAAGTTTGTGTCTGCGGACCTAAGGCGACGGGTAGGGGTGTGGTGGTGGAGGAGGTCAGAGAGGTGGGGGGGGGCAGGTTGTTGATGGCTGTGAAGGTGGTGAGTAGTAACTTGAAATGTATCCTGTATTTGATCGGGAGCCAGAGAGGGGGTGGCAATGGAGGCATTGATGTTAAGTGATAAATCCTGGGTGGGGCGGGTAAGGGAGTTTGGGCCGATGATGAGGATTTCTGATTTATTGCAGTTGAATTTGAGAAAGTTATTTTGCATCTATGTTTTTACGTCTGTGAGGTAGGCAGTAAGGGTGGAATGGGTGGCTGCAGTGATGGTCTTGGTGGAGAGGTAGAGTTGTGTATAATCTGCGTAGCAGTGAAACCGGAGGCCATGGCGGCGGAGGATCTGTCCAAGTGGCAGGATGTACAGGATGAAGAGGAGGGGACCAAGCAGTGAGCCCTGGGGGACACCGTGGGTGACTGGGGCAGTGGAGGATTTGCAGTTGTTGATGGAGATTAATTGATGTCTGTCGGAGAGATATGATTTCAACCAGGAGAGGGCAGTGCCGGTTATACCAAAGGAGGACTGGAGGCATGTGATGAGAGAGAGTGAGGGGAGACAGGCCTTAACTACTAGGGTGGAGGGGATGGGGTCCAGGACATAGGTTGAGGTCTTCATACCAATGACTATGGAGAATACTTCAGATGCTGTAATTTCAGTGAAGGATGTGAGTGGGATATTGGAAAGCAGAGGGGAGATGGGTTCTGGACCTGAGATGGTGGTGGAGGAGGAGGTGACCAGTTGGCTGTGTATTGTGTCAATTTTTGTTTGAAAAAATGATAGAAATGAGTCACATTTACTGATGATGAAGGAGTTGGAGATGGTGTCCATAGGTTTGAGGAGTTTTCTTATGGAAGAGAAAAGTGTCTTCGGGTTATTGCTGCCAGATTGAATGACGGAGGAGTAGTGAGAAGAGCGTGCGCTGTTAAGGGCGTCTTTGTATTGCTGTTGGTGTAATTTGTAGGCATCTGTATGGACAGTGAGACCGGTTCTATTGGTGAGCCGTTACAGCTGGCGACCCTTGGATTTGAGGTGATGGAACTGGTCAGTGTACCAGGGGGCTGAGTGAGTGAAGGAAACAGACTTGGTTTTTATGGGAGCGAGCTGATTAAGACAATGATGATACTTTGTATATTTTTCATCTATTTTTTGACCATCTAAAAAAGGGGACTGATTAAACTGCAGCCATGCCAGTGGTACTCCGGTATCCCCAACCAAGCCACCCAGTCTAGTGCCAGTGCCCAAGGGCCTGAGGCTTCAACCAAAGCTGCTGCAGTCTTCAGTATCCCCACAACAGAACCTGGGACAGGCTATATAAAAAAAGGCAAGGGATTCCACCAAACCCACAGGCAGGCCATTGTTACCCACCTCATTACTGGGGTGCCTAGCACTGCCATTAGGCAACAGGAGTGTGTCAATCGAAGTCTTCAGTATCCCCACACCAAGCCCTCAAGCTCCAGCATATGCTTAAAGATTTTAACTATTCGCTTTCTCGTTACACTACCTAGGACTTCTCTCTACTTCCCCCATTGATGGGAACTCTGGATAATATGCAAATCGCCCTCTGACGTTACCTCATAATTTGACATCTGCGCAGTTGTAGGGGTGCATTGGTAGCATTAAGATATTATTTTATGAATGGGGAAATTGCGTTGTTTAGTGCTAAGCTAGCTACAAAAGATTTCCTTGGAGGAGGCAAGAACGTTTTATTTAATGTGTAGGAGCCTAAATGCAGTATTTGTAATAGCCAGTAGGTGTCCTACACCTTTTAACTTTCCCTTTGCTATTCTGGCGGGAGAAAGTTTTGGGTAGTTAATTAGTTTGGGCAGTCAGGCATGCAGAGAGAGTGGAGCCACATCGTTTTTAGACCTCTCTCTCGCTTTTTTCTTTCTTATCAATGATTTTCATGTGGATTTGGTTTGGTAATATGACAGCTATTATGCATTGTATCATTCATTTTTTATTGAGTAAATAGTTCAAGTTTATCGAGTGGTCCTGTGGATTTTTTTATTTGAATCACAACGAAGGGGAATAGGAGAGGAGCGTCAAGCTAAGGCTTCATTCATTGGAAACCTACATAATGTTTTTTCATTATAGTGACATAGAGTTCCTTCGATTAGCGGTAAACGTGCATTACCTATTGTTATGTATTTTGGTCAAATTAGACAGACAATAAAATATTATAGGGCTACATTAAAAGGAAAGGCTTTTTTTTAAAGAAATTAAAACAATTGTCTTAAAACTACACACACACACACACACACACACACTACACTGTTACGGAGTGTTAGTGTTATTGTGGTGTACCAGGACGGTAGGTGTATGTGTAAATAGTGTCGCCCTGTACGTTTGTCATATTTCTGTGTACTTCTTGTACAATTCTTGTTTCAATGCTTTGTTGTCATAATGGAAAAGCAATCCTTTCTGAGTCTTGATTCAGTGGTCACCGCTACAAGTTGTGTGCAAAATCTGTTTACGTTGTTGTTATCATTGGCATTATAGAGTTGCGTTTGGTAATGGTGAAAGTGCATTATCAAATGCATAAACTGTCAGTTCCTCTTACTGTTCTTAGAGTTACTGTCAATGGGAAAGGCAGAGAACAATCCTAGGTAGTGTCTGGGGATCAATTTAGAGAACTCCATTACCCAGAATTTCTAGCGGGACCTTTAGGGTCATAAAAGGTCACACGCCCACCTGTCAAAAAGGTTGATTGATTACTTAAGGGTCAAAGGTGATATTCCTAAGTGACAGTAACAAAAGCAATATGATAATCATATATTAGATAAATTGTTCCTAGGACGATATGAGGCTCAGCAAGGCAAGCATCAACTCCAAGTTGATAAGTAATAAATATAATAATATTAAGCAAGAAGGCCGATGACATTCGCAACTCCTTCCCCCATCCTTTCCCTCACACAACCCTCCCTCACCCATCTCCCTACCTAAACCTCTCACCCCTCTGTCTTCCTTCTCACCCCTCCCTGACTCGGACATCCTTCAACTTGTTCACTCCCACCGTCCTACCCCTTGCCCTCTTGATCCCATTCCTTCCACCCTCTTCCAGTCCATTGCGATGGACATCCTCCCCTTTGTCTCGAATGTTATCAACTCCTCTCTTTCCTCTGGCTCTGTCCCCTCTCCCCTCAAAAGCGCCCATGTCATCCCCCTCCTCAAAAAACCCTCTCTGAATCCTGTTGTCATTTGTAACTACTGACCTGTCTCTCTCCTCCCATTCCTTTCCAAAACACTAGAGTGGGCTGTCTATAACCAACTGTCTGCTCATCTCCTACAGAACGACCTGCTTGATCCTAACTAATCTGGGTTCAAGGCAGGCCACTCCACAGAGACTGCTCTGCTTGTGGTCACTGAGGCTCTACAAGTGGCCAAGTCCCAATCTCTCAGCTCTGTCCTCCTAGACCTGTCAGCTGCATTTGATACCATGGACCACCAAATCCTGCATCTGCACTGACATGGTTCAAGTCATACCTGGCTGGTCCTACAAGGTGGCCTGGAGAGGATCCCTCTCCTCTCTCCACAACCTCTCCACCGGACTCCCATAGGGCTCGGTGTTAGGCCCCGTCCTATTGTCCCTGTACACTAAGTCATTTGGTTCTGTCATCTCTGCTCATGGTTTTTCTTATCACTGTTATGCTGATGACACTCAACTCTTTCTCTCCTTCTCTCCTTCTGAGACCCAGGTCCCGGCACGGATCTCTGCATGCCTGGCTGACATCTCTGCCTGGATGTCCACACACCACCTGAAGCTGAACCTGGGGAAGACGGAGCTGCTCTTCCTCCCAGTGAAGGGCTCCCCGATGATTGATGCTTCAATCACCGTGGAAGGCTCCATAGTGTCTCCGTCCCAGTCTGCTAGGAGTCTTGGAGTGACCTTGGACAACCAGCTGTGCTTCTCGGGCCACACTGGAGCGATCACCCGGACCTGGCGATTCTCCCTCCATAACATCCAGAGGATCCAACCGTTCCTCACCCAAGAGGCCACACTCCTAGTCCAGGCCCTGGTGATCTCACGTCTGGACTACTGCAATTCCTTGCTGGCAAACCTACCGGCCTGTGCAATCAAGCCACTGCAACGAGTCCAGAATGGTGTCACACGTCTGGTGTTCAATCAACCAAAGTTCACCCATGTCACCCCTCTACTCTCCTCTTTGCACTAGCTCCGCATCTCAGCACGCATCAGATTCAAATCACTGGTGCTGACTTATCAAGCGGCCAGAGGAACTGCTCCCCCTTACTTCCAGGCACTCATTACACCCTACACTCCAGCCAGACCCCTCCACTCCGCCTCCTCTGGCAAACTGACTATCCTATCCCTCCGGGCGCCTGGCAGCTGCATCTCACGGTCTCGCCTCTTCTCTGTCCTGACCCTGCGGTGGTGGAATGATCTTCTGCACTCGGTCATTACCGCGGAATCACTTGCGATCTTCCGCAAGAGACTCAAAACCCACCTTTTCAGACTCCACTACCACTGCATTCTGTACATATAGCCAATTGTCATCTCCACTGCCTACTTGTTTAATACTTTTTGTATATGTATACTTGTTTACTCCTGTTTACTTGTTACAAGTATGGTATGTAGCAACAATGATGTTTATCGCTATATTAATTGACTGATCTCTTGCGCAAAGTATGATTGTTCTTACCATGTATTAATGCACATCTTGTAAGTCACTCTGGATAAGAGTGTCTGCTAAATGCTTAAAATGTAAATGTAAATCCACAAAATAAACACATTCAGATTCTTGATTCTGAAGTTTCTTGTTTCTTTTTGCATTGTAAGTGAATAATAACAGCAACAATTCTCCTCGCTTGTTGTTTTTCCCCTGTGCTCTGATTGACATGATATAATTTGTGTTGCCACTGAACTATATATAGCCTAGCTTGCCATTAGATTGACAGCTCTCTTGTCCTTACCTTTAAAAGAAGCGGAAATGTGTTGCTGTAGCTGCATCTGTAATATTCTGCAGTAAACATGAAGTACATGGCCCTCCGCTTGTGTTCTTCTGCTTGTTGATCATTTTAAATGACAGTTCAAAAGAGATGGAAGCTATCCTTCATGACCTGGTATTGAGCTGGAATACCTACCAGATTTAGCCCTATGCATTGACTATTTTATGAAAAAACTATTCTTACTGATATTGACTCCAAAAGTGGTGCAGAGAAGGGTAGCTCAATGTGACATCATAGATTTTCCCTATCCATAAGTGTCAGTCAGCCACCTGAAAAGATTGCCTGGCCAGCTTTGCATGGAGGTAGGTGGGGAGGGGGCAGTTTTAGCTGTCAGTCAGAGCAAGGATAGAAATGTGGTTCTAATTTTCACCTGCAGGTGGCAGTAGGGAGAGGACCAGGGGCAGGACGTTAAAGGCCCCAGATGCTGCCAGATGAGAGGCGGTGATTCGATAGAGGATATTAATCTGCTTACCTCACTGTCAATCGATAGAGGATATAAATGTGCTTACCTCACTGTTCAGGAAACAGTAAAACACAGAAACAAAGAAGCCCTGGGAGGGAGGGGGAGAGAACAAAAACAATAATAAAAGTAGAGACAGGGTCACTAAAATAAATATAAAAAGTTTTTTGGTCTGAATATTTTTTGCCCTTCCACAAGCTATTTGTGCTTGTGGTGTTCAATCTGTACCCTTGAATTATGGTTTGTGCTTGTTGAAACTACGTATTCTAAACACAGGCATTATACACACTATATTATTACAGGTTTTATACAAAGTACAAAATATATTTTACAAACCTTTTTTACAAACTTAGTTTTCTTCATAATACAGGTTTGTAGTTAGTAGTAAACATCTGTAATTAAAAGGTCCCTGTGTTTGGAATGTCATAAATGTTGATCTGAATTTTCTACACAAATACTTTTGCCACTGTTTTGATACCATGCTCTTACCTATATTCAATGAAATATATTGTTACAGAAGGCGTGGTGGTTTGCTTCACCATTCAATATTTTTCTTCATCATTGCCCTCTCCTTTATTCCCAAAGCCAGACCTCATTCGGGCATAAATTGTGTCTTATCACACAGGGAACAAACTCTTTAAGGAACTCTTTTACCTTGGCATGGAAGTCTCACTCTCTCAGTAATGACTACTCTATTCATGAACCTTTTATTAAGTTTAAACAGTTTGGTGAGTACACGTAAAGTAACCATGTCCATGCAAAATAGGCCCATTTACTATATTACAGTAATATACAGGTGCTCGTTTGTGGCAATACGTGAGTAGAATTATACATGGATTTACATATACTGTATGTGTGAGAGGTGGGGCTCGGTACACTACACTTACACAAAAATATAATATTTATATATAAATATCAACAGTGGTACGAGGCTCACCTGAAACGATTCCAAAAAGGAATTGAAATATATGAATACAATTTGAGAGATTTCATCCTCTCCGGGTAGATGTCCCACTCAGCCTGCCGGATTTTGGAGGGGAACTGGAGGAGCAATTGGCAGAGGATGAAGAACAGCATGTATGTGATTCCGAGAAGAGGAAGCAGGACCAGAGTGGCCTTCACAGCTTTCCTGAAACGTAGGACAGAGAATAGGACATTTTTAGAGTTCATTAGGCAGATTTTCCAGACCATTCTGGGATGCCGAGAACCCCATTGTACCCCCAAAGATCTTAAGTCGGCCCACACAGAAAAATTATGACTCAATGGCGCTGAACTATTACATCATTATACTGCACAGGGTTATACCATACATGAAGAATGACATTGAATATATTCATGTTCATTTGATTATTGTGCTGCTCATAATCTGCTTACAAGCAGACATGCATTAGGGACTAAATGACAAAGAAACAAACTACATTTTGTGTTACACGTGTAAATCTCTATTTTATCCTTAACAACATAGGCAGTTCCACAGACACCCTTAAATCACTAGAGCTTTGTCATTCACTAAAAATACCTTGCATGCGAGGCGGCCCTCATTGTTTACAGTTAACACTATGGAAAAAAGATAATCCTATTAAGGCCTGGTCACCTTTCTAATTATATTACAACCTTTTTTTATTTTTTTATTGTTCAAGTTCTACTGAATGTTAGTGGTCACACTGAAATAATAACTACGAAAAGGACAGTATCAGTATCATCTATATGTTGAAATAGCATTATTTCTCAAGCAATTTGGAGATGCTCATTTAGCAGTACAAGCAAATTAGTGCTGTGAGAAATCCAATCAATATGGTTCACTGGTCAAAATATGTTTTAAAGAGGCATGCCATTCCAAAAATACATCATAAAAACCATACTGCCAATAAATATCCAACTAAACAAATAATCTACAAATAAAAGAAACAATAAGGGGAAATTAAAATAAAAAAGGGGAAGAAGATAAACAAAGTGGGGTTGTTTTGAAGACCATACCAGGTCACAATGTAATGTGTATTAATATATGTCAGTATGTTAGTAACACACTCTAGCTATTGGTTAGTGGTTTTAATGAGGCCATATCTTCAAGTATATCACAATTAATTCAGCTTATAACAAGTCATTGCAAATCAAATACATCATTATGCAATTGAAATGTTACTATAACATTCAATCATATTTGATGCCAGCAAAGGATAACAAAAGTTGATAGACTTATTAATCCAAGGACGAGGGAAATCAAATTCAGTGGTCAGCCAACTTCTCTGAAAGGCTCTCAGATTTTTCCCAATTTAGTAGCTATTTTTTTTGTACCCTCTTTTCATGTCAACTATCCCCCCTCATAGTGTGAGCTGCTGCTGTAGCTCTGGGACTGGCAGTGACAAAGGTGATTAACCACATCCTCCAAGTACTCCAGTACACACAGAACCTCTCTTACACACGGTGAGCTCATGCCGCCCCTCCCTGGGTGGAGCCTAGCCTATGCCTGCAGTCTGACTCACCTGTACTGCATGGTCTCAGAGGTGGGGGAGGCTCGAAGCTTTGTCATGAGAATTCTTACGATGTTGAAGAGGAAAATGAAATTTATCTGCAGGCAAATCAGAAACATTTAGCCATAAATATATAACAGGTATTTTCAGTGTTCCGGCATTACATTTTAAGGACAAATTAGCAAGTAGCATTTGATGTCTTGAACATGAACGTGCTTAGAATTTGAGACCAATTTTTGCCTTCAAGATTTACCCGATACTTTATGGAATTTCATGTCATTTCATGAACGTATTACAATCACTGGTACCTACCCCATAGGTCAAAAGGGGCAAATGCCTTTTAATTCAGTGGGGGAAATACTTTTTTTTGCCCTACCCCAATGTGTAGAATTATAGAAAATCTGTAAAATTGCATATATAAATGGAACTTATCCCACACAAATCAATATTTCAGACAATGGGAAATTACAGGCTCCATCAACATACTGCAGAGTGATACATTTCTTATTCAGCCTCACTTAAAACATCACTGTGTGGGCCCACCATCATTGATTTCCTTAATCAACAAGTTGTTAATATGATCAACATGTAAGATGTAGGCTTGTGTAAAAATGATACTGGTGTCGATGGGTAGGTGAAGAAAATGTGATGAAGTCTAAAAGGTAGAAATCATCATAAAAAGTATGTGATTCACTTTCTTACCAGTAAGACCAGAATCATAGGACCTTGGTAGATGTAGTCCGTATACACTCCTGATCGTTTTCCAAACCAGCACCTGATGTTTTAGACAAGCACGGTCAGTCACATTTATTTACAACAGAGAACATGCAGAGTTATGCTTTTTATTTTATTTTATGGGGATTTGCAAACTCTTTTCCATCCACAATGTTCTGCTTTTGCAAAAGAAAAGAGTATTGTAGCTCTCAAGCAGGTCTTTTGTCATATAAGAAAATAGTTATTCTATGGGTTATGCTGTTCCAAATTGATCAATTATATAGCCTCTGTACTCTGATCTAAATAATTAATACTTTAAACAATTAGTGTGTGCCAAAAAAAACCCACTAACAAAATTTCAGGCAGTTTCTTTAGCTAGCTTTAACCAAAAGTGTCATCCTCCCAGGTTACTTCTCAAATTCATCTGTGCCTCAGAAAGAAACTATTACTCAACAAAGCTAAGTGATACTGTATTGATGCTAAATCTGTATGCTGTGGCTTACCTGACCTAAAAGTAAATAATTGGAACTAATGAACAACAGCCATATCTCTAATGCAAATCATTATTAGTCGAGTTGAAGGCTGGCTAGCATTAAGAGGCCTATGGGTGGAAATACCACCAGCTTTGAAATGGTAAAAAAAAATGGTGAAAAAGAAAAAAAACTTACTTTTCATCATCATAATACATCTTTCCAATAGCCCACGCAACAATTATTGGAAATGGGATGCCTGTAAGAACAAAGCCAATCTTAGCTGGCAAAATCTATAAATAAATCATGATTGTTTAGAATAAGGTCAGGTGAAAACTAATATAAAGGCAAATCCTGAACATTGCTCTTAATGTACATTTTGTAAACATGGAGAAAAAATGCTCAGGGTGTCTGTAAGTCATGAATGTTCCCTATATGTGTCATATGTGAGTGACAGCAGGAATATGAGTGGCAATTTGATTCCATGACGTGCCCCTGATAGTGTCCTTAAGGTGCTCCTTCCCAAAGGGATTTTAGGCTGCCAGCACGGCCATGGCGCACAAAACAGGAGCAGAGCTGCATACTCACCCCACCCGATGCAGATGAACATCCACTTGCGCAGCTTGTCTGTGGAGTAGGTGAGCACAATGGCAGTGTGTAGGTAGCAGCCCTCACCAAACATCCAGAAAAAGTTGGTCACGTGGAAATAATTGTACGCTGCGGTCACTAATCGGCACCAGATCTTAGGGAGAGAGGAGGAAAAAAGCTATATGAGAGCAGCAGCAAAAACAAACAAACAAAAGTAAGTTGAAAAGGTGCTGCAGTTTTATGACAGTTCTAAACTGTTTATTCAGACATAAGTTTAGTGCAAGTATAGTGTCACAGCTCCTGCTCGCCGCCAGAGAGCAGCAATGGACTAACCTTTGTTTGAGTGTTTGAGTGTTTAATTGTTTGATTAGTTGATTGTTCGGTTGTCTTAGTTATAACGCCTATGTCTCGTTTTGTGCCTTATTTAAGTTGCCTGTTTTCTGTAATCTTTGCTCAGTCTTGAATGGTTGTTCCTTTGTTAGTCCAGCCATTTAGTTTAGGCCTTAGCTTAGTTTGTTTGTCTTCTTTAGTGTTTCATTGAACTCTAGTTTGTTTGTTTCTCTCAGTGTTTAATTGAACCTTAAGTTTGCTTTATTTCCTCTGTGTTTTATTGGACTTTAGTTTGTTAGGTTTCTTCAGTGTTTAATTAAACTATTAGTTTGCTTGAATTCCTGCCTCCTGCTTCATCTCTGCACCTGGGTCCTGTCACTCTGTCCTCGTTTCATACAGCTAATCTATGGCTGAACAGTTCACTTGTACAACCCCCTTGGTCAAGCACTCATTTTTGGGGAAAAAAAACCTCCTGTATTTTCAAGTATAACTGTTGTCAGGCATGAACTGTATCTTAAAGGGCTATAATCTGTTGTGTTCTCTCAAATCCCCCCTGAAATGAATTTCTTGTTAGATGGCTTGTGATTCTGCCATCTCCATTTCCCCTGTCTGTGTCTAAAAAGAAATATTTTTCACTCATATTGGGGTTTTTTTAGGAAGGGGGGGCTGGGGTGGCCATATGCAGTCATAGGTTGAGAATAATTCGCGAGTTTAAAGATGATGTGGCAGAAGGATGTAATATGGCTGTACGGATGGAGCACAGTCTCTCTCTCTGATGCACTGAAGCCTGATTGAGCTTGTGTTGAACTTGTTTTTTTTGTGCTTCACGACGAATTGCTTATGTTAAAACAGTGGAAGTAGTCGTCAGAGCAGTGGAGGAATGAATCAGCTGCACTCATGTTTGTGCCCTGTGAGGGAGGGATGTCAGTCGCTCACGATGTTACTCTCGTGCACTTCCGGATTCATGGTCAGCTGCATGACAAACCAGGTGGCGTTTCGCAGGATGAACGCGGCGATCAAGTTCCAGTGAATGATGTTCCTTAGGCATCGGATGCTCCTGTCAGCAGAGAGAAAAGCAACCATGTATCAATGCACATTTTGTAAGTCGCTCTGGATAAGAGCGTCTGCTAAATGCCTAAAATGTAAATGTAAAAGTGCAAAGAAAATAAAAGAGAGACGAGCTTCGATCTGATTGGAGCATTCACTGCCCCCTGCCCAAAATATGACATTTCATCAAAGGGTCTGTGTATGGTGAGAAGCATCCCTCCCCCATGAACTTGCCGTCCGTCACCACAGGCCAAGCTAAGTCCCCTAAGGCCGGCGATGATCCGGCTCCTTTGAGACGGAACTCGCCCCCCTACTTGGGGGACACCCTTTGCTCTTCTTGGACAGTTCATGCCCCTGGGGCGGACAGCCAAATGCCGCCCCCAATCGGGGCTCGAGGGCTGGTCTGACACAGTCGGGTTTCAAAGAATTTTTTTTTTTTTAAACTTTTTGAATTAATCACAGGTGATAACCCATTAACTTTGTCAGCCCTAGCATAAACAGATATCTTACCATAAAAGGGAAGCTGCATAAATATAGAATGGAATACTGCTCAAATAAAAAATCTGAAAATCAGAAACACATACAAGTTATGTAAGCTCGAATGAAGATAAACAGGAACGCCAATTATAAAAGCCATTTTAATTCAACTGAGAATTTACGAGAAAAAGCTACTCAAATCAATTAAATAAATCTTTCTGGGAACTGTTGATCACAGATTGATCTTTTCTCCCCCAACTTGTTACAGCTGGAGGTTTGGATGTCCTGTGAATGGATAGGGAGAGGATCACGGGATCTGAGAACTTTCAACGACTGGTTTTACCTCAAGCGCATGAAGAGGATGAAGGCCAGGAGCAGGGCACCCAGGGAGATGCAGTGGCCCACGTAGTTTATCATCACCGCCACGTTGTAGTGCAGCTTGCTCTTTTTCTGCAAGGCATCACACGGCACCGGAAACATGAGCCGTGAATACAGCACTGTCCTCATCCAAATAGAGAGGTCTCACAAAACAGGCAGATTTAGAGATAGGATACAGCACCATATTTCACATTTAAGGTGATGGGGACAGAAGAGCAGGACGTAGGGATTGGAGTTAACGGTCTGTGGACCATGATTTTAAGTGCAGGCTGAGCCTTACGACCCGGGTTAGAATCTGGGCCTCGTGCGGCACGGGAGCAGGGGGGGCAGTTGAACCACAGACAGCTCCCCTGAAGAAGCGGCGGAGGAGACAACATTCCACAGCAGGGCAGCTGTCCGGTACTGAACCAGGGAGACATCCAGAGCCAAACTCTCAATGAGGCAGCTGTCTCCCACTGTGTAATCAGGGGACGCTGCATAAAGGGAGAGGCAAACGCAGCCTCAGGGAGAAGCGCCTTAACCAAGCGCCTACTCTAGCATCTCTCCTTTTTCCCCCCTTGGTTTCTCTACTCCACAGAGACGGACGCCTCCACCTGCCACCTCTCTAGCACTGACTGGGATACCTGGCCCAAGGACGTCACAACCTCGCTCCCTGAGCCAATCCAGCCCCAGCCTCGCTTTCCGAACCAATCCGGCCTCAGCCTCGCTCCCTAAACCAATCAGCCTCGCTTTCTCAATTTCTTGCCACTGGTCAACACAAAATACTCCATAATGTCAAATTTAAAAAAATCCATGCTGTAACAAAATAAAATGTGGAAAAAGTCCAAGGGGCTGAATACTGTGAAAAACAATGTTTGTTTGGAAGTGTATTTTAGATTTTTTTTTAACCTTTTCCTATCAGCCTCCTAGTGGTATGCACGGACACCATGATAATTAACATAATTCACAATTAATAAATATTATAAATTTACTAATTATTTTCCTTTTTTTCCTTTTTATGTTTATTTTCTGCTATAGCAATACAAAAATGAAAATACCTTTTTATCTGCTGTTTTTTTAGCAGCTTCACAAAATATCTGCCGTTGATATTCTCATTGCTTTTGAAATGAGCTGAGAGGGACGTATCGTTTTTATTATACTCAAATATAAGACAGACACCTAAAGAACACAACTCAGATGAGAAGTTCATTTTGATTGGATGATTGGATCGGCCCATTTCTCCCCAGTGTAATTCTGTCACTTTTCTGGAGTGTTTTCACTTTTCCTGTAAAGTTGCGGCTACCTTCAGATTATAGCATATGTATACTCTCACTACGCAAGCCCCGGACATCTGTCCTCTTCCCAAGATCACATTACATAGGCCTTCTGACATGGACACTAATATTAATATCCAAATGACAGCCATGATCCAGAAATATAAATATTTAGACCAGGGTATTGCTGGCAGATGTCTTAAATGCAGGCTCTTTTGAGAGCTGTTCTGTCAGGCAAATCTAATATTTGATTAAGCAGTTCAATGTTTGATTGGATACAAGGGATTTAGGTACATGACCATGTTTAACCTTTGTGTCTTGAATCCACACGTGTGTGAGCAGGGAATATGTGGGAAGACTGATTTGAAATGGATACAGCGTGTTTCTAAATTGCTTCAAGCAACCCTGTGCACTGACCAAACTATGATTGCCTTATGTCGGAGGGAGCATCTGTATGTCATGTAACGCTACCCTGAGAGAATCACAGACAGATAGCCAGCAGCGGTTTAACTGAGATGGGGTGGAGTGGGGGAAGACGAACATGGTTGTCATAACAGCTATTAGTCACTGCCATTTTGGCTCTAAACAATGCCTCTAAACAATGGTTTTGTGTGTTACGATTGCCTCCAACATGATTAAAACGGAATGATTACATGATTAAATGATTTACATTAAATGATTAAACATTCATTTTGAATGGAGCCTAATTTCCAAAAATCTTAAATCTCATCTCATGTACTTTTAACTTTTTTTTTCCTCCTCATCATCAGAGCTCATTCAAAAAATGTTGATGGAGACATTTCCATCATTTATTCTTTTAAAAATAATTTTTCTATTTTACTTTTCCCTCTTTGTTTTTTTCCTCCTCACCATGAGGGAGAATCTTGTCATTCAAAAAATGTTGATGATGGAGATGTTAATGTTTCACATCATTTATTCTTTTAAAAATAATTTTTGCTTGCCTTTCTTCTGGATTAGCATGGCTGGACTAGAGCTACTTGTACCAGAAGTGTGTTGAATTTCCTGATTCTCATGTCTATTGCACACATGGGATCAGTTTCCTTCAATTTGATATACACATCACTGCTGCTGCGTGTGATATGGATAAAAAACACACACACGGTTTGTGTCACACACTGTATGACACACCCTGGAGGAGAACAGAGCAGCAGGATGCAGGGAATGGAGTTATCAGTCTACGGACTGGATTTTATTCATTCTCTCTCCCAGACACGGGGAAGAGAGAGAGAGAGAGAAAGAGAGAAAGAGAGAGTGAGAGAGAAGGATAAATAAAATAAATAAAAAGATCTTGCAGGTTCCATTCACAAACAACAAACTAAATCAAACCGCCTTTCCACAAAACACTAAACATACACACATACAAACACTTGCCACTTTTCAAATTTCCTCTCCAGCAACAGTGTTCAGGTCAGAGATCGAGGTTCTCTTGATGAACGTGGTGGGACACGCAACTCCTCCTTCAAAACACTGCTCAAAGCCCACCTATTCACCATGGCCTACCACTGACACTCTCCCGTTTCCCACTGTTAACTGTCTCCCACTGTGCAATGTTTTATGTCTTTCGTGTGTTGATGTCATCCTTGTGTTTGATCTGTGTATTTTTTTAATTCTTTAAAAAAATTTTTTTACCTTGATTGTGATTCCTGTGTTGCTTTTATTAACTTGTATGTAAGGTAACTGTCACACGCCACGTGACAATCCCTAGACTGGAGCAGAGCTGCCAATGGAAGAACTGGTAGAGGAGTGGGGTTTGCCAGTCTACGTACCAGATCTTTATTTTTCTGTCTCTCCCCCAGACGCGAGAGAAACAGCGGGAGAGCAGGTTAAATAAAACAAAGACAAAACACAGTCTTCACCCAACTCGCTGCGAAGCTTTCGGGCAAAAACAATTAACTAAAAACTTAATGAAAGCCCGCCTCCTCTGAGGGTGGAATCCCCTTCCGGGGAACACACAACACACAGTCAGCGGCTTTCCACACCGCCTTCATACATCCACATTTAACATGCATAAACACTTACCAGGACAGGGTAGAACTCTACGCACTGTCCCAACACACATATCAAGACACCACGCCTCTTCAGTCTGGATTCCAATATAACCTCACCAGGCACACACATATTCGATAACTTTTCAAGTGCTTCCCAAACCCATGCACACAGACACACTCAAACTTTTCAGTCCAAGTTCTCTTTTACCCCAAACACACAGAGACCCTCGCCACTAATCCCAGTGAGTTCTCTGCCAACCAACCCCAAGACACTCTCCACTCTTTCAGTGAGAGTTCTCGGGCCGTTGTCCAGAAACACTCCACTGCCCTAGTGTGAGTTATCTGCCAATCACACCGAGGGAGAGAGGCGAACATTCTTAGTGCGCCCTCTTTCACACAGACTCCACACGGAAACCCCCTTGCGGGGAACACAAACACTTAACCATACCTCACTCACAATATGACAAAACCAACACTACACAATAATACACAATACACGCGTACTCACACACAAATGACTAGACTCACAACTCTCCATGGTACACACACGTGAATTACAAGACAAAACTAACTCTCAATACACACACATGAATGACAATCAACAACTCAATACACACACATGAATGACAAGACTAACTGTCTTGATACACACAAATGACAAGAAAAAGACTAACTTTACAATACACCCACACACACATGAATGACAAGACAAGACCCCCACTCGCCCCACCTGCTCTTAAATAGGCTTACTTTCTGCCTGGCTCAGGCGGGACTCGTGAGGCAATTGCCCGTCTATCATTCACTCACCCAATCTATCATTCTCACACACAAACTGTGGGAATTTATTAGTATGTTTTTATTCTCACCCAGAATGTTCTGCAACATGACCCTTTGTTCTCGCAGAAAGTAGCTCGGGGGGCCCTGTTTTGATAAAGCTGAGTTCTTGCACAAGGTTAAGATAGAAACAACTGTCTTCGAAGACAGATGATGTAATTGCTGATTGGAAAGCCTGAACTGAAGGGACAGCCAATCAGCAAGGACCTGAGTGGGAGAAAAGGAGAAGTTTGAAGACGGCCCAGGAGAAGCGTGAAGACGGCTCTACAAATCAGTTGGGAGATTTGTGTAGTTTTCTTTTGATTCCTGTTACTTTCTACTTGTCTCTAATAAATTCTGAGTTAAGAATTATTTGGTCTTAGTATTTTGCCTCCTCAACGCCTCCTTTGATACACGCTAACAAAACCCAATGAGTCAAGTGAATTCCACACCAATTAACTGATTGAATAATAATTGAGACCTTTGGAACTAGAATTCCGGGTACTTGCCAGTAATCTCGCCAACTGCAAGATTGCAAAACCTGGCCCCGGAAAGTACAACTGTTCCAAAGGTCCTCAACACCACGGCAAAAGAGAGGCAACCCCGCAACTCCCCTGCCGCAGAGACCAACGCCCTCCACAGTGACCTTGGGTGTCCAGAAAGGCCCCAATCAAATAAAATGCATTATTATTATTATTATTATTAACTCTCTCCGAGGAGCTTGGGTAGTTTAACTTTGCCTGTGTAGAGGGGAGTGGCAGGTGGTTTGGCCTTACTGTGCCACAGATCAGGTGCACACTGGATCCACTACTCCAGTTCCTTAATATCCAGCAGATGTGATAAGTTATGCAAACTTGAAGACTCAATCCCCTGGCTCTTTAAAAATGTGCCAATGCCATGCTCTACCAGCTGAGCCACACAGAACCACCAATTTAATGGAACTCTTTCCAGAGTTTATGGCAGTAATGGACATTTAGCACAAAGTGCATCACTCTGAAGCACGTGCTAATGGACAGCCTCTGCCAACAGAGATGCATTTTAGCAGCTGTGACATGTTAGACATGGCTGATAATACTGTATTATAATATAATACTGTAGTTTCTGGGGTCACAGACATCACATTTGTTTTTATTAGTTTGTAATAAAAAGCCTGTCACCCGTCCATTTTTGTGGTATATTGTGTTGACCTCAGAGCTTTAAAAAATTTTTTTATCTTGTTTCTCCTGTGAATGAATAACATCCCATTTTGTTAATTATTTTGACCAGCAGCCAATGAATGTTATCTTGCCTGACCCTGTGGCCCATTGGAGTTATTCATTCACACCTCGTCTTCCTGTCAGGAGCAGATAGCAGCAGACTCATGCAGGCTGCACCTACCTGGCCAACAATACAGGGCTTTGGGCAAACCGTTCATGTGTCCTTCATGCATTAAGCGGCTGTTACCACCGCTCTTATTTCGAACCCAGCTGCTAGGTCGGTTATGAAATGCATCATAAAATTTGCCTGTAAATGATGTCAATTATAACAGGAAAGTGTCGCTCCTCCACCATGTCAGGACTACGCTGGCTCATTTATTATCACTGCATCTGCCAAAGGCATGATTGCTGTCTTGATGAATAACCGAATCCACAGGACATCCATTAGGCTCTTTCATTAGCATTATTAAATTCAGCCTTGGCTCCATTTCTGATGCCTGCCACCCTTGGGGACAGACTAACCTCCTGTGTCCTTACCTTATTCCAGTGGCGGGCCGTGCATTTCACACCTAGGCCTTCAGTAGTGCTCCGTCTGAATCAATCCACCCCTCAATAACTATTTTATGGCTATAAAAGCCATCTTATTGTTATGTTTTGACTGTCTGTTCGGTTTTTTTTTTTGTTTATTTTGTTTATTTATCTTCCTTCAGTCATGTTTCATTCTATGTTTCGTTTTTCTGTCATACACTTTCTAATCTCGTTTTACTTCCTTCTTACTTTCTAATTACACTTTGTATATATTAGTTAGATGTATATAGTACTAACCAACTAATCTACTAACATTAGGGATTTAGATTAAGTTACTAGCACTACTAATCACTAATTATCTCACGCTTCTAACTATTGCTGTCATTCTCTCTCGTCCTATCTCTGTACGCTTCTCACGTTCCGCTTTATTCGCACGCAGATTTCTTTATGCGTTCCTCCTCCTCCCAAAAAAACCGAAACATAGAATTTCCCGAAGTGCATGACAAGACAAGGAAAGGAACTCGAACAGGAACAATGAAAGACGTGGAACGGAACGAGAATGAAACATGACTGAAGAAAGATAAATAAACAAAGTGCAAAAACAAACCGAACAGACACCGTTGCCGTTGCATCGAAGATAGATAACTCGTGTCCAGAATAAATGCCTTTACTGAAGAAACAAACCCGGGGTGCTACAGCTGCGACACACATAACAAATCATCAATAATAACCTCATAAAATTGCAATATTATTTAGGAAAATAGCAACATTTTACTCACCAAAAATCCTTATTATTTGTACACAAAATCCATCCCCCTTTCTTTCCTCAAAAAGAATTCAATTACTCTGTCGTACAGATTATCCGCGTGTTTCAGTTCCATCAAGAAGTCCTTTTCTATCGCCATCGGCTAATGCTGAAAGTCGAGCCTGCCCTGTCGTATTTCTGGCATAAGTTTTAATTCGCTTTAGGGCTGAAAATGTCCGCTCAAATGTCTGAATCACAGACTGATGTTAATTATATTTTGTCCATGAATACTTATTAAATAATTCCAAATGGTCTGTCCGCTTCCTTTCATAGCTTTTCCCCTGATTGCGCTGCTTCCAGACGTGTATTTTCATATTAAAGCATTTAACCAATCACATTACATCATAGTCAGACACTCTCTGACTATCCAATCAAAGGGTGTGAATACGCTGACGTTACCTAGGCCTTCTAGAAGGCCTTTGTGTCCCCAACTCAAAATCTGATTGGTTGAAGCAACAGTTTGATCAACACTTATTTTATGCTACAGGGCCTGCAGAACTGATTGTGAAGGCCTCCAGGCAGATTTATTTGACCCTGGCAACAAATGATGGCTGAAATGTGATTGGTTAAATGCTTTAATATGAAAATACACGTCTGGAAGCAGCGCAACCAGAAAAGCTATGAAAGGAAGCGGACAGACCATTTGGAATTATTTAATAAGTATTCATGGAAAAAATATAATTAACATCAGTCTGTGATTCAGATATTTTTTAGGCCAGCAGAGAAGGCCTTGCAGGCCCTGACGGCCCACCACTGCCTTATTCAAACTCCATTTTGGAGGGGCCTTGGGTGGTGTAACGGTAAAAGCATTCGCCCGGAATGCAGGTTGCCCACTGCGGCCCGAAAACCTGGCCGGAAGCCCCGTTTGGGGGCTGGCAATTGGAGGGGGGAAGGAGAGAGGGAAAGGGCGTCCCTGTAAGACAGGCGGGCGAGTTCCGTCTCAGAGGAAGTGGATCATTGCCGGCCTCAGGGTATTTGCTTGTCCCGTAGTGACGGGCGGCAGGCTCGTGGGGGAGGGTGAATTGAAAGAAATAGAGGGTACAATTGGCCATCAAATTGGGAGAAAAACAGGGGAAGAAATCTGAAATATATGTATACAAAATAAAAAATATCCTCCTAGATTGCGTTGTGTTGCACTTGGGATTTGCAGCAAGGCACTGTAAGTTACGAGCGTGATCATTGGGGGAAGTTCACATCTCACCAAAATCAAAACATCACTTTCTTCATCATCTAGTTTGGCGGAGGATTAAGGCGACCAGGTTTTCAAAACCTCAAACCGGGACAGAAAAAAACTAAAATCATTACGGTGTTGTTCCTCAACAGGTCACTTTTTTGACAGGCACTTTGAAGCTGTACTGTATATTAAATCTGTGTTTTTGCTTTGGTATTTTAACGAGATGAGACGTTGTCTGACAGTGACGGATATGTTTTTTTTTCTGACAGCCGTCAGTCAGTGCACATGCTCAAGGTGTACATATATTGTGCTCTAATTAGCTGGCTCAGGGTCTGTTTTATTGTGTTTTCTTCATTGGTTAAAAATCATAAGCGAGGGCAATAGGGTTGATCTTGGACCAGTTGTTGAGGGCAGAATGTAATCACAGCCGTCCAGAATTCATGTACCATATTATTACATCTTGGGGCAAGCTGGAAATAGGAACATTTCAGCATTTTGTCAGGACACCAGACACACTGCTCAAAACCGGGACTGTCCCGGCCAAACTGGGATGTCTGGCCACCCTAAAGAGGATGAAACATTACAAGGAGCTGTCTGTTATCACATAATGTAGAATGTAGACCACCAGACAATTGACCCATAAAGAAAGCTCATGTTGAGACCATCTTTACCTCCGTCTGTTAATCTATTCAGCTTTGACCGTGCTCCCCAAGCTTATGCAACAGAGCCATCTGCTAACAAAAAACTCAGAGATGGGAGGAATTCATTGATTTGGCGGTGCTTCAAGAGGAGTGCTATAATGCCATAATGAAGAGGAAGGATGACATAGGCAATCTCTCCCCCAAATTATCTCGGGTAGAAAGGACTCTGCTGTAAAGACAGAACCCAACAACTTTTCTGGATCTTTAAACAAGTCAAAGAAGTCTCCCATGCATGAGACAAAATGTTCAAGATGGAATATTCAAGAAAAGACAGCGAATATGAATGCAATCCGAAAATGTTATCCTGGGAGGCATCGTGGGCAGAAAAAACTGTTGTATGAATTATTCCAAATGCTCTACAAACACAAACCCTTTCCTTTTGGTTTTGATCTCACGGAAAAGATGATGGAAAACATTTCCTCCTTAAATGTTTAAGAGAGAATGACAAAGCTCCTTCCTGACTCTCTTCACTGCAGGGGAGGGAGCCATGTGCACTCCTGTGAACGTTGCCATTTGCATCTACTGTTTTTTGCCACAGCATTGTAGTTGTAAACAGCCATCCATAAAGGGCTTGGGATAAGATAAGTTCACATGCATAATTGAAATACAGCACTTTCCCTGAACAGGGAGCAGAAAGCAATGTTTCGATGTGTCTCTGCAGCAGGTGTGACTGGCTGCCTGTCAGAGATGAGGGGGATGGTGAAAGATGTCCATCATTTTTAATGCTCTTGAACAGTAATGTGCTTTATTAATGAGTGGAGAGGAAAGGAGGAGAGGGAATACAAATCCAGGAGCACTCTGATTAAATGCCATTACTGGCTTAGTTTGTGATCCAATCAATGATCGAGCTGCTAAAAAAAAACATTCTAGTCCCTAAAATCACTGACTGAGGAAACAAGCAGATGGACAAAAAGGTAAGACAGAAGATCAAGATAAATGTGCTTTTACCATTGTTGTTGAAGGTGAATACATGAACTTATAAAAACAGCTCTATGAACGGTAATGCTTCATGAATCCAGGCCAGTCACGGGCATTGCTCACAAACGTAGCTTACCTCTTCATTCAGTATCTCTTGGCATTGGGAATAGTTGCCTTTCATGGCCCAGGTCCCGTTCGAGAGGCACTCTCTGTATACGTTGTCTGAAAAAAGAGAAGAGTTTCTATGGAGAATGTGCTTCCCACAGGCAACAGAGTCAACTGCCACCATGTCAGTTATGGATAATGTCATGTTAGCCCCATTTACTCTCTGACAGATATGGTGCACATGCAGGGCCCCCGACATTTTGGGGGGCAGGGGCTAAAGCAAAAAAAAGGGCACTCACCCCACCGACACGCACTATTCCCACCCCGATGTTGCCACACCACCGCAATAATACACTTTTAAACATCACGTTTTTAGAAAACTGGCAATAAAGAAAAGGGGGTGAAACTAGCTAAACTAAACTACACTAAACTAGCAAAACTATGCAAAACATAACTACCTGCTTCAGAAATTAATTGCATATTTGTAAGTTGTCCTGCATGACGGAGATAACGTCGTTTTAATGATAATTAGACTAGCTTACTTTCTCGCGAGTAACCGAGGCTAGTAATGACGAAATTACAGCGTGAAGGTGGCAAGTCCTACTGACCTACTTAATCGTTTTTTTAAACGGGTATATAACATAAAAAGTAAGTAAGTGTTGTTTAATTGTGGTTTCATAATTAAAACAGTGCCTACCTGAGTGATATCATTCACCGTAACCGAACTCGGGCAGGGAATGCGGTGCTTTTCATGACAAGTTGTATTCGGAATGTCGGAAGATGCAACGTTGATTGATTGATTGAGACAAAACCATTTGGAAGGGGGTTGGAGAGCGGAGTACTTTTTAAATTGATAAGGTGTATTTTTTCGTGGATACTACTATACGTTTCCCTCTTTATATTTGATAGAATTTCAATAACAAATAAAGAAAAAAATGTATACAATTAACACCAAAAAAATTGCACTTTTTCACTCTGAGGGCATAAGGGCAGGGGCTCAAGCCCCCCTTGGGCCCTATCTGTGCACAAGCCAGTACAAACGCCTTGGCTCTGACCTTTAGCACATGCAGAGTGACAGAACATCTCTTTTACACGCTAAAGCTGTGTTCTGAGTGTTCTGAGCTATTTTACCTTATGGTTGGAGAATCAAGAACAGTGGACTAACCAGATTACTGGAGTGGAGAATGAGGGCTGAGTGAACTCTAGACAGGAAGTGACATGCTGATGTTCTGTGAACAATGCTGTGACTTCATTTTTGTTTGCCCTTCCACCCCCGGGTTTTGAAGAAGTATCTCCGTTTTCCAGCAATGCTGAAACAAACACATGTCTGTACGAGGCGTTTGACCACAAATCTGTGGGAAAGAAACAGTCTAGAGGGAGCCGGGTGAGATCTAAGGTGTGCATAAGTAGGAACACATGATGCTATTTGAAAACAAACCAAAAGAAAAACAGACAAAGAGTGCACACAACAGTATGCCCCCATTTTGTTTCCTAAGTTTGGGAACCAAAAAAAGCAAGTCTTTTGAAAACCCAGTGGGACCTGCTCTAGAGTCTAATTTCTAATAAATAGAAATAGAAATACCAGCATTATATTTCCTGTAGCACTTCACTTGAAAAAATATGATCACATTTTGCCACGAGCCTGCCACCTGCCTGAGTCCCACAAGACCAGGATTGAGAACCACTGGACTAGACTTGAACATCACACTGCAATCGGGACTAAGCCAATCTTTTTCTACATTTGGGAAATAGGAAATGTCTGGAGAAAATCTTGTGTTACTCAGGCAATCTGCCCATTAAGTTCCTTTACTTAATTATTTCAAGCCAATGCAAAATATGTATTTAACCCATTCAGACCTAAAATGCCTGCTAAAAACTCCTATTAAAACCTAAGCAATTATTCCAATTAAAAGAAAAAATTTCAAAAAAAAAAAGCAGACACCAACGTGCACTTCATTTCCCCCACGTCTATTTGAATTATTTCATTAATCGCAAAATGCAAAATATCCAGGTCTTAATGGGTTAAAGTAAAGTAAACTAATTACATTTTATAGTGTAGAATATGATTATCAAATTGACTTGCAAGCTCATTTCTGAAGTTTATTGTCAATAAGTTGCACATTAACATCTGACAGGCTACAGTGTGGATCACCGCATATTGCCCACCTGCTTGCTGGAGCTGTGTGTATTAATAGGCCAGTGGTGTGGGGAGAGCAGCTGGCCCTGATCAATACCAATCAGGAATCATAACTAAAATTAGGTTGTTATTTAGGTCCACTATAATGCCTTGACACTACCCTGGAATCTACCCTGTGATAGGCTTATTTGTAGGGAAACTACGCCGTGATAGGCTGACCCGGATGTGAGGCAGAAAAACTCTCTGACCCACAGATGTCCAAGCCAATAAGCTGTCCCATGGCCACATCATTTTCTGAGAATGTTTCCATGCAGGTGGTCACTGCATGAGGGGTCCCGGTCTGCAGTATTGTGTTGCCTCGGGGGGTAACAGGGGGGCATTGCGGCAGAACGTGATAGCAGGGTGGAGTGCATCTTTGGAAACACTGACATGAATGGCTGGCAAGGTGGATGGGTGCAGGAACAATGACCTTGAGCAATCTCACCACTGCTCTGTGCTGTTGAACAGAGAATTTCCACTCCTTGGCCTATGTCGATTTCTGACCAATTGATACAATAAACAGTCCCTGCTGTGAATCGGGCGGGGTCGACAGTGATAACACAGAATGGGCAATGAATACCGTGTAGACAAAACCATGCTAGTTGGTTAGCTAAATAAAAAAAGACACCTTGCACAGTGGCGTCTATCCATGATTAGTGGTGTCCAATTGCCTTGACTTTGGTTCAAAGTCCATTTCCAAAAACTCCAAAGGAAACAGCTTTCAGCAAACGTCTGTTGATTTGCTACTCTCTTAACTGGGGGCTTCCACTTGACTTTGAGGCGAGAAGATCTATTTGTCACTTTGCATCTCACATATTGTTAAACTTGACAAGGCCTCTTAAGGTGTTTACATTAAGAAAGATGTTGCTTTGATCAGCATTTTTCTAGCTCATTGATTACCCCCCTCTGTGTTTATGATTGTGTTCGTGAACGGTTTAATTGATGTGTTGATCTTCAGCAGTCTTGGCATAAACTGGCTTTGGTGTCCTGGTCTTTCACCATCCACAAGACCCTTCAGAACGGCTTCTCCTGACCATTTTTTTAGTGTTAGCAGATGTTAGTGTTGTAAAGCTATAATTAATTCCGAACTGTCGGGTGCCAAATGTGGCCAGGTTCCTTCCGCCTCCTTTGGAGAACCGTGTTGGCCCTCTCCCTCCTGTGCTGCTGTCAGCGACTTGAGGTCCAGAGACGGATGAACCACTTCAGTTTGAACCCCTTGCTTAGCTGCCACATTTTACATTTACATTTTAGACATTTAGCAGACGGTCTTATCCAGAGCGACTTAAACAGTTTACATTTCTTTACATACAATCCATTTATACAGCTGGATATTTGACTGAAGCAATTCAGGTTAAGTACCTTTGCTCAAGGGTACAACAGCAGTGCCCCACCTGGGAATTGAACCTGCAACCTCTGAATTACAAGCCCAGCTCCCAAACCATTACACTTCACTACCAGCTGCCGATGCGTGGGTGAACGCTGCTGTGGACACGTGCTGCATTACGATTCCCTTCAGCAGGAGACGGAGACGTTGGCTTTAGTTGTGGTGGAAGTGGTTTTCATCATGGAATTAAACAGGGAAACTTTAATGGGAGAATATTAATGTGGAGCCCTGCCAGGCAGCTCACATCTCGGTTGCATAGGGGGATGTTTGAATCTCTGCAGAATCTCTCCAGTGAGAAGCATTGAGTGATTAAAGCATGGGCCCCTTTTAAGTGGCGTGGCAGAAGAAACAGCCCCCTTTGCTGTAATATATATATATCGGATAGTAGGCTTGGTTCAGGTTCAGGAGATTGAAGATGAGAGGCACCTGTTGAACACTTTAGACTGGGAAAGTGAATCACCCAATGACAGCCTTGTGTGTGTGTGTACCCAACAGCTCTTGTCCTTTGTTTGGGGAGAGAAATGGAGAGAGGGAGAAAAGAACTGAACAGAATGGGGGGCTACTCACTGTACAGAATTGGTGTTGTGAAGGTCTGTAAGAAAATGCTCCATGGTATGGCACAATGGTCGACTGTATCTTAAAACCTTTCTCCCAGGGGGTCTCCGATAGTGTAGCAGTCTAACGCACCCATATTAGCTGGTCCTTTATAGGAGTGTAGTTGCCTATCACGGTCATGGTTCAAAATTTGATTGTACCAGACCCGGGAGCACCGATCGGGGGCGGCGTTTGGCTGTCTGCCCCAATCGGTGCGGGGGGAAGTTTAGCCAGCACGAATTCACTGAGAAGGGTGTAAGGGTGACTCCAGAACGTGGATTCTGTCTCGAAGGAGGCAGAGTTCACTGCCCTCAGAGAATGAACTTGCCTCGTAGAGATGAGCGGCGAACTCATGTGGGGAGGGCAAATCGAAATAAATAGAGGGTATAATTGGCCACTAAAAAATCTCTGCACATACGGACCATCCCGAATCCATGCACTCTAGGGTTTCACACCTCTGTGCGCTGAGTGTTATTTTTGAAAGATGGGGACGGCATTGTGACCGTGTTGCTCAACTGTGCTAGCGGAAACATGGAATTGGGCACAGCTGTTCCTGACAGATCCATTTGGGGGCTGGTGAGGAAGAGAGCTGGCAAGAGTCCAGGACACAGACCGTCTCTTTCTCTCCCTCACTCTCTTCCTTTGTTCACGGGCTGATTTATGACAATATTGACTAACGGCACTAAAAACTCCAGGGGTCACCTCAGAGTCGGGGTAATTGCTGTCAAGGAAATGGGGCCTGACATGTGTATGTACTGAAGCAATAGTGCCATCAGAATTGATGGCACTATTGCAAAATGTTTCCTCCTGAACACAGGAAACTTTCCTGCATTCAGAACTGCATCTTGGTCCAACATGGCAGATTCAGGATTCCTCAAAGAAGAGCTAAGGTCACGGTTTAGGAAAGACAGTGATGTTGGGAGCTTAATCATCTACCATCCTTGGAGTTCTCCTACTAATTGTTAATTCAATGGTTACAAATTAGATTCGATTTCTAAGCCATTACTTTTTTTAAACGGATAAAACTGAGACACTGTCATATGGTAATGGGTATGAATCTCCAGAGGTTAGTCATTCTAGCTGTTGTTTGCCCAAGTTTTCCTTCTCTTGTGAAATCCCTTTTTGTCCTAACTTTGGCAAAATAACGGAAACACCAAACAATATATGAATATTCATTACCTAATAAGGAGTTGGGCTTCAATCCTTCTTGGAATGCTGTTATACAAGTTTTAAACTGTTTCTAGTTGCATATTGGAATAATAACTCAATGAAACAAACTCAAAGAAGGCAAATGGGAAAAGAGAAGGGGAATAACTAAATTAAATATGCATAAATAGGTGTGAATAGGTGTAATGCTTAATAATTCCATAGAATCCCACTAGCTGGAAGAAGTTCATGGAATAGTACATTCAAACAGTTTTGCGCTGATGTTTAAAGTAAGATATGGGTGTGCAACCATTCTCATATTTTAACCCTTGCTGCAGATAATCAAAGGCAATTATGTGGTCTTGCCACATAACTTACACACATTTCAGTGTTGTCTGCATACATCTGGAGCTCAACTTTGGGAACATACAGAAGGAAGGCCATTAATGTACAGGCTGAATAAAAGTGGCCCTAAAATAAACCCTTATGGAACCCCAATTGAGAAATTAGCAAACTGTGAATGCTTATCACCAACTAATCCCTATAAATCAGATTTGTGTGCAATTCTACCCCCCTCCCCCCCAATTTAAAGTGACACCACCCACAAGGTAATACCTAATGTTGATAATTATAAATGTTGAACCACTACAACCAAAATCAATGTTGGCTCAATGTTTCAGTATTTTCCATTGTGTGTACACTGGCTCATTTATTAATTATAATTTGTTTCAGATTTTTATCCCGTTTTTCCTCCCAATTTGGTTGCCAATTACACCCGCTATTTTCAAGTCACTCCCCCCCTCGTAATGTGAGTTCGCTGCCATAGCCCTGTGACGGATAGTAACGAGGGCGAAGTATCGTCTCCTCCAAGATGGCACCCACCATGCCGAAGTACCCACCGAAGCACCCACCGCAACCTGGTATTACAGAACCACTCCCGTGTGCAGCAAAAGCCCTGTCAGCCAATTGCCGCCCCCGGTGGCACTCCCGGGCAGAGCCGACTCTGGCACAGCCAGTGAGATCAAACCCCAGTCACCGTGGCCAGCGTCGGACGTTGAAACCACTGGACCACACGGGAGGCCTACACTGGCTCATTTACAAGGCTGTAGAGCTTTTGAAATGCTTTGACCCACACAGGTATTACTCTGGTCTCACTCATTCCGGTGTATAAATAGTTGCAGGCTTGAAGTGTTTGCAATAAATGTTTTGAAGTATTTTCTGTGTTTTCAGTTGGTGCATCTGTAATTATAACCACTGTATTATTCTTCACTGCTAAAAAGTAATTTAGCAGTGAACGCCTCAGAATCCATTTCCATTATAGTGCTCCTTCTATATTCAAATAAAGTGTGAGGCACAGGGAAGTACGGTCATTGCTTGTCTTTCATATGGGAGTCATTCTATACGCATACATACCCAATGACGGTGGACGATGGGACATAATCTCATACAAACATCATTCATACGAAGGGAAAAGGGGCTTTCACTCAAACAATGTATCGATTACCACATTTGAACATATGTGAATATAGCTAGTTATACATTTAGGGTTTAACCAGCCATAAGGGCCCCTGGGACATGCGGCTACATAGCTTAGCCACCTTAGATGCTACAAACAAGCAAGATGGAGGGCAGCTAGCATTCATGCGGCTAGGCTAGCTAACCACTATTACAGTACTAATCGTTTGCCAATAGATATTCCAAAGATTACAAAGCAATCATTTCCAAACCCTTACAATAACAAAGAATCTCACAGTTAGAAATTTTTTTAAAAGGGCAATTTACCCACATTTGCTTTTTGGAAAATTATATAATGTGTAAACAAATACTGATGCTCCCTAATGGCTTTTAGGGCACTGTTCCATAATTTGATATCACAGGCAGACCAGCAAAATAATAGATTTTCAAAGTTAATCATCAAACCACATAAATGCACCAGAGACAAAAAAAATTATAATCTACATATATAGCTAATCATAATAATAATATATACATTAGAAACGTAAAGATACAAACTTCATAGAGACTGACCAGCCAACTGAACGGGGTATGAAACCAAAAGTAGCATAATTTCTTATCAATATCAACCTCTTCATATCTTCTATCAAGCTCAATATCATTGATCCCAAAAGGTGAGCATTAAACCAAAACGACTCACACTTTTTAGCACATGTCTTAGCACTATTGCTAGAGAATACAATGTGGGAAAATCAACAGTGTTTGGTATAAAGAAGGGTCAGAACAAAAACAAACAAAATCAAAATAGATGAAAAAGTCCCACTGTATTTAGCAGTTTTGAATTATAAGCCTCTTCTTCGAAACTTTATATTTTCAGAAATTGGGTGAAAGGGGCAATAATCACTCCATTAACTATGTTTACTAATGCCTGTTAGAAAACCAAAGATAAGGTTTTGCTGCCTTACAGTTAAATGATCACATATGCTACTAATTGAACAATCAAGTTTGCAAACACTTTTTGTCATCAGTTAAGTGGGTGTTTAAAAAGAAAAGTTGCTCTAGTTCTAGCTGTCGGTGTCTAGGAGCTTGGTGCTGACACATACAGTCCTGGTCAGACTAAATAAAGGCACAGAGGGGATATTTTTACACCGCTTATTCGCACACAATGCAATGGAGGCAATGTTCTGAATGCAGGCTCGTCAGTCAAAATAGACTTGGGTCTGTTCCCCTGTTACAAGGGCAACTTCACCTTTGGGTGGTCTGCAATTAACTTTCCTTTCATCATAAAGAGGTTCCCTTCAGTTAAAGGTCCCGGCAGTGAGTGGCCCAGTTAGCCCCTCCCTTCACGAAATGAACAACAGTCCCTCATAGGTAGACTCGCGCCCTCACCCCTACACTACCATAAGCATATTGCCACCTCCCTGTCCTCGTGTATCTTTCCACAGTGTTGGTTTCATTCCAGCTTTTCAACAATGACAGTACATTACTTGTCATTACTGTATTGTTGACATTGATACCGGCTATATTCAGGAAATAAATATTAGCTGAAATTCAGGCTACTATACCTAAAGAAAAAATAGGACACAACTATATGACACTCACAGCATATACAGGCAGGTCCAGAATTATAGGGACCCTTGATGAAAATGAGCAAAACAAGACTGTAGAAAATAAATGATACTATTAAATATACTGTAATTTTGTCATATGTGGAAAATATTTAACTTTATGAATGATTCAATTGAATCGACCAAAATAACAAATTTTTCAAACGATACATTTCAAACGATACATTTCCAAAAAAAAAGGTTTCACAATTATTGGCACCCCTGTTTTTTGGTGCAGCATCCACTGACATGGATAACAGCACTGAGCCTATTTCTATAATGTTTAATAAGGTTGGAGAACACAGTTGGAGGGATCTTGGACCATTCCTCCATGCAGAACCTTTGAAGATCCTTAATATCATTAGATTTACGCTTATGGTCTGCCCTCTTCAATTCAGACCACATGATAAGGAGTGGAGGGTGTTAAATTAGGAGTGGTGGGTGTTAAATTAGGAGTGGAGGGTGTTAAATTAGGAGTTGTGGGTGTTAAATTAGGAGTGGAGGGTGTTAAATTAGGAGCGGAGGGTGTTAAATTAGGAGTGGAGGGTGTTAAATTAGGAGCGGAGGGTGTTAAATTAGGAGCGAAGGGTGTTAAATAAGGAGCGAAGGGTGTTAAATTATGAGTTGTGGGTGTTAAATTAGGAGTTGTGGGTGTTAAATTAGGAGCAGAGGGTGTTAAATTAGGAGCGGAGGGTGTTAAATTAGGCGCGGAGGATGTTAAATAAGGAGCAAAGGGTGTTAAATAAGGAGCAAAGGGTGTTAAATAAGGAGTGGAGGGTGTTAAATTAGGAGTGGTGGGTGTTAAATAAGATTTATTGCAGCCAGAGGAACAGTAATAGCACAGGTCCTGCAGTGCCGGGATAATGTTGACAGAGAAATCTCCGCAATGCTACTGTGTCTCTGCTGCATCCTTCATGTGCTAAAAATACATGCCCACGGGATGTTTGGCCAATATTCATGGGGTGTTAATACTAATGATTCATTTCCCGCTCTGCAAATATAATTATAATTAATTCACTCCTGGGTGACTTTCAGTGCTTAAATTTTAACGTTTAAGGCAGGAAAAAACCAAAATTTCATTAAATGCTAGGCCTGACAGCATGTAGTTTCTTACTGATAAAAATACTTTAAAATGATGCACATACTGCAGGTTTGGTGTGTCTGAGGTCAGCTCATCTCATTGAACACAATCGGTGGGTTTCTATTGGGTCAGAAGCAACGGAAAGGAAATGATGAACTTTCTGATACAAAGGTTGGAAGGGTGATTAAATACGTAATCTTTGTGTGAACGTGGGAGTAACATGGAAGAACTGCAGTTATCATCCCAGACATACAAAGAGTAGCCTTGGACTGATTTATATACTTTTCATGTGCGGCAAACTTTGAGGCCAAATGAGAATAAGACATACCATAGATGCAGCACTGTGCATAGATGCAAACATTTTCTAATATTGCTGTGATTGCTTCCATCAGGGAATACAGGATTAATGTCTCAGCCTGGCTCCCATCATTAGCCAGCCTGGCTCCCATGCATGAGGCCCAGAATTATGGGGGAAATATTCATATTGATATAATTTTTTTAAATTATAATTTTTACATAATTCATATTACACTTACACACCCAATAAATATATGTTCATCACACAGGATCCTTATTGTTATTATTATTAGCTGTCATCAAAAATAAATTACCCAAATCTAAAGTTAAATCTAAGAACTCCATCTCCCAGAATGCCATGCCAGAGGGGGGTTGGGGGACCCAAAATGGAGGCGGGCCTAGGGCCCATAAACATCAAGATCTCGCCCTGGCCCCATGTACAACTTACTTGTGGTGTTGTATCGGACTCCGTAGAATAACTCTGGACATGGCCGTGACACCATCTCTCCAGCGCCACTCTTCGGCCAGCAGGTGCCTATCCCGTCGATCAGCGTACTGCAGTGCACACCTGCACAGAACGGGAGAGCAGGGTGAACACACTCATTACATTACATTTAGCACTCCAGTTACATTGCTAATAAGAGGGCAAGTGAAAGGAGTACCAGCTCAACGGTGGGGGTGATGGATTACAGAACTCCAACGTAAAAACATAGAGGTTAAGCACTCCACAAGCTATCAATTGGCTAAAATGTTACACTATGAGGGGCACCATTGCACAGCAATACAACAGCAGGTAACAGAGGGGCCCATTCGTACAACACCACTAGGAGATTCCACTGCTGTGTTTGTAGACCGCTCTCGTTATTACCAAACGGGACAGTACTATACTGGAGCTACATGTTGGGCACCCCAGTTGGGAAAGGAGGTGTTGATCAGCACAAAAAACTGAAGTTATTGCATTCATTGCAGCATTACAGGAATTCATGGGACAAATTACTATTTTCTCAGACAGTGCTTTCGTCTGCCACTGAATACCTTCCCGTTTGTCAGAAAAGAGGATTCTGTACTGCCGAATAGAAACCATTGACTCAACACAATGAGTTACAACAGATTTGGGATCTAGCACAAAAAGAGACATGGTGGCCATTTGTAAGGTTAAAGCCCATCAAAAACATAGCTCCACAACCGAAGAAGACAATAATAACAAAGATGATCTGATTGCAAAAGCCTATGCCCCCATACACAGAGTGGATTTTCAAATTGGGGATCAAGTGATGCTTAAAAAATGTTAAAAGGGGGGCTGGAAAGCAAACTGGGAAGGTCCATATGAGATTATGGACAAACTGGGAGAAACCAATATGAAATTGGCAATACAAAAGTGGGGTAGACTAATATAGTATTTCTGGTATCATGGAGTTTGTGGAGGGCATTGGTCTCAGCAACAGAAATTCACCTAAAAATCATATTACTGACCAGTAGCCAACACAAATGTCCTACTGTATCCAGTAGGTAACGTCTCTGTAATCTTGACAATCATTACATCGCCTGCTGCCCCCTCAAGTTGCCCTTACCCCACCTACCCTGACCCCCCCAACCCTTATCCTAGCCCAGGTCCGTATCCTATGTATCCCATGTCTCTGTATGTTGTATCTAGCCCACGCCCAGTGCTGTATGATGTATCTATGTATCTGCTGTATGATGTATCTAGCCCATGTCCAATGCTCTGTAAATGTTCTGACCAAATAGACCAGCATTTTCCAGGAGCTTGCTCAATCGTCTCATTGAGAGAGGTCAGGGAATCATTTTTTGCAGCTCACTTTTCTGGCCCCCGGGTGAACCTGTTTTGTTTTGCTTCCCTCTGGAAAATACGTAATACTTAATATTTAAAATGTAATATTGATACTGATAAATGTGCATACTATGTAAATTGCTTCATGTTCAATGTGTGCATATTTGTTGTCTATTTGCATTCAATGTGTGTGTATACGCTGTAAAGCACCTTGAGTTGCATTCATTTGTATGATAAGGCGCTATATAAATAAATAAAATAAATAAACAGGGGAGTGGCAGGGTTGCCTTTGTTTTGCCACAGTATTGCAGTGGAAGACCTTTGGAGCAGTTGGACTTTCCGGGGCCAGGTTTGGCAATCTCACAGTTTGTGAGCAGGTTCCCAGAAGGCTAGCTCCATAGGTCATAATTATTAAATTAGTATTCATTGGTGTAAATGTCAAGTGAGTAATTCACTGATTTGTCAATTGTTTGGTGTTTTATGATTAGGTGTATGAAGGATAGACAGGTGATTGCCTCATGAGTCCCACCTGAGCCAGGCAGAAAGTAAGCCTATTTAAGAGCAGGTGGGGCGAGTGGGGGATCAGTTTGTTAGTCTTGTCATTCATGTATGCGTATCATGGGAGTTTAATCTTGTCGTTCACGTGTGTGTGTGTGTGTGTGTGCGTGCGTGCGTGCGCGTGTGTGTGTGTGCACGACGTACTGTGTGTGTTGTGTTCCCCGGAAGGTGATTTCCATGTAGGAGGACGCGGAGTTCGTGTGTGTTTGTTCTCCAGAAGGGGTTTCCATGTTGGAGGACACGGAGTCCTTGCACGTTTGTTAAAAGTGATTGAGTAGAGTGCTTCCTGTGTGTGTGGGAAAGAGAGAGAAAGGGCGCACTGAAATGGTGTCTGTGCCTCTCTCTCTCTCTGTGATTGTGAAGAGAGAGAGAGAGCTCACACGGAAGAGTGGGGAGTCTCTCTCTCTCTCTGTGCTTGTGGAGAGAACTCACACTTAATCAGTGGAGTGTCTTTGGGCAATGGCCTGAGAACTCTCACTGAAAAAGTGGAGAGTGTCTCAGGGCTGATTGCCAGAGAGCTCTCATTGGAAAAGTGGCAAGGGTCTTGGTGTGTCTGTGGTGAGAACTCGGACTGAAAAGTTTGAGTGTCTCTATGTGCATGAGTTGGGAAGCACTTGAAAAGTCACCGAATATGTGTGTACCTGTCTGAGTTAAAGAGGAAGTCCGGACGAAGAAAGCAGTGTTCTCTTAAATGTGAATGTGTGGAAGCAGTGTGGAAAGCCGCTGAATGTTCGTTGTTTGTTCCCTGGAAGGGGATTCCCACCTCGGAGGAGGCAGGCTTTAATTTAGTTTTGTTTATTTTATTTTAGCTTGTTATTTTAGTTCATTGTTTTCGCCCGAACGCTTTGTGGCGAGTAGGGTGAAGATGTTGGGTTTTGTGTTTGTTTTAGTTAACTAGAGAGAGACGGAAATAAAGATCCGGTCCGGAGACCGGCAAACCTCACTCCTCTGCCACTCCTTACCATCAGCTGCTCTGCTCACATCCGGGGATTTGTCACGTGGCGTGTGACAGTGACCAATGTAAATTGTACAACAAAGTTGAGCTTAATACCAATATCAATGTGAATAATGATTAACTGCATAAGAATATACACTCACACTTGGTCTTTCTCTCTCCTACAGAAATAATCAGGATGAGGACGATGCTCCTGTTATTTTGGAGAAGATTCTGGTTGGGAGTCAGCATTAAATGGGATGTTCTTGTCATTTTCATAAACAAGACACAATGTGTCAAACAAGGACAATACACCCAATTGCAGTTTGATTTGCCGCTTGGACTTCAGACCTGGTGGAAAGATGGTAAAGTATATGGAACAGATAGCAGATCGGAAGTAGCAAGTGAATCATCATATGCACCACATATAATTAAGGGTAGGAGAGTGACTGCAATGCCCAAGAATAAAACAATTAAATCTGACAATAAGTGCATGTGAATGGACACATTATGACAGGACAATAGTTAGTTGGGCTGAGGGGCAGGATAATCAGTGGAAATGGGTTATAGAGCATGCATCAACATATTATCCTGGAAAGAACAAACTGTCTAACCTTAACTAATTACAGGCATGACATCATGGGAGGGACATGGGCAGGACATGTACAAGTTAAAAACAAGAGGGGTGTGCCACAAGATGAGTAGTTGAGAAAATAGTGTGGACAACACCGAATAGAGACCTGGGGCCTGTCTCCCGAAGGAAGTTCAACCAGCCAGCTAACACAAAGATACCCTGACTATGTTGTGGTGAGAACCACAGGTAATTACAGCTAACCTGTCTGCACACAGGGGTGGCATTTGAGCAAAGCCAGTGCATTTTTCAACAGGGTTGGTGGGTTACTCTGTCAACCCTGTTTTTTCCGATTGAGCTATGAGTGCGTGCACACAAAAGGGGTGGCATTTGTAACAAAGCCAAACAGAGCATTGTTTCATGGAGCAGGGTTGGTGGGTTCCGCAACCAATGGAAACGTTGGGGCTAGAAACCCTGGGTTTTCTGTCTCACAACTGTGGCACAGTGATCGCATGGCTTCGACGAGTGTCATTTATGACATGCTGCTCCAGAAGCATGCAAAGTTACAATATTCCCTCCGTGGAGAATCTATCTCTGATATTAAAAAAATGATTACGCAATTCCCTAGGATTGGTGAGGCCATTTTCCAGAGAGCTGATTGGTGAGGGGGCGGGATTATTATAGGATTTGATCTGTTAGCCTGAACTTAATCTACTCCGGAGCAGGTCAGGTTCATAGCATAAGCTACCATGCCGATACAACCCGGTTAAAACAGTCGTGAGACCGAAAACCCAGGTTTAAACCCAAAGTTAGCTCGCTAACCCACTAATCCTGCTTCGTGAGACAGGCCCCTGGTCTAATAATGATGCACCTAAATTGATATGGTCAAAACAATATGAAGGTAATGTTACGGTTGACCAAAATTTGACCCAAGAAACTCTTGAATGTTGATTGAGGCCATGCGCCAGAGGTCACACCCCTGTCTGGAATTGATAAAGGGTGGAACGACATTTGAGGAAGAGGCTTTTTCCTTTCTTTGACAATAGTTAGTTGGGCTGAGGGGCACGCCTCCCGCCTTACAACGTTTGACACTGGCCACGGAGACCGGGGTTCGATTCCCCGTCTTGCCAGAGTTGGCTCTGGCCGGGTGTGCCACCAGGGGCGGCGATTGGCTGTCTGCCCCAGGGAGGGGGGAAGGAAGCCGACAGGATATTTGCTGCGCATAAGAGTGGCCCTGTAGTACCGGGTTACGGTCGACGGCCTGGCGAGTGATGTCTCGGAGGAGACATTGCTTCGCCTTCGTCACTACCGTTTGCAGGACTACGGCAGCGAACTCACATTACTAGGGGGAGATTGACATAAAATAGTGGGTGTAATTGACCCTTCGCTAAACCACGCCCCCCTTAGTTATTGTTGCTAAGTACGTCAAGCTTTCGGAGCCAGCATGGCGCTCCCACTGTCGCTAACTGCACTCCCTGGAGAAATATTGTCCAATTTTTGGAAAATAGAAAAAGCGATTTCAGATAGAAGCAGACAGAAGGGTCTACAATATGCATTTGAAGGTTATATTCAAGATATCACACTGACTCAGCAACAAAATGACGTAAAAAAATTTCAGATAGAAGCGAAAGCCTACAGATCAGAGTAAAAGTGAACCACCGCATCACCGGGCGATTGAGACAGAGGACAACGACATTAAGGAGCAACACTGTTCCTGTAAAGCTGGGTAGGTCTCTATTCACTATTATAATCATTAAAAAGCAAAAGCAGTAGGCCTATATAACGTTACATTCAGTAGTAAGTTAGCTAGCATTAGCTAACTAACGTAACATTAGTCGCCTATAGTGTGCTGTAACGACATTACTCTGGTTAGCTCCACAGGTAGCTCCATACCCTGGACCTCTGTAAAGCAAAAAATATCAGCAGTGTGTCAGCCCAGTCTTCCACAAGATTTGGGTACTCGGGACTGGGCTTCCCATTGACAAAGTGCTGAAATAGTAATGAAAAAATAGTATTACATTTTGACATCAAGGTAACGTTACCCACTTGGTTTTCTAGAGCTTGACTGTAGCATCTTAACATTAGCAAGCTGGCTGGATCAACAAAGCTAACATTTAGTCTAACTTTACCAACGTTGCAACCCGGAGCTGTATATCCAGACCGTAGCCACGTTAGCTTAGCTGGCTAACACTTTTCAGGATTTGATTTAGGTTTTGTAAAGGGAAAAAAACGTATATCTCCTTCAAACCTCTCTGGGTAACGAGTGTCACTGTTACACGTGCCCCAGGCACAACGTTTAACCATAATTTGCTAAAAATCCGCAAAACCAGCTCGAAAATGAAGAAAATTTCAAATTTTTGCGTGAAAATCAATGGAAGGCAGCAAAACACTGTCGGATCCTCTGTCGGAGTATGTAAAACACGGCGCTGTGATTGGCCAGTTTGCGTTTTGGGGCGTGGTTTAGCGAAGGGTCAATTGGCTACTAAATTGGGAGAAAATGGGAGAAAATCAGAAACAAAATAAAAAATAAAAAAAACCTATCCTCTCTGGTGCTAGGGCTTAGTCATACTGTTTTATAGAATTTTTAAAATTATATCCCTTTGTTGTCATGTGAGTATGACTAATATGTCATAAATGAATCCTGTATCTTTTTATCTAACTTGTTGACTCGAAGGAATATTCGTTTTTTGCGTCCTATCTTGGTTCACCATCCGGCTATTGAAGTGCGGGCGGTTTTTATGGGTTCATAACAGTATATATGAGAATAGACAATGTCAACCTCCAAAGGAATGGGAAGAATCAAACAGTTGGACTGGCACAGAGGTGAGTAATGCTACCCTCTGGAGTCATAATTGTATGCATACATCTATTAAAAACATAACTGTAACCACGTGTGAAATAGAACAACCAAAACAATGTCCCCGACTGTACCCGATTCCTAGAGAAGGCATTAATAGATGATATTGCAAGATGGGTTGGGGCTGGTAACTTATTTGTAAACAAGTGGAACTTGTATCACTTATCAAAAGTGCAAGTGGAAATGGCAAATGGAGCAGGCATAGGAATAGAAAAGTTAGGAGATGGACAAACATATACCAGCCAAAGCATAACAATACAAGGGATAGCAAGGTATTAACTGAGGGGATTGGACAAGCACTATACAATCTAAGTGAAAAACAGAGCTGCAATTTTAAGTATGTTAATGATATTCTGGGAATGATTAAGGAAGAAATGATGGACATAAGATTAGGTAGTGTTCTTCGGGCAGCACGAAAAGAGTTGAGGTTGAGGCTGCAACTTCATAATCCAGAGGAAATTGATATATTAGGAGCAGTTACAATATGGCGCAGGGAAAATGGCAAAGAGGCCTCAGGACATATTGGTTTGTATATGATGGTACCGTATGCTACACCTGAGAATACCTATCGAGTTGCAGTCAAAGCTCAGCCTATTGGGATAATGCATAATACAATTGTGATTACATGGGAAAAGGCCACATGGAAGGTTTAGAAGGGAAATTGGAGTGTAATGATACATAAAACGTGCTGCTATGAAACAAATACTCATGTAGTATGTAAATGTGATGCAATTGTATCTATTAACAACAATCTGACCACTGAGACCCATTAGAGGAGGTGGAAAGGGTTGTACAGGTGGGTCAGTACCACTGGTGTGTTCTGAGTTACCTCATAGAATTTCTATATGGTTATATAAGGTGTAAATCACCCCCCGGTTTCTGTTTTGCACCAGCTTGCACTGTTAAAAGTTTATTTGAATAAAATAAACATTTATTGACCTACCCCTGGAGCCTGGAGTTCAACATCCTAGCCTGGTGGGATGATACCTACCTGGCTCCCGAATCAAATGTGTTTTTATAGGCATCCATGCTCAGGTGAAGAAAGCTCTCATGGAGAGTGATTCAAAGCTTCTCAAAGCTAAAATGGAGGTAAGCCTGGCCCAGACAGAGGTTCTGAAGCGATATGGATGGTCTGGTGGAAACAACACACTTTGGGACTGGATATTCCTGGAAATTGTGGGTATAGTGGTAGTTCTCATTCTCAGGAATCTAGTACAGTGTTGCCAGTGGCATAAAAAGAAAAAACTGTTGGAGAAAGTAATTGATAGACATGAAACTGGGATGGCTCAGAAATAACCTCTGAATTATCTTTGAAACTTTTTGGTTTTTGTTTGTTTGTTTTGGCTTGTTCTGTTTATTTAAATATATATTGAGGTGACACTCACGGACCTTTGCAGAGGGCATAGGCAAGTTGAAGAATCCAGAGGAGGCAGTAGTACAAACAAAAGGATCATTTTATTATACTAAACTAAATCTCCACTACACTAACCTACTCCCTCTCCCAGTGTGACACTAAACAGTCCTTTAAATAGGCCTCTAAATGGTCTCCAGCTGTCAGTAGTCCCAATCGCTTGACTTAGTTCAGGTGTGGGACTGCAGGCTGCTGGGAACTGTAGTTCTTCTTCCTCCAGTGGCTCCCAAGAATTAAAGAGGCAGGCAGCCATTTCCTGATACTGCCCCTTGGGATGCCACAATATATACACTACCAGTCAAAAGTTTTAGAACACCCCCATTTTCCAGTTTTTACGGAAATGTAAGCAGTTCAAGTCCAGTGAATAACCTGAAATGGTACAAAGGTAAGCGGTAAACTGCCAGAGGTTTTAAAAAAAAATTTAGGTTACCAAAAACCAAAAAAGAATGTACATTTCAGAGTTACAAAAAGGCATTTTTAAGGAACAAGTAATGGGTTAACGTGGGTTAACAGTCACTCTGTGCAAGTCACCGACTTCAAAAGAGCCCCAGACCATCACGCTTCCTCCTCCATGTTTGACAGTTGGTGTCACACACTGAGGAACCATCCTTTGCCTACTCAACGGCGTACAAAAACCCTGTGTGATGAACCAAAGATTTCATTTTGATTAAAATTTAGATTCATCGGTCCATAAGACCTTCTTCCAGTCTTCAGTAGTCCACTGGCGGTGCTTCATGGCCCAGACAAGCCTCTTTTTCTTATTTTGACATCTTAGCAATGGCATTTTTACTGCCACTTGACCTATCAAACCTGCAGCTCGAAGTCTTCTCTTCACAGTTGAAACTGAGACTTCCTTACTTCAACCAGTGTTAAGCTGTGCTTGAAGCTGTTGTCCTGTAAGTCGCCTATCACGTAAGCTGTTGACTCTGAGAAACTTGTCTCCTGATTTTGTTGTGGCTTTGGGTCTGCCAGACCTCTTCCTGTCAGAGTTTCCTCCAATTTCCAAGTGCCTTTTCATGGTGTAGGAAACTACTCACTGTAAAAACTGGAAAATGGGGTGTTCTAAAACTTTTGACTGATAGTGTATTATTTTTGCTTTAAACATATATTTTTTTTATAAGTGGGGAAATGTTCGAATACATGGGAGTCTTCAATTCAATTACCCCCCTGATATGTCTCACCCTATGTTGAAGACAGTGACCATTTGGCACCATTTCTGATAACTTAAAGTTCAGTTCCCCTCTCGTCTCCCACAGGTGCAATTTCCCCCCTCTTTGATGTCTCATCCTGTTCAAAACAATGACTTTTGGTGATGTGATTAGCAGCATGTGTGCTCTGTGGGCTAAAGAAGGGCGTGAAAGGCACACAGTGTATAAGTGCCACCATGCTCTTTCCATCTTTGGTTTTTTGTCAATCTGCACTTGGGGGACAAACCCAGTAGGTCCTCTGCTTTATTAAAAGCCTACGGATTTGAAACACGGAAACTGCATTTATTTTTCTACTCACAAAGGTACAAAGGAATAACTTTAACTCTTTTTAAAATTCCACATTGAGATGCAAATGTATAAATTTTAATTGTAATATGTTAAATATTAAATTAAATATCAAGTTAAATATTGAATAAGGGTGGATGGTTGATGGAGGGTTAATACATTCTGTCACTAGCATTTGGTGCTCTTTAAAAAGTCTGCTCCTGTTGATTACTCAGCCTATTGCCATATAATATATTTTGATTCCACCATGGAAATCGCATAAATAGATGGTCTTAAACTTAATTATTTGCCTTGGCAAGATTCCATCAATGGGGCTTTCTGGGAAAATATAATCAACAGGTAACAAACAATGGAAAAAACGCTTGAAAAGATATCTCTCTCTTGCCTCAGCTCTGCAATTCCTTGCAGGTCTCAGTTTTGACATTCATGGCAGGTGATATTCCAATTACTGAATGAGTTTTGATAAACCATATTTTTCAAGGTGGGATATTTGCAGTTTTAGTTTTACACTATTATTCTTGGGGATTTAAGTATTAAAATAAACAAAAATGTAGATTTTCTCAAAATTGGTCAAAGTGGACTGAGTTAGTTTGGGAAAAACACGCTTCAATTGTAATCCAATTGTTATGAATAACTGCCAGCCGCATTGCCATTCAAAAGGAACACAGCTCGTAGAGACGGGCGGCGGGTTCATTATCAAATTAAATAGAGGGTAAAATTGCCCACTATAATGGGAAAAAAGGGAGAGAAATGGGAAAAATCTGAAAGCTCTCTTTTTTTAAAGCTCTCTAGAAATGACTCACCTGTAAAGGCTCACCATTGAGTGTTATTTTTTATTGCTAAACTAAGGCCCAAATTTACTAAAGATTTTCCAATGCAAAAGCAGTTGCTAAAGGTTGTAATATCTAAGTCGGATTTAATAAACGGTTACAATGGGTCAAATCTATATTAGGATACAATTTGTGGGGGTTCCATTACTTTGTGACTTTCCTTTAGATACATAGTTAAATCTGTTCATGCATACATATACCTGGGGTTAACACGCTAAAACAGGGTGGAGATTTTAGTAAATCAGGCTGAAGGTGTTTCATTTGTTTAATTGTGTAATTAGAACCAGTGTTAGTAAATTGGGTGTTAATGTGGCGGTATCTGCAACCACCTTATAGCGACTGCTGTTGTTCTGCAACTATTTCCTCAGTAAGTCTGGCCCCAAATGTTCCACGTCCAAACGAGGGCAAGACCCTGCTGGCCACTGACACACATTCTAGATGAGACAGAGATACTGCTTTGGAGTTTCACTATACAATGTTCAACAAACACATCATCACAATACAATACAATACAATAATTTAGCAGACGCTTTGCTTATCTAAAGCAACTTACAGAAAGAGAATACCACTTGATGCTATAATGTCATAGCACATCATCCATCGAGTACGCCACATAAACAATGCAAGTGCTAATTACAAGTAAATTAACAATAAGTGCAACAGCTTTCTTATTTATTTATTTTTTAAATATAGGGATAGGTGGGTTAAGGTCCCAGGTGCAGTCTAAAGAGGTGAGTTTTCAGCCTGGTGGAAGATGGGCAGCGAATCAGCTGTCCTGACGTCAGTGGGGAGTTCATTCCACCCTCACCGTGGGCTGCTTGGGGTGGAGACAGGGACAAGCTTACCTGTGATGTTTCCTGAGAGGAAGAGCAAGGCCCCACAGGTCAGGTCTGCTGCAGCCCTGGGGATCAACGTTATCCAGAGAGCACACACCTGGAAACAGGGAGGGCGGGAGGAGGAAACTATTATTATGAATCAGATAAAAATGGCAAACCTCAGTCCGTGGCCATCAATTTTCACAGTAGCGATGGTCACCAACACTTTTGTGCACTCTAAAAGCAAATTCTAAACCTCAATTTCTTATGGTCTGCTGTGCAAAGTTCTACAGCTGGCAGCTGACATACACTAGCAGGATATAAACATTAATAGAAACATGAATCCATGTATAATGGAGTTCACCAGGAGGAAATCTAGGAGGACAGTTGTAGTTTAAAAGGTAAGACTGCGCCATAAAATGTTTACTTATTACCCAACTTAAGACAATCGCTTTACTTATTTTCTCTTATGTTATGCTGATACGCAATGAAAACAATAGCTGACATTTGAATCAAAGTGAAGTGCAATGCATGCTCCTATGTTGATCTGGTGAAATCACAGTTTGGGTGATAAATGGCTTTATTATCGAGGCCAGTCATAACTTATATGTATACATATGAGCTATACAAATATGAACTATAAAAGTGACCTTTTCATTGGCTTCACTTCTGCTTATTTAGCGATGCAATTTATCTGTAGTTGCGTCTTATTGGTTCCATATTAGTGCACTGTCAGTTATTACTTTTGGGTGGCATTTTACATTTTTACATTTTAGGCATTTAGAAGATGCTCTTATCCAGAGCGACTTACAATGAGCGCATATAAAATGGCAAGAATAATCACAGCTAGAGAAAGCGATCAGTACAGCAACAATACGACAGACACCACCGTAGACAGATGCACACCACACCTATAAAACAGGGAAAGAAAAGTTAGTATGTTTAAAAAATATATATACGTATTAGATATTCAGTTAAAATGCTGAACGGCCCGACACTGCTGTTAGGTGACGTCACTGTTTGGTTTAGGCTCCGTGATCATGTTGTGGTTGGCAGAGAGGGTGCTGCATTATTTGTGTGTGTGTATTTCGCATTATTTGGGTTATAAGCTTCCTGCATGTGTGCTGAAATTGTTGTGCTGTGGTTGATGTGCTGTGTATACAAATCAATTATGCAATTATCCTTCTTTTTTTGGGGGGGGGGTTTGTACCCAGGGCCTCAAATTTCCTAAATCCACCCGCTTGTAGTGATGTCATCAGCATATCAGTGATGTCATAAGCATATGCAGTGATGTCATCAGCATATCAGTGATGTCATAAGTATATGCAATGATGTCATCAGCATACCAGTGATGTCATAAGCATATGCAGTCACAGTTACAGCCGATGGTGGTACAGACCCAGGCACCAACATCCCCAGCAAAAGATTTAGGAAAGGCTCAAAGGCAAGGGCATACATCTCAGAATCAGAATCAGAATCAGAATTATTTATTCGCTAAGTACGATGTACAAGGAATTTGCCTTAGTGCAAGGTGTCAACATACAACCAATACAATAACAAGAGCTTAAAGAAAATACAGTGTAATAAAAATAGAATACAATACAATATAATACAATACAGTACAGTGCTAATATACAAATACAGTACAGATAACGGTTAATCTGATTAAGCATTAAACAATTAGTCCACATGATCAAAGGTCTTTTCTTGTTCTACTGAAATCAGTCCAAAGTCCAGACCAGAGACATTAGATACATCCAACATGTCCCAGACGGAACACAATGTGCGTGATTTGTGTGTATTGGTCCAAACAAGGTGGCTGATCAAACACTTAGAAAGGATCTTATATTCTGCAGAGCAGAGCCGCCAGCCGGCCACCAGCGGTGACATAAGGAGACATAAATCCCCTTTCTTAGGAAGCAAAGTCAACACGGCCCAACAACAGCTAGTTGGCATGAGAGAGCGAAAGAGAAGTGTTAAGCTCAGAAACATTTATATGCTTTGCATAATGTTGACATGTTATTCATATCATGTATCAAGCATTTATATTTATATCAGGCCTTGCATTGCATTGACCCGGAGATAAGCTTGAGGTTCGCTGTGAGCCGGAGGACGCTCGGACTGGTTGGATCAGAATTGTGGGAAGTGCCTTTGTTTACAGTAGCTCTACTGTTCCCATGTTGTTTGTATCAAAGAGTGTTTTTTTGACCCTATTTTATTTCAAACTCGGGCCGCCTTACTGCTTACCTTGGATACATGCCAAGTTGAACTTTTTGTTTGTTGTTGTGTGTCAGTGGGTCAGCTTCACGGTCCAGATTAACTCAGGCTACATTACCCTCCTTCAATATCCCAAACATCCCAACACCTTTCTTAATCTATCTTTATATCTTTGATTAATCACCTTTGCAAATCATCTATAGTATGTTGTTTTTGTTACAGATAATGCTTAAAATTACAAAGAAGCGATGCAGAATCTTTTATAACATGATAATCAAACAATCAATTGACAAATCTCTGCAACATCTAGTTTTTGTTTTTTTGGGGACATTGACATGATGTAAATTAATTAGAAATAGTTCCAAATAATTATAAAAGTGCATTTAAAAAAATACAATTACACGGAAAGGTATAAATAGGCACAAAACTGGACAGCAAATCCCTCTAAAGTAAAAGGAAATGGCAGAACCTAGCCTAGAAAGAGAAAACAACACTGAAAGTAAAGACAAAGTTCTACTTCTTTTGGATGAAGTAGCACAACATAAACAAATGTTATTTTCAAAGACCTGGGGCAGTCTCTCCAAAACTGAGAAAAAAAAGGGACAACATCGCAAGCAAACTAACTGCTTGCAGTGAGCAGCTTAGGACTGGAACAAGACCTTTCCAGCCAAGCCGAAAAAAGTCAGGCTGAATTGAGCTGGGAAAGGGCCAAGGCGGGGGGCAGCTTAGCACACTGCCACTGACACAGGTGGAAGAAAGGGCTTTGGCCATAGTTGGGTACACTATCACACAGGGGATTGAGGGGGGGATAGATGTGTGTGAGGGTGAATGTCCCTCTACCCCACTGTTACGTTCCTTTGCTTTGCATTAGCACTGCTTCGTGTTTCCTTTTGGCTTTGCTTGCTGCTGTGTTTCCTTTGTTTCTCCCCTTTAGGTGGAAAAGACATCACTGCCCTGCTGGGAGCTGCTTGAGGACGCACGTGGTTTCCAGGGGAACCCTCCAGTCAACGTGACGAAACAAGATGCGGCTGGGCATCGCTTGGCTACATCAATGAGGAGACATGTTGTGCGGATGTTGATGATGGTCGCCGGGAGCAGCGGTTTTTAAAAAGATGCGGGACAATATATAGTGGTTGCCACCTGAATGCCTTCAGTTCCCTTTACGACATTGTTACTTACAGCTTGGTGAATGCGTTACTCTGATTGACCGCCTAGCTGCTAATTCATTATTATTGCTATTCGTAATACATTTTGGGAACTCCGAGGAGAAGACCTCCCCTGTCATCTTCGAGGGTCTGGAACTGCTAGCTGGCTGCCCGGTGAGACCTTGCAACCTGCTCCTGTCTTTTAAAGGACTTTCATGTTATAGATAGAGAGAACAATCATTAAATGTATACATATTAATAAATATATGTTTAATCTTTCCATACCACTGTTTCAATGGTACTCCTTACAGGTTGTGGTTATTGATTAAGTATTGTACGCCTGGTTATTGCAACGCAGGTTTATTTCTATCCGTAACACCCACCTCAGCCTGCCTCTCCCCAGTGTGCTCCACCCTGCTCCAGTCCCAGCCCCTCCCCCGTGCCGTCTCAGACAGGATGCTGCATCCACCATGTGTGGAGCTCATCGCCCTGGAAAGAGAGAAGCTCCAGCAGAGGGAGAGGCACCACCAGGACGCAATGGCTTTGAAAAAAGCCAAAATTCATTTGATGGCCCGGCAGACAGTGTCGGCCGAGGCACAACATGAAAGGCTATCAACATCGGTGCCTATCATATTGCCATCTCAAGAAGGTTGGTTATGGTGAACAGTAAACATAATGCCTGTAGTGCACTCAACTATTTAGCATATAGCGGGAGCCGCATTACATTTATTGTCTAATAAGGTCAATTACTAATACACTCTCACTCTCAAGACTCACACACATCTGGCCAGATGGGCGGCAGCCTGTAATTAAAAAAACTATGTGCAATTGTGCTTGCTAAACGAAACAAAAAAAAAGTGTTTGCTAAACAACCTACTGCCCAATCCGCTGAATTTATTTATTTTAACTTAAATGTTACAATTAGATATAACTCCACACACAAGGACTCATTGACAGCACTCAGTCAGGCACAATTATTTTTTAAAGTCTAAAGACACTTACATTAAGACTATGTCTGGGATTTTAAGCTCACGGCATGTAGCCTACTGTTAACAACAAAGCATAACGTGTGCCGTTTCTGAGATTCACTTTTATGAGGTTCAAAATTAAAATGAGCCTATTACATAACTATCAATCTGACACAAATGTTGGAGATGCTATGAGAGAAGTGAATCCTGCATTAGCAGTTGAAGTAGGGCTGCCTAAATCCGCACACCTTTATTTGGAGCCTCTACTCAGTGGCTGTCATTCCCTAATACACTGCCTGGCCAAAAAAAAAGTCACCACCTGGATTTAACTAAGCAAATAGGTAAGAGCCTTCCATTGGATAATTACTGCAGTGATTAATATGTTTTAGCTGGCAATAAGTTATTTAACCCTAACTGATGCAGTGAGCAGCTTCTCATTTCTTAAACAACCATGTCAGAAGACATATCCTGTGGTCGTGGAAAAGATGCTAATCTGTTTAGGAAGGGTCAAATTATTGGCCTGCATCAAGCAAAGAAAACAACTAAGGAAATTGCTGAAACTACTAAAATTGGGTTAAGAACTGTCCAATGCATTATTAAAACCTGGAAGGATAATGGTGAACCATCATCTTCGAAGAAGAAATGTGGTCGGAAAAAAATCTTGAATGATCGTGATCGGCGATCACTTAAACATTTGGTGAAATCGTATCATAAAAAATCAACAGTAGAACTCACGGCTATGTTTAATAGTGAAAGTAAGAGCATTTCCACATGCACAATGCGAAGGGATTGGGACTAAACAGCTGTGTAGCCTTAAGAAAACCACTTGTCAGTGAGGCTAATCGGAAAAAAGCTTCAATTTGCTAGGGAGCATAAAGATTGGACTCTGGAGCAATGGAAGAAGGTCATGTGGTCTGATGAGTCCAGATTTACCCTGTTCCAGAGTGATGGGCACATCAGGGTAAGAAGAGAGGCGGATGAAGTGATGCACCCATCATGCCTAGTGCCTACTGTACAAGCCTGTGGGGGCCGTGTTATGATCTGGGGTTGCTGCAGTTGGTCAGGTCTAGGTTCAGCAACGTTATGTGCCCAAAGAATGAGGTCCGCTGACTACCTGAATATACTGAATGACCAGGTTTTTCCATTTTCTTCCCTGATGGCACGGGCATATTCCAAGATGACAATGCCACGATTCATCGGGCTCAAATTGTGAAAGAGTGGTTCAGGGAGCATGAGACATCATTTTCACACATGGATTGGCCACCACAGAGTCCAGACCTTAACCCCATTGAGAATCTTTGGGATGTGCTGGAGAAGACTTTGCGCAGCGGTCCGACTCTCCCATCATCAATACAAGATCTTGGCGAAAAATGTATGCAACTCTGGATGGAAATAAATGTTGTGACATTGCAGAAGCTTATCGAAACGATGCCACGGCGAATGCGTGCCATAATCAAAGCTAAAGGCGGTCCAACTAAATAATAGAGTGTTTAACCCCCCTTTTTGGGGACGGGCAGTGTATGTTTGCAGAATCGTGAATCTCACGCAAAAGTACCCAGTTGTTCTTACGTGAAATGCATGCGCATGTAATTCCAAGCATAATACAAGTCCAATATCAAGCTCTTCTGATTTCACAGTTACATAGCCGAGACTCAAAGCAAAGGAAACACTTAAACATACCACCAAAAAGGTACTAGAAATAAGTACTTCTCTTGGTGTCACATTCCCTTTGTTCCTGTCTCGTCTTTTCCTTGTCTTGTTTTCCCCTGTGTTCGTTTGTTCTCTGGTGTTCTTCCCTCGTGAGTGTTTGTGCTAATTGTTTTATTGTTTTCAATTATTCAATCATCACTTCTCGTTACTCATCATCCTGCTCACCTGCTGCTAATCCCGTCATCCGTTTCTGCACACCAGCCTCCCATCTAGATCATCAGCCCTGCAGTATATCTACCCCGGTTTTCCAGTCATTCATCGTCAGATCGTTGTTCTCTCTTACCAGTAGAACTTGACTCTAGAAATCTTAATCTATACTCTGTGTTTTGCAATTCTTTGTGTTTCTTGTTAGTTCATGTTAACCCTTGTTCCTGTTGTCTTTCCTTCGTGTTCAGGTTCATTCCCCGTCTGTCTGCCAGCTTTGTTCGTCCTGCCAGCCCTGCCTGCCTGCACACCTTGCTTGCCCTCCGGTTCCCTTAGCCTGCCTGCCCATTCATCTCGCCCACTCCACCTGTGCATCTCTTCTGTTGTCCAGCTCCCGTCACCAGTCCTCCAGCTCATCGTTTCCATTACCTCTGTTAAATCATTAAATCATTACTCTTTTATTCTAAACCATTTTGTCTGTGTCTGCGTTTGGGTTCGTTCTGTACATCATAACACTTGGCAATCGAAAACAGCTTATAACGTATTAGTTTCCAGCCATTTTCTGCAAATATGTCTTGCCGATCTCTAAAGTTGCACTCGCTTCTCAAAGCTCGGCCTGCTAGATCTTCCAACAACGCAAAATACACCATTGTCACACATTTTTTAGTTATTGTGGAGCCTTTAATATATTTTTTTCTTAAATAAACTGGTCTGAATACTCATTTAGCTATTACATGAATTAAATACACGCATAGTAAATATAGGCAAACGGTTTATCTGAAAACGGTTTATAGTAAGGCAAGTAAAGCTTAATTATTTGTTTATTGCTAAATACATTCTGAATGTGTTCAAATATGAAATTCTTGCAGGCTAATTCCATAAAGTTATAGATATCGATTATCGATTTTTGATAAATGGGCTCAGCCATAGTACAAACAGTAGCCTATATAACACTATCGACATAAGAATGCAGTCGCAGACGTTAGCAACCATGCACAAAACAGTGTGTTACACAGTAATATTTTCACAAATAATAAAACTATTTTGTTAAATATATATATTTAGCAGACGCTTTTATCCCAAGTGACTTACAGTAGTGAATGCATACATCTTTCAGTATGGGTGGTCCCAGTGGGAATTGAACCCACAACCTAAGCATTGCTAACGCCATGCTCTACCTATTGAGCCACACAGAATCATATTGTTCTCATATGTATAATAGTTCATATTTTTGATCACAACTGAGTTACAAGCAGATTATCGTTTTATTTAGACATATTTACGCGTATGACTGGTCAGAGGCAGTCGCTAATCCATTAATACTCTAACAAAATTTTTAACTAAGAACAAATAGGGTGATATCAGCTCAATTGGGCCATCAGGTAAAATGAGCCATTTAAGGTTTGAGCGTCTCAGCTCTTAACATTTTAACAGACAATGACTGCAAATTATATTAAACTGTTGCCACAACTGTACTTGACATTTAACAATTGACTTGATTGGTCTATGGTTGCTATGGTGGTCGGGGCAATGCCTCACATCGAGACTGCCCAGGAGAACTTCAAGGTGAGTGGCCTGACATATGAAAATTTACTTGTCAATAATAAGGTTGATAAATCAATAAAAAACAAATGTACATCTATAAATGATTATGTATACTACATGCTCTGATGGCCTCCATCAGATATAATGCTGATAGTTTGCAAAAACTTTGCAAATAAAAAACTTTTTTTGTTAGTGGTTCAATTGACCTTAATGTGTTAAGGTAAATTGAGCCATGCATTTCAGCCAAAATGAGCCACCTTCTAAATTGAGTTTTAGCGGATATTTTGATGGTTCCTCTTATTAAAAGTAGGCTATTAATATATTATTATATTATATTATTGTATATATTACATGCCTCTTTTCACATTTTCCCTTCTAATTATGTATGTGTGTGTTAGCTCTGGTCCAGGGCGCATCGTGAGCTAGCTCTCACTCCATCTCACAGTGCTCTGTCACACACACACACACACACACACACAAACACACACACACACACACACACACACACACACACACACACACACACACACTGTGATGAATGAGTGATTTACTGAAGCATCAGTCTAAAAGAGTAGCCTTGTCTCCCGTTTTAATATGACTTTCTTTACAGTTGTTCCGAGAGTATTTTTAATTCCAGATATGCATGTGTAAGCCTGCATAGTTAGTTACACACACACACACACACACGCACACACACACACACACACATGCACAGACACATTCATGTTCCAAAATGAGTTCCTAAAGTAATTGGTACTTCATGAATTAATTTTAATGTTATTCTTTATGAATTCTTAATGCTTTAATGTTATTCTTCATGAGTTCATTTAATGTTATTTAAATGCAATGTTTTAGTGTGTTGAGATTAAAGATGATTCGATTATTTTATGAAAAATGACTCTGTTTCGCTTTGCAGTTTGAGTGGCTCATTTTAGCTGATCAGCCGGCCCATTTTACCTGAACACTGCTCATCTAAAAAAATGTGACATCTGATGTTTTCAAAAGCTGTAGGGCCTGAACAATTATATTTTATTACATCAATTCAACACAAAAATATTAAAAACAGTCCTTATTAACCATAAAAACACAATTCAATGTCATACATTGCTTTTTTCTTAGTTTCCCAAGCGATTAACCAAAAAGTGGCCCAATTTAGCTGATATCACCCTAGATTAATTCCAAAATTTGCGTCACAATGATCGTGCGTAAACGTAGACTATTCGTGAATTAAATCCAATAGCCTCTTCTAGCAACATGCTTTAAACATGTTTAATGCTTACTTTCGTGGTTGGGGTTTCATATTTTCAAATATAATATATTTAAACACTCATCTCCTAAAGACACGTAACTTTACTTTGAGCCCACTCTTATATTATTTTCTATTCTCCATTTAAATTCTCCATTTAGTGGCATGAATGTACTTTAACAAGTCTACCTGTTTTTATTATTACTTAAATTCTGGGGAATCCCTAGATTATTATCACAGATATGCATAAAAACACTGCGATTTACTCTCCCAAGTAAACAAACAAAAGAAAAACAGTAATGTTGGTTGTAAATAATGAAACGGTGAAACCGTTGAGAAGCAGTCCACTTTGAACACAAAAGTTTTAGAGCCTTTCGCGAGCACATACCTACTCACCTGCAAAAGGAGGATGCGATACATTTTGCCAGTGATTCTTCAGTTATCTTTTGAATTGCACACCCACTTTCCCAGTAGTTTTTGCGACGCCAAGAGATGTCTTTGCTAAAAAAAAAAAAAGATGCAGATTGTTTCCAGAGCTAAATATGGCACATTTGGGACTGAGTTTTGAAATTAATGTTTATTTGCTTCCAAAAATATATCTGGAAGCCATCATTGCTGAACCTTGAACACGATGTATCGCTAAATGTAGGTCATTTATAAAATAATAAAAAAATAACTATTTAGTAAATCGCCGGAAACAGTCGTGTAAATCCAAGAATATATATCTATTTTTAAACCTTAGCCTATCTTCGAGTTGCATATATATATATAGCTATTATATATTCCCTTACTCCGAAAAATAACTCGTTGCAACTCGTGTTATTATATATATGTGTATATGTATATATATATATACACACACATAATATAATAGCTCCACTATATAGCTAATTAAGAAAAGGCTGGTTATATTTACCTTTTTTATTTCTAAAGATACAAATGGTGTTCGTTACAATTGACCCCCAGGCCTTTTAACAAATTCTGTTTTAGAAAATACTACCAAGCGCACTGCTCACTGAAACAACCTGCATCGGGATGTATCTCAAAATATTAAAAATAAATAAAAATAGCCGAATATTACTATTCATAGGCCTATTTGTGGTTCAGGTGTCATTTGGTTCTTTCCTTTCGTCAGTCACTCAAATCCTCGCAGCCTAAGTAGGCTATTCATCTGGTCCCGAGGCAAAATTTCCATTGGAAACAAGTGACACATCCAAATAGATCAGAAATTGCGCTTCGTCGCTCCGTATTCTTCCAAATAGATTTAACACACTTAATTTTCATTAATCCCGATTGAGGTTTATCGTCTGTCCAACTATGCACGTTTCTGTCCGTCACTTGTGCTGTACGAAGTGCCTTGCTTTCCACTGGATGAGCTTCCGGGCGGTATCACGGAGTCCAGAGACAGTGCTGTCAGATTGAGGGTTTTTGCATTACGCACGCTCCTGAGCAGCGCCCAGGTCCAGGCATTTACCCCCCAGGCGCTTCCAATGGTTGGGGCGAGTGTCGGAGAGGCTCGTGGTCATTTATTCCCCTCTGTCATACTAGGCGCGTCTGCATACGAACTGCATGCTTTGGTTTTGTTACAAGGTTCATTTTGAAATGAGCCTAACCAGCAGCGTTTAGTGGAGATAACGACTGGAGAAGCGCGCAGCTGTGACAACGTAGGCTATGCCTTTCTGTTCTCGCCCTCATCGTTCTGAGGTTTTAACGAGAGCTCCTACAGCATGCCTGTGATACTGTATGTCAGTGTCGGTCTGCCAACACATTAACCGGGTCATGCATGCTGTTGCCACCCTTGTTTTCAGTTAGTTATGCTTGTAGATTAGGCTAATATCCAATTATTGAAAGCTTGTATGTAAAAACTTGGTAATGTGTGATTCTGCCTTGGGGGTATACAGTCTGAACCATACGCTATGGAAAACCGGAGGGTTAAAAACAATTGTTGAGTGTTTTTCCAAAAATCACTCAGTCCTCTTTTGGTCAAGGACCAATTTTAAATAACCATGGCCAATAAATATATAAAATATAATTTGATGTTTGCAAACAAATGCAACACAACATTTTTAGAATACAATTCGTAGTATTCCATTGGTGGAATATAAAGTGAAGTGTATTATTGTTTTTACAATGCTCTGAAAATATGTAAAGTAATTAAACCCATTTCGTGATGCAGAAAGCTTCTGATCACCTGAACACGTACGCAACACGGCGAAGCACCATGGTGAAGGACCACCTCAGGCTGCTGAACAGTGGCTCTTCTTTCCTGTGGTTCTAGTGAATTTACTACACATTGTTACTGCCCTTGTTATTCCACTTTGCTCAAAATAATGTGTAGTTTCAACAATTAAGGAATTAATTAGTCACCATATTACTACCGTTTTCAATGATTTGCATGATAAGTGCCATAAAATGAATTGCTTTCATATCCAATCGAGGCAAATTACGAAGCAAGATGGATGAATTGCCTGTTCCCGTCAGTAAAATGTTCACAAGTTCTTATGAGTGTAGGTGTGTAGATCACCAGTGTGTTGCTTCAGGAATGTCAAGTATCGCCCATGTTGCTGTCACACAAGTGAAGACTCCAAACTGAGTGAGTTGGATGGCCTGAGTCTGTCCACTTCAGACTTCAAGTTCAAGCTTTTGGCCCTGGAGCCCAGAGAACACACAGGTCACAGGTACAGCTCACATTCCACGTCCAGGTGCTTTGAGGAGGAAGAGAGATGCCAGATTAAATGTACTGTAAAGTACACTCCAGAGAGGTTTGGGCTTTGTGCCATTGAGCCTCTTTTCCCCTAGGCCAGGTGATCCACCTCCAGGTAGGGCATTGACATGCTCCTGAGCCCTTCCCCTCACTTCTGCATCACTCAGTGTCTCTGCTGCAGGCGCTCTCTCCACCACCACCCTCAGTAACTGTCTCTCAGTTCAGTCGTTCAGTGGTTCCGTGTGCAAGGGAATCTTCTTAACTTGTGCCAAACGCAAAGGAGCACACTCTTATTAAAACACAAGATCGCTTTTTCACAAAAGTTGAGCCCTCTGAGCTCCGGGGTTATTAGAACAAATGCCCAAAATTAAAGGAACTGCCTTTCCCATAGAAATTAGGGGAGAGCGGGGATCAACCTAACACATTTCGTTTTTGGCTCATTTCTGAAAATATATTTTAATTAGACTAGTCATGTTTTTATACAAGGAAAATACAAGTCTCTTTGATATATTCCAGGAGCATTCCAGTCGTTAACAATTCAACCGAAAGTAATGGAGGCAAAATATTACATTACGTGAGAAGTAACATGTGTTGGGCTAGATGTAACACAGCCTGGGATGGTTTAAAAGTCGATGCAAACTAAATTAATTAGATACAATTTACTGTTATATTAGCCAAATACAACTTCCAATACAACTATTGATTACATTTGGTTTGGTAATATCTCATGTTTGTGAGGGTGGATGGTGATAGGCGCCACTCGCAGAAACCCCAGGGGATCAAAAAGTCAAACTGAAACAGTCTGACCACTAGCTCTGATAAACAGAGAATTTTGGGAAGACGATAACAAGGGAGGAACGGAAAATCTCACCCAACGGGTGGCTACTCCGAGTGTCTGAAAACGCAAAGGCTATGAGAGCCAAACGAACAAGTTTGTAACCTGAACCAGTCAAAACAACTGAACAAAAGCAACCTGAGTCAAAGCTCCGACTAGCGGGCAAGGTTCTTTTTTATAGGTACAACTAAATAAGTTCGTATGTTAAGACACGAGTTTCCCAAAACAATAAAGGCTAGGAGAGCCGAGAGAACATGATTGTAACCCGGAAACAGTCGAAAAGACTGAACAACAGGAACCCGAACGAAAAGCGCTTAATAGCGAGCAGGGTTCTTATTGTAGGTACAATTAGAACATAAGAGCAGGGTTCTTCAGCCCATCTTGGCTCATCATGTACAATTACATATGTTCTTTTGTTGAATAGCCCAGCGTTTCTGCCTAACAACCTGAAAGGTTCCAGGCATTGACAACTCTCTGTGTAAAGAAAAACGTCCTAATATCTGTGCGAATTTGCCACCTGTGGCCTCTTGTTCTGCTGCACTTATCTTAAAAAAATCTTTGGTAACCATATGTTCTTTGTTTAACCCAAACAGCATCCTAAAACGCGAAAGCTAGGGACTGAACAAACGAAACCTAACTAAAAGCTCATAACTAATGAGCAAGGTTTCTAAAGAAGGTACAATTTAAATAAGTATTATGTAAATACCTGAACCAAAAATTCTGAGCGTCCGAAAACGTGAAAGGCTAGGAGAGCCACCAGAAACATATGGTAAACCACAACAGTCGAACTGGCTGAACAAAACCAAATGAAAAGCGCTTATTAGCGAGCAAGGTTTCTATTTGTAAGTAAATGATTATTTATGACCAGACATAACCAAAAAGTTCTGAGCGTCTGAAAAACGCGAAGGAGCTAGGAGAGCCACCAGAAACATATGGTAACCCAAAAGCAGTCAACTGACTGCACAGACGAAACCAAATGAAAAGCGCTTAAAAGCGAGCAAGGTTTCTATTTGTACGTGACAAGTAAATGATTTATTATGACCAGACATAACCAAAAGTTCTGAGCATCCGAAAAACGTGAAGGGGCTAGGAGAGCCACCAGAACCATATGGTAACCCAAAAGCAGTCAACTGACTGCACAGACGAAACCAAATGAAAAGCACTTAATAGCGAGCAAGGTTTCTATTTGTACGTGACAAGTAAATTATTTATTATGACCAGACATAACCAAAAGTTCTGAGCGTCCAAAATTTGGAAGAGCTAGGAGAGCCCACAGAATAACATGGTAAGACCTGACCCACAAGTTCTGAACGTCAAAACTCGAAACGGTTCAGGGAGACCGACAGAACAACAGGGCACAACTTGACCCACATCTGACGTCCGCAAAAACTCGAAACGGTTAGGGGGGACCGGCAGAACAACAGAGCACAACTTGACCCACATCTGACGTCCACAAAAACTCGAAACGGTTAGGGGGGACCGGCAGAACAACAGGGCACAACTTGACCCACATCTGACGTCCGCAAAAACTCGAAACGGTTAAGGGGGACCGACAGAACAACAGGGTAAAACCTATACCAAGAGTTCTGAGCGTCCGGAAACGCGGAGGGGCTAGGGAGAGCCGCCAGAACCATATTGTAACTTCGAAACCAGTCGAATTGACTGAACACAGAAACCTAACTAAAGCTCCTAACACGAGCAAAGATTCTAATGTAGATACAAATAAATGGTTATGAAAAGTTCTGAGCGTCCGAAAACGCAGGGGGGCTAGGAGAGCCACCAGAACCATATTGTAACTTGAAACCAGTTGAATTGACTGAACACCGAAACCTAACTAACGCTCCTAACCACGAGCAAAGTTTCTAATGTAGACACAAATAAATGGTTATGAAAAGTTCTGAGCGTCCTAAAACGCGGAGGGGCTAGGAGAGCCGCAGAACCATATTGTAGCCCGAAAACAGTCTAAGCGATTGAACAAAAGAAACCTAACGAAAAGCTCCTAACCACGAGCAAGGTTTCTAATGTAGGTCCAATTAAACAGTTATGAAAAGTTCTGAGCGTCCTAAAAACGGAGGGGCTAGGAGAGCCGCCAGAACCATATTGTAACCCGAAAACAGTCAAGTGACTGAACAAAGAAACTTAACGAAAAGCTCCTAACCACGAGCAAAGTTTCTAATGTAGGTACAATTAAATAGTTATGAGAAGACCAAAACTCTGACTGTCCAAAACGTGAAAGGCTGTTAGCCAAAAGAACCAGTTAGTAACCGAAACAGTCGAACTGACTGAACAACAGAAACCCAACTAAAAGCTCTCGTAACGAGCAAAGGTTTCTAATGAAGGTAAACTAAATAAGTTATTTACCGTTAGACCCAGAGTTTCCCCAAAAACGTAAACGGCTATGAGAGCCAAAAGAACAAGTTTGTAACCTGAACCAGTCAAAACGACTGAACAAAAAGCAACCTGAGTCAAAGCTCCGACTAGCGGGCAAGGTTCTTTTTATAGGTACAACTAAATAAGTTCGTATGTTAAGACACGAGTTTCCCAAAACAATAAAGGCTAGGAGAGCCGAGAGAACATGATTGTAACCCGGAAACAGTTGAAAAGACTGAACAACAGGAACCCGAACGAAAAAAAGCGCTTAATAGCGAGCAGGGTTCTTATTGTAGGTACAATTACATATGTTCTTTTGTTTACATAACACCCAAAGGTTCCGAGCGTCCGAAAACACGAAAAGCTAGGAGCGCCATAGAACCATATTGTAACCCGAAACAGTCGAAGTGACTGAACAAACGAAACCTAACTAAAAGCTCATAACTAATGAGCAAGGTTTCTAAAGAAGGTACAATTTAAATAAGTATTATGTAAATACCTGAACCAAAAATTCTGAGCGTCCGAAAACGTGAAAGGCTAGGAGAGCCACCAGAAACATATGGTAAACCACAACAGTCGAACTGGCTGAACAAAACCAAATGAAAAGCGCTTATTAGCGAGCAAGGTTTCTATTTGTAAGTAAATGATTATTTATGACCAGACATAACCAAAAGTTCTGAGCGTCCTGAAAACGCGAAGGAGCTAGGAGAGCCACCAGAAACATATGGTAACCCAAAAGCAGTCAACTGACTGCACAGACGAAACCAAATGAAAAGCGCTTAAAAGCGAGCAAGGTTTCTATTTGTACGTGACAAGTAAATGATTTATTATGACCAGACATAACCAAAAGTTCTGAGCGTCCGAAAGAAGGGGCTAGGAGAGCCACCAGAAGTATGGTAACCCAAAAGCAGTCAACTGACTGCACAGACGAAACCAAATGAAAAGCACTTAATAGCGAGCAAGGTTTCTATTTGTACGTGACAAGTAAATTATTTATTATGACCAGACATAACCAAAAGTTCTGAGTTCTGGAAGAGCTAGGAGAGCCCACAGAATAACATGGTAAGACCTGACCCACAAGTTCTGAATGTCTGAAACTCGAAACGGTTCAGGGAGACCGACAGAACAACAGGGCACAACTTGACCCACATCTGACGTCCGCAAAAACTCAAAACGGTTAGGGGGGACCGGCAGAACAACAGAGCACAACTTGACCCACATCTGACGTCCACAAAAACTCGAAACGGTTAGGGGGGACCGGCAGAACAACAGGGCACAACTTGACCCACATCTGACGTCCGCAAAAACTCGAAACGGTTAAGGGGGACCGACAGAACAACAGGGTAAAACCTATACCAAGAGTTCTGAGCGTCCGGAAACGCGGAGGGGCTAGGAGAGCCGCCAGAACCATATTGTAACTCGAAACCAGTCGAATTGACTGAACACAGAAACCTAACTAAAGCTCCTAACCACGAGCAAAGATTCTAATGTAGATACAAATAAATGGTTATGAAAAGTTCTGAGCGTCCGAAAACGCAGGGGGGCTAGGAGAGCCACCAGAACCATATTGTAACTTGAAACCAGTTGAATCGACTGAACACCGAAACCTAACTAACGCTCCTAACCACGAGCAAAGTTTCTAATGTAGACACAAATAAATGGTTATGAAAAGTTCTGAGCGTCCTAAAACGCGGAGGGGCTAGGAGAGCCGCAGAACCATATTGTAACCCGAAAACAGTCTAAGCGACTGAACAAAAGAAACCTAACGAAAAGCTCCTAACCACGAGCAAGGTTTCTAATGTAGGTCCAATTAAACAGTTATGAAAAGTTCTGAGCGTCCTAAAACGCGGAGGGGCTAGGAGAGCCGCCAGAACCATATTGTAACAAAAGAAAAACAGTCAAAGTTTCTAATGTGACTGAACAAAAGAAACTCTGACTGTCCAAAAAAGCTCCAAAAGAACCAGTTAGCAAAGTTTCTAATGTAGGTACAATTAAATAGTTATGAGAAGACCAAAACTCTGACTGTCCAAAACGTGAAAGGCTGTTAGCCAAAAGAACCAGTTAGTAACCCGAAACAGTCGAACTGACTGAACAACAGAAACCCAACTAAAAGCTCTCGTAACGAGCAAGGTTTCTAATGAAGGTAAACTAAATAAGTTCTTTCGTTAGACCCAGAGTTTCCCAAAACGTAAACGGCTAGGAGAGCCAAAAGAACAAGTTTGTAACCTGAAAGCAGTCGAACCGACTGACAAACAAAACCAAACGAAAACTCCCATTAGAGAGAATGGTTTCGTTAAAAGGTACAACTAGATAAGTTCTTTAGTTTTAAAAGGGGTTGAATGGAGATGGTCATTTCTAAAGGAAGTCTTTGTGTGCGTCTTGAAAAAGACACACTACCTTACCGGCTAAAAATCGTAAAGATGGCTTACGATTTCGCCCCGATCAGAAACCCAGGTGCGGTTTAAATAGGGAGATAATTGAAAACTCGTTCCAGCTGTGCGCCTCCCGCAGGGAAGGCGCAACACCGCCATCTGGCAGTGAATCTGGGGAACAACCGTGACAATGTTGGTGAAAATGAATCACAGGTTCAACATTATTTCCGTCATATGATGGACTTCTTACCAGTGGTGTATAGTAACGAAGTAGAAATACATCGTCACTGTACTTAAGTCGTTTTTTTGGGTATCTGTACTTTACTATTTCTATTTCTGACGACTTTCACTTTTACTTCTCTACATTTTCCAAAGAAAACTGATAATTTCCCATAAGTATATTCGTTACTCGTTACTACAACAAAATAAAATCGAAAGACATTTGGTAACCAATGATTTTGAAACACAACTGCAAGAAGTTAGATCATTGGTTAATCATGTTAATGCGCAAGTGCAAACAGGTGGTCTCAAAGCCGTGGTTAAAATTCAAATTTCATTCAAGTCCAGACATGTCGATGGACTAGTACGTGAATCATTGGGGAAGAAGACTTCATGATGGAGATTGATTTGGAAACGGCACCTGTTACTCTGGTGGCAACAAACGACCGGAATTCTTGGTCCTGCTTTTCTCTACAGTGGCTGGAGCTGGAAGTGGGACTAACGAGGCTGTCAGTTAGTAGGCTAGCAGTGAGAGGGGACAGGTTGAAGGAGCGCTGCAAAGCATGTGACGTTAGCGTTTGGGTAAATTAGTGTAATAATTAGTATAGGAAATGTTACATATGGTCATTGACTAGTGTTGTTGAGTAGCTTTTAAATCCTGTAGCTAAAGTTGTGATGCTTAGAAACTGTCTCTCTCTCACTGCAGTCTGTTTCAGAGAAAGCATGTACACCAACTTAAAAAATATGGAGAGCTGACATCAACAAAGAGAAAGAGGGCTGAGACTCCCTCGACTTCCTCCTCCACCAGCAGGCAGACCACCATAGTGAACAGCACCATGTCTCAGAGGTATAACAGCACCCCAGTCTCAGAGGTATATCTTTGTATATATTGTGTATCTTCAGTACCCTTCTCCATCACTGCTGCTGTAACCCCCCTTTACCCCCCCCTCCTCTTATCTTATCTTAGGTCCATTGACAAAGCTGTCATGAAGTATGTGGCCCATGGGCTCCAGCCGTTTTCTGTGGTTGAACAAAAACCATTTAAAGTTTTTGTGAAGGATCTGCTGCCTAATACAAAAATGATGACACGGGTGACCCTGCGCTCCATGATCGATGATGCCTCCAAGAAAATCAAGAAGGCGGTGACTGAGGCCATGAGGGGAGTTGACCACATCGCCACCCCCACGACTGCTGGTCTGTCAGAAGGCGGAGCTTCATTGGTGTTACTGCCCATTGGATTGACCCTGACAGTCTCCAAAGATGCTCAGCAGCCTTAGCCTGTAAACAGCTGAGAGGTTCACACACATTTGATGTGTTGGCAAGCGCCCTGAATGACATCCATTCCGAGTTTGAAATTCGGGGGAAGATTGTAAGAACAACAACAGACAACGGCTCCAACTTCATAAAAGCTTTCCAGGTTTTGGTGAAGATGAGAACAACAATGTAATCGGAAGTGATGGTGATGCATCTCAACAAAGAGAGGATGGAGATGATCAAGACGAGGCTGAATAAGTGGAGTTTGTTGATGTGTCAGCTCTTCTGAATGAAGCGGCACCAGCGCTGTGCTTGTCACCTACTCAACCTAATAGCTACGGTTGCTAATGGCCACAAAAGCAACATCCAGTGAGGCATACAAGAAAGTGTACCATTCAACATTTGGCAAGTGTAATGCACTTTGGAACAAATGTGGAAGATCCACACTTGCAGCCGAAACTGTTGAAGATGTGTGCTCCCTCCAGCTGTTGTGCCCGAATGCTACCAGGTGGAACTCCTTGATCCTGGCAGTGGAAAGACTGCTGAGGATCATCAAAGACAAGGGAGAGGGGGCCATCAGAGTCATCTGCACAGACTTGAAAGTTCCAATGTAAATAGGAATTATGGTTTTATTATTTCATAATTGATGAACTGTCTGTGTTTCCCTACCCTTTATTGGGCACTAATAACTGTTTCACAGTTGTATCCCAACTTCCACTTATCATTGGTCCATTTAGTTAAAGCTGCATGAGATAACTTTGGCACATTTTGAACTTTGGCACCACCTCTGGTTGTGATAAAAAACTGCAGAAGGGTTTTCTTTTCTAATCTTAACCTTTATTAGCCTACCTCTCTGGGACTCCATAATGCATGGCTGATGCTGCCTTAAGGTACTGTCTCAACTCTTCTTCCTGTGTTGCATTAAACACCTGTCTGTGGCGTGAGTAGCCAACAATGATGGATAATGTTTCTGTGATCCCTGCTGCCTCCAACTTCCTTTTCTCCCTGACATATCAGTGGAGTGTAACACAGCAGATGCCGTAGCTCTTGACAACACCCCTAACTGATTTAAGCTTGGCAACCTCAGCTGCTGCCATCTGTAGGACCTCCGTAGTCACTCCCCTGTCTGTGGTCCTTTTCCTATTTCTCATCTTCCTGTGAAAACAACAAAAGCATGCTGTTCACTGCTTTGCTGTTTATATTTACCATCTTATCATTATATATCATTGTATATGCGTTTGATCTGTCTTTTTTATATATATATACAGTATATATTGTGGTGTCCCTTGGGGTTGGGCGACACTCACAGACCTTTGCAGAGGGTTTAGGCAGCTAAATAACCCAGAGGAGGCAGTCATATAAACAAAATGATAATTTATTAAACAAATCTTGACCAACACAAAAAGGGTGGGGTCTTTGGGGGAATTCAAACATAAAAAGTCCACAGTCCTTACTCGTCTTTGTAATCCATAATCCAAAATCCAATCCAGTTACTCAAACAGTCCAAACATCGGTACACAAGCGGGGCCCTCAAACAATCCAATTTGAACACAGGCAGCAATCCAAAAACACTCTCCCAAAAACACTCTGCGACACACTTCACAACACTCTCAAAAACCACCAACCCACTCCCTCCCATTGTGACAGAAGTCAGTCCTTTAAATAGGCCTCCAAATGGCCTTCAGCTGTCTGTAGTCCCAATCATTTGACTTAATTCAGGTGTCGGTGTGGAGCTGGGAAATTTAGTTTTTTCCTCTCCAGTGGCTCCCAAGAATTAAAGAGGCAGGCAACCATTTCCTCGTCCTGCCTCTTGGGATGCCACAATATATATATAGATATATTTGTCATTGTATCATGTGTGGCTAGTTGCTGTACAATTATTTATGAAATTTCCTGATGATGAGAACAATAAAGCACCTCTATTACTACTACTAGTACTGCTTTATATTAGGTGGCATATTTGTAACACTGTGTTAAAACAACCCCCGCCAGGTGGAGGCTGCACGTTTGCCTGGCTAGCCAGCCCCGCTAGCTAGCATGACAAATCACAAGTATGCAAACTGTTAGTCAATAGGATGGTGATTAAAATGACATAGATTTGGATTCCTTGACATCACAGTAATTGCAAAACACTTACACATATTCACTTTCAGGTGGGTAAAACACACTTTTGCATGTAGCCCTTGGACTGTTCTGCTCCAATTCCCTGGCTTTCAGCTTAAATAAGGGAGGGTAGGCTCTGGTCATATGACATGAAATACGTCACTGTAGCTCTGGTGCAACCACATAAAAATTATGTGTTTATTTGTACCCTACGTAGTTTGATCCCCGTTCTCCCTTACCTCAAGTATAGATATAAATACATAGATGCCTCATTCACCCAGTTCATATACGTATGCACAGCCGCCATATTGGGGCGGGCAAGATCTGCATTTAAACAAACATATGTGTATTGAGAGATGCAGACTTCCTCTGATAAAATCTACTGTAACTCGCTTAATTTTCAACCAATTTTCCTGACATTAGGGCTTGTTATAAATGTGAGACATTTCTGCATAACATGCGGGTTACTTCATTTCCAAAATTCACAATTGTTGAGTTTCCTCAATGATTTTCCATAGAACCTGGCTGTGAACATGGTAGGAAGAGGAATTAGTCATCTAATTCATTGTCTTATTGGTATATTGTAATTGTGTGTGTGTGTGTGTGTGTGTGTGTGTGTGTGTGTGCGTGTGTGTGTTGAGATAATAAATGGTTAAATCCATACCTTACGTGGCTTCCGCAACACCTGTGTCTGTGACAGTTAGCCATATTTAGGCTAGTCTACTATACACTGTACCCAGCAACATCCCAGGTTGTCATTAGGAAATTATAAATAAAAAGTCATTTGTTTTGTTGATATGGCCTTGTTTTTTGTCACAGGTTTCCCAAGGATCAAGGCACTAGAAGAGCCTGGGCCATAGCTGTTAGACGTAACAATTTTGAGCCAAATGACATCACAGTATTATGCAGCTGTCATTTCAACCCAGATTATTTTGACAGAACTTGGTGAAATATTCGTCTGAAGGAATGCGTTATGCTTGCAGTTTTTACATCCTTTCCGGATCATCTGAACAAAGTTAGTATATTTTCAAATCATAAAGTTATGGTGTTCTTTATTTGAAAGAATGTTAATACAGCCTCCATATATAAATGCGGGAGGCCGTATTAACATTCTTTCAAATAAAGAACACCATAACTTTATGATTTGAAAATATACTAACTTTGTTCAGATGATCCGGAAAGGATGTAAAAACTGCAAGCATAACGCATTCCGCAGGTCTAGTGGTTTCAACGTCCAACGCTGGCCACGGCGACCAGGGTTTGATTCAGAGTCGCCAGACTCAATACAATTCTATAATGAATATGATGCTGTTACCACAGCTGGCAATGCAAATGACAGTGTTTTTAGTAAATGGTGTATTGCATTTAAATGTATTAAAAGCAGTAAAACACATCCAAGATGTGCAGCTCTGACCTAATAAGGTTATAATAATCAGAGCTATCAACCTGATAAGTTTATAACAACCATCCTCTACTGCTTTCTTGGCAGCTTCAAACAATACAAACTTAATCAGCTCTGACATTTTGACAACTCATGTATAACAGGCATTTTACATATAATAATCACTGGTTTTCACTGGTCTGTGAATTGAAGTTATGCAGAAATTTCTCACGTTTGTAACAAGCCAAATGTCACGACAAGTGGTTGAGAATTAAGCGAGTTACAGTAGATTTTATCAGGGGAAGTCTGTATCTCTCAATACACACGTTTTCTCACATAGACTGCTTCAGTGCAGAGATTATTGCAAAACCCTGCTTATATGCAATCAAACATGACAGAACAAAACATCAAATGCCAAAACTATGGAAGCAGGGTGTATCTAAAGTGTGTGGAGATTTAAAGGGGTGTGTGGAAGCAGAGGCGTTGTTTGTCAACAGGCAAGGCAGGCAACTGCCTGGGGCCCCCAGGCCGTTAGGGGGCCCCGAGGGCCGACAAACTGTACCCCACAGCAATGTCCTTTTTTTATTTTTATTTTTTTAAAGACTATAACGTTGTATTTAATTGCTTGACATCTAAAGTGACCAGCTGGATCACGACAGCAATGTCTCAAAATGTGGCAACCGCAGACAGTGACTGCAGCAACTCCCTCCCCTTGGCTTAAACAACCAATGGGTTTGCAATGACATCTCAGTAGGAAACCTCCCTAAAGGGGGCCCCATGTGACGTTCTCTCGTCTCCAAGTTTGAATCAGTCAGTCGAATGAATCCAGAAATGAAAACTGATGAAGAGGAGCTATGTTTCTAAAGCGAGAAAATAAAGAAATACAGTGGTAAGTGGAACAGATAATAGCAGATAATTATGATTAAGTAAAAAATAACTGAATGCTGAACGAATAAACACCATTAGTCTAACGCTAGCTGCTGCTAGCATTTTACCAGGAGACGGGAGAACGATGCTAAGCTAGCGGCGTTAGACTAATAGTGTTTATTAAGTTTCACGTTTTTTGTTAGTTCACCTAGCTATATGTGTGCTAGTAGTTAGTAGTTAGACAGCTATGTTTGATGTTTTTCTATACTGTGCACCCTGAAAGCTGAATGTTTTGTGTCATTAGCTAGCCACTGGTTACCGTGTCTTGCTGTTTTACAATTACACTAGCTAGTAGCTAGTTAGCTAACGTGTAGATTGCTGGCCGGATAATGTTAGCTAGCTAGCAGAGCTGGACCCACTAACGTTATATCACTTTATCTCTCCTCAGGATCATTATGTACGTTTCTGACAGCAAAAGGGAAGGATAAAGTGCCCCCTCCAAATGCTGATAATGAAAACTAAGTTCAGTATTACACTTTAATTGATAACATGCCATGCCCTCTAAATATTCATTATGATAATATATACCCTGGTTTTGTTTTTTTGTCATATCAGTTCCGTCAACGTCCACCTCCAGTGAGACAGCAACACCTGACCATGATGAAGATAACACGTCACCCCCTACCTCAAGCAGTAGCATCACCACCACTATAAAATGCTTGACCACATCAGAAGACCCTGCACAATGGCCAAGTGTCCTAGGCCATACTGAACTGTGCGCAATAGTAACAAGAGGACCTATACAGGTCAAAGATATAGTCTTCCCCAGAATTTTGAGAAAAATCCACGTAGATTCACAAAGGAACACTACAAAATGGTAATGAAAAATGGGAAGAAGATACAGCGAACATGGCTTCTGTATTCAGTTGGCACAGACTCAGTCTTCTGTTTTGCGTGCAAACTTTTTGGAAAACTGGACAATGCACTAACCAAAGGGGGATTTAGACATTGGAAGAACCTAGCTAGTCATTTAAAGGAACATGAGTATTCAAAGACACACATTACCAATATGAAGAGTTGGCATGAACTCCAGATGAGGCTCAAAACTAAAACAGCCATTGATCAGATTTTGTCATGTTTAGGTTTTATTTTTAAAAGTCTCACTTTAACGTATCTTGTTCTGAGCTGTTTTGTATTCACATCACCAGTAAAATATTTGAACTGTGATCCTGTCTCTGAGTCGTGCGATTGAGTCCTCAGCCTAGTGGTTGTTACTTACACACTGACCTTACATGTGTACACAAAACTCAAGATAGATTAGGGCTGGACCAAGCGTACATTTTTCATTGGTGTCACATTATTTATAACATAATGGCGATGAACGCTGGTTGGAGGGGCCCCCTGGGAATTTTTGCCTAGGGCCCCACCAGACTCTAGCAACGCCCCTGTGTGGAAGGCATCGGTCTCGGCAGCTAATCAGGACGATTAGCGGCCACGCCTACTGGCAGAGCAGCAAGCGTGTGGTCCCGTGTCTGATAATCACATCTGTGTGCTTGAAAACTGCTCTGCTCTCTTCAGTAGGTGGCTGGAACCAGAAGGAGAAGGCGTGAGAGACCGCGGAAAGAAAGAACAAAAAGTGAAAGTAAACGGAACTGAATAGTTTCCGGCTAGTTAAAGAGTTTGTTTGTTTGTGTTTATCAGTTTATTGTTTTAAGGTCCAGAACCCGTGAGGGCGACGGACGAATTTAGTTTCTGTTGTGAAAGCTCCCGGTCTCGTTCTCTGCACGTGTCGGTGTGCAGAGAACTTATCTGCTAATAAATACAAATCCGGTCCGTGGACCAAAGAATCCACTCAGTCTCCAGACTGCTCTGTTCCCGTCCAGGGATTGTCACGTTGCGTGTGACAGGGTGTTATCTTTATTTTTGGGGTTATCAGGCTGCCACCTGAGTGAGCACTGTTCTCCGGCCCATATGCAATTTATACACTTAAGGCTTTAGTGCCCTCTAGTGGTCACATTGTTCACAGCAGCTCACCACTGGACACAATAAACATTTTGAGGTTTTGTATTAAAAAGCAGAAAAAAACATTTGCACAAGTTATTTGTGGGTGTCGAAGACGATGAGAATGCAAGGGTTGTATACAAATGTTACTCATTTTAATCATCTCTTACAAGCTTTCTATTTGAAGTTACTGGTGTTACTTTGTCTTTTTCTACTTTTTTTTGCTAGCTGGTAGCCTTTTAGCAATTTCGGTAATAAGGATCATATAGATAGCCAAACAACTTGGTTTTAATCTAGGCGCATTAGACACAAGTTATGGATATAGCCCTATTAACATAGCAAGCTGTATTTAAATTGAGTAATTAGTTCTCTCCACTGGAAGCCAATTTTTGAGGAAAGGAAATGATGGAGTGATGTTCTCGCCGACAACACACTAGGGGTGGGTGATACCACAAAATTTGGTTTCGATCCGATACCAAGTAATACCAGGGCCAGGATCACCGATATCGATACCGATACCGATCCTTTTTATTATTAAAAGCGTATAAAAATTTACTTTCATGTAGGGGAGAGCAATGTGTCATGATTTATGAGGTGAATGCATCATTAATAGGCTACTTCTGAATACATTTTCACTACCACCAAATTATTTGCCAAACATTAAGCATTTTTTAGGTATATACATTTTTTCAATTCCTTTAAATTCATTAATTTAGATAACATGTTTGAATGTCTGAATATAGTCTGCTACAGTAACAGCTAATTATGACAAATTACAGTTTGAAAATGTAACATTAACCAATGCTGAAGATCCAATTTGACTAAAATACCATTTCACTACTACACAGGGCCGTGCACAGACATTTTGGGGGGCAAGGGGCTCAAGCAAAAAAAAAGGGCACTCACCCCACCGACACGCACTATTCCCACCCCGATGTTGCCACACCGCCACCATCCATAATCACACACTATGTTCATAAAATGGGACTGTTTAAATTCTACTGAAACATATTCCATGAAGAAACCACAGATTTGATGTAGTAATGCAAGTCAGTCAGTGTAAGTAATGCAGTCAGTCAGTGTTCAGTTGTTTAGACCAATTCAGTCACATTAGATCAGTGGCTTCTTTGAGAAAGAACCTGGGACCTGTTTTACCTTTCATTATAAGTAATGATAAGATTCTTGATCAGCAGTCCTTCTCTGACATGCTTCCTTCTGTTTCATGTTCTGTATCATTTTGTTACACTGTTACACTGTTATATATTTTATAAATTAGACATATGGTACAACTACTGAACTACAGTTTGATTTTAGTAACATGTTTTTGAGCATCACACAGAGGAAAATAAACCATAGTATTACATTATATTCAAAAACGCACGCACGCACGCACACACACACACACTACTTAAACACACTCATATATGTATTACATATATGCATATGGCTGAAAAACTGATCCAGGGTCAGGGAGGTGAGAAGTATTTTGCCTTTCATTGGGAGACAGATGTATTTGCCTCTTCTATAAAGAAAAAGGGGTGACTACACTAAACTAGCAAAACTATGCAAAACGTAACTACCTGCTTCAGAAATTAATTGCATATTTGTAAGTTGTCCTGCATGACGGAGATAACGTAGTTTTAATGATAATTAGACTAGCTTACTTGTTCGCGAGTACCGAGGCTAGTGATGATGACATTACAGCGTGAAGTCCTACTGACCTACTGTATATAACATAAAAAGTAAGTGTGGAGGGCGTCGGTCTCGGCCACATGGGAGTGGCATGGTTGTCTTTGTTTTTACATGTTGTGGAGGCCTTTGGAGCAGGGATACTTTCTGGGGGCAGGTTTGGCACTCTCACATGGTGAAATTATCATTTAATTGGTGTCAATCAGGTAATTGACGTGGAAGTCAATTGACTGATTGGGTTTGTGTGTGAGAATGTGAAATGTTTGGTGTTGAGTGATTGTGATTGGGTGAGTGATTGCCTCACAAGTCCCACCTGAGCCAGGCAGAAAGTAAGCCTATTTAAGAGCAGGTGGGGCGAGTGGGGAATCAGTTAGTCTATTGTCTTTGTCATTTATGTGTCTGTTTCCTGAGAGTTAGTATTGTCATTATGTGTGAATGTTGACAGTTGGTCTTGTCCATTCATTCATTCATTCATTCATTCATTCATTCATGTGTGTGTATATTGAGTTAGTCTTTGTCTGGTAATTTGTGTGTGTGAGTACGCGTGAATGTGTATTGTGTATTATTGTGGAGTGTTGGTGTTTGATGTGACTCTGTCGGGCATGGTGGCGCATTTCTGTAATCCAAGCTGCTGGGAGGCGGAGTCTGTGGAAAGTTGAGTTCTGTGCATTTGTTGAAAGTGACTGACTAGAGTGCTTCCTGTGTGTGTGGGAAAGAGGGAGAGGGGGCGCCCTGAAAGAGTGTCCGCCTCTCGCCCTCGGTGTGATTGGAAGAGAAAAGAGGGTCCGCCACTCGGGCAGTGGAGTGTTTCTGGACAACGGCCCGAGAACTCTCACTGAAAGAGTGGAGATTGAGTGTTGTGTGTTTAATGTGAATGTATGAAGGCGGAAGAACTTGAAAAGTCAAAGCTGCGTTCTGACTGTCTGTGTTGTGTGTTCCCCGGAAGGGGATTCCCCCTTGGAGGAGGTGGGGCTTTCGTTAAGTTTAGATTATTTTAGCTTGTTATTTTAGTTTGTTGTTTTTGCCTGAAAGCTTCACGGAAAGTAGGGTGAAGACTTTGTGCTTGTTTTATTCTAACCTGCTCTCCCACTGTCTCTCTCCCATGTCTGGGGGGGAGAGAGGAAAAAATAAAAATCTGGTCCGTAGACCAAAGAATCCACTCCGTTTCCAGACTGCTCTGTTCCCATCCAGGGATTGTCACGTGGTGTGTGACTGTAAGTAAATGTTTAATCGTGGTTTCATAATTAAAACAGTACCTACCTGAGTGATATCATTCACCGTAACCGAACTGGGGCTGGGAATGCGATGCTTTTCATGACCAGTTGTATTCGGAATAAGGCGTAGTTGCGTATTCTACTTCTGGTCTCATACCGCATTCCATTGACTGGTCAGTTCGGAACTCTGAAGGTTGATATCTCATCTCTTTAATCAGTATCATACGCCTGTTCTGTATATCATCTACAGGCCATTGTCCCAGTGTTTCAGGTATTTCTGGAGTATATGTTTATTTTCATCTGGACCAGCAGGTAAATTAATTATTCAAAATCCAGGCCAGCATAGGTGGATAAGTTTGAGCCCCTCAAAATGGCTGACATCAGTCTGCATCTGATTGGTCCTGGTATGGGCAAAAAAAGAAACAGTATTTGTTCAGACGTGTCTCACAGGAAACATCTGGGAACATCCAGGTGACGCAAACCTAAGAACTGCAGGGACAGACATGGCCCTCAACAGGTGGGGAGTGCAGCACAATAAATACTGTAATGAGCTGAAATATGAGTTTGCCTTCGAAGTGCATGTGTTTTATAATGCCCCTTGCCCTACCTTGGATGGAACTTTGTCATTTTCTTTCTTTCTTTCTTTTCTTTTCTTTGTCTATTTCAAATAAATATTTCAAACTCCCACTGTACAGTACAAGTCAATCAATGAAATCACAAAATAACATTGCAACTAAATGCGCCCCTGCTCTCGTAACACACACAAGCAAATGGAAATAATATCTCAATAGCTACTGATATACAGCTGCAACACCAAGGTGAAATGGTTTAGTCCCTTGGCCCTGCATTGATGGGCAATCGTTTAGTCACACAATCGTGTCACACACACATTGAGGTACATTGCCAAAATGAAAAGATCAAAGCCTTCTGGATTTCAGTTTAGAAAAAAAGGAGAAATGGGGAAAAGATAAAGGTATGTGTTATGTCATCGCATCATGAACATTGTGTTACGTTTTGAAGTAGTCTAGTAAATAATCATGCTAGCTAGGTATTGCATCAATTGCTATAATAAAGTTAATGCTAACTAGTAGCTCAAGCACTTAGCTAACATTACACTGGTTATAATGATGCTGAACTTTCTCTAAAAAACGCCTTTCTTGACTATCATGAACATTTTCTGTGAATTTTTTGGGGTAATAATAGCACTATACTGCATCACTATGAGCTTCCTACTAGCTAGTTAACATGCATATAGTCCAGCTAAACTAGCAGCAAAACAGCATAAGCTATTTTAAGTCTGGTTTGTGCATAATTAACTTTCAGCCATTATTGAAAAGGTGCAACTCCGCTGTGTTCAATTTAGTTTTATTTGTGTGCACCTTCAATTTTTACATTGGTGTGCAATATGTTTCAGTGTTCTTATTTATTGTCTTGGATAGCAGCTCCTTATTTTTGTGCCTTTTAAAAGAAACATGCTATTTCTATTAATCTATTTATTTTTATGTATTGTTCAATTTAAATGTGTTATTTGTATATATTGTAGCAAGCATGTGCAGTGGGGTGGAACAAGAAGACGAATGGAGTCAGGCAGCAATTTAAATGTGGCTACATGCTTCGTACACCGCAAGGCCCCATAGCCACTTTGTAATAGAGTAATGATGATGATATCTGTTCACCATACACTGCACAACCCCAGATATCCCAATGAACACTTTTAGAATGAAATTACAGGGAACTGCACTGAACAGGACACAAACGTTGGTCGTGGTGGCATTACCCTCCAGCTCACCGCGACCATCGGTTTTACATACACAGATTCATAACCAATAACACACACAACATGGTTTACAACACATAACACTAACTAACACAGGGGGAACAAACAAACACACAACAATGTTCCCCCACAATGCCCTGCACACATATTTGCATATAGCGACCCACCTGGATCGCTACAATATCTTGGATTTTTACAATTTAATATTTGTGTGCAATATTTTTCAGTATTTCTTTGTCTATTAATATATTTCTAATAAAAGGGGTGCCTATTGCGCCTTGTTACAACAAGGTACTTGTTTTGCATGGCCTCCATGGGGCTTGCGAGGGTATGACTGATCTCGCCTAGGGCACTAAGTGAGCCAGGACCGCCACTGTTTATGATGAATGAAGTCAATTTCCAACTGTTCTGTGACTTGTGAGAGGTGAAATAACCAGTTTCCATTAATAATTAGAATATGAAATAAGATCCTGGTCGTAAAAGACTATTCTACACCCAATAATCATATTTCCATAAAAATGCATGTCCGCGAGGTCCGCAGTGGACGACAATTCCCAGATTACAACTCACATGTGACATGTATGCTAGATAACATATCACACGTAGGATAGTACTAGCAGCGCGTTGTGGCTAAGGATATATCGGGACATTCAAAATAGTTTGCATCAAATGTTTTACATCGATAATAGCCTAATCTAAAATGTTAGCATGGCTAAATAATGCATCAGGAAAAAGAAAAAGAAATAATCAGGATAATCCACCACTGGCTAGCTCCGGCGCAAACTGTCCGTTGAAGGAGAGCGTTATCACAAGCGATGGAGTACTGTCAGACCGTCCAAATTCAAGCACTGACTCAACATTAGCCATGGTTTTGGCCAAACAAATTTACACAGATTTAGCAAGGAGATTTAGGGACCTCTAGCAGAACAAACAGAATTTCCTCATTGTCCCATGAGTGAATGGGAAATCACAAGTCACATATAAATATAAAAAATGAAGACAAATGGGTCCGTAAGTTACACATTCATTCTCATACAGTTCCATATCTCACACATTCCAATTATTCCAAATATGATGGGAGTCAATTGTCAAATAATGTACAAAGACAAACTACACAACAAAATAACCCAGACTAACTTCAAACATCTTTTCTGGCCAGGCTTTGACATTAAGATAATTAAATAAAGATGAATATTGACTTGGAAGGTCTTTATTTTTTAACGCAATGCTAGTGAAATGGCCAGTTTTGGTGGCAAGCAAGGAGACAAAAACATTTTGATAGTGAGAGAAAATGAGCTAATAGTCAGGGAATATTATCAGATATTTGGCCAATCTTGGAATAAATTCCTTACCAAGAAATTTCTTCACCAATGTGTTTGTAAAGGTGTCTAATAACACATATAAAAAGATTTAAATTCAACTCCCATAGGAAAACCTGTGACAGCTGCTGAAAGTTGGGGTACCTTATCTGTGAAAAATGTAAAATGTTTATTTCTGCCTTAAGTACCTTGTGAGGGGTCAAACTAGGGGTTTTTCATGATTCTGAATCGATTGCAAGCATTTATTTTGCACTAAAACCACTCCTTGGTGGAAAAACGGCCACGCCCACCTTTCCCGCTCATCGCAAACCCTTTTTTTTGTGAAAATAAATATGGCTGGGTGCATGTAAATTAAAAAGTAGCTTTATTCGTTTATTTATTCAGGTAGTTGCGATGGTAACTACTTATTGTTTACTGGTAACTGTTGTAGTTGGTTGGCATTCTCAGAAAGTGAGTGGTAGGTGCCAGACATGCTCAAGCCATTTGCAACCCACACATATCAAACAACAATATTCACCACTCAATATTCACCACAAGATACTGCAAGAAGATTTTACATCTGATATGTAAGTATTATCTACATTTTTTTTACAACTGGAAATATTTCATGTCACTACATTGATAATATGCATATATAAATATTATATAAGGTGTGTACTATCATCAAATTATCTTACTTGTTAGCTAGCTAACACCAGGTAACATGGTTAGCTAGCTAACTCTCACTTGTGTATTACAAGTGCATCTGATGACCGTTTTACTTGCTTCATTGCTAGCTGACTGCTTCATGCTAACGTTAGCTAGCTAGCTAGCTTAAAGTGGTTTCTCTCGGTTTCTCTAGGGCTTTTTGCAGTTACTGTAAATCCCCTACTCTCTCCTAAATAAAACACATTAGAGAGAAGATATTTGTCCACATGACAAAGGATGCCTTTAATGTTGCAAGAATGATTATGACTCATTTTTGACAAAAAATGAAGTTACTGCCTTTTTCCTTTGTAGGGCATTACAGTCTAGCAGTATGGACGTAGACGTTATTCCTGCACCTCCGCTCAATTGCTTCATCTGTGAAGGCCCGGAGACGCCAGCTCAGAAGCTCGCACAGGCAACTACTAAAGGCTACCCTACTCTGTTTGCGTATGCAGAAGCAGTTAAAGATGCTACAATTTTGGAGCGCATGAAGGAGGCACAAAATGTCCGAAGACTGAGATACCACATGGAGTGTAGACGTGATTTGTACAACAAGTCTGTCCAGGTCACCACGAAGTCAACTCGTGCATCAGAGGCAGAGAAAGAGTCAGCACAGATGAAGAGACGACGCACTTGCTCTGGGTTCAGTGCATCTACTGCATGCAGTTCTACAAGTTCATGGTCTGTTCAGCTTCTGTACAAGAATGTATGCATTCTTTGCAACCAGCCCGCTCATCTCTTCCCAAAAAATCCAAAGATTGCTAGAAAGAGATACCAAGTTCCTGACAATTTGACTGCGGATGGACTGAAGACAAGCTTGCTGAAGACAGCACAGGGTCGCAAGGACGATTGGGGCACTGAAGTCATTGGCCGCCTGGAAGGGATCAACGACTTGGTAGCAGAGGAAATCCTGTATCATTTGTGCTGCCAAGTTCTTTTTGAGACGAGTGGTCATTACTCCAAGACTAAAGATGTAGGAAGGAAAACGGATGAGGAGTGAGAGGCTGTTTTCTATGAACTCTGCGAATGGTTAGACTCGGAACTCGAGCATGAATGGGTGAATGACATTTTATATGACCAAGTCCAGCGCTTTACAATGCTGCAGCAGTTTGATCAGTCACCAGATAAGCAGTCTCTCATATTCAAAGAAGTGGCTAAAGTCAAGATAAGCTCATATTCAAAGAAGTGGCTAAAGAAATACCATGACACATTGTATTTCACATCACAGAAGAGGAGGGCAGCATTCTCTCTGTGCCTATCTCCAAACCCGGGACTGGATGCTGCTGCAGAGCATGTCTTTGGACCCCAGTGACTATGGATGGATGGTAGGGGTTCATGGTTATGAGCCAGTTCCAACACTAGACCCCATGGCTCCTGAGGAGCTACTCCGGTTCACAAGCTGTAATTGTAATGGAGATCGCAGCAACCGGCGGTGCAGCTGCAAGAAGAATGGTGTCAAGTGTATCTCAGCATGTGGAAATTGTAAAGGCATTACACGTATGCATGTATGCAATAATTGTATTCATGATGGTGTAGTCTGGAGAAGACTCAGACCTTGACTCATGAAGCATTTGACATTGTGGATCAGTATTGTTTTCTAACTAATATTCGAGATATTGAAATAAACTAATAAAGCTTTTTAATTTACATGTAAATTAAAAAGTCGTTTTTTAACTGTGTGGCTGTTTTTTCCACCAATTTTTCACAGATACATTCACCAACTTTCAGCAGCTGTCACGGGTTTTCCTATGGGAGTTGAATTTAAATCTTTTTATATGTGTTATTAGACACCTTTACAAACACATTGGTGAAGACATTTCTTGGTAAGGAATTTATTCCTAGATTTTTTTGTATTTCCCTGACTATGTACTACTTGGTCACAATAGCTAACTAGATAGGCAGCCGAAGCACTGGCTGATATTAGCGAACGTTAGCCAGATCCACATTCAACTGTCAGTATGGAACTTCCTTTTTGTTGCATAACAACCATTTCTTGTTTGCCCTGCTGAGGTACTACATACTCTGGCAGAAAGATGGAATGTAATTAATTTACTTATTAAAAATGCTGTATCGTGAATAAAGTGGTTCTATGTGGCTCAGTAGGTAGAGCATGGCGTTGGCAACGCTTAGGTTGTGGGTTCATTTCCCACTGGGAACACATATACTGAAAAATGTATGCATTCACTACTTCTTAGGTTGAGTTCAGTTGGCAGAACAAGAGGGGCATAGGTGGAAACTAATTAAAGGTAAACTCATGTATCAGGTAGTCCCCTTCCCTCCCCACTCCAACCTCTGTTCATGTCGTAATGGACTGTCCTGGAAAATGGTCCAATCTTTCTGGCAATACAATGTACAAGTCATATAAAACAGACAGGACATGGGAAAGGCTAAAAAATGAAGAAAAAAAGAAGCCCCAAAAAAACACATTTACAAAGTATGATTTATTCAGATCCGTCTGCCTTAAGAGATATTTTACACTTTGGAGACAGGCTTCTGTGATGCACTCCAGGTGTGCATCCCAAAACACAGCAAAATCAAATTAGAAAAAAAGTTTTAAAAGCCCTGTTAAGTTATAACGAAAGCTTTCACTTTTCATTGGCTTTCAGAAAGTGGGGATTTAAATCTACACAAGGACAGAGGGGAATAATTGAATGTTGTTGAATACATTTCAGGAAAATCCTTTGAATGGAATTCAATACAGGCATAGGGAATAGTCCATGAAGACCATTTTATCATTCTGTGCACATTATCAATGAATTGGCTATAAAATGATGGTAAAACATGCAGACAAACAGAAGTGATACAGATCTTTGCTGCAGAACAGTTCCTGGGTATAGATGAACAGTCTTGTGAATTCAGATAAATTCACTGCTGAAATACAATCATCGGTCATTCTGTGACATGAACTTGCACATTTTTACTATGCATGAACTAATGCACTTGCAGATCGTCTTTGAACTCCTATTGGAAATGCTCAGACAATCATTGAAATACATTGAAAAATGTGGTCAGTTCATTACAGGAAACAGGAATGCAGCATTTGTAGCACAATGTGCAGCTTTTTTTCTGCCTTATCGTTTGATTGGTGCAATATAAAATTCCAACAATGATCAGTTTTTGTGGATTTTGGCTGAGCATGTACTATTGTTTATGCGAGAAGTTTGGAAATACGAAACCATGCTTGATGAAGCCAGTCCAACATAATTCAGCACCTGTAGATCTTGTGCATGAGTAGAAATTAAGACACAAAAGCAGGTCAAGAACAAAAAGCAGAGAACAAGCCAACAGATCCAACTAAGATGGTGATTGAAAACTCAACATAATGAATAGCACACGTTTCAGAATGTACATGACACATTCCATAAGGGAGAGCAGGAGCCACTCACTGGTTTTGGGACTCAATGACACAAAAAAGACAAAAATAGTTGATTTAAAATCTTTCCAAGGACTGACCAGAAACACATTTTAAATCAATGACTTGTTAAATACAGGACCTATACAGAATATTATGCAATGGGCCTTGAACCACAGGGTATGAGATGTGTACAAGGGTACATGGCAGGAATGACTTGACCAGTAAATCACATTCCTTTAAGATTATAGGAATGAGAGCAGCATCTTATGACAATCTTTCCCAGTCAGGGAAATGCATTTTGAGAGAATACGATTAAATGGTTACTGGTATATTGTCATCATGTTAATCAGGCACCTTAATAAAACCGCTCAAGTACTACTCCCTGAACGCTGTTTTCATTTTAAAAGAATATTGACCATGCAAATCATGTTAAACCGGTCACTGCAAGCAAATGACAATGAAAAAAATATATAGCATGTCAGAAATGTGATATGAACCATTCTGAATTTTGTTGTTGTTGTTGCCTGCCTCCATCAGGGTTCCCATTCCCCAAATTAAATTTTCCATGACAGAATAATTTTAACTGATTTTCAAGGTTTTTCCATGATGCGTGGGAACACTGCCTCCATCTTGAAACTGAATATGCAATATTGTACACATTACACAACTGTGAAATTGGGGCTCTACAAGCTACATTACATTAGTTCACACTAGTTTTCAATGAGTTCACGACCATGGTGACGGCACTGCCGTTGGAATAGAAACCCGCTCCTTTAGTCTACTTCCACAGTACAGTTCACATGTCAGGAAACTGGACGTGGTAAACTCAACAATGGAGGATGAAAGGGTTATTGTGGAGGTGGAGAGGTATCCAGACATACGGGACAACCAGCAACCCAAAACGTACACACTAAAACGCAATAACGTTACATGTTAGTTGCATTTAAAAAAAACACGCTCTGCTGCATGCCGATTTTAAGAAAGTTACCTGAAATTTAGCAAAGATGGACTTTTACCCTGGTACCTAGCTAGCTAATACACTATCTAGACAGCTAGCTCACTAACTCAGGGATATGATTTTTTTCCTGGTTAATCAGGAAATGTTTATTTTCAGACATTTTTAGATACCTTGTGGATGTGTGCATGTCATAAGCATACACATTAAAAAACTTTTCACTCTTTGACATCTGATAGCAGGCAGACATTTAGCATCAGAAAATCTGTATTTCCTGATTAATCTGGAAAGATCACATCCCAGCTAGCTAGCTACTAACAAATACACCATTGCTGCAGGGCAACGGAAGAACACAACCCGCACTTCTATCACTGCAGCAGAAATATTGGCGCATTCGAAAAGAAGGGATGTCTTGGTGCACTGTCCGGTATAACCGAATTTGCACCTATAGTGTGAACGCAGGACTACAGCTACCAGGCGGTAAAGCCCTAATGGTAGAGTTCAGAAGACCTGCTACTATGATTGGCAACAATTACTTTGGCATGACTCAATGATTCAGTGACTAACAGAACATGACAGGTCATCCACGCATTAGTTCAGGAAGTCCCAACTTAAGCATTTATAGTAAACATACCAATTAATTCCTCAGCCAAGCATGTCAATAGACAGCCAAGATAACATTCAACATTCTCACACCTTTATGGTAATATTCTGTGTTTCGTGAGACCTTAACCATCACAGATCAGCTCCAACACTCCATTAGAATAATAGAAAACATTGCTCCAAAAACATGTCCTTCAACATCTGTCCCATTGTACTTTTTAAAAACTTACAAAGGCAGGGAACAGCATGGGGTAAGCATGTAGCATTATCAAACTGGCAGCACCTTTCCACATACATTACAAATTCAGTTCTGTAAGATCTACATGGAGGAAAACATGTACTGTGCAAATTTCAGACAGAACCATCTAGAAGAGACCGATACGAATTTGACCAACATTCCATTGAAGACCCATCATTTTACCCTGGCATGAATGGTGGTACAAATTCAGTTGAGGGAACGCAACATGAAAGTGACAAATCATTGGAAATCATAAAGGCCTGTTTGATGAATGACCTGTTCTTTATAGTGAATGGAGTCTCAAAGACTGTCTGGGAGATTTATGTCTTTGAAATGTCATGGAAATGCTCTTATTAAAATGAATAAATATATATACAATGGTTATCCCATAAACACAGATTTTGTGCATGATTCTGCTTTAGAATAACTTACCCTTGAAAAGCAACCAATATTATTGAATTGGTGGACCTGAAGTGAGAAGTTGCACAGCTGAAACTTGGTGATATTGGCAAGAATTCACAAGATTTAATGGTCAAGTGTTCCAATGAAAATGGAAATTAGTTTCTCTTTCACCTTGAACCAATAAAAATGAGCTTTGGGATGTGGTTTGTATCCATGATAAGTGGGAGGATTAAAGTTACAAATGTTTAAAATAAATTTTTATTCAGTAAAATAATCGTTATTCTCTGAACAACATGCTTTTGAGGACCTGGAAAATGAAGCTTATTTCAAGGAATGGATGTTGCTGTGACAACGGACTGTTCCAGAATTAAGATCAAAATCTCACTGGCATTTAACAGGACTATCATTCCAAACATTTGGCATTTCCTTTTCTGTATGACATCACATTGTCCCGTGCAGTTGTAAAATTCAACTTACATTCAAGTTAAGAGTTTCATCTGCCTTTTCCTTTTGGAAGGTTCCTTATTTGAGAATTGTACTAGACATCAAATGTCAGTCAAAACACACACAAACACCAAAAGGACAATGCAAAACAAAACCAGATCACTGCATGAGTCTAACTAAGAGCTTTTAAATTGAAAAAAATTCTCTCAAAAAAAAAAACCAACCAACCCCCCACCCCCAAAACAAAAATCTATAGCTAGCACGTTTACACATCCCATTGTGGATTACCAACCACAGAGATTAAATTGTCTGATTCAAGCCTGCTTGACCAAAAATAATAAAATCCAGCATCTAGATTGAACTGTTATCATGTTATTTTATTTTTTTGAGAGAACTTTTTTTGAGGCTGCATTTTCAACACTGTTTCAAATAGGGCCAAAATAGGGTGTACTCCACCCCCTGGAACTTCAGGTGAGTCTCCTTAATGAGCTGTAAAATGGTGATAATCTTTGTAATTCTAACATTTAAAAAAAGCTTGATGCTTTCATGAGCTTTCCCCACACATGCCATTTTGACCCGGTTGTAATAGTCCGCTTTATCAGAAGAGAACCAGGGCTTCATCCATGTAGACAGCACTGTGGAAGGGTTGGGTGCTGGAATGGGGGTGTTGAGGAGGCATTCTGTGGGGCATCAATACAGCGCATCGGCGTTGCTGCTCCGTGGCCTCTTGATCTTCTCAATGTTCTTCAGAATCATGTCGTGCAACGTTACCTGCGGCAGAACAGTTCAAGTGCATACTTGAGTATGCAAAGAATTCGCAGGACATATTATTGCTACACAATACTGAGCCACTTCAATGACATACAAGTCAGGAGTGGTGTTCACAAGGGAAGCACCGCTTTCTCGTTCAGACTCGGGTCTTAATTCCTCAACAGGTTGGATGAAAACTTGAATCACCTGTTCCAGGTGTCACTCTGGAGGCTTTCAACGGGCATTGAAGCTCCTGGCAAAAAGGCATTCTGAAACCCTCCGTGGTTCATATAATTAAAATTCTACCGAGCTAATTATGTATTCTGAGCGGGGTGAATATGGTTTTGATTCCTGTTCAAAAGTTGAAAATACAAGAGCAAGGGAGCTGCTTTTTAACTAGTGGACAGGAGAGGGCAAGGCAGAGGTGCACACTCACGTATTGGTTCCTCAGCTCTGACACAATGATCTTCAGGCTAATGTATTCCTTCTCGTCAATCTCAGTCACTGTGCGCCGATAGTCCTCCTGGGAAGCAGACATGGGAGGGGGGAGGGAGAGGGGGCAAGGATTACCAATTACCCTTAAGTTAAGAAGTACCCTGAACAGTGGGACAAGGTGAACTAGCACAAAAAGATAGTTATCTACCATTGCTAATTCTGATATATAATCCATACAGGTGTGACAGAGCATGCACATGCACATCGTATTCACACTTACCACATGTGGGTACTTTGCAATTTTGGAAACCAGTTTTGCCCTTGTGATGTAGTATCTAAGAGCACAGGGAAAGAGATCAACAGTGTTAGCTTTTGCACCTGTGTCCATATGGCATTATTTAACCATCAGAACTTTAGCACTTGTATATCCAACTTTGCACATATAAGCGATGTGTATGTGTGCAACCTCTGAATAGTGCAAATAAAAACAAAATTTGAACACAAATAGTAGTAAATAGTAAATCTATGTTTGCAAACAAGAATAACACGTGCCTAACTATGGCTATATTGATTGATATAGCCATAGTTATCTATTGATTGGTGTCATTGACTGCCATGCCATGGCCAATAAAATCATTATGGATTTCTACAAGGCCATTGACTGATTGAATGGAATAGTGGTTATTGCATTGGATGCACTGTAGCTAGGTAGCTGCTTCCCAAATACTCTTACCTGAGAGGACAATTATTTAGCTAGCTGCAGTGAAAGCATATTCAACAGCTAATATTGATATCAAGTAGAGATTGAAAATGGATGAAGACTGCTAAGTATCCAATTTGCTAATGGTCTAGCTCATTTGTATCATTTAAGGAAGCAAGCTAGAAGGTTAAATTGATTTAGCTTGCTTGTTTGCTAAACTGAGCAAGCTAACTAGCTAGCTATCAATGCATTTTCAATCTTACAAGCTAGCTAATGGGATTTACATCCTTAGTTTGTTAGTAAGCAGAACATTTTCAAAAACAGCAAATCAAAAATAGTCTGATAGCTAGTTAACTTGCTCAATCCACTGTTAATATAGCTAGCTAGCTAGCAAACCAGCAAGTTAAATCAATTTCCAACCTTATCACTACCTAAAAATAATAAAAATTAACTAGGTAACTAGCGAATTAGACACCTACCAGTCTTAATGCATTTTCAACCTCATTAGCTTGATATCTATATTAGCTGGTGAATATGCTTTCACTGTAGCTAGCTAAACGTCCTGTCAGGTGAGCAAAGCGAGTTGGGGAAGGAGCTAGCTAGCTACTGTGCCTCCTGATGTAGCGTACACCCATTACACTCATTGTTGAACACTGTTTGAACATGTTCATCTTGCTTTGCTCTTTCCATTGAAATGAGCATGAGAAGGTGAGAACCTTCTCATTCTAAGCCAAAGGGGGGGGGTTATTAGCCTTCTGGAATAGAAGACCAGGCACCATCTATAATAATAATAATAATACCTCCAGCGGGAACAAACCCCCACCTGGGGGTGTCTTTGTGACATCTGAGCTGACTAACAGCTCTGGTTGTGGGAGGGACTTCCTGTTCCCAGTGAGCCAATCAGCATTGATCGATTAGACTGATATACAGGATTTACACGTGCTCAAATTTTTCTTTGTGCAAGTCCTGACAGGAGAATGACATCACATGCCTGTGACTTCACTGGAACAGGCGCTACGGGGGAAAAGTACCTGGAGATCTGGTCCAGGTAAGACGCCGCCTCCCCTTCCACCGTCCTGAGCTCGGCTACAGTCTCCTCCTGAAGAACAAAAATCACAAAGACTCAGGAACAGCATGAATAGCACCCGCTTGTCCCCTGGTCAATCAGAGATTACCTCACCCATGCAAGTGGACAGAAGAAACAATTTGTAGAATCCCATCATCAACTTTTTCACATTAAGCATTGTACAATTTCACCAGTCTGAGACCCAGCATGCACACCCATAATCAACAATGTTTCTCTTTTGTAGTAATATATATAAAAACGTGCTTCAGAGTGGTTAACATTTTTTTTGTCCTCCAAAGTCTGTTTCCGTTCTCGAGTCAGATCCATGCTTCTTTCATAGTGGTAATGTTGCTATGTTCATTTATGTGAAGGCAACACAATGAAGCACAAAATGCTTTGTAAAATGAAAGCTTGTGTAACACAATAAAATTAAATGTTAAGAACTTTTAGGACAATAGCTCAACTACGCAATGGCATGCTAACGAAGCCTTACCTGAATTGAAACGCCAAAGTTGTTGCCATCCTCTATTCTTGGAATTAGCAACTGAACCCACATTTTGACCTAAAGCATGGGAGAGGGTATGGGAAGAGGAGAGGTAAAGTGAGAATGCAGGAACAAAAGCCAGATTCAAGTAATGGAGGCATATCTGTATTGAAGAGGTAGATACTATGACAGCAGCTGTGATGAGGTTGTTCATTAGTGGGTCACTAAGCATGAGGCCGGTAATGTTTAGTGTTCAGCCGGCCTACCGTGTTACATTTCTCAATCAGCGTCCTGATCTCAGGCTTGACCTTCTCAATAAGGTCCACCAGCTTGTGGTTACTCTTCATCATCCCACCAGGCATGACAAACACCTTGGTGCCAGCGACTGAGAAGGGGAAAGGGAGAGAAAGAGAGAGACAGAGGATATTTCTTATCATCAGTTATGAACAGTCAACTGTCGACCTGAGAATACGGTCTAACAAAGAACTACAGTTAAGTGTACACATGACCACTACTTTTGTGGTCACGTGTATACCAACACTACCTCTCGTGCAGTGAAATGGCTTGGTATAGCGTTAACCAGCAACATTTTCTGCACAAATAGCGCTAGCTATGACCACATAAACAACATTATGCTATATTTATGTACAGAATATTTAAAGGTGTCAGTCCCCTTCCAATTTAATATCATGGAAATCTATTAAATCAGACACAACTCTGAGTGACTTGTGTGGTGACACGTGCAACGTTACAACAGTTTTAGAGTTTTCAAAAATTGTGATTTGGAAGCAGACTCACATGCTTTGCTAAAGCAAAAAGTCAACAAGCCATAATCCTCCATTAATGTGGACTCACTGATGACATCCCCCCCTAAAGAAACCCATAAACTGACAAGACAGACCGAGGTGGTGATGATTTAATGGACAAGATACAACTTAGCAATTCAATTAAACTACTTTAATCATATTGCTGATTTAACACATGGAACAATAGACACAAAAACAAGCCAACAAGTAATAAGGTCACTATGCAGCTGTAACATAGGGTTGACAAAAAAAGCTCACCCTGACAATTGTCCTCCGTTGCAGCATCTTCCAGCTTCCTCTTCTTGGCATTTTGCTATAATCCAAACAGCAGCTGATTAGCAATTAATAATCTTGGCTCTACTGTTGAACACACATGCTGCTAAAACACCTAAATCCTCGTATTTATTACATTACCAAGTACTGAATAACAGAGAAAGCGGACATATGCCCATTAACCCATTAACTACACCCTTGCTTCAGATAAGGGGTCCAGCAATGGTGTAATCTCTACTATTATATGGCAGAACCCTTTGGATTACCCTCCATCTAAGCAGTAAATGACACATCGGTCAAAATGAGGTAAGTAGAAGTCCTTCCGATCATGCATCATTTATGAGAATCTTTTAAAAATCAAAGCTCTGAGGAATATTACAATGTGCCTCATTGTAAATTATAGACTTATAACTAGGGATGGATATTGAGGATCGGTTCCGTTTTGGGACCAGTTCCAATGTTGCCAGAACCGACCGGACCAGTTTCAATGTTGCCAGAACCGACCGGATTAATAGACGTTGCTACTTTCAGTTCCTCCTATCGATTCCAGAGATAAAAACACTATCGCGACAGTTTTTATTATTATTCCATTAAAGCAGTACAATTTAGTGTAACAAAAAGTTATTAAAATTAATTGTAATATTTTTTTGCCAGGTTTTTGTTTGCTCTCCGCTCTTCTGTGACAGTGAACCTTGTTATTTCACTCTCGCTTAAAAACCTGCAGAGTGTAAGCACTTGTTAACACGTTAGCACACACGGGCACCAAGCGTCGCTGTAGCCATATCGCTTAGCAATGACACTGATGAGCTGACAGTGCATGACTGCACTGAGAATTTAGTAGCAACCAAATAACCAAGCAAGATGCCCAAAATGTGGGCAAGAGAGGTAACCCTCCAACTTGATGAAACATTTGGCCGGCCACAATGTTCTATTGAGGCAGTACCCCGTGTTCGAATGTCTCAGCGCTGGTCAGTCAGCTGGAGATGGAGCCACAGCAGATCGCCCCCAGCTTCCCGCTGGTGATGTGGCTAGCAAGAGCAGCCCCTCAACCTCATATAGTAGCTAGCCAGCTAGCTTGTTAATTTAAGAAGGAAACAATTAATTCAGATACCTGAAACGCCACCTATATAGCATAATCTAGCTAAAGTAGCTTGCTGTGACTAACTGATGATGAAGATGATATATACAGTGGGGAAAATAAGTATTTCACCCCCTGCTGATTTTGTGAGTTTGCCCCCTTACAAAGAAAGGAACGGTCTATAATTTTCATGGTAGGTTCGTCTTAACAGTGAGAGACAGAATATTAAAGAAAATCCCAGAAAATTACATTATATAAATTTTAAACATTTATTTGTGTTTTATTGAGGAAAATAAGTATTTTCTGGGAAAATATTCTGTCTCTCACTGTTAAGATGAACCTTTGCAGACCAAATGAAATTTATAGACCAAGACCGTTCTGTTCCTTTCTTTGTAGCAGAGAAACAGGGCAAACTCACAAAATCAGCAGGGGTGAAATATCTGACCACAGCATTTTCCCCACTGCTATTGGCAAACTTCAGACGGGCCTGTACATGTGCCTTCTTGAGCAGGGGGCTAGGGACTTTAAATGTTTACCCATTTATTAATTATATACAGTACTGATATTGTTGTGGAGCTTTGAACAATTAAGGTGTAACAATTCCACTTGAAAATAACTTACCATCTATGATGATGACGTACAATAAATATGTTTCTTGAAAGAAAAGAAACAGAACATTGTTTGCAGCTGCAAAGTCCTTTCCAAGCACCACCTTCTGTGAATACAAACAGCCGTGTCTTCTGTTTTACAATTGGTTCTTATTCTTAAAACATACACTATACCCACATTGGCTGTTTTTGGATTATGGTAAAATTAGAAAGTTGTCCTACTAGGCAATTTTAGGGTGGGAACCAACCATAAGGGGTGACACTTCATTCTGGGATAGCAGATTGTGCTGTTGTGACTTGACATTTATCAATGTCACATAAGAATACATAATGACGAGAACGGGCCGTTCGGCCCATCTAGGCTCTTCATGTCCTAATCTAAAGAGTATCTAGTACTATATCTAGCCTGGACTTGAATAGCCCAAGTGTTTCTGCCTCTACTACCCGACCTGGCAAGCTGTCATGCACATCATGCTACACTGTTAAAACGGCACAACGGGAATCGTTAACAGAACCGTTAAGGAATCGGATCGATAACAGGAACTGGAATTGGTACTGATATCATTAAAATCATAACGATACCCATCCCTACTTATAACCTCTGGGCCTTGTGTACAAAACATTAATCTCACATTAAATTTAGCGCCCATTTTCTTTTCCCCGGAAGATTGTAACCTAGTCAGGCCTCAACAAGGTGTAAAAATGTTAACGTCTACAGGTATTTAAAACTGATTTAAAACTATCTTGCATCCTGGAGATGAAAGGTGACATTTTCAAACAAATGCTATTTTGTCCTGGGAAAAGGAGGGCATTAGGCAGACAGATTGTGCTACCCACCGCCTCCAGGCCATCATGGCTGTTTGTGAGAAGAATTGGGTCCGGCACTGTCAAGTTGATCTCCGAGTGGATCTCCTTCAGCTCATGGATGTTTAAGATTGGCTCCTACAAGATTGAATAGTTTCATAGTAAAGAGGACTGTTTAGATACAGAGACCACTATATTGGCACATTTTGATTAATGACAAGTTTCGTGGAAAATTCACAGGTGTGTTCAAATTTTACATATGTCTAAAGAGTTCATTTAAAATGTGTATTTGACCAAGGCCCTGCACATGGATGTCTTAAAGGCCTTCAAAGAAACCACGGTTGATTCCTTAAAAAAAATTGTTACGATTGAATATGCCATATTGTATTTTACTACTACACTCTAAGCAGTCTGTAAAAATACAACTGGCATAACACAATTGAAAAGGAAGTGGTGGCTTGGGTAGACAAGAAACAGATACTGGGTGAACAGCCCTCAATAATTTTTAACAGATGATAACCACACACGGTCCGTGATGTACACTTTCAGGAAAGCCACCTCAGAAATGCTTTAAAGCTGCAACAGCCAAACACAGGTTTGGTGATTAAACGTTACCCAAAAGCAGCTTACCTTGAGAAAATGATCAAGTTCTAATAACTTCTTTGGGAAAAAATTAGCAACCAGGTCTTCTGCCTGAAATAAGAGAAAAATGTTTAAGGCGTTTGGATGGTATGACCCCACCACCTTTCCTCCAGGAAAAGCTCATTAATATTGGTACTCACTTCTCCTGTGATCCGTTCCCTGAAAGCATCAACCTGCACAGACACAAAACAAAAGTGATAAAGTAGTTACCCATACAATTTTGATTGAGTTTTTTTTCAATTCATAAAAGGGATTAACAAAGGGGAACTATGAAAGATTTTTTTAAGATGAGTTCAGTTAGCAGAACAAGAGGACACAGGTGGAAAGTAGTTAAAGGCAAATTTCGCAGATATAAGGGTTTAAAAACAAATATATACATTTAAACACAGTTGTCAATGCCTGGAACAGCTTGCCAGATCAGGTCGTTTAGGCAGAAACACTTGAGGTATTCAAGCCCAGGGTTGATGCAGTACTAGATATTCTTTAGATTAGGAAATGACTACCCTAGATAGGCCAAACGGCCTGTTCTCGTCATTATGTCAAACAGCTATCAAGCTTGCTTAACGTTAACGGTCTAGCCAGCGGTACACACACACAGCCGGTTTGTAACGCTGAGGTAACGTCTGCGCAAGCTAACTATTTAGCCACCTTGCTAGCTAGCGTCAAACACACTAACGTTAGTAAACTGATAGGCAAGTCGTTACTCCGAATCGTCAACTAGCCAATTCAGTATGGTCTGTACGTCTAGCTAGCTAGAGTAGTCAACAAGGTCCAGAAACATGACCTGTTACAGGGTGCGTTCAATCCGTGGTAGTATCTTGGCTAGCTAGCTAGGTCACCAACTTAATTGACCATTTATGAAAATGCGGTTTAATTGTGCTTTCGTTAGTTAAATGAGCAGGTGTTTGAACCCATAGTGAACATACTTCGAACAACCCCTGGCACGTGCTTAAATGAGCAGCTTGATAGTAAGACGAGACAAGCGCTCCCGTTTCATTCACAATGAATAAGCAAACTACATTACATGAACCTAGTCAACTGGACGCATAACCTAGAAAGTGCTCAGCTAGTTAATTAGCAGCAACAATACCTGTTTATCTTATCAGTTGGAGTGAAAGCAAGAAACTAACGTTAAACCGCACCGGCACCGGATTGGCTAGCAGCTAGTAAGCTAATATATTGGTTGGAGAAGGAACCATGATGCTTTTAGAGGAAATCATGTCCCGTTAACCAGGTACAGTACCCGGCTGAAACCTACATTGATTACATTTCTCAAACGACAGAAACGTTTCAAGCAACCTAGCTTGCATTTGTGTTATGTCGCGCGGAAAGCTAAGTTACCTACGAACATTATTAGCTACGCGCAGCTACCTTCTCCGGCCTTGATGCCGTTAATTTCTGACCGGCCGAACGAAACAACCGTCAATGTGTAGCGTGGTTATATTAATATATTGATTTGTAACAAACCTTCGTTTTGATCTCATTGTCCACCTTAAGAAGTGAAGACATTCTACTCTGTGACAAATCCGGACGGTTTTTAAATATTTCTCAGAACAGGCAAGTATAACCGTGTGGCTTTTTGTTTTAGCTCCTATCAGCCACAAGGTTTCGCGTGAGCGCAAGAAATGACGTATTTAACGCGCGACAATAACAAAAGAGCCCCGATTGGATTTCTGAACTTTAAAAATATGGTTCCGCAATTTTATTTTATTTTATTGTTTCTGATTTTTTTTGTGCCGTTTTTCTCCAAATTTAGTGGCAAAGTACACCCTGTATTTATTTCGATTTAACCCTCCCCACACGGGTCTGCCGCTCGTCTCTACAAGGCAAGCTAATTCTCCGTGGACAGCGAACTCCGCTATCTTCGAGACGGAATTCATCCACCCACGTTCTGGAGACTCCTTTTCCGTACTTCACGGCCAACCCGAGGGGGATCACCCTCCCCATGGGGCGGACAGCCAAATGCCGCCCCCGATCGGGACTGACGAACCCTGATTGGCAGCGCACACTGCACCGGACCAGCCAAAATGTGGTGCTTTAGACCGCTGCGCTATCCGCCGCCCCACTTACAGTACATCAAATCTTGAAATTGATATTAAGAATGTTAAGGTCAGATGCGAATAGATTAAAAATATATATTTTTGGATGGCAAAATCGTACGTTGGCTTCTTTGGCATACTTTGGTGACGGCTTGGTTGCAACACTATTGCAACAAAATGATACAAAGGCTACAGTAAAATATGTATTGGATTCAAATATAAAAAGAATACTGTTAAATGGAATAGAAATGTATATACAAGTATTTAAAATAGTTTAGTAACAATGCATATTAATCTGCCAAATGAAATTGAGGTTATCTCGTCCAACAGTTAGGCTACTGCTTTGTTACAAATTAGAAATATAAATGCAAGCTTTGTTCAAGCAAGCATTCCTGGGTTGATTGCATGAACATTTTTCAGTTCGGACAGTGAAGCGTCCTTATGATACCCGCCAATTCGCGCAATTTATATCAAACTAATAGGAATGCGCAAATAGGCGAAAATACTTGCTCAGCCATAATCAGTCACAGGTACAATTATATTAAATAAATTATTTGAAGCAGCAGTAAAATAGCACTACCCCATATCTTCAACCAAACAGTGTACAAAACCACTAGCTTACAGCTCTGGCATTTGTGTTGTTTTACTTCATAAAATAAAAAATGGTGATACATGCACGTTCATTACCCATATTGTGTTAATGCTGTATCATATTGCCCTGGACTACAGCAGTAGCTTTCTGAGCTGTGTGAAAAATATCAACGTACTTATGTTCAAAGTCATTCAAGCACATTTCAGCACACGTAAAAGTTTAAAAATGCAGTGGTGTAAAAAACGAACGCTTTAGTAAATACCTTCTTGATATACCCCAAGTAATTGACCCTTCGCTAAACCACGCCCCCCTTAGTTATTGTTGCTATGTACGTCAAGCTTTCGGAGCCAGCATGGCGCTCCCACTGTCACTAACTGCACTCCCTGGAGAAATATTGTCAAATTTTTGGAAAATAGAAAAAGCGATTTCAGATAGAAGCAGACAGAAGGGTATACAATATGCATTTGAAGGTTATATTCAAGATATAACACTGACTCAGCAACAAAATGACGTAAAAAAAATAAAGATAGAAGCGAAAGCCTACAGATCAGAGTAAAAGTGAACCACCGCATCACCGGGCGATTGAGACAGAGGACAACGACATTAAGTTACACTGTTCCTGTAAAGCTGGGTAGGTCTCTATTCACTATTACAATCATTAAAAAGCAAAAGCAGTAGGCCTATATAACGTTACATTCAGTAGTAAGTTAGCTAGCATTAGCTAACTAACGTAACATTAGTCGCCTATAGTGTGCTGTAACGACATTACTCTGGTTAGCTCCACAGGTAGCTCCATACCCTGGACCTCTGTAAAGCAAAAATATCAGCAGTGTGTCAGCCCAGTCTTCCACAAGATTTGGGTACTCGGGACTGGGCTTCCCATTTGACAAAGTGCTGAAATAGTAATGAAAAAATAGTATTACATTTTGACATCAAGGTAACGTTACCCACTTGGTTTTCTAGAGCTTGACTGTAACATCTTAACGTTAGCAAGCTGTCTGGATCATGAATAACAAAGCTAACATTTAGTCTAACTTTACCAACGTTGCAACCCGGAGCTGTATATCCAGACCGTAGCCACGTTAGCTTAGCTGGCTAACACTTTTCAGGATTTGATTTAGGTTTTATAAAGGGAAAAAAACGTATATCTCCTTCAAACCTCTCTGGGTAACGAGTGTCACTGTTACACGTGCCCCAGGCACAACGTTTAACCATAATTTGCTAAAAATCCGCAAAACCAGCTCGAAAATGAAGAAAATTTCTAATTTTTGCATGAAAATCAATGGAAGGCAGCAAAACACTGTCGGATCCTCTGTCGGAGTATGTAAAACACGGCGCTGTGATTGGCCAGTTTGCGTTTTTGGGCGTGGTTTAGCGAAGGGTCAATTGCCTACCCTTAATAATTGACTGCCGTACATAGAGGGACGACTTATGCAGGGGCCCTCTTCTCTAACCCTTGCGTTTACCGTCATTCAAACTTGCTCAAGACTTGCATCACCCGGATGACCTCACAATCGCCTGTATAAAATAAATAACACGTGGAAGTAGAATTGTCAAATATATATTGAAACGAATGGCAGTTTAAACTAAACTGGCAATACACGTTCATCGACGTGACATATGAGTACAGCCACAGATATCTATGGGTATAAGCAGTGGCGATTTTAGGGTTTTAAAACAGGGGGTGCAATGTAAAAAAAAAAAAAAAGAAAAGTATTTTAAATGTTTTTTGACGTTGATTTGAAAATTATAATATTTTATCCTAACAGTAGGGGGCGCAAATGCACTCCCTGAACCCGCGGTAAAATCGCCAATGGGTTCAAGGATGAGACGTGTAGATGACTTTTTGATCAGTGAATGTGCGCGGAAGCGACGCTGAGCGAGCCAACCCTCACGAATTCACTTTGTAAACTCCTTCCTGTCACGTGGGGTGGGGGGGGGAGTGTGCATCACAGCTGATGTAAACATTAGGAAAGTAGCTTCGCGTCCAAGCTGGTGGAGACTATAAAACAGTCATATTAAATTATTATATACAGAGATAGTATCACGTTTTGTATGATTCTGTTTAATTGACAGTGGTTAACAGCCATGGACCTCCATGTGAATCTGAAGGTGAATTTCAGGGGAAACGCAGCGAGTTTCCTTGTTTCAGATTGGGAGAGGACGAACTGGGAGACCGTGGAAGCCATGGTGAGTAGCTAATGTTAGCGCTTGTGGTATATTGCAATGCTCTTGTCCCAGAAGGCCATTTCATAGACATAGGCCTAAAACTTGATACGTCAATTCAAACTTTATTCAAGATGTTCACGATTTTGTCGTAGTGTCTTTCTTTGTTAATAAATCATGTTTTAGTATAACGCCATCTTATTTGTTTTGTGAATGTCGTGGCGCAATCTGAAAAATCTTTGCAACGATGCCATTGCCGTACAGGCGCTCCCGTACTGATTTCCTAACATGAACATTGAACATTCGACAGTTATAAAACTGACGGGATTGTGAATGACGCAGAGATCAGTCGTAGCCTGTGAGCTATGATGCAATCGGGTTGATTCGTTTGTTGCTAAGGGAGAATGCATGTCACGATCACCTTAACTCGGCGGACAACCATCTATTAGCCAGCTACGTCAACCGGTGAAATTCGTAACTGGTTAATCATTATCCATATGGGACTCGTGGCTACGATCTACAGGATACGTATTCACCTTTACATTTGAATTTCAAAAAGGTTGCGGTTATTGAAGACCTTTAGCCACGTGATAGAAATAACGTATTTAAGTCTATACGTTAAGTAGGCTATAGAGCAAATTATGTGATTGCTATTGTTGACTTATTTTACTTAATTTTTGTAAGGTTTTGCTTTTTTTCTTCTTGTCATTTGCTAATTGTTACACTCAATTCATGTGTACTTGTGTGACCATGCACAGCAACATTTGTTGTTGAAATTCAAATTATGTAGGCTGTCATTTAGCATGCCATTAGTTAGCTGCATGACTAAAAAACAGCAATACTTTATTTATTTATTAGTTTATTTGTCAGGGACATGGTCAAAAGCATTGTTACAATGTTAAAAACAAGCATCAGATGCACTGCATTAAGTGTTTATAGCCAAAGGCTAATTTCCTAAATATGTCACCAATAAAACACAGAAAAAAAAGTATGAATCAAAAACTAAAACAAAGTAGAATTCATCCACAAGCACATAAGAAATGGTACATCCACTTACTACAGCAAAAATAGCAAATAATAAAACAAAGCACTAGCAACTGTAAATTACATAATGAAAGCAACCATAGATACTTATAAATTATTTTAAAAAGTTTTTAAAATGTCCTATTTTTGTTTTCTTATTAAAAACATATTTTGTCTGAAAGCTCTGTTGCATGCATTAATAAATCCAGTCCTATAATTCAAACCTGTAAGATATAAAATATCAAAATAATTGCATATTTGTGTTTAACCATTATAATTATAGCACTGATGTTGTTGTCATTATTGAATAATTGTTATTATTGATACCATTTATAGTATATGAGAATTATTCAAATTAGTGTCATAAATTACTGTAGATGTCATTAAAGCATTATTAAGCTGCTATCAATGTGATTAGTATTTGCTATGTTATTTATTTTCATTTGTATTCATTTTTATAAAACACTCCGACTACATGCTACTCCAGCTCTGTGTCTAGATAATAACTGATTGTAAGCCTGACTCTAGAAGTGCATTTTTAGCCCAGACTTAAATACTGAGACTGTCCGATTCCATCAGTTTTGGTAGGTTGTTCCACAGTAGTGTGGCTCTGTATGAGAAAGCTCTACCACCTTTAAAATTCTCGGTACTACCAGATAGCCTGCATTTTTGGAACAAAAAGAAAAACCTTGTAGGGTTGTAAGCCTTTAAGGTAATTTGTAGCCAGTGAAGTGATGCTAGCACTGGGGTGATGTGCTCATGCTACTTTGTTCTGGTCAAAATACAAGCGGCTGCATTCTAAGCCAGCTGGAGGCTCTTTAGAGAGGTATTGAGCAGCCAGATAAAAGGGCATTGCAATAACTTAGCCTTGACATGACAAAAGCATGTAGAATTTTTGCAGTATTCTGTAAGTGAAAGAATGCCACTCTGAAGATTTTTTAAAATATGAATGTCGAAAGTAAGATCCGGGTCAATAGCAGGGCCGGCTCAAGGCACAGGCAATACAGGCAGCTGCCTGGGGCGCCAGGTCGCCCTCAAAAAAAAAAAAAAATAAAATAAAAAAAAAAAAATTGCTGGTGGCTCTTTTCCTCCCAATGAACAAATAAACAAAAAAAATACACTTTGCACTTTGTTCTGTTCCTCAACAATGTTTCACAAAACTGCACTTTGACCAGGGGTTCAACGGATCACAAATCATGGTTTTGTTTTGAGTCACGGATCGGATCATTTTTCGGATCAGCAAACAAAAAAAAGGAGACAAATATAACTTTGATTTCCATTTGTTCTGTAAAACACTTAAAGCAGTGAACATTTTCACCCATTTACCGCTTTTTAAAATGTTAGGTTTGTTAGCTACCGTTAGCTAACTAGCATCTATGGAGTTATCTTAGTCCTAAAGTAGCCAAGTACTAGCTAGTTGGCTAACTGATGTTTTCCAGAGTCTGAGTTGTAGGGTAAATAAGCTAGCGGTTAGTAAGCTCGCTAGCTATCGCTAACATTTCTTATACGGAGTTAGCTAACGGTAGCATAGACCTAGGCTGTGTTCGAAACCGCTCCCTATTCACTATATAGTACACTATATAGTGTGTACGCCATTTTGTAGTGTGCGACTAATTCTAAACTGTTAATTTCGTTCACTATATAGTGAACGAGAAAATACCCACAATTCACCGTGATTTGTAGTGAACAGCGAATGTACCCTACAATTTCTCCCGTGTACCACAATGCAATGCGGTCGTGTCATACCGTCATACATACACCTCCGTTTATGCCTCAAGAACAAAAGTTGAGCCAACAGCAGTAAAACAGCAACAGGAATCATGGTGGTGGTAATGTTAGCTAACTGCTTTAGCCACCGATAGCTACCGTTATTATCGCTATGGGAGTTGGTGCTAGTCGTGAGCTCGTGAGTTATCCTAACGTTATTTTCTCCACACGAGCTAGTTAGCTCACGACTTCCATAACGGTAGCTATTGGTGGCTAAAGCAGTGGCTAGCAGACAGCAACACAGTTGACAAAACCACACTTGCACATCATTAGAATTTCAACAATTTATTTGGGATTTAACATTCAAAATTGAACATGCAAACCCGATACCACCTGAGTACATTTCAACCTGCTGCCATGAGTGCTCGGTTTGTTTACGATACTGGGCGCGTCCGCTTGCGTCACCTGAATATCCGGCACTTTTTTTTTACGCAAATGACGTTCAGTTGTAGTATCCGAAAACAGTATTTCCGTTCGCTACATAGTACACTATATAGTAAACACTATATAGGGAATAGGGAATAGTGAACGAGTGAGCGGTTTCAAACACAGCCCTAGTCTTGGCTAGCTAGCTAGCGTGTATCCACTTTGGTATGTAGCTAGCCAATTCAGAAAACGTTCATGTTATCTATTGCTCAATTGAGCTAGCTATTGAACTTGAAAACTGCCATAATCTGTTGTACAAACTGTAGAAACGTTTAGTTGGTTGACACCATGAGCTGGCTCGATAGCTCGTTTGAAACACTTCACTTATCTTCCCTCTGCAAACAGCTTGGAAACGCTAGCGAGCCTGGTTAACTAACGTTAACCATCTAGCTAATTGTTCAGCATAGCTAACTCTGACCTATTATGTTTTCTTCTAGCTATGTTTAGCCAGCTAGTTAACCTCGAGAACCCGTTATCACTGCTTACACAATAATGTTAGGGGTAGACATCCAATCTTGGTTTCCTAAGCTAGCTAACAATTGCGAGCTAGTTAATAACAACTCAAGTGTCACTGATCTGTGTGACGACTAACTTAACGTAACCATTCTTCAATTGCTTGGGCGTTTGACAACAATCAACAACCAGCAAGCAAAGCTGCCAAATGTTTTGTAGCGAGGCAGCCAAAGTAGAAATCGCTGGCTAACTAACATTGCACATATACTGTATACCAAGAGATTATTAAACCAAATGCCAATCCTGCCTAGGGCACCAAAATGTGTACAGCCGACCCTGGTCAATAGTGACACCAAGGTCTTTCACAGCCATATTCGGCACAACTACGCAGCCGTCTTGATTTTAAAGTAGGGTTAGCCAAATTTTCCCTTCATTTTTTTCTGATCTAAAACCAGCATTTCAGTTCTATCTGAATTAAGAAGCATCCAAGCCTTAATATCTGCTGCATATGCCTCTAAACAAGAAAGCTCTAGTGCTACATTGTTTTGATGAGATGTATAGCTGTGTATCATCAGCATAGCAGTGAAACTCTATACCATGTTTGCAAATAATATCACCAAGAGGCAGCATATACAAAGAGAAAAGTAATTGTGGGACACAGTATTAGTAAAAATGTATTCTAACCGGGAAAGAACAAATCATAGAGATCCTGGGGAGTGTTTGACATTATTGTTGCTTTGTTTTGTTTTTTCCCCCTCAGATGAAATCGTCCTTTGGTTTGTGTAATTTACAAGTGAAATACTTGGATGAGGACAATGAGGAGGTGAGTTTACCTGGTCATTCTGCTCACAGATCTAGGACAGGGTTCAAAGATGGAAGGAAATTGAAAATTTAAAGCACACAATGCTAATAATAAAAGTGTATTTTACAGACATTCTCATGTAAATCTACTTGATAATATTGAATGCTCTTGCTAATACTAATCAATTGTAATAAAAACATCAGCTTGTCTGAAATGAGTTATTTGTCTGTTTCAAATGTCACTGAGATCAGTATAATTTGCACATGATTAAATTTTTGAGTATGAGTTTACATATGCCTCCTCTCCACTGGGCTCTCCGTGGCCTCTCTTAACCAGACTGGACAGACCGGTTAGGTAAATGTTTCCATTCTAAATAGAAATTCATCTGAAATGGAGTTTTTGGTAGGGAGCTGAACGGTCCTGAATGATTGGCTCAGCACACATTTTAGACTGCACCATAACCTCCGATCTCCCAAATGCCCAGTGCAGAATTGGCCTTTTTTTTTTGTGTTACGGTACTGGTAATTTTTTCAATCTTTTGTTACCAACAAAAAAGCAATTGGTAGCAAGTCCATACCAGTTAAGTTACTGCTTAGTTTGTATACTACACACTAGTTCCAGTAAGTTAACAAATTAATTCTCAGAGGGCAGTGAACTCCGCTTCCTTAGAGATTGAATTCGCCCACCCACGTTCTGGAGACACCCATATGTGCTTCATGGCAAACTTGAGCTGGCCTACCCTCCCCGCTCCCCCTGGGGCGGACAGCCAAACGTCACCCCCGATTGGGGCTAACAGCCAGGGCCGGTCTGGCAGAGACGGGTTTCGAACTGTTCCCCTGATAGGCAGCTCACACTTGCATCGGACCAGCCAAGATATGGGCGCGATAGACTGCTATGCCATCCACCGACCCATCATTTAGTGCTTTGTTGATGGTGGTGGAAAATGCTGTGTCAGCATTTGGCTTTCGATCACTCAGAATGCCTTTGTATTTTTTAGGTGTTTACGTGTGCACAATTGGGTGCACATGTTATTTCCCCATATATCCTGGTTGAACTAGGTGGTGTTATAGCTTGATGAGTCACCAGGTCCTAATTTTGTTTTGAACAACATTTTGCCCTCCAAAAGTCCAAACAGTGGTGTCTGAGAACACTACCCCACCACCATTTTTAATGAGGCCCACAGAACAAACCATTAAAATCTGTAAACATTGACAGATTTAAAACGCAATAGACCACTGTTACGGCTTAATGTTCCAAAGTCAATTAACGAACTAATTTATCCTGTTGCCAAATAGCCGTACCCATAAACAAGCCACAACAAGAACATGAACAAAGTTGTTTGAATTAGAATGCCCTTTTAATAGAGGGGTTATTTTTACAATACATCAACACAATTTATTAACTCAAAAAGCTGGCAGGGCAGAGAGATGTACAAGAGGGGAACAAATCAAGTAGGTATTTAGAATTGTACAAAACACAAAAGAATCAGGGAGAAACAAAACAAACTCACCACCCTGCCAGGAAAACCAAAATAAACCTCAGAAACTTAATGACCTGTTTAACTCAAATATCTTATTTCCAAACAAGATAAAAAGAAAAGGGTAAATAAATATCAAAAGTATGGGCTGCCGCAAAGCCTAGTGTTTAGGCAGTGTCGAGAGGGCATTCCTTATGCCCAAAGTTTTGAGCCTCTTTTAAAACTTGAGCAGCAGGTGCAACACATCTTCAATTAGCAGGATGAGGCCACATCTCCCAGCAGCAGGTGCAACACGTCTCCAATCAGCAGGTGGAAGCAGCACATCCCATGGCTCCGCCTCTTTTGATACACCACCTCAGTGAAGCAAAAATGGGCAGGAGCATAACAATCACAATTATGGAAGTTAATAATTTGAATAAAGTTAGCTGGCTAGCTACAGTATTATAGTGACAAAATCACCAACAAACAAAAAATATATAAAGTAATCTAAGTAATTTATCTCCTTACTTTTCAGGTTTCCATCAACAGTCAAGGTGAGCAAATGAACTTGTCACTACATTTGTTTTAGAGGATTGCTCAGGATAAGTGCGGTGCATGAAATGAGCTATTTGCATGCAGACTCAAACTTTGAGCCCATCTAGGTCTTATTGGTGTTACCCTTTGGGAAGGATCAACATTCTTAGTCACCAAAACTAAAACCTGTGCAATCTGTACCAACAGTGAATTGAGAAATTCTCATTTTTCTTTTCTACTTTTTTTATATTTTTGTAAAGATCTAAATATCCAGACAAATGTAAGGGTCAGTTTTGGTGATGTCTTAACTGATCATATTCATCTTTTTACTTTCAGAGGAATACCAAGAAGCTTTAAAGGTACTGAATAACTTCAATTTAACTCAATCTAAACATGTTATATATATTCAAGGTTCAAGTATGTTTAGAGCTGGTGATTGGGGAGGCCATGGAAGATGTTTGACTACTGTGACAGAGTCAAAAAACAGGTTTTGCAGACCACACCAAGCTAATCTTCATGTGGGTCATTGTCATTTTTGTTCTGTACTTGATTTAAATGTGTTAAAATGATGTTTTATTTAATCATCATTCAACTTAATGGGTGACATCATAGACCCAAGAAGCAACAGCATGAACATTGCCACATTCAGTGCCATCCAGACAGTAAAATACACTTTGCAGTCCAGGAAGCAGAGTGCCATGGAAATGTTCAGGAGGGAAGACGCAAAAGTCGGGGCAGTAGATAGGAGGCTGTGCGGCAACATCAATTCAGCAGGGAATATTTTGTACTTAATAAAAGTTTTTTTGAACTAAATGTTGTCTTTTCCCTCTATTTTCTTAGAGTGCACCAGAATGCTTCATTTACAGATTTACAAATAACTAAAAGTTTAATCTTTTTACCTCTTAAGTTTTTTACACTGTTTATTACATATACACAAAACATAACAACACAAAACATCTTACACATGTATTACAGTGCAGAAAAATGTAACCAAAGCTTCAGATCTTATTGTATTCAGTAGTTAACAGTTTTTTTTTTTTTTTTTTTTTTCTTCATGCGGCTATGGATTAGTTGTACAAAAAATGGTATTCAGGCAAGTTTGTCACAGCTCCCTCCTCCATAACCCCTTTTCCAGAGTGCGATGAAGCAGGGAAATCAGCTGCAGATGAATGTGTACAAGATGAAAGGCCCAGTGGACAGAGGGCCAATGAAGACAGAGGCTAAAGAACTGAAGAATGGAATCAGACCATGCCCACTCTACCCCTCCATAGTCAAGACCGTGGACCAGGAAACGCAGGTTACCCCCGCTGAGCCGGACATGGTGAGAACTCGAAATATTTACTTCAGTCCAGACACTTTTGGCCCTGTAAATTCATATCTCAACAAAATCCAAGTTACTGACAAAGTATATACTCTGTACAATTCCTAAATTTGCTTTATAACTAAACTTTCATCAAAATAAGCACTGGCCCAAAGCAATACTTCCCATATTTTCCTACATTCCTTCAAGTAACTTGCCCCTGTGTTTCTTCACCTTTTTGAATTGTAGCATATATTAGAGGTTAGTATATTAATATCATGTGTATGCATTTATAAGTGTAAAAACAATTGAGTCATGACATTAATTTTGTATATATTATGTAATATTTGCATATATATGCATATATATATATATTTTTGTGTGCCTTTTTCCCCATTTAGCCAATTATACCATCCTTTCATATCAATTATCCCCTTCCTCATATTGAGAGCTTGCTGCCATAGTCAGCGAAAGTGACATGCGCGAGGCACCGCCTCTTCCAAACCGGAACTTGCCAAGCCGTCACCGTGACTCCGGTGTGCACATAGGACCACTCCTATATGCAGCAATCTCGTATCGGCTTCCTTTCCCCTTCCCTGGGGCGGACAGCAAATTGCCGCCCCCTAGTGGCACTCCTGGCCAGAGCTGAAACTGGCGCGACCTGGGTGGAATCAGACGTTCTACCGCTACACCACCCGGGAGGCCCTTAATTTTGTATCTTTTTTAAAATCTATTCAGGTTATCCCATATGGCTTTCACTGAATTAATAAAGTAACTGCTGATACGTTCCAGATATTAGCAGTATTGCTTCACAATCAGCAGTGCTGAAGAATCTGCAGCTTAAGTTTTCTCACTGTTGTTTTCTCACTGTATTCTTTTAAAGCAACCCATCTGCAACAACATGCAAAACCCCAGTTTTCATGAGAAAAAAAAGCACAAAATAATAAATTATGATTCTATATGGTTATTTAAAAGCAGTCTGTCAGCAACAAGGAGTTTAGTGAGTGGTGTCACAGATGGCTCCAAGTGTCCCAAAACCTTTCCAAGGTGGCCAAATTGGCCCAGTGATTTCTATTAAATTCTTTGATACTGGGAAAAATACTAAAACGTTTGATGACTATATAACCTGTTTCCATCACCCAAACCATTATGGATCACCATAGTTTCAGTACATTTAACCGTGATATTTAAAGAAGAGCATGTTATATGATGTGGGGCTGGTGACAGTTATACATTTATCATATGGTAATGTGTCCATGTTTAAGTTTGATTGGAATACATATGTGATGGGATATGTCTATCTCTTCAACAACTCTGACAAAGTTTCAATGCAGGCTCTTTTTTTAAGAAAGATCAAGGAGGCTTTTTTGTGAATGCCACACTTTATAGTATTGCTCAGTATTTCACAAACAAAAGCTGAGAAGACGATGTTCTAACACTGTGATTGCTGTTTTTCTTTGGTTTTGTAGGTGATTATAAAGGAGGTTAAGGGGACCAAGCAGCACGATCAGACTCCCCCAGCCTGGTTCACGTCTTACATGGAAAAGGTTGCGACTGCCACAGTGCATTTTTCAGTGTCTATGATTGCAACACTGTTATCCAATCCCAGCAGATCTCTACTAACTGTACAAATGTGTGTGTGTGTGTGTGTGTGTGTGTGTGTGTGTTTGTGTGCATATTTCACCTTTTGTTGCCTTACAGCCTGAAATTAAAACATATTAAATCAAACTTTTCCCAACTTTTATTTACATATTTTACCCTACAACTCCCAAGTGAAAAATATTTCTTAAAATGTCTGAACATTTATTAAAAATAAAAACATATATATATATATATATAGTGTGAGTAATTACTTGAAATGGGGGTTTGTTCCATGTTCCAAGTGTAAATTGAGTTGACATGACCCTTTTAGAATTTCTTGAAAGTTGGGGAGGGGACCTGAGAGACAATGTGGGTCCACAATAATCACTCAAACTTTCTTTAAGGCCTTATACCAGTCAGTTATATAATTGGAAAAATTGTCAAACAAAATACTTTTCCTACAGTATTGCGTTTAGCATGCATTATTGTGAAGGTGTCCTGTTTCAGATATTTACTCTCTACTTTTTGAGCTGTACATGTATATTACCTTGTTTGTATGTGTCCCTGAAGCATTCATGTTTGGTAATGTTATCATCTGTTGATGGCATTATTGTGTCTGCACTATATTTTAAGAACAAGAACATGTACATGTGGCTATATTGTGTGGACTGATGTGCTCTGAGTGAGTGTGGTGTCTAATAGGATCCCTTGCTCAGTTTAAGGACCAGGTGGTGAAGGATACAGTGGAGAAGCTTTGCCGTGAGTTCTCTGGTCAGTGCTACATCCACAGACTCCCTCAGTCCTCCAGCGGGCCCATCGCAGGCCGGTCCCTGGTGTCCGAGGCCCGCTCCACGTTGCCCAGAGCCGCCTGCTCCACGTCTCTGTGCAGCAGATGTCGCAGACCTGCTTCAGGGGAGGCTATTGGTGCAGGTAGGCCTCTCTCCCTCTCTCTTTGTTTCACCCCATCTCCTCCCCTTCCTGTTCTTTTTGTGCCACACCTTTCACCATTTTCACCCTTCCTGTCTTCCCTTTTCACACCTTCCTGTCTCCCCTCTCTCCCATTCTACTCACTGATCTCACTCCTCTCTCTGTTTAATGTTCAGTCACCAGGCCGGGAATGACACTAAATGTGAACATTCGTTTGGAATGAGGGGCCCCTCCTAGTTGCGACCAGCAATGATCCCAGTTTGAAAAATGGGTCAAACTCTCACCTGTCCCATCTGCTGTTGCCTGTCACTTTTCTCTCCGCTCGCTCGCAGTGGAGGAACTCTCTGTCAGTTTCCTTGTGCTGAGGTCAGTCAGCATGCATCCCTTCATTTCTGGGTTTCCGTTTCTGTTTCCCTGGCAGTGTGTGTCCATCCTGCACCCTGTGTGAGCTGTGCAGCTTCAGCCATGACCCCGGTCACAGCCTGGTGAGGATGCCCCCCTCCACCCCTGAGTACGGAGCCTCCGGAGAACGCTCCAGGTAGAACTGCCGTCAACATGGGGGGTCTGAATTTTGATAACAAAAGGAACAGAATATTTGTTTAAAATATGAATTTTGTGTGGGGCCTCCAATAGTGTAGTGACCTAACGCACCCGTATTAGCTGGTCCTTTACGAGTGTGAGCTGCCTATCATGGTTGCGGTTCAAAACCCAACTGTACCAGACCAGCCCTGGTGGGAGCCCCGATTGGGGATGGCGTTTGGCTGTCTGCCCCAGCGGAAGTGGGGGGGTGAGCCGGCACGAGCTCGCCAAGGGTGACCTTGTAAACATGGTTGGGCGAGTTCCATCGGAGGAGGTGAACATTGCCTCGAAGCATTAGCTTGTCCCATGGAAACGGGCAGCGAGTTCATGGAGGAGGCTATTTTGAAAAAAAAATGGAGGGTATAATTGACTACCAAAATGGGAGAGAAACAGGGGGAAAAATCTGAAAAAATAAAATAAATACTGTTGTATATGTTGATGGGAGAAATGTAGCTGTCCACTTGTTTAAGCTAAGGTATAAGGGCTAGTGTCAAATAAATTATCAGTGATCATTGCACCTGGATTTTCTGTCTCTCAGGTTTTAAGTTTTAGGATTAAAAAAATATATATATTAATAGCGTTTGATATTCTGCTGTAGTTTACACACTGGTGCCCCCTGGGTCAGGTTCCACAGTAGAGGAGACCGGAGCTTCCGCAAAGCGGAGAAGCAGCGCGTGAAGGCGGAGAAACGACAGCTGAAGGCGGAGGTGAAGGAGATCAGGAAGCAGCTGAGGATGGAGAGGAGGGGCCTGCAGCGGAGCGCTGCCAGCAACGGGAGCCTGCACCCCATTCCGCTCCAACCCTGCAGCGCATGGCCCAGCAGCCCAGAGTAAGAGCATCGCATGAGGGGGAAGTCAGTCAGGCGAGGCCCAGGCTGGAGTGGGCCCAGCTCAGAGAAAAGTTTTATTTTAAAGTTTTTTTATTTTTTATCATTCTATTTGCTGTCTGATAAATTTCCAGAAAGTGTAAGTGTAGTTAACCTCAAGAAGGACCTATTGCTTATTGTATTTTGACTTACTGAATATATGATGGAACGGTACTGGTTATGATGGTAATGATATTGAAGGGAAACTGACAGGGCAAGTCTATTTTGCCGATGCCCCGTGTTGTGTGAGCAGGAGTCCAACGGTCTGCCCCACCATGATGCCCACCATGACCGCTCTCTTCTTGGATGAGAACCTGCCTGACGGGACATGCCTGGAGCCCGGCACAAAGTTCATCAAGTGCTGGAAGATGAGGAACGTGGGCACTGTCAGCTGGACCGCGGAAACGAAGGTACCCAGACTTCACCTGCTTCAACCCTCTGTCCTGGATTCAATCAACAATCGTCCTTAGATATATATGACTCATAGTTACATTAAAGTGTTACGTTTGTTCTTCACAAACGCAGTCTGGGGAGTTTAGCGATCACTACAATGAACTGTGAGGGGGGAAAAAAGTAACACTTGAATTTATTTGTAAATCAGGCATCGGATGGATTGTCAAAAATGTAAGGCAGGCTAAATATTGTGAAATAATAATCAATGCTTAATTTCTTCCATCGGAATGTCACAATGACACTGATAGAAACTCTATGCCAAAAGACATTCACTATGAGCCACGTCTAACAGGAGACACTGCATGCACGCAGTGATCCTGCTGTGAGAAGCACATTGTTTTCTTGTCCAGACTGGGAGTGCCCTTCACAGCGTTGTGTACACAGCAGTACGGCGATAAGCCCATATGTGGCATGTGTGTGTGGGCGGCAGTGTAGTGTAATGGTTAGGGAACTGGACTTGTAACTCAGAGGTTGCTGGTTCGATTCCCACTGCCGTTATACCCTTGAGCAAGGTACTCAACCTGAATTGCGTCGTTAAATATCCAGCTGTATAAATGGATTGTATGTAAAGAAATGTAAACCGTGTAAGTCCCTCTGGATAAGAGTGTCTGCTAAATGCTTAAAATGTAAATGTAAAAATGTAATGTGCGTGTGTGTCTGTGTGCGTCAGCTGAAGTTCATGTGGGGGAACCTGGCCCTGGTGTCTGGCCAGAAGCAGAAGGAGGTGGCCGCGCCCTTCCTGCAGCCGGGCCAAGAGGGCGTGGTGAGCGTGGCCTTTGTCACGCCAACGCTCGAGGGCACCTACACCTCACACTGGCGCCTGGCGCACCGTGGAGAGCAGTTTGGCCCCAGGGTGTGGTGCAGCATCGTGGTGGACCCTGCTGCCCCTCCCCGTACCGAGCCGCAGGTAAGAGATCATCAGCCCTTATTTAGGTTCTCTCATTTTTATGGCCATGCAAAAGTCTTCAATTCCCTGGGCCTCCGGTGGCATAGCAGTCTAACGCACCCATATTGGCTGGTCCTTCATGAGTGTGAGCTGCCTATCACGATCGCGGTACGAAACCCGACTGTACCAGACCAGCCCTGGCGGCGTTTGGCTGTCCACCCCAGGGGGAGGGGGAGGGTGAGCTGGCATTAACTCGCTGAAAAGCACGTAAGGCCGCCTCGAAGGAAGCGGAGTTCGCTGCCCTTGGAGAATTAGTTTGCCTCGTACAAATGAGCGGTGAGCTCGTGTGGGGAGGGCAAATTGAAATAAAGAGAGGGTATAATTGGGCACTAAATTGGGAGAAAAATTGGAAAAAAACAACAACAACAAAAGTCTTCAATTCCCTCATTAGCCTGCAGTTCCATCCCCCAACACCAAGAGGTTAATGGATGACCTTTGTGAAGCTACTGTATCACAAATGAGGTGTGTGTTGCAGTGCAGTAGGCTCGTCAGCAGGTGGAGCTAATAAGAGGAATTTGCTAATAAGAAGAATTTTGTTCTTTAATTTTGACTTACTAGTTTATTTTCTGGGGGAGGAGCAAGACCTCATGCATTAAAGGCCTTCTCCCTTATTTTCAAGTCTCAAGGTCGGCAGGTATGCTTATTTACAGGTGTGTCACTCCAGCAGCTGAGTTGTACACTGACCTCTTGGTGTTGGTATCTATGCCAGGGTCACCAATCAGAAGGCAGCTCACAGGGCTGACCCAGCTGTGGTGGCCCAATCACAGTGCAGCTCACAGGGCTGACCCAGCTGTGCTGGCCCAATCACAGTGCAGCTCATAGGGCTGACCCAGCCATTGTGGCCCAATCACAAGTGCAGCTCTTAAATGTGCTCGGTGTGCGCTGCAGGAGGAAGAACCCCACTCCCCAGAGGAGGGGCGTACGTGCTGTTCGGGCTCCAGGAGCTGCGCCCTGATGTCCGCCGGCCACGATCGGGAGTTCTTTGTCCCGTCTGTGGACCTGCTCACGGCTCAGGTACGCACCGAGCATGGCACTGTGTGAGTTACGCGATCGGGGGCGTTTGGAAACCCTCTCCCTCTCTATTTCAGGACCTGCTGTCCTTTGAGCTGTTGGACGTCAATATTGTGCAAGAGCTGGAAAGAGTCCCACACAACACTCCAGTGGGTAAGGCCCCAACAACAAACAGGCCTTCATATAAAAAGTGCCCTCGTAACAGATACAGCATGGACCTTCTCAGTGCCAGAAACGGAATACTTTACATGTATTTGCACTGACAAATGCCACTTTTCTGCAACATCACTCCCTTCTAACTCGCAGCAAAAGATTTGTGTACATTATTAAGTAAATGAGATGTTGTGCTATTGAGATCTGACAAATCCCTGTCTGTCCTCACTCAATCCCCAGACATGACCCCCTGCATGTCCCCTCTGCCCCACGATGCCACCCTGCAGGAGAAAGCAGGCCTGGGACTCATCGAGGAAGAGGCAGAGGCCTCAGGGGTGAAGAACCTTCTGGGTAAGACCCGCCACAACTCCCTGCCATTCTCCTCCATCAGTCTGACGGAAACGGTTCACAGGAGAACGAAGGAAAAAGCATTCTGTGGGGAATTGTCTTCTGTAGGAAACGTGATCCGGTTTTCTCTGGGCCAGCCTTGTGCAGGGTCGGTCCCTCCTCAGAGTAGTGTCTCACGATGCTGACTGAAGGCCTCTACATGCTTCTGCGTAAGCAATGTGACTGTGACGCGACATCCTCTGCAACATGTCGCAGAGCACTTGGCAATACATACTTCTGCGCAACCTATGCAACATGGTGTCCTTACACTTCTGTAAACTAGTAGGCGTAAATGTATTGAACAAGGTCAGTAAAGTTTTAATGGAAGCAGGGAAACTCCTGTACCTTCGAACTTCTTCAGCCAATCTTTCCTGAAGCTGGTTAATTTTATACCGTGTTGAACAAATTATGCTAGCTATCTATATCGTTAGCTACTGTTAGCGAGCTTTATTTGGCCGTGATACCAGGTTGCTAGCTAACTAGCTAGCTAGATAGATATCGATAGTTTTGCTTAGCTAACGTTGACATAGATATATACAGGTATGGTATGCAGCTGCCAACAACGATGTCTATCGCTGTATTACTTCACTGATCTCTTGTGCGAACTGTGATTGTTCTTACCATGTATTAATGCACATCTAGTAAATCGCTCTGGATAAGAGCATCTGCTATATGCTTAAGAAATGTATATGCACCCTGCTTTCTTTTTTTTGTTAGTTGAATATTCTGCGCATTAAGGTGTTGTAGTGACATGTTACATTTATATGTAATCTAAAGCACAACACAAAACATCTGGATATTTGCAACCTTAAATATATAATTTAGAATGACGTGAAGACCACAGTCGACCCTTTGTTGTTTGCAGAATCTCTGAGTTTTAATGTACTGTCAGTACAATAGACTTTAAAACCTTTGAAAAAAAGGAAGTACGCCTGTCATGAAAGCAGCTTGTGTGCCTTTATAGCTTTAAAATAATATAGTAAATTCACGTGGAACAAAGGAACCAGCAGACAACTCTTGAAAATAATGTTAATGTATTAACGGAAATGAAGGATGGTCCCCTAATCTGGATGTCGCTCTGGATAAAAGCGTCTGCTAAATGTTTAAAATGTCAAATGTAAAAAAATGATGTACTAGCTTGATGAACTATGACCTCCTCCATTTGCTAACAAACCAATCCAAAAATGTGATTTTTGTGCTAGGTACGCGACATCCTCTGCAACACCCTCTGCAACATCAATGCAACCTCTGCGACGTGTTGCAGAGGATCGTCGCAAGCATGTATAGGTCTTGACAGCTGCAAGGAAAGCTTTCTTAGCTCAGATTAATCAGTTTCTTTAAACAAAGGATGAGATACAATGGGTGGTGACTGGGATCCTTGTAGTGAATCCTCAAAGCACTTGTAACTCAACTATTTGTACCAGACATTATTACTTACATCATATATGTGTTTTAATGGGTTCTGAAATCAACAAAAATATGTAATGTGTGTAATTAATAATTAAAAAAAGTAGCCATACACACTCAGTTTCAGTTTTCAAAGTTGAACTGCATCGCGATTGTATCAATCTGGGCTGTAAGTGTCAATAGTATGTGCAAAACCTGCTATTTATGTGTTAAAGTGTTTCTTTCGGCCACAAGATGACGCCCTTTGCTAATACTGGCTTAGTGTTAAAGCATTGCTCACCGTGATTTACCTTATAAAAGCCTTATAAAATGGGGATTTCAAATATGGGTGCTGTGGCTCCCATGTGAAAGCCCCCTTGTGGTCCATTGGAGTCACTGCACTCATTTACAGTGCTTATGTGCTTACATTATTACTTTGATTACAAAAGTATGGTTGGCTTGTTAACATTTCCTCTGTATCGGAGCGCTTCTCTTCCCACAGACGGGTGACACATTTTGGTACAGCAGCTGTCCAGATTGACAACATTTTAAAATTACAGTTTGACTCCACCTGTTACTGTTAATAAATCAAATTTGACTCGATATAGCTCACTTTTCATAAGAATTACGCACCTTAAAAAAACTGAATTCATTATTTATATTATTATTAATTCATTATATTAATTTCTGACATAATGTGTGATAATCAGTGATCCCTAATTTAGTTGTCACTAAATTATTAATTTAATTAATAAACTTACCAAGTAAACACTATAAATTAAAGAAACTATAATAACTAATAATAACCAGGCTACACTAAACATTTAACAATGTGGGGTTAGTTGGAAGGTTCTGGGAACATACCTACAAGTGGATAATGTCAGGTGTATTAGTATCTCTTTGTACATCATTAACACACTCTCACTATATGTTTGTTGTTTCAATCAGTTATGTGGCCATAATACATTAAATACATTTCTAAGTATCACCCAAGTTAATCACATTAATAAACATGCATATAATAAGTGTATGTTGATGCGACCCATGCTAAAATCACTACAGTAAATAAACAAATACTTAATATAATTGCCACCACATCACAGGAATATTGTGAGAATGCATTGTGTCAGGCGGGACAAGATTACTCATGGAAAACTCTGGTGGTGACATGCATGTACCATCTTCAGTGATGACCTCTGACCTCCGCAGGGGTGTTGGAGGAGCCACCAAGCATCCTGGCGCTGGAGGAGGGGGAGGAGGACATCAGTGGGACGCAGTTTGTGTGTGAAACGGTTATTCGCTCCCTGACCCTGGAGGAAGCTCCGGACCACAGGCCTCTGCGCCGATCCTGGCCCTGCAGCAATAAGGGTGAGGACCTAGCACTGACTGTGCTCCACACTGACTGTCTGCTGAACACTGACTGTCTCCGCGCTGACTGTCTGCTCAACACTGACTGTCTGCTCAGCACTGACTGTCTACTCAGCACTAACTGTCTGCTCAGCACTGACTGTCTGCTCCACACTGACTGTCTGCTCCGCACTGACTGTCTGCTCAGCACTGACTGTCTGCTGAACACTGACTGTCTGCTCCGCACTGACTGTCTGCTCAGCACTGACTGTCTGCTGAACTGACTGTCTGCTCAGCACTAACTGTCTGCTCAGCACTAACTGTCTGCTCAGCACTGACTGTCTGCTGAACACTGACTGACTGTCTGCTGTCTGCTCCGCACTGACTGTCTGCTGAACACTGACTGTCTGCTCCGCACTGACTGTCTGCTCAGCACTGACTGTCTGCTCCACACTGACTGTCTGCCACACTGACCGTCGCTGACTGTCTGCTCCGCACTGACTGTCTGCTGAACACTGACTGTCTGCTCCGCGCTGACTGTCTGCTCCGCGCTGACTGTCTGCTCAGCACTAACTGTCTGCTCAGCACTGACTGTCTGCTTAGCACTGACTGTCTGCTCAGCACTGACTGTCTGCTCCGCACTGACTGTCTGCTCAGCACTAACTGTCTGCTCAGCACTGACTGTCTGCTTAGCACTGACTGTCTGCTCCACACTGACTGTCTGCTCAGCACTGACTGTCTGCTCAGCACTGACTGTCTGCTCAGCACTGACTGTCTGCTCCGCACTGACTGTCTGCTCAGCACTGACTGTCTGCTCCGCACTGACTGTCTGCTGAACACTGACTGTCTGCTCAGCACTGACTATCTGCTCAGCACAGCTGAAATGTGCACAGCGCTGCTTTCGTAGCCATAGTCAGCGTTGCCCATAGTTGCATTAAGCTGCTCCATGAAGTGAGACAATGAATGTCAGTTCTGGTCTGGCAGCCTCATGATCTGGGCTAGTTGATATCTTGTTCTGCTATCTTTTACATTTTAGGTATTTAGCAGACGCTCTTATCCAGAGCGACTTACAATGAATACATTTAAACACAGTAGGAACAATCACAGCTGGCGCAAGAGATCAGCACAGCAACAATACAACAGACACCATCATAGACAGCTGCACACCACACCTATTACACATACATATTCATTTTGATGTTTGTAAAAATAGATGACAACAGATAGTTTTTGCCATTTAGCAGATGCTCTTATCCAGAGCGACTTACACAATTTACATTTCTTTACATACAATCCGTTTCTACAGCTGGATATTTTATGGAAGCAATTCAAGTTAAGTACCCTGCTTAAGGATAGTACGGCAGTACCCCCACCTGGGAATCGAACCAGCAATCTCTGAGCTACAAGTTACACTACACTGCCGCCCTATTTATTATGCCTGTTGTTCTGTCATCCCCTCCCAGTGAATGTCCCCAGAGTGCAGGACCCCTGCTTTCTGGGGAGAGCTGGGGATGATCAGGGCAGGAGGAGGCTGGGGCCAGCTGTGGAGTCGGGGGCCACTGAGGCCCCATCTCAAGCCTCACTCCCGACCCCTTCCAGAACCATCCGAGGAGACCTGGCGATCCCAGGTGAACACACCTCCCCACACACATCACCCGTGTGTTTGTGCTGTTTCCACATTTCCCACGTTTATAAATCCCAAAATGTGTCCTTTATCACTTGACTTTAATAATGAACTTTGTCACAGAAGGCTACAGCATGTGCATTGAAAGGTGCATTAAAATGGGAAGGCCTAAACTGGGGATAATTATAGCGGACATGGAGCCGTTGTTGTCTGAGCTGGTGTCTGATGTTGTGACATGCTTTACTCAGAGGAGTGTGCAGAGCTGGATATTGAGCGCGTGGGCGAGGATGCCAGCGGCCGACATGAGGAGGAGGAGGATGGGGAGGAAGACGAGGTGCTCAGCCAGGGCTCCTCGGAGTCCTCCGAGGACTACATCGTCATCCTCCCCGACTGTTTCGACACCAGCCGGCCGCTGGGGGAGTCCATGTACAGCTCCGCCCTGTCACAGGCGCCAGGCCGCGCCACGCCCAAGGACGAGCGCAGAGACCCCGCCCCCGCTGGGCCTGGCCGTGGCAGCGTCAACGACATGCTCTGTGCCTCCCAGACCCTGGACACTGTGCCCCTCACGCCAGAGGTGGTGCCCGCCCCTGCCCCAGCCCCGCCCCAACCGTCACCGCCCGCCACCAACCGCACAGCCAGGTCGGTCACAACACTTAGTCTGCAGTGACCTCGCTGGTGTCAGCTGCTGCTTTCATAATTCCGTCTTTTTTAGCATCAAAGAGAAAAGCCGTGGATATGTTATGTTCAATATGCAGTGGTGAATTTTGATGATCATTTGACGGGTGTTTGTGACGCTAGCTATTGGTTCTGTCGCAGGTCAGAGGCACCTTGTGCGATGGAGCTGGCAGCAGAAGCCCTGACCATAAACGAGCCAGCACAGCCCGGACGGCACGTGGCTGGTGAGTGACTGCCTGTCTGTGACCTCATGCCATCACCGCCCAATCACAGCGCAGGGAATGATTGCCATTGCTTTACTTCTATGACTCAACCGTTACAACATGCTATGGTGAAGAGGGACTGCAACAATCAAACATATATGTGTATTAAAATATGTTGAATGTAAACCACATTATTTGAACACTGATATACAAGTAAAGAATGTCTATTCTAGGTTTGAATAATCAAATTCAAAGTAAGTTTTTATAGTTTCAATAATAATTATATAACCCCTTTTAGTCACATATTAAACAAAGAAGTAAGTAGTTGTGCATGGACAGAAAGTGGGAGAGCTTTTTTCAATTACGTATGGTGATTTATCCAATCAGAGTGTTGAAGCACAATTAGTACGCTCCAGATGTTAATTCCTATCTGTTATATCTTTCCAATTTAATCAGTTACTTGGATTCAAGACCACAGTCACTGCGGTAATGGCTTTAAACACCCCTGTTAATAAAACTAAAAATTGGTGCATATTGCTTCTAGACTTTAGCAGATTGGCACTTTTGCCACTTCTGGGAGGGTACTTTAGGGATTAGTACCTACAGTATAAGTGTGATCTTAGATTGTAAAAATGAAACGGTAATTGCACTAAAGGGCCTGCTTTCGTTTTTGTAACAAGGAAGCAAGGCCAGTTTCATAAGACAGGCTTGATAAGATCCAGTTCCGTTGTGGCCCCCTTGTCTGTACATTCTGTGCTCTAAAAGGGAAGTGTGCTTGTAGACGAGCAGGAAACTGACAGTCAAAGCAGTGGTTTATGACCAGCATGGCCGAGACACACTTTATTCCTCTCTTATAAAGCGCTCATGCTTGGTGTGTGTGGTTCACAGAAGGAGGATTCCTTGTTGTTTTTGTCATTACTATTTGTGGATGTGAGGGAATTGATCCAGTCCTCTCGTTTCAAGCAGCTTCCTTCCTGGTTCCTGTTCTTCAGCTCCGTATTAATGAAGTTTTGCTTTTACTCTCCGTGCAGTGTTTTGGTTTTGTCTAAAACCGCTCAGCCCTCACTATTTTCCATTTTTATTTTCCTAAACTTGTCTCTCTGGTTCTGGGCTGTTGTGTTTGTTACCCCAGGGTTCAGTCCAGTGCGGTCGCAGGGTCCTGCCAGAAACTCTGAGGCCTGTGACTCACAACCTCGGACCTCCCAAGATCTCAGGTGAGACCCCCAACACCGTGGGTCACGGGGTAGCTCGCAACACAAGAGCTGTATGCACAAACACTATATTGATTGTGCGCATTGTAATGCTGTGTGTGCAAGCGCACTGAAATTGCAAACGGAAGGATTCGAATCCAAGGATTTGGTTATATTTTCCCCCCGAGCTTTGTGTTCAAGAGTTACCTAAAGCCTTGTTTTGTCTTTCCCAGATCATTGTAACTGTAGAGTTTTGATACATCTGGAATCAAAGCAAACTGATGTTATGAGCTCTGTCATGGAACAGTTGCATTCACATTAACTTTTTTTTTTACATTGTAGGCATTTAGCAGACATTCTTATCCAGAGCGACTTACACAGTTTTACATACAATCCATTTATACAGCTGGATTTACTGAAGCAGATCAGGTTAAGTACCTTGCTCAAGGTGACAATAGCAGTGCCCCACCTGGGAATCGAACCTGCAACCTCTGCATTACAAGCCCAGTACCCTAACCATTACACTACACCACCGCATTTGCAGTTGCTCTGAACAATTCCCAAGAACAGGTGCATCTTAAACTTTAAATAAAACATAAGGAAATCAGTTTAGACTTCTGTTAGTCCATTGGTCAGCAGGCAAGAAGCATGCCATGTCTGTGTGATGCTGTAACATTTTGCAAAATGTGCTTGTACAAGGTGTTCCAGTGAAAGTGCTAGGTGGTGGGAATGTAACTAGCCATAAAATAAGTTATTTCAGCACAGATGGTGGACTTTCCCTCTTGTGATAACCACAGTCATAAAACCACACGGGATTAACAGCTACTGTGGGACTACTGTTGCTGGTTGCTTACCTTATCTTGAATCATCTATAATGATATATTTTTGTTCACATCAGTCACAAGTGTAATTAAAATGTAAAATCTCTCTTGTTAAAGGTGTCTGTTCTTTCCACTGCGCACTAACACAGTGTTTGGTCATAGTACGGGTTACATGTAGAGATCTGTGAGCGATTTCCATTGGGAGCTGTGATCTAGTCTAGCATACCCTGTAAACTCTCCAGGACCTAGCATTCTCCCACCTGAAATGTTAAAATGTGTCCCTTTTTGAATCATGTTGTGTGAAGTACTTTGAGTTGCACTTGCTGTAAGAAATATGCCATACAAATACATTTGATTCACTGATTGATTGATTGACAGAAAAGATTGAGACGGAGTGTCTCCTCCCTCTCTCCACCGCAGGGCACATGGAGGCATCACTGGGGGTCTAGTTAAGGGAGCCCTGTCTGTTGCAGCGTCCGCCTACAAGGCCCTTTTCACTGGGCAGCCTGGCCCAGCCCAGGTCAGTCATCACTTTAACAGAGCAGCCAATGAAATCCTCTCTTCCCGAGCTTTCATGCTCTCACTGTTTTCTCTCATTGAATACACTTATTGACTGGTAGACTTATTGATTTATTGCTGGCTGATGGTGGACATATGGCACGTGCTCAACTCTGGTCCTCAGTGCTCGGTACACTGGGTGTTAAGCGTTTTAAATTTTTTGGAGTGCTGTATCACCATTTTAAATCAAGCTTTCAAAGTATATGCCAAAAACAAGATCTATCAACCTGACACGTAGGTTTACTCCACACCTGTTGAGTGGAGGCTATGCCTGATGCATTGGAAGGGGGCACGCACACACGCCACACTCTGACGCTTGTTGTCCGTCTCGCCGGCACAGCCCCCCGTGGACGTGGCCAGACAGGAGGCCACCATGATGCCGGTGCTCCTGGAGATGGGCTTCGGCAACCGGCAGCTCAACCAGCGGCTGCTGAGGAAGCACAGCTACAACCTGCTGGATGTGGTCAACGAGCTGGTGCAGATGACCGACGGTGAGTGGTATGCCACTCACTACTGAGGGATGGAGGGGCACCTCTCCGACAGTCAGACGGATCCCCCTGCAACCTTAACCCCCTCCTGTCGTAGCACACTGTAGATCAGATCCACCAGAACTGGTCTGATTTTGTGTGAGCATCTATGGCCTCTCTGTGGGGGGGCACTTGTGTCTCCACCCGCTCCCCCACCCCCACCCCCTTGTTTTAAAGCGAAAACAAATGGAGGCGAATCGTGAACAGCACTGGAGGAAATCCTGAGCTCTTGGAGAGCGTGTCTTTTATAGAGTAATAGTGGGGTCATATAAATTACACTGCGGAGGTGGCAGAGCTCTCCAGGATGGCTTTAAGAATGTACAACATGCACTAAATCACGTACAAATAGAAAGACACGATATGATTAACATAAAAATGGAGATATAGAATGTGTGTATTGATACCGTACCCTCCAAAATATTAATTTGAATATCTGCTCAAATATCTGCTTTTACTGCCATAGGCACTAAATTACTCGGTACCGGGGAAGTGGTAAGATTCTGTGCTTCTGCGAGATTCAGCGCCCGTTTGCAAATCGATAATATGTGTGGATGTTACCTGTAATCAGTCATTTCTTCAAAAATCATGTACGGCCGTCTGTGTCAAAACCGGCTTTTTTTTGTGTGACACCTGCAAGTTGTGCTTAAGCAAACAGACAGACGCGTGGTGGCACACAGACACATTTAGGATCAAACGTGAGACAGCATGCTGAATGTTACTGACCTCTCCGTTTCTTAACTGCGAAGGGCCAAAGGTAGAGCTGGTTATTGTACATGTATAAAAATGTATCCAGTGCTTGTCAGAAAAAAATAAACATTCCCATATGTGACTGTGGAACATTTTGGAGGAGAAGATTCGCAATGTCACTGACTATTTCATACAGTGGTGATAATTATATACAGTGGTAAATAATATAAACAAATGCTTAATGACTCAACATTACAGGGCCATATTTGTACATGGGTTTTAAGGTATTTGTTTTTAAGAGAAAGGATTTTTTGGCCCAATTCTCACTGAGCAAGGTTTTAGAAAATAAAGGATTTGTGGTTTGAAAGTGTAATGGTTTTGGGGAATGTTTAAGAACTTTGTTGCACCAGTTAAAAAAAAAAGATTCTTTCATTTAAAAATGTATTTGTCGGCATTCTCCAGTGCAGAGAGTAGTAGGCTGGATATTATGCATTTGGCACTGGAGCTTGTTTACTTGACTGTGTGGTGCAGGGCGAGGTATTTTGACTTGTCAGTCTTGTTAATAGCCCTTAAACGAAAGCACTTAGCTTTCATTTGTTTGCTGGAAAGCTAAAAGGTGCCGTTTCTATGCTGCCTTCATATACACATTTGGAATCATGTCTGATGCTTTTTGTTGCCTCTAACTGCTGTAACTAACCAAACACAAGATTATCCCTGATGACCTGAATTACTTGAAGACCCTTGATAGGCTCCACATACACAACCATTAATGTACATGTACGGAGGTGGTGTATGCTGACAGAAGGTTCTGAAATGCAAAAGAGTTATGAAAGCGCAGGGAAGCTGGATTATACAAGCAGAGAAGTTTTTTTTTTTTTTTTTTTTTTTTGTCAGCTCAACGATCGCAACCCACCCACCCCCACCTTTCTGTTGCTGGGAAATATTTGACACTGATTATTTCTTTGTCTTACAATGTAACAAAATAGATTCATGGATTCATCACCGGTTGAAATGTGTGTGTGTGTGTGTGTGTGTGTGTGTGTGTGTGTGTGTGTGTGTGTGTGTGTGTGTGTGTGTGTGTGTGTGTGTGTGTGTGTGTGTGTGTGTGTGTGTGTGTGTGTGTGTGTGTGTGTGTGATAATGGATATGACACAAATTTAAGAACTGAGAAACAGTGTCAGGTGGTTTACTTGCATACCAGCTTTCAAAATCATCATGCTAAATACTAGTATTGAAGTCAGTGGCAGTTGTCATTGGGTTTGTGAAGCAGTAGCATGGGAGCTGTGTGCTAGCAGGCTGTGAAACAGGAAGACTATCTAACACACCATTGTGTGTTTTTTTTTCTTTTCACCTTTCTCTCTGGGTTTCACAAGCCTTGCATTTTTTTTAAGCTGCGGAGGCACTTTATTTTTAACGCCAGAGAAAAAAAGTTAATGAAAATGAACATGAAAAGTAATTTAGAATATTAAGAATATATGATCATATCAGTTTTACTTTGGAAAAATAAGTGATTACTATCAAAAAGTACAATCGTATTAGATCTATTTATATATGGCTGGACAAAAGCTGTTATTTTTTGAACATTTAAACTGCATAGCTGTAACTCTAATGATAGAACGGCTGTAAGGATAATGGGCTTTCTTGGGTATCTGTGGCCCTGTTTATCTCTCTTGTCCTATAGGGAAACTCAGACTGCCTCCAGTTCAGCCTCTTCTCTCACCTCTGTGCCTGCAGGGAGATGTCACAGATCTGTTGTGTTTGGGTCTTTTCCCAACCTTTCCCATTAGCCATTAACGGACGCTGCGCATAGCTCGCCAG